>OY728139.1:1229335685-1230548185 GCA_963277665.1 Viscum album | reverse complement strand
AACAATAAATAACAAACAATAAATAATAAATAATAAATAATAAATAATAAATAATAAATAATAAATAATAAATAATAAATAATAAATAATAAATAATAAATAATAAATAATAAATAATAAATAATAAATAATAAATAATAAATAATAAATAATAAATAATAAATAATTAATAATTAATAATTAATAATAAATAATAAATAAATTTAAACAATAAATAATAAATAATAAATAATAAATAAAAATAATAAATAAATTTAAATAATAAATAATAAATAAATATAAATAATAAATAATAAATAATAAATAAATATAAATAAAAAATAATAAATAAATATAAATAATAAATAATAAATAAATATAAATAATAAATAATAAATAAATATAAATAATAAACAATAAATAATAAATAATAAATAATAAATAATAAATAATAAATAATAAATAAATATAAATAACAAATAATAAATAAATATAAATAATAAATAATAAATAAATATAAATAATAAATAATAAATAATAAATAATAAATAATAAATAATAAATAATAAATAATAAATAATAAATAATAAATAAATTTAAACAATAAATAATAAATAATAAATAATAAATAATAAATAATAAATAATAAATAAATATAAATAATAAATAATAAATAAATATAAATAATAAATAATAAATAATAAATAATAAATAAATAATAAATAATAAATAAGAAATAATAAATAATAAATAAGAAATAAGAAATAATAAATAATAAATAACAAATAAGAAATAACAAACAATAAATAATAAATAATAAATAATAAATAATAAATAATAAATAACAAATAATAAATAACAAACAATAAACAATAAACAATAAATAATAAATAATAAATAATAAATAATAAATAATAAATAATAAATAATAAATAATAAATAATAAATAATAAATAATAAATAATAAATAATAAATAATAAATAATAAATAATAAATAATAAATAATAAATAATAAATAATAAATAATAAATAATAAATAATAAATAATAAATAATAAATAATTAATAATTAATAATAAATAATAAATAAATTTAAGCAATAAACAATAAATAATAAATAATAAATAAAAATAATAAATAAATATAAATAATAAATAATAAATAAATATAAATAATAAATAATAAATAATAAATAATAAATAATAAATAATAAATAAATATAAATAACAAATAATAAATAAATATAAATAATAAATAATAAATAAATATAAATAATAAATAATAAATAAATATAAATAATAAATAATAAATAATAAATAAATATAAATGATAAATAAATATAAATAATAAATAATAAATAATAAATAATAAATAATAAATAATACTTAATAAATAATAAATAAATATAAATAACAAATAATAAATAAATATAAATAATAAATAATAAATAAATATAAATAATAAATAATAAATAAATATAAATAATAAATAATAAATAATAAATAAATATAAATATAAATAATAAAAAATAAAAAATAAAAAATAAAAAATAAAAAATAAATAATAAATAACCAGTTACAAATAATATATAATAAATAAATTAAAGTATATTATAAATAATAAATAATAAATAATAAAGGAAACACATGAAAAAGTATGAAAAGACGTGATAAGGGATGAAAAATCATGAAAATGCATGAAAAAGGATGGAGAAGCATATAAGGAATGAGGTATTAGAAAGAATGAGAACGCATGAAAACTCGTGACAACTCTGGAAAACTCCTTAATAATTCAACATAATCATCATAATAACCCACAAAAAAACCATTGATAAAGATAACAAGTCATGGAAACCCAAATAAACAGTAATAAATGGAGCTACCGTTAAAACTCGTCAAAACGGTCATAAAGAGACAAAAACATTGGACTCACATTAACGGAGATAACTTAAGATCCGAGAGTCCGTTTTAGATCCGCGGCCTGTCAAATCAAAGATCCCGAAACGATCTTCAACCTGAAAGGTGAAAGAGTCCGAATGGACAGGCGGATCGGAAGTTACGACCATTTAAAAAAAAGCTGACGGGGAACGGGTGCTAGAAACGAGGCATTGAAAAACATAACAAACCCGATACCCACTAAAAAGGCCATAACATATGATCTATGAGTGCATGTGGGCACCGCAACTAGTCAAACTGAAGCTCATGGAACGAGCTATGATCTGGCAGGTGGAGGAGGCCGAATTGACACGCGGATCGAAAGTTAGGTCCGTTTGAAGACAAGTTCGACGGGACACCGGTGACGGAAACGGGGTTTTGGAGGCCTTCGGAGGGGTTTTTGGGGTCGAAAAACCCGACAGAAGCTTTCTTGTGTCGAACCGGTGTGTAGCTCTCTTCACTGGCTTCGATTTGATATGTGGTAGAGCCCAAACGGATACCCGGAGCGAAAGTTATGGCCATTTGAAGTTGGAGAACTTTTTTCAACTTTTTTATAACTCTAATATCGTCCATACCTTAGAACGTCTCACGGTTTTGATTATATGTGCCTCTATATCTCTTCATGAGCTTCGATTTTACTGGTCGTGGCGCTTCAACGGACGCCCGGATCAAAAGTTATGATCGTTTTAGTGTTTTCGGGGTTTCTCACGTTTTTTTATTTTTTTCATTTTATTTCACGGCGGTTTTACCGAAACCGCCGCTATTTCGCGGCGGTTTTTTAAAAAACCGCCGCTAATCCTTGAATAAAATAAAAAAAAAATAAAAAAAATAATTTTAAAAAAATAATTTTTTTTGCCGTTTAGCGGCGGTTTTAAAAACCGCCGCGAAATGCCAGCCCGAAACGCATTTCGCGGCGGTTTTTAAAACCGCCGCGAAAAAACCGCTGCTAAACGGCGGTTTTCTCGTAGTGATAATCTCCCAATTAGTTCTTCATAACCAGCACCCTTCTTAGACATATCATACTTAATAAATTTCTTTATAACCTGGGGAAAAGAAATATAAGAAAATGGTGAGCTCAGATACTCAGTAAGGATAAACAAGATAGATATCAATGATCACATGAGCATAACATGTGCATAAGGGTATGAGAACATGAGCTTAACATTTGAAAACCATGCTCTGCATATCAAAGATCATAATATTGAGTTATGACATAAA
The DNA here is from genome assembly GCA_963277665.1 of Viscum album. Taxonomy (NCBI): domain Eukaryota; kingdom Viridiplantae; phylum Streptophyta; class Magnoliopsida; order Santalales; family Viscaceae; genus Viscum; species Viscum album. The sequence goes on along the minus strand of OY728139.1, from coordinate 1,230,545,054 downwards.
TTTTGGTATTTCATAAGACATGAATCATAAATAAATCAAAGAACATAAGCCATATGGGCATAAGATTAATATAAGACATAATTTCATGACATACATATAAGCATACAAAATCATTTTCTTAGTAGTCAATGTTCAATGCCAAAAATATCATAGTGGATTGAGTTCATTCCCAAACCATTGTAGTATTCAAAGTTCACTCCCAAGACTATCATAGTGGATAAAGTCCTTTACTGAACTAGGTTCACTCCCTATTCCAATCTTATTTATCTCATGAGATATCCATATTTACCCAATGCATTGGAGGACTATATAATTTTGGGTCCACCCATCACATAATGAAAATCATATAAATATGTGCTAAAAGATCATAAAACATTCATTATATCATAACCCATGAAAAGAAATAGGTTTCATAAACATTTTATCATGAATGACCCGTGGAAAAGAAGTGGGTTTCATAAACATTTCATCAATTCATTATAACGTAACCTGTGGAAGAGGAATGAGTTTCATAAACATCTTGTCATTATAATCATAAACCATTAAGATAAAGAATAAGGATGGTACCTTTGGATCATATTCCTAGTAAATCATAAGTAAAATCAAGATTTTTTCCTTTGATAAATATAAATACCATTACACGATCATTAAAACATTTTTGAGAAAAATATCTTTTCCACTTTGAAAATCAATTTTCAAAAAATATTGTGAAAATACTTTTCTTTAAAAATAGAATTGGAAACTTATAAATGAATCTTTACAGTATTAAGTGGTCATGAAGGCAGAACATTTTGTTCATGACATATAAGTTAAAAGAAAACATTCCTTTCACATTGTTGTAAAAATTAAAAAAACACCTTGTTCGGAAAATGATAAGAAGATTCCTTTTAAACCATTTTGTAAAAAGTCAATCTTGGGTAAAAACGAACAATCATATTATAACATTAAAAATATTCTTGAAACTTTTTTTAGGAAACATGAATATGGAAGAAAAAAATTGTTCGATTAAAGAGATAAGTAAAGTTGGTTTTCTTCAAAAAATATTATTTCAGTCTATTGAATACTCAAAGTGAGGAGAATGAAAGGACAATATGTATTCTTAAGAAATAACCAAAAGAGAAGAAAATACATGAATTTCTTGAGAGGTATATCATGAAATTTCATCATTGGAAGCATAATCATAAACAATCCTGACAAACAATGAGATTGTAACATAAAAACCTTACCAATTTGGTAACTTTTCAATTGTAATCCCCATAAAAGAATAACTTTAAATAAAACTTTAAATATCATGAAAATAAATTAATTAATGATATAACATGTCAAAGGGGCTATATATACACCTCATAAAAGAAGATAGATGCATAACATAACTTCTGTCCCAAAGAAGACAATTTGAGAAGAAAATATCTTACCTCGAGTTCCACTTGCTTCGAAATCACTCTAACCTCCTATATAATAAATTTAAAATTATTATGATTCTATACTAGAATCATGTACATACTTATAATATCATATATGACCCATTTATAACATTTCAACACCCATTTATCAATAATTCTTTATTAAAATAGTTGTTTCCTCACACGAGACGTCTTGAGGAGGCAATCCAGCATTTTATCCAGTATGCAGTTACTCCTTTTACATTTCCAACGTATCTGGAGGTTTAGAAGAAGGTGGAGGTGATTGAGTGTATACACTCACAAGAAGGTTTACCATGAGAGGGGAATCAACATGGTTCCTCGAAAAGCAGGGTTGTCAGTGGAAGGTCTCAGGCATTAGGACCTTTGAGGTTTTGACCAGCGGGGAGTTGAGCTCAACAACTTCCCTTCCGGCCTTTTAGGGACAATGGTTTCCATGATTTTCCTAGAGATATTAGGATAGCATGTTTTTTCTATGGGGTTCACGGCCATTTCCAGAATTAGTGCCTAGTGGTTCTTCGAGCTCAGTTTGGTGGAGACAGACAAGTTTAGCGCCAACCTCACCAGCAATTGCCCGTGAGACCATTTCAAGAGCAGGGAAAGCATACCTATACTCCACCGAGGGGTGATGGAGTGGGTAGTGTCTGACCTCCGAATGTTCTTCATGTTTAGTGACCTTGACTTGAGTGTGTTCATGGAGGTGGCCGTCAACAGAGAGGTAGAGGATCTGGGCATGGTCAGTTGCACATAGTGGAGGTAACAATGCTAAAGGAGCTAGAGATCGTTCAATGTATGCTCAGTTTTTCATCCACCCTTATTTATGCCTTTTTTAATTTAGGATCTTCACACTCCTTTATTGCAACCTCACTTGTATGTGCTCTGGGACTAGATGTAGAGAGGCTTTCCATGCCCCTGGTATTGACTATACCGGTCGGAGACCAGACCGGCTTGTTTGATATGTGCCAGGGGTGTATACTGATGATGAGGCCACATCATTTTTGTGTGAATATTTTCTTTCTACAGATACAACCATATGATGTTATCCTATGCATCGATTAGTTTTATTTCATACATGCTATTATCGATTGCTTATAGAGGAGAATCATGTTCTCAGATGTGGATTTCCAGTGTATAGTTTTTATTGGCGAGTGGGGTTGTTAGGTGGGCAGTCGGCATGTGGATCCCCTTATTTCTTTGATGGTTGAGTTGCCTGTGGAATTAGTAGAGGCTGGGATGGTGGAGGTTCCCAGGGTTGTTGGATATTTTCTAGATGTTTTTCCTAAGTAGGTTGTGATGCTGCCCCCTCGACGTGATGTTGAGTTTGTGATAGACTTACAACTTGGTGCTTCTCCAATTTTAATGGATCCTTATCAGATGAAACCTTATTAGTTGCAGGAGTTGAGTATTTAGATAGATGATCTGATGTAGAAAGGTTTTATCCAACCCAGTGTGTCACCATGGGGTGCTCTAGTGCTTTCTGAAAAAAAGGAAAATGGTATTCGCAGGTTGTGTATAGACTATTGGAGGTTGAATCAGGTAAAAAATAAGAACCGTTACCCTATTTCTAGGATAAATAATCTTTCTGACCAAGTGAGGGGTGAATTAGTTTTCTAAGATCAATATACGGTCTGAATATCACCAGTTGAGGGTGAATGATGGCGATATCCTAAAGATTTCCTTCATATACAAGTATGGGAAATTCAAGTTTGTAGTCACATTGTTCGGTGTCACAAACACACCAGCTATGCTCATGGGGCTCATGAACTCTGTGTTCCATGAATTCCTAGACTAGTTCTTAGTCGTGTTCATCAATGGCATATTGATCTACTTGAAGTCAAAGGAGGAGAATGCTGATCATCACATAGCAATATTACAGGTTCTTCGACACTACCAGATCTATGGAAAGTTATCTAAGTGTATTTTTTTGGACATGAGAGGTGAATTTACTTGGGCACGTGGTGTCTCAGTAGGGTGTGACAGTATACCCGTTGAAAGTTGAGGCAATTGTTTCTTGGGTAGTACCCACGAACTTTGCATAAGTTTTCAGTTTTCTTGGTCTTACAGGCTATTATTGGAGGTTTCTGCTTGATTTATCTTGAGTTACAACCCTGTTGATAGTGTTGAAAAGGACCAGACTTTTGTGTGAACTGATCAGTTCCAGAAAGTGTTCAGTTACCCGAAGGGGATGTTGGTCAGTGCTCCAGTGCTTCAGTTTCCTGAGGAGAGTGTGATGTATGAGGGGTTTTGTGATGCTTCCCATCCGAGCTTGGGATGCATGTTGATGCATTATAGGGCAGTTATCTCTTATGGGTCTACATAGTTGAGTTCCCATGAGTATAACCATTCCAACCATGATCTGAAGCTAGCAGCGGTAATGTTTACGTTGAAGTTACCCCATTGGGGAGAGATTTGTGGTCTTCATGGATCATAAGAGTTTGAGGTATATATTTTCTCAGAGTGATATGAATTTGTGGCAGTTTATGTGTATGAAGTTTCTTTAGGATTATGATTTCTAGATCTCCCACACCTTAGGAAAAGGGAATGTTGTGGATGATACTTTGAGCAGGAAGTCTTGGAAGGATGTTGTTCAGGATTTTGGGGATGCTTGGAAAGGAATGAAGGAGTTGAAATCCTTGTACTTAGATTCAAGGGTGGATTATGGTAGAGTTTGTTTGTATCAGATGATAGTGTAATATTCTTTGATGTGGTAGGTGAAGGAGTCTCAGTGGGGAGACTTATAGGCAGAGGTGATGCACAATCATGTTTTCCATGGTGATACTCCAGAGGGATGGTCAGAGGATGGTCAGAGCCGGATGTTGTTTCATGGGAGGTTGTTTGTTCCGGTAGTGATGCGCGAGGGAGTACTTCATGAGTTTCATATCTCACATTTGGAGGTACACCCAGAATTATCCAAGATGTACCATGTTTTGATGATATAGTTTTGGTGGTCTGGGATGAAACAAGCAGTGTCAGAGTTCGTGGTGAGGTGTTTGGTTTTCCAATAGGTAAAGGCCAAACATTGTGTTCCTGATGGTTTGTTCTATCCTTTCGATATTTCCAAGTAAAAATGGGATGAAATCTTGATGGATTTTGTCATAGGGTTACCCCGAGCTCAGGGAGGCTGTGATACTATCTAGGTGATCATGGATCACTTGATGAAATTGGTCCACTTCTTAACGATCAAGGAGTCAGGCATAGTGGATTATTTGTCTAAGAGGTATGTGGATGATTTGGTGAAGTTTCATGGAGTTCCAATGTCCATTATATCATATTGGGACACATGTTTTACCTATCGAGTTTGGAGGGGATTACAACATGCTGTTGACACTCGGTTATGCCTTAACACTAATTTCCACTCTCAGTTGGATGGTAAGATGGAGTGGACCATCCAGATACTGGAGGACATGTTGCGAACATGCATCTTAGTCTTCGACAGATTGTGGAAAAAACACTTTACCTTGTTTGAGTTTACTTATAAGTACATCTATCACTCATCCATCAATATATCCCCATTTGAGGCCTTACATGGGAGTCCATGCCGTTCTCTGTTATGTTGGATGGAGGTTGGGGAGGCAATAGTTCTTGATATGGATGTGGTATATAGAATGATAGAAAAGGTTAAATTGGTTTGAGATAGGATGAAAGTAGCGCATGACCAACATAAGTCTTATGCCGATCGCAGGAGGAGGCCCTGGAGTTTGTGGTTGGGGACCATATGTTCTTGAATGTTTCCCCCCAACATGGGAAGAAAAGGTTTGGTAGAGGGAGTAAACTTTCTCCCAGGTTTATTGGTCCCTTTGAGGTGTTGGGGTAAGTTGGTGAGGTGGTGTATCAGTTGGCATTGCCACCACATCTGTAGAGGATTCACGACGCCTTCCACGTCTCTCATCTTTGTTGGTATCTTCACGATGACTCCCATGTCATTGATTGGGGAGATTTGGATATTGAGGATGATATGATGTTTGTGGAGCAGCTAATAGAGAACCATGATCATCAATAGAAGGTGCTGCATGGATATACCATTCCCTTGGTTCGTGTGTTGTGAAGGCATGGTGTCCTGGAGGATAGTACTTGGGATCAAGAGATGTAGATGCATTCCCAGTAACCAGATCTGTTTTGAGTTTTTCCTTACTCTATTTTTCTTGTGATGTGATATCTGGATATTGTTTTTGTTATGAGGCTTACTGTTTTCTTGATGTATGAGGTGTGATAAAGTTCTGAAATATGAAATGGGGAGGTCCTGATTCATAATCAAGATGCATTATACTATGATTTGATTAAATCCATGTGGGTGAGTTAGTATCACCCAGAGCATATAATATCATGTCATGGAGGATGGAATTCCCTAATTCGTGTATTCGAGGTGGTGCGGTTTGTTGGTTGTAGTGGTTTTTGGTTTGGGCTACATGGAGGTAGAGATGGTTGTGTGGTGGTGTGGTTGTGTGAAGGATGCAGTTTGTGTCTATGCAGTGTGTTTCGGTCGGCGTGTTTGGTTGGTGGTAGCGTTGAGAAGTAATGAGATCCTTGAGAGGTATCTCGTAGGGTGGTTGTTCAGACCCATTTCCTTATGGGATTGGTTTTGGATTTTTGAGGGCGAGAATTGTTTTAGAGGTATCTGATGTAACAACTCGTGCCTTCCCAACCCATTACTTTGTCAATTTTGGGTGTTGGAGGTGTTTTAGAGGAGGCTTGAGGAGGTTCTATGGCGGTTGGAGGTACAATAGGGCTGCTATGAGATTATCACGTCATGAAAGGTTTACACAATGTGTACTAGTATTTCACAACTTATGTAGTTGGTTTACTGACTAAAAATTACTTTTTTTTATTATAAAAGCACTTTTGAGGAAGAAAGTGAGAAACCACAGAAACAGTCTGAACAAAACTCCAAATAACACAAATATAAAAGGAAAACCAAAGCAAACCACCGGACCTACCCCACCCCAGGAAATGATCCTGCAAACAAGACTTCAACAACACATGGACCTTCAGCAAACAGTCCTGTGCAGAAGTGCATGGGCACGGTACCGATGGCATAGCCATACCCTCACAGCATCCCACTCCAAAAGGCCTTCATCGAGTAAGACTTCGTGCTCTGTTCCCCCTCCGGCACAGGTCCTAGTAGAAAGCTGGAAAAGACACCAAAGATCCAAACAAGGACAAACAACCAGAACACCCAAGGGTTTCACATCAAACAACCCTCTTGAAATACCTGGCCAAATCCACCCTTAACCAGGATCATTAGAGAGGAACTTAATATCACCTGAATCCCTCTCCCTGAAAAGTTTCCAGGAGAGGGATGGAACATGTAAATCAGCCACCTCAAAAATTCTCTTCTCTAACATAGAAGCAAGTTGATCCCATGTCTGAATGTACTCTTCAACGCTGATTATCCCTCTGTTGAAACCCCCAACCAAAATGGAGTCCTGTCTATCAATCCATGTATATTTTTCCTCATTAAGAGACACCTCCAGTGACCTCCCCATCATCTTGGTTGCCTCCTCCTCCGATGCATTGAGCACCAAGGTCTGCTCCATCACTTATTCTTCAGATCTTAAAAAGAGAGACATGTCTTAGTCACCCTGTTCTAAAGGACTTTGAGAGTATAAAGGCTCCTTTTCATTCTTTTTGTCATTCATCTTCTTTGTAGACCGGGTCTCTAGAGGAGGAGGTAATGAGGAGTAGTCCTTCTTCCCCTTCCTCCTCCCAAAACCCTTATTACTCTTTGTAGGTGAATCCTTATCTACTATTTGGCCATGTTCCATCCCTTTGGAAACCTACACTCCAGTATCGTCTCCCTCAGTTGGGGTAATGAAAACATAATTCACATCGGCCTCTAGGAGGCCTTCAAACCTATTGCACAAGGAAACCGAGGTCTGGATCGGGGTCAGACCCCCTCCCTCCTTCAACATTTGAAAATTCCTTCCAAACCTATCACCATTATCGCCCAACAGAGTATTCTCATTACTCAAATCAACCTCCCCATCCAGTGATGTCATGCCAAGAGTCTCAGCCTGGCTGGGCTGTATGAATCCACACCCTATGAATTGAGGTTGCGTGCAAAAGTCCTCTAGAACCACACCCTGTATAGCACAAGCAATCTGCATTTTAGGACACTCCTTGTTGATAACAGATTGGTAGTCACCTGCAAGTTATGATTGACCATTCATGGCCACTGCATTGCCATTAGGCCCTGTGATAGGTCTTCTCCCACCACCGAGGTCACCTATCAATCTACTAAAAACATATTGAACTTTTAGATTAGTAGGATAGACCATCGGTTTCTCCTGCCTCACTTGGTTGACACCGGAAGAATTCGAAGGACCCATGCCAACTGCATTTGGGCCAGCCCCTATGTCGCCTTTGTCCAGAACTTCAATCTGGGCCACCGTAGCAGTGCTCGATGGACCACTTCCCTCATCTGGTCCACTGCATATTACCCCGTCTATTCCTTCATCCAGTACACCCTCCACCACGGAGTTCTTAGGAATTCCATGATTACCAACATCCTCCTGAGATCCAGTATTCTTAGCCCCCGCCTACAACTCTCAAGTGAATGACCCAACTGTTTGCAAACCTGAAAAAACTGGAACCACGACTCATAAACCACAGGATGCTTACAACGGAATTCTTCCCCTACAGTAATCCAGAAAAAGTCTAATGGAACCTTGGATGCTTCCACCTCCACACACACATGAGGGTTAATCGGATGAGAGACCACATTGGTCTGGCTATCCAAACATAGGTATCTACCCAGTAGGTTCCCAAGCATTTTAACAATCTATGGATTCTGAAATGGCAGCGGAAGATTCATAAAACTTACCCAGACCGCCACTGATGGAGAGTCGCGCTTCATGTGAAAATCATACGACCATCGGGATAGGTAGAATCGTGAGCCGTTGCAGATGCGGGGCACCCTTGACCATGCCTTTATCAGGTCTTCCTCCGAAGCAAAACGAATCAAGATGTTCCGGTTGTCCAGTAAACCTATGGTTGCCCATTATTTCAAATCCTAGGACCCGAACACAAATCTGTCAAACAGATCGACTGAGGGTCTTATCTTCGTAAAACGAGCGATTAATGACAAACTATGGAGGCCCAAAGCCTCGTTAAACTTAGCGACCGAAATCAGAAGATTGGGACAACCATCATGGAGATATTACACCTTAGGGATCATAAAACATGGTGGGAATGGAGGAAGGAACTCCGGGTTCGAGAACGGGAGAAAGGAGGGTTTCTCTCGTGTGAAAGACGGCGGAGGTCCCTCCCCCGAAGGGGGAGGAACCTGCTCAGAGGACACCACCATCACTGGTCGAGAGCCGAAACCAAGCGGAGGGAGCCGTAAACCCAAAAAAAAATAATGAATGAAATAAGAGGTATTTCTATAAGTTAAGAAACATATACAAATGAAACCATAACTTGACCTTTGGAATAGTAATGTGACCCTTATGAATAGTACACTAGACAATAGAATAATAAACTCACCAATGAAAGTATATATAAAAATTAGCCATCTTATAAATGAAAATATGATATAATTATATCATAGTATAAATAAATAAGTGTTTTAAAAATGTTAAATTAAGTATTGATATTTTTGTGAAACATAATTGTTTATTTATAATTTTATCATTATTATAATGATTTAAAAGAGAATTTATTTCCATAAAATAGATTCATGAATTAGTATTTTTTTCCTATTATTATAATATAATTTTATGATACATTAATTAATTTTTCAAAGTGTTATAAAATTAGGTATAATTTTAAAATCAATACTTTCCAATTAAATGAATATTTTAATTAAAAATTAAATTTCTCATATTCAAAAAATTATTTTTATAAAATGGAGTTTATTTTTGAATTCTACATGTCAAAAAACAGTTAGGATGAATTTTTGGGATTTTTCTAAAATACTTGAATTTTTTTGAATAGTAAAATATGATAATTTACGATAAAAGCTAAATACATGAATTATGGAGTCATAGATGATATATGGCTGATATAAGCCCAAAATCTCAAACTATACTTCATTATTTTAATATTTTTGGTGAAAATTCTCAAACTATTCATAGTCTTGAGCCAAAATAATAAACTAATGAATAAAATAAGGAGAAAACAACCCTCTCCCCCTATAAATACCAACCTCACCACCTCTTATCCTCACACCTATAAATTTTTGAGCCTTGTCCAAATTCTTCTCAAATATCTTCCCAATGCCCCCACATCTAGGAGCCTTTGGTCTCAACAAAGACCAAAACCAATCCCCCTAAGGTGATTCTTAAGAAGAAGGATTCAAGAGGTAAAATCCTCTTTCTTTTCTTCTAATATATTTTCAAGTTATTTTCTTTTCTTATTCTCTCTTCACCTCCATCATTCAAATGGAATGATAAATCCAGTACCTTAAATATACTGGAATGTTATTATGCTAATGTAATAATCCATCATCATTTCTTTCCCATCCCCTTTTTATTCTAAAAATGAAAACATCATTCATTATGTGTTAATTTATCGCATTCAAGAATGATGAGTTTTCAATTTCCATTACCACCTTAAAGGTTGGTCATAAAACAATTTTTATGGTTAAAATAGATTATAATATATTTATTAGAACCCATTTAATTTTCTAGAACCATTTTATATATATAATATTAATTAATAAAACAAAACTAGTTTGTGATGATCGAAAAACCACCAAAATAATCTATACGATTATCACTAACATCTTATCTAATGATTTATCCTCACCCCAAATTTCCAAATGAATTATATAATCATTTAATCTTATGGATTTTTATTAATAACATATAACTTAAATTCCAGACAACCATTCTCATTTTACATAATTTTATATACATGTATACAAGTAAACCGATCATGAAAACCAAGGAAACCGATGCTCCTGAATGATGAGATTGAATCTTATAACCCATCAAAAAGGCCATAAACAAACTTAATAAAATTATAATAAATAAAATAAATTAATAAAATTTTATAAATTAATTAATTAATGGATTTAATCTGATTATCCAGGACATTAAGATTAAGTGTAGAACCGTTTCGAACATAAGGTAAGAGATTTTACCCAAACCTCCATTTTTCCCTTTGAGTTACTCTTTGGATCTCTTTACCCCAATGTGACACTTATTTATTTTTTTACTTCTTATAAATTATGTTTATATGTTACAAAATCATGTATCCAGATCATATTATCCTTCTTTGATGGAGAAATACATGTTTTAAAAAGGTTCCCTTATCAATTCTTCCTGATAAGCAAGCCCGATTAAATGAAACTTCCCAAATTCTTACCCATTTTCAAATACCTTACATAATATGTTTTAATTCACCATTAATTTTCTAAAATAAATCATTTTATCATGAAAAAATATCTTGGTTCATTTTTATTTTTGTACAAACAATTACACCTTTTCCTTTTTAAAGAATCTTTAACATTTTCCTTAAACTGCACTAAAAGGTTTTATTTCTAAAGTTTCTTAAACACGATTTTTACATGTTTTCACATCAATTTGACATTAATTATCATTATATATTCCTATTTTACCTTATGTATGTTCATTTATGATTTAAATATTTTATTTCATGGACACCATTATGATATTCCATTTTTTTACGCCTTTGACATGATCATGATACCCAATTCTTTCTATGGATAACCCTTATGTTTATGTTTGATTCTTTATGTATGATTCTTCATGTGGCACACATATTCATGAACATGTTATAATGGATGCACCCAAATAGCACTCCAATGCATTGGGTAATGTTTAGTCTCATGAGATGTCATGTGCAATGGTCTTGGTGGTTAACCTTGACTCGGCTCTATGTGAAATGGTCTTGGTGGTTAGCCTTGACTTGTGCTTCATGTGCAACGGTCTTGATGGTTAGCCTTGAATCATGATCCTCCATGTTTAATGATCCTTGAATCATGCTTATGTCATGTTTTATGTTGTTTCCACATCTTCTATGTTACCATGATTATACATGTTATGATTCCTTATGTATATTCATGCCTTTTTATACCATCATGTTATGCCTTTTAACCCATATGATATGATTTATTCATATGGTTATTACCTTACTAGTCTTTTTATCTCATCTCTTTGTTCATGTATTCCCTAGATTATCCTATGCAGGTGTAAGAGCTCAAAGGAAGTTAGGAGATCATTATGGAGTTTAAATAAAAGATGTTTTTTAGTCCCATGTTTTCTATCTTATATAACTAATATTCCAAATACACTAGACTCTACTATCCTTGGATTGTATTTTCTGGTTAATTGTGATTAAAATCATATTATAATATGTGTAAAAGGCCAGGGTCGTTATAACCCGCATTGAGCACTATATGCCGACACCCGTATTTTCACACGAGAGTGTTTTTTCCAATATCCAGATGATGAGGATGGATGGATGGATACCCACTTTTTCCTGATCTCTCTTCTAGGAGAGTATATATTTATAGGCTGTGATGGTCAGAGGTTTGTTAGTGCACTGGGTGATGACCTAGGTGTCTTTAGGCGATATGTGATATGACCGTGTTATGGGGCAGCTTATAGTGGGAGTCGTGCATGGTATGAGGAGGGAATGAGGTTGATGTACTTCATGTTCACGATAGCCTACTAATCTGGTTATGAAAATGGTTGTGATGTGATGGTCTTGGTGTTTTCGGGTGAGATGAGATGTGACCATGCTACGAGGCGGTGGCCCAGGTGTCTGCGAGCATGATGTGATGTGGTTGTGTTGTGGGGCAGTGATATATGTTATTCAGAAGAGATGAGAGTGCCATAACATACAACATTGGGGGTGTGAGAGTGGAAAATCAGTTGGAAAGTGGTATGAGGTACCCTTTATCTATATGCTTCTTATTATGTTATTATACTTGGATTGCGTTATTTGGTGAATGTGCCTTGGTGAGGTTGGCATGGATAGTTGACTTGTTTAGGTGTTGTTGGTTCTGCTATTTTCTCATGAGTGCATTAGCTCAGACCTTTTTGGACAATTTCTGTGTCGCTGCTTTAGCTTTTCTTTTGAGTATTTACTTTTAGAGACTTTTATCTGTATTAGTTTTATTTATGCATGCATTACATAATGGTTTTGGTTTCTTTTTATATTATGTTATGGAGTTGATTATGGATGATTCATCTTATCTCTCAATCCTATATTATTATAGAGGGTAATGTCTCCCATTTTATGAAAATTTTATACCATTGGTGCTAATCGTTAACCCGAGGCCTATTAGAGGTGGGACTTGGGGGACATTATGCCTTTTCTCTCATTGCAATATCTTTGGTGGGAGGGGGTCATGACAGAGTGATATCAGAGGATAATGTCTAGGAGATAGGATGGATTTTGGAGTTATACACAGTGAGGATTGCTTGAGTTGGTATGGAAACAGTGCCAGTTGACCTTGGTGTGTGATATAGGCCAGAGATACCGACCATGTCATGAGATTTTAGGGCCCCTGTGATCCAGTGCATAGAATCTGAGCTTATTTAATGACCAAGTGAGGTGGTTCTGTTTTTAGGGTAGAGACCCAGGAGAGATATATGCATAATGATGACTTGTGTTCCTATTTGAGTCGGGCTGTTTTGGGAAGGTTAAAATAAATAAATTGAATTAAAATGAATCTAAAAAAATCCCATACTAACGAGCTTAATAAATCCTTGTTTTCTTTTCAGCTATGGATCTTAGATTTTTTCTACGTGTGGATCAGGCAGTTGTGGTTCAACAGGCTGATCCGGTAGATCGCCGTAGGCTTGATCCGGTATATGAGGATGCGGCTTGGCAGAAGGTGTTGTGCGCTTTTTAAGTTGAAGGCTTTGGGGAAGTACAAAGGCAGTTTTTCAGATGTGGTGACAAAGAACTGGATGGAGAAGCTTGAGAACACTTTCAGTTTGATCTGGGACCTAGTGGGATACGGGGTCCATTTGGTAGTTAGTCAGATGTAGGGATCTGCGTATCAGTGGTGGGCACTGTATTTGGGTAGCGAAAGGAGGAAGATGTTTCATGGGTTGACTTTTAGAAAGAGTTCCAGGAAGAGTTCCTTTTATTAACCATGAATGCAGTGAATAGACATGATCTTATTTCTATTTATCAGGGGAGTATGTCAGTGTGGGAGTTAAGAATCAATTTCAAGGAATTTATATATTTTTACCTAGATCTTTTTCTAGATTAGGAGTCTTGTGTGATATGGATTGAGGTGTCACTCTATCCTTCTATCTAGTATGCATCTACTCCTTTTATATTTACAACGTATCTGGAGGTTTAGAGGAAGATGCAGGTGATTTAATGGGATACACTTGTGAAGAGGTTTACTGTGAGAGATGAATCAGCAGGGTTCCTTAAGAAGCAGGGTTGTCAATGGTAGGTCTTTGAGGTTTCGACCAGTGATGATTCGACCTCAGAACCTTCCCTTCTAGACTTCTAGGGCCAGTGGTTTCTGTGATTTTCTCAGAGATATCTGTCTAGTGTGTTTTGTCTGCGGGGTTCGTGGCCATTGCTAGAATCAGTGGCTAGTGGTGCTTCAAGCTCAATTTAGTGGAGGAATATAATTTCAACACCATCCTCAACAGTAGTTTCTAGTGAGACCATTTCAGTAGCAGGGGAAGTGTAAAGACCTAAAGCCTGACGTATATGGATATTACATTACTTTTGAAGAATACTTAATACATGACTCAAACCGATGCCCAAATACCGTATTAGTTTAGTGTCTTTGGAAACTGGGAAACATAAAAAACTGGTTCATAAAACATCTACATCATTTCCTGTATTTTCCTTCATAACTAGAACCCATTTTTGAAACATCTTACTTACTACCCTTCTTTATATCCTGGGGAAAAGAAACATAAAAAGGGGTGAGTTTAAATGCTCATTAAGGGTAAACATGGAAAATATCAAACAAAACATAAACATAATAATGTAAAAACACGAACATAACTTTTAAAAATCATATAATGTTTAAAAAATATCAAAATATTGAGTCATGAAATAAATATTGGTAGTTCATAAGGCATAAATCATAAAGAAACAAGATCCATGAGAAAATAGCATTGGCATAAAACATGGTATTGTGGAAAACACATAAGAATAGAAAATCATTTCTATATTAGCTAATGCTCATTTCCAAGATCATCATATAGGAAAAAGTCCATTACTGAACTAGGTTTACTTGCTGTCCCAGCCCTGTATTACTGAACCAAATCTACTTACTATTCTAGACTTGTATTACTAAACTGGATTTACTTTTCGTTCTGGACCTGTATTACTAAACCATATTTACTTTACATTCCGCCTTGTATTATAGAACCAGATTTACTTATCGTTATAGTCATTTCTATCCCATGAGATATAAATATTTACACAATACATTGGAGGTAGATATAGGTCCCACCCGTCACATAATGAAAACCATACATATATGTTCTATAGAAACATAAATCATTCATCATAACATAACCCAAGGAATAAAATGGGTTTCTTAAACATCATTCCATCATAACATAATCCATGTAAAACAAATAGATTTCATAAATAGAATTCCATCATAAACATAATCAAGCCATAAGAATAATAGGGATAATATACTTGAATCATAACCCTATTAAAGAAATTCCATCTTATATGGAAAATAATTTTGATAAAACACCTGAAATTAATTCTTGAGAAAAATATCCTTTCTTCTTAAAAACATTTTATTTTCTCAAAATGCCTCAAATTTTTAAAAGAAAAGAATTTATTCGAAAATAAAACTAAAATATTGTAAAGTAATCTTCATGGAAATATGGTTTTATGAAATCATAAAAATCTATTCATGCCGTATAAGATAAAAAACATTCTTCTTGTACCTTTCCTCGAAAAGTCAAAAAGTAACTCATATGGAAAATGAAATAAATATTCCTTCCAAACCATGTAGTAAAAGTAAAAAAATGGGTAAAAATGACTTTAAACACCCATAGGAGAATAATAAACATTTTTTAGAAAATATGGAGATGTATGATAAATATAACCCAATAAATAATTACGTATAATCAATCTGAGATAATAATGAGATTGCGGAATTATATCTTACTAATCTATAATCAGTCAAATCACATGCCTTGTAAAATAAAAATATTATATGCATATGTAAATATCATAACCTTAATAGTAATAATCATAAAAACATTCATGGGAAACATAAACACTACATAAAAAAATTGGTGGTGTAAAAGGCATATGTCCCACAAAAATAAAAGTGAGATAAAATAATCCATTACCACTGGTCTGATATCCTTTATATGTATCCAAACCTCCTTTATAATGATTTAAATGATGTAATTTACTTATTATAGAATTATATTAATTTTTATGATATCATATATAATCATATTATCATCCGTTTTGTAATAACATTTCATTATTACTCGTTATTGGGTATTAACTGCTTCATTTTCTTATACATGTTTTGTCAAATAAGTTCTGATTATCCCTCTTTGATCATATTTATATCATTCAAAAATGATATTAACATAATATATATATCATATTTATTCATTATATACATTTATATAGTCATGTTTTAATGGATATCATGTATAATGAATCACATCGCATCGTGGAGACAATATGCCATACGTACGCACAAGCGATGATATCATTCCATTAATTATGAAATGGTATGGAAGTGGATGGTGTATATGTTGTTTCAGAAATCATATCATGTTTTAATAATCATATATATTATTTACTTCTATCATTATATCAATCCAATTAAGATGGCGGTGAAAAACAGATTACATCACGGTGTGGAGATGGTAAGCCATACGTACACACACGTGATGATTTTGTTTTTTATAGGATAGATAGAAGGTAGAATATGGTTGATCCATAACCATAATAATATATTAAAATATAATTGATACTTTATATATTACTTTAGGATGTAAAAAACTCATTAATAGTAAGTTGAATAAGAAATAATTTGAAAAGAGCAGTATAGGAGATTGCATCTTCTTCGACGAGCTCCCTCTATATTTCCTCTTAAAGGCACCAGAGTTGGTATTTTGAGAATACAAAAACCTATAGAATATAACTAGGGAAGTTTAAAATGGATATGGGTAGGGGATGACCGATATTGAAGGCTCAAAATGAAGTGAAGAGGTGAAGTATGTGGTGCCCTTTTATGATTGAGGTGAGAGACACTTTTGGAAACTCTAAAAATATTAATTTATAATAAACTCAAACCACATCCAAAAACCTTAAAAATGTCATTATTTTGATTATGAGATGATATGAGGCTGTAATATCATCAAACAATAATTTTTAGACATGTTTTGATTTCATTTTAAACCTTATCATTTCGTTTACCCTTAATTATTCTCTTTTAATTTTAACTAAAGGTAAAAAATTGTTCAATATTAAAATAGTGGAAATTTTACTTATTTGATGTCAATTAGACCATAAATTAACAATATAGAATATTTTATAGTAAACCATAATTATTTTACATTTTTTAAAATATTATGATTTTTAAATAATTTAATAAAAAATTATTTTGACACAATATCAATAGTGTCAATTTTGACACTATTTATTTAATAGAATTTAAAAAATATCAAGATAAGATGTTAACCTCAAAAAAAATATTTTATTATATATCTAAGGGGTAAAATACTTCTAGAATTTTTTTGGATATATTAATTAGCTCGAATTTTATTTATTTTAATATTTTTAATAACATTTATTTGATATTTCCCTTAATAAAATAATTACAACATCAATTTTATGTAATTATTTAATACAATTATTTATTAAATAAAAAATAAAAATAAATTACTATGATGAATATAAATCTACTATATTTTAGTAGAATACTTTTAGTCGAATATATCTTCTGGAAAATCCATCATTAAAAATGTTATACTTATTAAAACATGAATGTGACAATTTTAACATCACTTTAAATAAAATATTATAAGTGTCATAATATTTTTCATATGGATCCAAATAATCAATAAATTGACCCTTGGATGATTATGGTTGATATATACTCTACCACTAAGATTTGGTCAAGTTTTTTGGTCTTTTAATGGTAATTATCATTTTATATAAAATTGTTTTATTGATTTTTCAATAATTAAATAATTTCTACATCATCATTGTATAAGAATTTATGGTAATTATTTAATTTATAAAAATTATACATAAATTATCACGATGTAGATAATTTCATTAAATTTCCTAAGACTATTTATTATTGAAGTTATCTTATATTTATTACTATATTTAAATTATTCTACTTATAAAAGATAAGAGGGTGACATGTTGTCACTTTCTTTTATTTTAATAATATATATATCATTTTCATTGACAAGAGTCCATTAAATGAGTCAATTATGATCCTCAAGTTTTAAGGATCAACTTTTATTTATCCAATAGAATTTTGGTAGGTTTTAGGTTAGTTTTATTTTCCTTATTATATTATTTGTTACCCTAATTTACCCGATTTTACTTTAACCGTGGTAAATAAAAATTACCAAAGTTACTATTCATAAAATCCAAAAAAATAAAAGGATCCTATTTACATAATTTATACCCACCAATTAAAAATATGAAATAGATTTTTTAAAATTTTAAATGCATAAGTTTGAGTAATTAAATTATAATTATTTCCGTTGTCGGAATGAAAAATGAGTTTTAAAAGTTAAAACATTGCATAAGATTGAAATGTTTTTATATCTGAATTCAATGTAAAATTAATACTAATGACATAAATTATATTTAATGATAAAAATATATTTTATTTATACTTTTAAAACATTAAATATTATAATTTAACCATATAAATTATTTTGATGAAAAAAGTAGTTTTCAATTAAAATTTAGTGTATTTTTACTATTCATTAAAACTTGAAAGTTATCAGAAAAATATAAAAAATTAATTCAAAGTAAATTTTTATATCCTGATTCCAAAGAAAAATTTTATTTTGTTAACTACAATATATAAAAGTTTCAAAAACTATATTTAAAATGGGTGCACCATCAAAAGGTGGCAAAACTGCATTTTTTTTGAAAATTACTTCTTTTATTCAAAAAATTGAATTTGTTCTTATATCATGAATATAAAACATATAAGATGAATTTTAAACATTAGATTGAATATATTAAACATATATTTCATTAATAAAATCTATCAAGAGTGATTTTATTATTTTATAAACTCACTTATTTTCATTTGAATAGTTTTTCAAAAGAAAGTTAATACTGTTCATACCCGCCATTATAATGACTAGGTCATAAGCTAACATAATAATATTTAGTTGTTCACTTAAAACCAGTTTTGTGTGAAATTAATTCTATCAAAAGAACTTGAAATTGGGTGCAACACAATCCAAGTATGGTTTTGCGTATATCATAAGCTAATTTGGTGTTACGTATAGCGTAAAATTATCTTGGTGTAGCGTCCATACAAGACATCAAAGAAAAAAAATATATCTCATAAAAATCTCGGGTTGTTACATTCTACCCCCCTTAAAATAAATTTCGCCCTCAAAATTCACCTGGGTTGTTAAAAAATTTAATATGTGAAAGTTTATTTCACAGAAACCCACATCATAAAAACAATGACTAAATATTCCTTTTAAAAAGGAAGAGTTGGAAAATAAAAGTTACCCAAATTAAATAATAACTAGGAATATACATAGGATAACATAAGAAAATATTTAGCATGGAGGAAAAACACAAATAAATATAGAGATTGATAAAGATCACTGATCACAATAAATTTGGGGATCTAGTGAAGGTTAAAAATCACAAAACCATAAACTAATGAAGCATGAAAGAGGTCATTGATATCTTCAAAAATTGATCATTATATGACACTCTTTTACATAAAAATACCTTTTCACCATGTTGATGAAATTTCATGAGAATATATACTTAATTTATTTCAGTATAATCTCATTGTTGGTCATGCCTTAAATATTTTTCACTTTATCTCTTATTCAAAGAAATGAAGTTGGATTTGTCATTCCTGAAGTGTTAGCAGATCATGTGATCCATAAATAGAATGATAGGTCATTATTTATATATCAACAAAAAGGTTATCACAAGTTATCAAATATACATAATTCCACTTATAGTGATATGATAATTTAATCTAACAAACATCATCCGAAGTTTAACTTATACTATCCATAAATGGATAACCTTACAATCCTTACAAAAACTAAAGATCCAAAACTTGAGAAAAAGGTTCACTAACTTGTCTTAACATTTATCCCCCATATATCATAAGGTATATCATGTTGGTCACATTCAAAACATGTGAAACATGTGATCACCTTCATCATGTATTCTCTTGAGTCATGGTAATAACCTGAATTACCATATATCCTTATTGAAAACATGCATGTTTTGTTATTCCAAAACTTATTGGATATATTATTTAAGTCCCAAAAAGTTGTATACTTCATCCATGATAGCATAACCCTCTTGTCAACAAATCCATAATTAGTTCTCAAGAAACTAGCATCATCCAATTTACTTATTCAAATCCAGAACATCTTTATTCAAACATCATTATCTTAACATAAAGGACATATTAAGGGTTATATTTCCCTTAATCATGTGTTCTACAAGTATATCACCTTACCCTTAAATTAGTTTTCAATATCCTTAGAACTATTCAACATATATTTTCCAATCCTTAATGAAAAACTTATACTGAAAACACTTATATATATATTTCATGATTCATATAACATAATCTTTGAATTCCAAAACATATACACCTTAATCATCTAAATTTATTATTAAACCATTACTCAAGATCCATCATATTAGTATTTAGCAAAATATAAATCATGTATTAAGGTTCCTCAACCTTAATCTAACCAAGATTCTTAGGTTTAAAGTAAACAATAATGCTAGAACATCCCATACACTTCACTTGTTGTTTACAATCTATTTATCCTTTGTAGTATAACCAATACTCATACCACCTTCATGATTCTATTTATGAGATTTAAACTTAGGAAATCATTTTTCATTATTCCAATACTTTCCACATCTGAAACATTCAAGGTTAACTATGTTCTATCTAGTTCTGGCTATTGCGTAAGACCAGAAAGAAAAGTGCGATAAATACATATTAGATATTAAAAACACATAAGTAAGGTAAATTAATTATAATAATTCAATCTATGATATATTAGGTTTAATCCTAGGTTATTCATGATTATCAAAAAAAATCCAGGATTGTAACCTATACTTAGACTTATCCTTTGGAAATCCCAAGAAACATCCTTCAAAATATCACTAGGGATCTCACTAAAGTTTTTGCATCCTAGTTTCCAAAGGTTGACTAAACCTTCTCTCTAATACCAAATCTAAATAACCAAAGCTTGACTTATATGGAAATTACATTAATTTTTCATAATACTGAATACATGACACAAACAAATGCTCAAAGACCATATTAGTTTAGTGTCTTTGGAAATTGGGAAACATAAACAACTGGTTCATAAAACATATACATCATCTCCCGTGTTTTAATTCATAAATAGAACCCTTTTTTGACACATATTACTTACTAACCTTCTTTATATCCTAGGGAAAATAAACATAAAAAGGGGTGAGCTCAAATGCTCAGTAAGGGTAAACATGGAAAATATCAAATAAAACATAAACATAAGAATGTAAAAACAAGAACATAACTTTCAAAAATCATACCATGTATAAAAAATATCAAAATATTGATTCATGAAATAAATCTTGGTAGTTCATAAGGAATAAATAATAAAGGAAAAAAATCCATGAGAAAATAGCATTGGCATAAAACATGGAATTGTGGAAAACACATAAGCATAGAAAATCATTTCCATATTAGTCAAGGCTCATTTCCAAGACCATCATAACAAAAATAGTCCATTACTAAACTGGGTTTACTTTACATTCTAGCCCTATATTACTGAACCAGATTTACTCACCTTTACATCCCTGTATTACTGAAGTAGATTTACTTGCTTTTCCAGCCCTATATTACTGAACTGGATTTACTTGGCGTTCCAGCCCTATATTACGAAATTGGATTTACATGTCGTTCCAGTCATGTCTATCTCATGAGATATAAATCTTTACCCAATGCATTGTAGCGATATATAGGTCCCACCTGTCACATAATTAAAACCATACATATGTGTGCCACAAAAACATAAATCATTCATTATAACATAACTCAAAGAATAAAATGGGTTTCTCAAACATCATTCCATAATAACATAATCCTTGTAAAATAAATGGATTTCATAAATAAAATTCCATCATAAACATAATCAAAACATAAGAATAATAGGGATAGTATACTTGAATCATAACCATATTAAAGAAATTCCATCTTAGATGGAAAATAATTTTGATAAAACACTTGAAATTAATTCTCAAGAAAAATATTCTTTCTTCTTCAAAAACATTTTCTTTTCCCAAAATGCCACATAATTTAAAAAAAAAATATTTGAAAATAAAAATGAAATCTTTTAAATGAATATTCATGAAAATAATGTGTTATGAAAGCGTAAAAATCCATTAATTTCGTATAAGTTAAAAAAACATTCTTCTCGTACTTTTTCTGGAAAAGTCATAAAGTACATCATATCGAAAACAAAAGAAATATTACTTCCAAACCATGTAGTAAAAGTAAAAAAATGGGTAAAAATGACTTTAAACATCCATAGGAGAATATTATACATTTTATGAAAACACTTTTTAGAAAAAATGGACACAGATGATAAATATACCCCAATAAATAATTACGTATAATCAATCTGAGATAATAATGAGATTGCAAAATTATACCTTGCTAATTTATAATTAGTCAAATCGTATACCTTGTAAAATAAAGAATATTATATGCATATTTAGATATCATAAACTTCATAGTAAGAATCATAAAAAATTCATGGGAAACATAAACACCACATAAAATAAATAGGCGGTGTATATGGTATATGTCCTATAGAAATAAAAGTAAGACAAAATAATCCCTTAATATTGGTCTGATATCCTTTGTATGTATCCAAACACCCTGTATAATGATTTAAATGATGTCATTGACTTATTAAAGAATCATATTCATTTTTATGATATCATATATGATCATATTATCATCTGTTTTGTAATAACATTTCATTATTTCTCATTATTCGGGTATTAACTACTTCATTTTCTTATGCATGTTTCGTGGAATAAGTTATGGTTATCCCTATTAGGTTATATTTATATCATTCCAAAATTATATTAACATAATATATATCATATTTATTCATTCTATACATTTATATAGTCATGTTTTAATGGATATCATATAGAATGAATCACATCGCATCGTGGAGATGGTAGGCCGTACGTGCGCACGAGCGATGATATCATTCCATTAATTATGAAATGGTATGGAAGTGGATGGTGTATATGTTTTTTAAGAATCTATATAATGTTTTAATAATCATATATAGTTATTATTTCCATCATTATATCCATCCAAGTAAGATGGTGGTGAAAAACAGATTACAACACAACGTGGAGACGGTATGTCGTACATACACACACGTGATGATTTCGTTTTTCATAGGATATATAGAAGGTGGAATATGGTTATTACATAAACATAATAACATATAAACATATAATTTATACTTTATATATTACTTTTGGATGAAAACAACTCATGAAGAGGAATTATAAGAAGAAATAATTTGAAAGAATCGGTAGAGGAGATTAGCTCTTCTTCGACGAGCTCCCTCTAGATCTCCTCTTAAAGGAACTAGAGTTAGCCTTTTGAGAATACCATAACCTCTAGAATGTAACTAGAGAGTTTTATAAGGGATATGGTTAGGGGATTATTTATCTTTAATTCTCAAATTGAAGTAAATAGGTGATGGAGGTGGCACCTATTTATAATTGAGGTGAGGGGCACTTTTGGAAACTCCAAAAATATTAATTTATAATAAACTCAAAACATATAAAAAAACCTCCAAAATGTCCTTATTTAGAATATGAGATAATATAAGTTTGTAATATTATCAACAAATAATTTTTATACATGTTTTTATTTCATTTTAAACCTTATCATTTCGTTTACCCTTAATTATTCTCTTTTAATTTTAACTAAGGTAACAAATTGTTAAATATTAAAATAGTGTAATTTTTACTTATTTGATGTCAATTATACCTTACATTAATAATATAGAATATTTTATAGTAAACCATAATTATTCTACATTTTTGAAAATATTTTATGATTTTTAAATAATTTAATAAAACATTATTTTGACAAAATATCAATTGTTTCAATTTTGACATTATTCATTTAATGGATTTTTAAAAATATCAAGATAAGATGTTAACCTTGAACCAAATATTTTATTATATATATAAGGGATAAAAGTCATATAGATTTTTTTTATATATTAACTAGCTCAAATTTTATTTATTTTAATAATTTTAATAACATTTATTTTATATTTCCCTTAATAAAATAATTACAACATCAGTTTTTTGTAATTATTTAATACACTTATTTGTTGAATAAAAATTAAAAATAAAATACTATGATGAATATAAATCAACCATCTTTAAGTATAATAATTTTAGTTAAATATA
This sequence comes from Viscum album, assembly GCA_963277665.1. Taxonomy (NCBI): domain Eukaryota; kingdom Viridiplantae; phylum Streptophyta; class Magnoliopsida; order Santalales; family Viscaceae; genus Viscum; species Viscum album. The sequence continues at coordinate 1,230,520,983 of OY728139.1, read as the reverse complement.
TCTTCTAGAAAATCCATCATTAAAAATGTTATACTTATTAAAACATGAATGTGACAACTTTAACATCACTTTAAATAAAATATTATAAGTGTCATAATCTTTTACATATGTCTCCAAATGATCAATAACTCTACCCTTGGATGATTATGGTCTAGATATACTCTAAAAATAATATTTGGTCAAGTGTTTTGGTCTTTGATAGAGCTAATATTTTCATTATTTTTTGATATTATTTTCAATGATTTAATCTCATACACTTTGTCAATTTGAGCTGATTTGCATGATTTTAATATTTTTGGTTGTGTTGGGATAATAATGGAATGTTTCTTAAATCTATATTTTTGACATATTTTCACATCAATGGTTTTTTGGTCATTTAATTAAAAATATAATTCTAAATTGAATGATTCTTTTTTTGTTCACATCCTTTATTTATTTCATTAATTTTTATCTTCTGGACCAGAGGTTGATTTGAGCATCTAGTGGCCTAAAAAAATCAATGAAGTTCAATATTTTTCCGGGCGGATAGGGTGGAACCCACCACAGTAACAGAATCACATCTCGGCCTACACTAATCCAATTGAATTGATTCAATTTGGAGATGAAATAAGACTCAATGGAGAGTTCACACATTAAATTTCATGGACTTTGGAATCCATTATGGTGGATGTTGAACGGACTCAATTTAAGTAAGCTTTCTAGAAATTTCATCCAATAAAAGAAACCTCCAATAGAAAAATCATAACTCATACATGAGGTGGTAAATTAAACTGCAATTTGGAGGGTGTCCAACCAAGACAATGATAAACATATTTAACGAAGGATCCAATGCGTGAAGAGCTTTTTATCATGGTCATTAATATGTTATATGTTAAATGTGGAGAGTCTGCCTGGACAGAATAATGTTTTGGAGTAAAAAGGCCATAACTCCCTCACCAAATGTCCAAATACTCTGAAATTTTGAGGGTGGACGGACAAGGAAATTTTAAAGATATTTAATTAAGGGATAAAGGCGTTATTAGATAATTAATTGGGGATAAAATGTGCCAACTTGTGAAGGAAAAAATTAGCCTATAAAAGGAGAGGATATCCCACCTCTCAAGTCATTCCATTCCATCCACAATTCCTCCAATCGACCGGCGAGGGTAGCATTAGAAGATGACCATATTTAGATTTATTTATTTTTGTTCTTTTATTGTAATGTCTCCCCTATCCTGCATCATATCGACTTCCCCATCCATGGAGGGGTAGTATCATTGAGTGATCGGGAAGGGGGAGGCTATACCGATGTGATTGCTTGAGTTCTTGTGATTCAATTTAATAAGATCCCTTCTTATTTCATAATTTGGTTTCAATTATAAATTCATTTCTAAATTCCAAATGCGGTTGTGTTAGGTTTTAATTCTATAAATTTATATTTCTTTGGTCGATGATCACATCTCCCTCCACCCAATTATAATATGTATCCAGTGGAACAGATTAGGGTCAGGTGGTGAGTGCTCAACGGTAGTTAGCACTTGTGTATGATTGCATGTGAAATATTGGTTTTTTAGGAAACATAAATTCCTGGTTAGATATTTTTCTAATTAATCAAGAAAACCATCTACAATAATACACACATTTGAATAAGGATAGACCAATCCAAGGTTTTGGATAAAGAATATTCTCATCAAAACCATTTGGACAAGGGGGAGAGAGGACTCAATAGACAAATCTCTCTCTAACTAGAAAAATGAAAAAGAGGGACAAATTTGGAAACCATGATAGTAGAGCACTAGGTCTAGCAAAATCCACTTCGATCACCATCTTTATAATTTATTTAAAACTAATCAAATCAATCTTCTTATTTCTTACACATCATTCAAATTTAATTAAAACCAATTGTTTTCATAAAACCATTAAAAAGAGACAAACTTGTTTTGTGTGCACTCCTCTTTAGGAGACTACTTTGGATCAACTAATATACTATACTTGGGTAATTAAAATATTGTTTTTCCATGCCCCATGACTGGCGTGCGTCAAACTTGGCGCTATTGCTGGGGAAATAAATAGTTATTTCGATCACCTTTTCTAAATTCACATTTTTGTAAATATTTTTCATTCTTAAAAAAAATCTAAAAAAACAATTAATTTTCCATGATGTATTCAAATTCAATTTTTTATGCATGGGAAGATTATTCACAGGTGAAATATCAAGAACTAGAAGTGGATTATAGAGATCTAAATGACCAGGTAGATAGGATGAGTAATACTATGGATGACTTGGGGAGGAAAATGGAAGGATCATTTGACTATGTTCATGAATTAATGGAGAAACCCGACCCTAAACCAGAAAAAGAACCTGAGGTAGTGGTGGAATAAATTTCACCACTCATCATTGAAGAACCAAAGGAGATAAATGTGGAGGTACCTAAATAATCATTCATCCTCACTCAACCAATTCTACTCGAGATAGATGAAAAGGAGGATGAATTTCCTACTGAGCCACATGTGGGAGATCAACAGGAGTTGGATGAATTTTGGAATGAATGTGAGGAACTTCTTTATCTCCCCAAGTCTTGAAAAGAAGAATAGCTATCACCATTTAAAGAAGACACCACCCAAGTGGTGTAATTTGAAGTCAAGATGGAGGAGCCCAACTACCTACCCCCATCCAATGATAATCATCTATAAGAGGCACTTTAGACTGAGGAAAAGATTTAAGATGAACCTAATCAGGGAGATGATACAATATTGAACTCAAACTATTTTGATTTTAATGAAAATAATTTGAGTATAACTTCCAACTGTTTTGAATTTTCAGAATTAGATAACTATTATTATTCCCTGGAGGATGATGAGGAAAAAGAATATGCACCTATTGAGGAACACTTTAATCTCCCTAAATACATTGAACATTCATTAGAGAGAGTATAAGAAGAGAAAGAGAACATTTCACAAGTATCAACGAAGGAGGAGGAGGATCCATACTTTATCCTACCCCTGCCATGAAAGCTGTACCACATTGAGAAGGGGGTGGATTTGGTGTACTCTATCTATGGATTCCTCCTCAAAAAGAAAACATATGTGGTTGTTGGGAAAATCCACATGTGGTGGTTCAAATAAAAGAAGCTTTATCCACCCTCTAATTTTGGATAATAGCTGGTACTACCCTCTGGAGGCAGTAAAAATTCAGGGCCCACTTGGGGGATCATACCAAGATTTATCTTTACATGATTTTTGTATTTAAAATTTATTTTTTAGATTAGTACAATATATAACCCACTCCTTATCTTTTTTATATTTAATGACATGATCCCTGTTCTTAAGTAAGTAATTCTATTTTATAGGTTTATAAATGGGAAAAGGAATACTTAGATAGAGGAAGAGGAATAAATCCTTATTTCAAAAGGGAGTTTACATTTAATGTTTAAAATCCTTACATTTTTTGGTCCAAAAATTCTTTTGAGTTTTAAAGATAAAATTTCATGTCCACACTTGAATTATATCTTTACTTGAATTATCTAGGAGACATGAGTTTCTTAGGAATCCTGTGATGCCATATTTTATATTTCAATGTTAATGAGATTGCATGAGTAAAATAGAAAATTGAATGTTTAAAGTGAAGCATGGATATTGAAATGATGACTCATGATTTAAGGGAATTAGTTGATTTATGTAAATTAAAATTCCCTATCAATTTCATACTTTGAATTTCTAAAATTCATGTGAATTGATTTGTTATTATAAATCATTCCTTCAGTGATTTTCCAATATCATATGTCTCATTCCTGAGAGAATTTTAGATCAATTACTTACTATTTATTATTGATCATATTTCTTGAGCGATCTTGGGACATGTCACCTGCTAGAACTTGCATTTGAACTTGTCAAAGACATGACTGTACAAAAACACATTTAAAATGATTGAGGCATATTTTGAAAAGACCTTATCCTTAAAGACCACTTTTACATCAATCATTCTTTTAGCCCATAGAGACCATGAATGACCTTTATAGGTATGATCCATGTTTCAAGACATTTTTATCCATTCCTACCCTACTTTTGGTATTTGAATGATATTTTAAAAATGAAGTATGGGGGTGAAGGGAATCATGGTGGAAGGTATACTGTACGTTGTAAGGAAAAATTGTAGGGGTTTTATTATGGGAATTGTAAATGGTTGTGGAATCATTCATTGTACTTAATTGTTTCCCTTATTGAATTTTAAAAAAATAAAAAATGACAAAAAGAACAAAAAAATTTAGAAAAATGGGTTGTGATTTGGGAGAACCAAAAATCACCATTTTCCAGACCGACGATCTTCTAATCGTATGTGGTTAGGTGATGTATGTAACGTTTGATCTAATCATAACTTTTTTAAAAAAGAAAAAAATATACAAATTTAAAAAAAATCAAGAGGGTGCATTAATCATTCATTATGCTTAACTTTGATCATGTCCTTACTTTGAGTTTTGGGGGAAGTGGGTGTTGCTACTTTGAAGGAGATAATTTCATTACACTTTTTGATATCATGCATTATACATAAGAGATAAATCTCCTCCTTGAACCTTAATTTTTAAAGAATCAAATCCTACCAACCTTAAGCCTCAAAGAAATTTGAACCTTTATTGAAAATTCCTCATGATTTTATGTGCCTTTTGTCTTTACAAAGTAGAGAAAGTGGTTCTTTTACAAGATTATGGATAAGGTGCATGTTCTAATGATATGAGCATAACTCTACTTGAATTGTATCATGAGATATGAGAGTCAAAATTCAAAGGCGAGGTAAATCATGATGTGGCATGTTTAATAATAATGAATTTAGAATCTTGAATGAATGAAATAAGAAGTTCCATCATTTTTCAAATGGGAAAAGTAAAATATATGAATTAGTTGTTTCTTTAAAAATTGGGAAATTAAATTAATATTTTATGTGGATTATTGAAAATTTGATTTTACATTTTTTTTATTTTATTACTTTGGAATTTGAATATTGGTAATATTGGTGTCCTTTGAATTCCATGTTGAGATTTTATGCTTGAGGGCAAGCATGGTTTAAGTGTGGGGGTATTTGACAGAGAAAATTTGTGTACATATTTTTAATCCAATAATAATTAATTGATGATGTTTTTAAATGATAAAAACCATGTATTTAAATGTTTTATTAAAATAATGGGAAATTTGGATTATAGAATGAAAATGAGCTAAATAGTGAAAAGTGCTTAATTCTGGATTTTTGACATATTTTTACATAAAGGGTATTTTAGTCATTTATTTTAAAATATAATTCCAAATTGAGTGATTTTTTTAGAATCCTTATTTTATTTCCTCTAACATTTTCATCTGAACTAGAGGCTGATTTGTTCATCTAGAGGCTGTAAAAATCAATGAAATTGAAGAATTTTTCGAATGGACATCGTGGATCTCACCACCGTAACAGAACCAAATCTTGGCCTAAACACCTTCAATTAAGTTTAATATACTTGGGATAGAATGAGGAAAAATATAAGCACATATAAAAATAATTTTAGGGAGTTTTTAAGTCATTAAGGGTGCCATTGGATGTTATACTTTTGGAGTAAGATTCTTGGAACCTTTGTCTATAAAAAGAAACCTCCAATGAAAAAAATCATAACTCATACAAAAGGTGAAAAAATTACCTTAAATTTGGAGGGTGAATGTACAACACATTTATTAACAACTTTCATGAAGGGGTATACACATTAATCAACAATTAATGGGTCCAAAATGTGTCAACATTCGGAGGATAGAAATCTGCCTATAAAAGAAGAGGAGTTTCTACCTTTTACATCATTCCAATCCATCCCATTCCATCCAGGACACCAATTAGAGTAGGAAAAGGTCCATTTAGGATTTATATTTCTTTATTTTATTTTTATTTTAGTTTTCTTTTACACGTAACAAATTCATCTTTTTTATTGAAGTGTTTCCCATTTCTTCTTCCATTTTTCTTTCTCTTCCAACTCTAATTCTCATTCTCTCTCTTCCATATTTCCATCATGATATTTATTCACTTCACCATGTAAAGTTAATAACTTGAGGATTGGACCCGGGGGAGGTTTCACAGTGTTCTTCATTATTTCTCTTCAAATTTAAAATGTTTTAAATCTATTTGTGGCGGAGCTGGGAATACTACACGGGTGTGGCAGTCGTCCACCATGACACTATCTACAAATCCATTTACTTTCATTGATCAATAATTTCCCCCTATTATCTTAGGAAAAACATTTATATCATGGATTTGGGGTTTCTATAAGGGACGAAATGACATACGGTGGAGCCAGGTCTTGTAGGAATAACATTCTCGGTTGAGGTGTTACCCTACTTGATTACTGGAGGAGTTGTAGTTTAGTGTGCTAGACACATGATAAAATCACACACTCAATAAATAAATAGTGAGTAATTCATTAAAGAGTTTTCAATAAATGAATTATCAAATTGAATTTAAATAACAAATAAATAATGAATGAACCCGTATTATCCAACCCTAGGACCAATACCTTTCTTTCATAATTTAACTCTGTTTGCATCTACATTTTCATTTATATTTAATGTTTTCATTTAATTATTATAATTGCACACTATTTTTTCAAAACCAAAACCATTGTTTTCATAAATAATATAAAAACACAAAAGAATTAGAATATGTGAACTAGAATAAGTTATTGAACCGACTGAAATGATCCTCAAGTGAGACGACCCTAGTCAGGCACTATGATGCATTAGGAATATAAATTTGCTTTTTCCACACCCTACGATAGGCGTGAGTCAAAATTTGGAACTGTTGTTGGGGAGGCAGTGCCTCAAAACCCTTAAAAAACAGTTTTTTTCTCTTCTTTTAAATGACCTGTAGTTCAAACAACAATTTAATAGAATTTGATCCAGAAATTGAATGCATAATAACCAAATAGAGAAAGAAAAATTTGAAAAAATAGTTTGAAGAAATCAGTCTCACAGATTCAAGTGACACATCTAGTGAACACTTTGTACCTATAATAATGGATGGAAATACCATCCAAACATTGTGGGATATTTGCGCACAAAAATTCATTAACCAAAAAATCAACTAGCTATCACAACCTTAGAAAATTATTTTGAATTGCGCATTAACATGATTCAAATTCTTCCAAAATTTTATAGTCTTGTAGGTGAAGACCCCAATAGGAATATCAAGAAATTTACAAATGTGTGCTCTAGCTATAGACCCTGAGGTGTTCCAGAAGAACAGGTAAATTTGAGGGCATTTCCCTTATCACTTGAGGGAGAAGCAAAGGAATGGTTGTACAATCTACAACTAGGAGAAATCCAAGACTGAGAAGATCTTAAAAGATGATTCATGAAAAGTTTTTTTCTTGAATCCAGGAGAAAAACTATCTAAAAAGAGATATATACCATTTTCAATCGATCAGTGAAACACTTTATGAGTACAAGGAGCGATTCAAGAAGCTCTGCGGTAGCTGTCCATATCAAACTGTGGAAGAACACAATTTCATTGTTTTTTTCTATCAAGGATTACTTGAAAATGATAAAAAATTTCTAGATATGTCATATGGAGGATACTTGATTGAAAAGTCACCAGTAGATTCCAGAGGACTAATTGAAAAGATTTCACAAAACTCACAGCAGTTTGGCACTAGAGGTATGAGTACTAGAGGTATCTATGAGGAAAAGAATTCTGATTCTTCCTCACCCTTACTTGAAGCAACACTGAAGGAAATGACTAGTGTTATGAGACAAATTACTATGAACCAAGTGAAGGAACAACAAGGACTAATTCAGGTATGTGACTTATTCTCTTCTACTTATCATTACACTGATCAATGTCCAGAATTGTAGGAGATAGAATGTTGTGTTGCAACCTATCAGCAAAGACAATTCCAAACTCAAACCCAAACAGGGTATGTATTTCAAAAAAATCAAGCCAGGAAACCTTTTTAACAATAATATCAGAACCCGAAACCATTATAACAACCTTATAAGCAGTCCTACTAGAAACAACAAACATTAGAACCACCACATTTCCAACGAAATAATTATGAGCAACCATCCACAAGTGCATTGACAAATGAAGATAAAAAATTGAAAAATGAAAGTTTCAGGAATAGAAGATAAAATTGAAAAGCTAACTGATCAATTTGAAAGCCTAATGGATGTTTTAACCAAGAACCAAGGTAAACTCCCATCACATACTGTTCCAAATCTAAAGGGGAACGTTAGTACAATCACAACCCGAAGCGGGAAGGAGCTCACACCACCTGAAAAATGTGAGGATGATGATTCCAAGAAACCTACTAAAGATCAAACCATCAATCTAGAATAAGGAAACCATAACAACATGGGATAAATAATAAGGTTCAGGAAGGAAATACCAGAAATGCATTTACAAAAACAAGAAAGGGAGAAAAAAGATATCCCATCACCATTCTCATCTGCATTAGTTGAATCGAAGAAGGGTGAAGAAGAAATACTTCAACGAGAAATACATGAAACATTCAAAAAAGTAGAGATTAACATAACACTACTTGAGGATATACGACAAATCCATAAGTATTCAAAATTTCTGAAAGAGCTATGCACTAAAATAAGAAGGTTGGATGGGAATGAAAGGATCAACTTGGGAAGAATTTTTTCAGCCCTGATCACACCATCGACACCACAAAAATGTCAAGATCCATGGAATTTCTCTATTAATTGCACCATTGGTTGTTTAAAATTTTCTGATTCACTATGTGATCTAGGAGATTCAATAATTGTTATTCCTCACTCAGTATTTACATCTTTACAGATTAGAAAATTGAAGCCTACTAGAGTGGTGTTCTAGCTCGCAAACAGATCCACAATTTTCCCAGCAGGTGTTCTAGAATATGTTCTTATAAAGGTCAAAGATATACTGTTCCCAACTAACTTTTATGTACTGATAATGGAAGAATATAGGACTTCATCACACTCACCCATCATCTTGGGGAGACCATTCTTAAATACTACAATGACTATCATCAATGTGCATGAGGGAACACCCTCAATGGATCTCGTAGATAATCAAGTTCATTTCAATATACTCGAATCCATGAAGAATATGTTAGATTTTTATTCACTAAATGCAATATACCACAAAGAAGAAAAATAACCAACTAAAAATTTAGAAGATACAACCTCAGAATTCTTGGATAGTTTGTTAGAAGAGGCTGGAGAATCAAAATCAGAAGATGTTGAGATCAAGAAGTATAAACTCAATGAGGTTGAACATTAAAATATTATCACATATCTCTAGAAGGAACTTGATGCTAAGGAATAATAACTATCTAAGAAAAATTCCATATTCCTTACAATGTAACATGAGCTGAACAAGATTAGGAAAAAACCCATTAACACTAAAGAGGTATGCGAAGGATATTCTCAAACCAATGAGTTAAAACCCAAAACCATGTTCGTGTGGGTAAAGAAAAGTAAGGCTCAATATCCTATATCAATAGAAGAGAGGAATTTTCAAAGGACACCAAAACCCCTTAAAAAGAGTGAGTTTTATATTACAATAAGGAAGAAACAAATATCAGGAAATATTGAAAACCATCTCAGAAGAACAAAATTTCAAGGGTTTTTCTATTGTTGTGGCATCCATGGACACAAATGATACTCTTGTTGGTACAACATGTCTTTACTAGGAAATAGGAAAGAGCTAGTATAGGATATCAGACTCCTTCAACCTGTTTATCAATAAAATCCATCAGGTCGTACCTCTCCTTTACATTTGATTTCTTGTTATGATTCATTTTCAAATCTTCATACATGTTAAATCAATTTAAATGCATTGATTACACTGTATAAATTAAGTACGGGGGAAGGAATCTTGTAGTCTAGGATTTCTAAAGATTTTTTTTTCAATTTTTGATTTGAGCTAACGACATTAAAAAAAGCGCTTTCGGGATGCAACCCATGTTTTTTTCCCTTAGTCTACCCTTCCCCTCAGTCATATTTTAGCATGATTGAATAGGCCTATATTATCATTTGTTTTTATTCTTATATTTTTGGTCCACTATGTAAGGCTGAAAAATGGAGATACTTAATAGAACACACGTTGTGAAGGTGCTTCAAATCATAACTGAAGAAACATTAAAATCACTACATGACTGAAGCATCATTGCTAAAGGGAGTTTTCTTTTACATTCAATATCATTTGAATTCCCTATATTTTTTCCCTCTAATCATTATTTTTGAATTAATCTAAAATTTCATTCCAACGCTTGAATCAATATTTTCCTCGACTTATCTAGGAGACATGAGTTTTTTTAGGAATCCAATGATTCCATGTTTTATAATTCAATGTTAATGAAATTTAATGAGTAAAGTAGAGAATTGGATGATTAAAATGAAGTATATATATTGAAATAAATACTCAAGATTTGGAGTAATAAATTTATTCATGTAAATGAAATTTCCCTACTATATTTTATGCTTTGAATTTATAATATTCATGTGAATTGATTTGTTATTATTAATCATGCCATGAGTTATTTTCCTAAATAATAATTTCCATTCCCGAGAGGATTTATAGAAAAAATATTTCCTATTTTATCTTGAGCATATTTCTTGATTGATCTTGGGACATGTCACCTACCAGAACTTATATTGAAACTTTTCGAAGATATGACTATGAAAAAACACATTTAAAATGATTTAGGAACTACTTTGACTAGCCACATATTTTCCTAATACTTACCCTTACATTTATCCTTCATTATCCCATAGAATCCATGAATTTCCTTATAGTTTTAAGACACATTACAAGCCAATTTTTCCTTACCTACCCGCACTTTTAGTATTTTTGCATGGATATTTCAAGTTTGAGTGTGGGGGAAGGGTCTTTCGTGTGTGTTTATTGGGATGTGTATCATTTATGGGTGGTGTGATGTGTGTATCAATATTTTGGGCAGTGTTTAATAACATAATTGGGCATGTGTCATCATTTCATTGTGCTTTATTTGTTTCATACATTTCTCCTTAAAAAAATGAAGAAAAATGGAGATGAGCTTGAATTCATCATTTTACGCTCTTTGATGACTCATGTCCCTCTCAAAAAATAAGGGCATGAATTTTCATTCATTCATTGTATTCAATTTTCTGCTCATCCTCCATGAAAAAAATGAAAATAAAGATGTTCCTTTTTAGAGATTTGCAAAAAATGGGGGAGAACATGGATGATATCTTTCATTATAATCATTATTTGGATAATGTGCCATGTCATAAAATGGCGTGGTGTTGTTTTTTACATTTTAAAGGGGGATTGAGAGAGTAATTTCCTATGTTTTCACTTGAATTAATCATGCATTGTACTTAAGAGTCCAACCTCCTCTTTTTAGCTTGAAACGTTTTTAATAATTTTCCCACAAACCTTAAGCCAGAGAGTCATTTGATCCTTTATTAAAAGTACTCATGATTTTATGTACTTTTTTGTCTTTACAAAGTGAAGAAATTAGTTTATTTACAAGCCTATGGATAAGAAGAATGTTCTCATGATATGAGAACAACTCCACTTGAATTGTATCATGAGAGATGGGAGAAAATATTTATATGAGGTAAATCATGATTTGAAAAGTTTAATAATAACGAATTGAGGATAATTAATGAATGAAAGGATATGTACAATCATTTTTCAAAAGGGAAAAGTGAAATGCATGAGTTGATTGTTTATTTGAAAATTGGGAAATTAAATTGATATTTTATATGGAATTTAAAAATTTGATTTCACATTGAAAATTGTTTGATTTTATTTCTTTGGAATTTAAATATTGGTAACATTGGTGCCCTCAGATTTTTAATGTTGATATTTCCTGTATGAGGATAAGCATGGTTTAAGTGTGGGGGAATTAAGAGAGCTAATATTTTCATCATTTTTTGATATGATTTTCAATGATTTAATCTCACACACTTTGTCAATTTGAGATGATTTGCATGATTTTAATATTTTTGGTGTGTGTTGGGCTAAAAATGGAATGTTGCTTAAATATGTATTTTTGACTGATTTTCACATCAAGGGTATTTTGGTTATTTCATTAAAAATATAATTCCAAATTGAAAGATTTTTGTCGCATCCTTAATTTATTTCCTTCATTTTTCTCTTTTGGACCAGGGGATGATTGGAGTATCTAGTGGCCTAAAAAAATCAATGAAGTTCAAGATTTTTCCGAGCGGAAAACGTGGACCCCACCACAGTAATAGAAGTACATATAGGCCTACACTCATCCAATTGAAGTTATTACACTTGGAGATGAACGAGGACTCAACGTAGTGTTTAAAAATTAAATTTCATGGAGTTTAGAATCCATTATGGTGGCTGTTGAATGAACTCAATTGAAGGAAGCTTCTTGGAAATTTCATCCAGCAAAATAAATCTCCAATAGAAAAATCATAAATCATAAATGAGGTGTCCAATTAAACTTAAATTTGGAGGGTGTCCTCCTATGACAATGAAAAACATCTTTCATGAAGGAGACAATGCGTGAAGAGGCCGTTTTCATGGTCATTAATACGTTATATGTTAAATGTAGAGAGTCTTCTTGGACAGAATAAATTCTTGGAGTAAAAAGGCCATAAACCCCTCACCAAGATTCCATATACTCTAAAATTTTGAGGGTGGATAGACAAGGAAAATTTTAATATCTTTCATGAAGGGATAAAGGCGTTATTTGATTATTAATTTGGGATATAATGCGCCAACTTGTGAAGGAAAAAATATTCTTATAAAAGGAGGGGATATCCCACCTCTCAAGTCATTCCATTCCATCCACAATTCCTCCAATCAACCGGAAAGGGAAGCATTGGATGATGACCCTATTTAGATTTATTTCTTTACATTATTTTATTGTACTGTCTCCCCTCTCCCACATCATCTCGACTTCCCTATCCATGGAGGGGTAGTATCATTGAGTGATCGGTAAGGGGGAGGATAGACCGATGTGTTTGCTTGAGTTCTTGTGCTTCAATTTAATAAGATCCCTTCTTCTTTCATAATCTGGTTTCAATTATAAATCCAGTTTTAAATTCTGAATGTGGTTGTGTTAGGTTTTAATTCTGTAAATTTATATTGATTTGGTCGATGATCACATCTCCCTCCACCCAATTCTAATATGTATACGGTGGAACAAATTAGGGTCGGGTGGTGAGTACTTAATGGTAGTCAGCACGTGTATATACTTTCATGTGGAATATTGGTTTTTTAGGGAACAACAATTCTTGGTTAGGGATTTATCTAATTAATCAAGAAAACCATCTACAATCCTACACATATTAGAATAAGGATAGACCAATATAAGGTTTTGGATAAGTAATATTATTATCACATCCATTTGGCCAAGGGGGAGAGAGGACTCGGTAGACAAATATCTCTAACTAGACAAATGAAAAAGGGTGAAAAATTTGGAAACCATGCTATCAGAGCACCGAGTCTAGCCAAACCCACTCCGATCACCATCTTTATCATTTATTTAAAATTGATCAAATCAATATTCTTATTTCTTACACATCATTCAAAATTAATTAAAACCAATTGTTTTCATAAAACCATTAAAAAGTGACAACCTTGTTTTGTGTGTAATCCTCTTCAGGATACTACCTAGGATCAACTACTACACTATACTTAGGTAATTAAAATATTGTTTTTCCATGCCCCAAGACTGGAATGCGTCAGTCTTTTAATGGTTATTATCATTTTATTTAAAATTATTTTATTGTTTTTTCAACAATTAAATAATTTCCACATCATCATTGTATAAGAATTTCAGGTAATTATTTAATTTCTAAAAATTATAAATAAATTACGAAGATCTAGATAATTTTATTACCTTTCTGGAGACTATTTATTATCTAAGTTATCTCATATTTATCACTATATTAAAATTATTCTACTTATAAGAGATAAGAGGGTGACATGTTGTCACTTTCTTTTATTTTAATAATTTATATATCATTTTCATGGAAAAGAGTTCGTTAAATGGGTCAATTCGGATCCTTGTTAAGGGTCGAGTTTTATTAATCCAATAGGATTTTGGTAGGTTTTAGGGTCATTTTATTGTCCTTATCATATTATTTTTTACCCTAATTTACCTGATTTAACTTTAACCGTGGTAAATAAAAATTACCAAAGTTACTATTCATAAAATACAAAAAAATAAAAGGATAATATTTTCATAATTTGGACCCACTTATTCAAAATATGGAATCCATTTTTCAAAATTTGAAACACATAAGTTTCAGTAATAAAATTAAAATTATTCCTATTGTCAGAATGAAAAACGAGTTTTAAAAGTTAAAACATTAAAAAAGATTGAAATGTTTTTACATCTGAATTCAATGTAAAATTAATTTTAATGAAATAAATTATATTGAATTATAAAAATATATTCTATTTATACTTTAAAACCATTAAATATTATAATTTAACCATATAAATTATTTGGATGAAAAAAGTTGTTTTCAATTAAAATTTAGTGTATTTTTACTATTCATCAAAACTAGAAAGTTATTAGAAAAATATCAAAAATTCATCCAAAGTAAATTTTTATATCCCAATTAAAAATAAAAATGTTTATTTTTTTGAATATAATATATAAAAGTGTCAAAAACCTGATTTAAAATGGGTGCACTATTAAAAGGTGGCAAAACTGTATTTTTTTGAAAATTACTTCTTTTATCCGAAAAAATAAATTTATTCTTATATCATGACTAGAAAACATATAAGATGAATTTTAAACATTATATTGAATATATTAAACATATATTTCATTAATAAAATCCATCAATAGTGATTTTATTATTTTATAAACTCACTTATTTTCGTTTAAATAGTTTTTCAGAAGAAAGTTAATACTGTTCATACCTGCCATTATAATGACTAGGTCATAAGGTAACATAATAATATTTAGTTTTCACTAAAACTTGGTCTTGTGTTAAACAAATTCTATCAATATAACTTTAAATTTTGTGCAACACAATCCAAACATAGTCATGTGTATACCGTAAGCTAATTCGGTGTGGCATATAGCGCAATATTATCTTAGTGTAGTGTAAAACACAAGACATAAAAGAAAAAAATATATCTCATAAAAATATAAGGATGTTACAAGTAGTAGGCTTATGTTCCACTGCGGTGAGATAGAGAAGGTAGATGTAACATACTGAGTTTTTGAATCGGGTCGAAAACCTCTCATGTTTTGAATTTTTGAATTGGTGTGTATGCCAATTTCTTTTTCGATCATCGTAACTCAATTATGAGTTTTCCATAAACCCAATATAATGTTTTTGGATGGGTTTATATAATTAGAGAGTACCTAAGGTTTTCATAAGGGTTTCGAGTGTGCTATAGGCCTGTTTTGGGAAGTTACAGGTCAAGGCGCATAGTTAGTGTAAACCGTATGACCTCTTCTAGCTAACCATGAACCCTATTTTTGTACTGCCACACGGTTTGAAAAATCATGTGGGGTAAGGTACAGGAGTGTGTGGTGAACTCTATAATTTTTGAAAAGGTCTCTCACACAGCTTACACGTGGTTAGAGAAAACCATGCGCCAAGCCGCAGGGGTAGTGCCATATAGGCCGTACCTCAACTTTCTAGCCCACATGGTTTCCACATGGTTAGGAAAACCATGCAATATATTTAAAGAGGTGATTTTACAATTTTACCTTCTCCTATTTTTAATTTTATCCTTCCTTTTCCTCCTTCCTTTCTCTGTGGTCATGCACACAATAGTGGGGGGGATCTCTTCTCCTCTGCTAGGCATTGATCCCACCCCTCATTTGAGCTCCATTCTTTAATCCCTCAGGTGCGTTGAAACCATATCAGTAAGGATTTCTACATCCATGCCTCTATTTCATTTTTCTTTCTCCTCATGGACCACTAAATCTGTGTGAGTGATTTTACCCTATTTTTAGGTCGTTCGACGGAATCATTGATTTCTTCCAAACCACTTTGATTTAGAGGCTAATACCGGATGTGACTATGTCTATGAGTCTAAGGTAGGTAGTGCATACCTTTATTTGTGTTTTAGAATCCATTTTAGAGGTGATCCTTTTAGAACACTTGTGGGTATTTGAGCGAGAACCCCATGCTTTATATTAAATTGATCATGTGAACCTATGAGATGTCATTGGGTATTCCCTAGCCAAATATATGCATGCGAAGTCGGGTTAGAGGTTTTCAACCACCTTGGGTAGTAGAATGGGGTGTGTTTTTAAGTAAATTGACCTATTTATTAAATTTTGAAGTAAATTATATATATATTTTAAATTCTTATGATGCATAGAAAGAGATGTGACCCATGGGTTATGATGAGCTTGGCCTAATATTAGAATGGTGATGGCCATTCAGAATTGAGGTGATGTGATTTTTTGGTTGGGCTTGTCCTGCATTACTTGTGTAACACCCCCAAATGATAAAGGGTTAAATGACTAAATGATATGACTCATGTCAACAAGGTGCACCTTCCTTTTTGGGAGTCTACCTGATTAGAACTCCATAGTTAAGCATGCTTGGCCTGAAGTAGTGATCAGGATGAGTGACCTTCTGGAAAGTTTCCCAGGGTGCGTGAAAGTGAGGAAAAATCACACTAGAAAGGACATATGTTGGCCTATGGGGACTGTCATTAGTCAGATGACCCGTTCAGGCATGTGGGTGGACCCTTGGGTGGGGATCACGTGTCTGCGGGGCAACTGGTGGTACCTGGCGGGCCAGTACCCAACGACCATGATAAGGCGAGGTGTTTGTGCTGTCACCGAGACCCGGTTGTTTCATTTGGTATTAGAGGTGGTACCCAGCCTTAAGTGTGGTGTACTGCCTAGGTTGAGATATAGGGCCCACAACGAGGATGTTGTGCTCTAAAGGGGGGATGATTGTAACACCCCCAAATGATAAAGGGTTAAATGAATAAATGATATGACTCATGTCAACAAGGTGCACCTTACTTTTCGGGATCCTCCCTGATTAGAACTCCACATTTAAGTGTGCTTGGCCTGGAGTAGTGATTAGGATGGGTGACCTTCTCAGAAGTTTCCCAGGGTGTATGCAAGTGAGGAAAAAGTACACTGGAAAGGACATATATTGGCCTGTGGGGACTGTTATTAGTCAGATGACCCATTTAGGCATGTGGGTAGACCCTTGGGTGGGGACCACATGTCCGCGGGGAAACTGGTGGTACTTGGAAGGTCAGGACCCGACGATCATGATAAGGCAGGGTGTCTATGTTGTCACTGGGACCCAGTTGTTTCAACTTAGGTGGTGTTGATCATCATTTGGGAATCATGGATGTCAGTTTAAGGTGGCGAGACCATCAGGTTAAGGGCGTGACCCATGATATTGGATGACAAGACCATAAAATTTGAGTGACATGGTCACAGGGTCATAAGGTGCTGGTTGAATGTGTCTTAAGTACTAATTTGGTGATTTTCGATCACTCATGATGGTCAAAGTGCCGATTAGAGTCATGTGCACATAGGTTGACTCATTGATTATGTGGTTTTGACCACTTATACGGGTAGATCCCCCCTGGTAGTGCGGTTTAAGAATTTGTGTTGGGGGTGCTTACCGTAAAAAGCTACAGGGAAGGTGAGGAGCCTTCAGATGATGGCATTGAGGCTATCAGTTGGAGGCTGAGGCTCTCTTTATTGAGGTCATTGGGACTATACTATTTTGGGAGGATAAAGATCGCTATTCTTCAGGACATCATGCTATGATCCAAAAACGGGTTTATTTGGTGATTTTCACTCACTCGTGATGGCCAAAGTGCCGATTAAATTCATGTCCACATAGGTTGACTCATTGATGATGCGGTTTTGACCACTTATGCGGGTAGATCCCCCCTGGTAGTGTGGTTTAAGAATTTGTATTGGGGGTGATTTCCATAAAAAGCTATGGGGAAGGTGAGGAGCCTTCATATGATAACATTGAGGCTATCGGTTGGAGGCTGAGGCTCTCTTTATTGAGGTCATTAGGACTATACTATTTTGGGATGATAAAGATCTCCATTCCTCAGGACATCATGCTATGATCCAAAAATGGGTTTATTTGAGGACACATATTGTTGTTCCTTCGGACGCCAAGCTTTGAGTCGATGAGTGCTTTCAAGCAGGGGTCTGATGGACCAGGTTGTCTTCTCTTGGGAATGCTTTTGGAACATCAATTATTTGTTTGAGACATGATGTTATAGGAGGCACATGGTGTCATGTTACTAAATTAGAGGTGGAAACTGAGGGTTCACTTGGGCTACATGACATTAGGGGATACCTTGGGCCATGGGCCAAGGATCCTCTCCTAATCAGTGATTTCAGAGTTGGCCGATGCAGGAAATGGATTTCTAGTGGCTGTTGAGAACTAGGGAAGCTCATGTTTACTTTATGCATGTGCTTCTTTAGTTATTTATTATTATATCACACCTACTTAAACACTTTTATTGGGTATTCATGACCGAGTTATCATGAAACATCAAATTTATTATGATTTTAAGATTTACTTATAGTATAGGTAATACCCTAGGTCATCTCTCAAGGAGAATTGGTAGCTTATAGTGTGTATTTTTAATAAATATTATTAAAAGAGGGGGTGATTTTGAAAACAGTTTTAAGAAAAGAACTTAACTTAAAGAGTTTAATAGTTGAAAACCAAGTAGGTTTTGAAAAATATGAGACAAAGGGTTTATTTTGATTTCACTACACACATTTCAAGTTCATTTTTCATATATATTCATTTAGGTTTAGAGTAATTCTTTGGTTTAAATTAATTGGAATCCTAATTAATTCCAAATATTTTATTTTAATGCTTAAAGAACCAAACCTTGACGTAAAAATCGTATTGTCAAGGTCCATCACTTATGCATGGAATAAGATCTTCCAAATTATATTTAAATATCAAGAAGGTGGGTATGAAAATGATTCTTGTGCTGTCCAATCAGAACAATACAAGTCATGCACTCAAAACCTCACACCGACCGATTAGAAATTAAGAGCATAATGATCACATGTATCAAAACAAGCATTAAAATATAAAATAATGTAAGATACATGGAATGAAATGTTTAAACACCCAAATTAATAAAAACCAGCATCTAATATATCCATTCTAACTCCCTTGACATGTGTGTAGCTCCCTCACAATGAACACCCACCGTTTAGCCCGACATCGAGAGGAGGAGGAAGCTCAGGTGCATCTCCTTCTTCATTTCATCTCTCTCTATGAGGATAGGGATACAATAACTCCAAGGGGTTGAAAGGATTTTTATGGAACTTAGATTTTTCATAACTTCACTCTCTTGGTCTAACTTACAAATGAGGTGACCGTGGTTCCTTTTTATAGCCAAAATGGGATATGGTTTTGAGCACCCTGTTTTTGAGATACCACTTATGTTTCAATTTTGGAATAGTAGAAAGCCATATCACGACTTGGAAAAAAGAGAAGAGTTGTTTTAAGGACTATTTAATATCTCCATGTTAAATTTTTTGGACATTAGACACCTGTATTGGGAGATATGGTCAAAATACTGAACTAAAATTTTGAATTCAGGTAGATTATGTCCCCTGGGAAGAATGGTTTGGACATGCCATCATATGGACGAATTGTGATTCAGTTCCTTGAGAATAGCTGTATCCCGTGATGTTTTTGAGAGGTCAAAAAAGTTTCATCCCATTTAGATACACTAAATTCTCTTAATGCTCAAAACAATGGACAGATGTCCATGGGATTCCATGCAGTTTGGCCCATTTTTCTTCTAGATCATCTCTAGGGACTTCAAATCACCTCCACCTTCAATGAAAATATCAAAACAAGTATAATTTCCTCTTTTAATAGTTATAAACACAAAATAAATTAATCAAACATGAAGTGATTTTTTTTATTATATTTTAAATTTACAATACAAAACAAGTTTAGCATAGTGGTGTAAGGGTGAAAATGAAATAGTGAATCGCAGTGCGATCACACCCCCACACCTAAACATTTGCACTCCTAGGAAAAGTCACATTTCCAGAAATTATGCATGTAGATATTTACAACTTCATAAATATTTAACATTCAATTAAAATTTAATTCATGATAGAAATTTGATCAAATTAAAAAACACACCGAGGAATTATTCTCAATGAGAATTGAAAAAGGTATCTCAAAAATTGTATCAGAATGAAATTCCAAGAGATTAATGTTACCAAATTGAAGAAAATAATTCAAAATTTAATCATGTCACTAATTCTCCACGTCTTTGTGTGACAACCATTTCATGATATTCTTTATACTTTATATCGAGTAAATATAAGTTATTTTAAAAATTGTCTACTTACATGATCCTTTCCACCGAACCTACCCCACATCCTTTGCAATCAAATTTCAAGACCCACTCACTTAAGCATTCCCAAAATTCAAACCATAAGCACCCGACCGAGATATCCCCATATGTTGTACATTTCATCACTCCCCTCATTTATTTATTTTTTTCAAAAGTTGCACTTGGAACAAATCTCACACTCTTATATCAACCCATGTTTTATCTCCTCATGACACTAATTGTAATAGTTATAATAAGATTAAAAGTTGAGGAAGGGGGGTTTTTGACCTAGCCAAGACACAAGATTTTTTTAGGGTGTACAACAGTCGGATAATAGGTACACACACATAGGTCAATCTGGTACAATAATGAAATAGATCGGATAAAGAACAAACATATGGAAACATGATTTTGGAAAGTAGAGAAAAATCAACCTAACTTATATTTACCTTCCATTAAGTAATAAATTTTCACACTTCATGGTCGGGTGCAAATATGTGTGGAGAGATTAAGTGAAATAATTTTCCCTTAACTATTTACACAAAAGGTACCACTCTTCTCGAAGGTTTCAAAATGATAAAAAACATTTATATCATAAAAAAAGAACCAAATTTCAAAAGAAAGTCACACCACAATGTTGAATTCTTACTGAAATACACATTTCATCATTTTTTTTGAATGTTAAAACAACATGAAATAAAGAAATTCCACATGAATTTTCAATAATTTCCATTATTTAATGGGCATCGTTTTCCATGATAAAGCGGGTATAAAAAAATAATATTCCAGCACAAAAGTGAGGGAGAGGGAAAGGGGGGAAAGTAATAATACAATTCAGAAAGCTAAAAATAGAAAAATAAGAAATATGATGAAAATTCCTAGCTAACCTAGGAATGTACCCACCCCCACACTTAAAGTATATAGTGTTCTCACTGTAATAAAAGAGAATGTGGGAAGTAAGGATAAAACCTAGTGGGTTTTATTTATAGACTGCTTCTTGAACATGGAGTTCCTCCATTGGGGACTCCATAATGGTTTCATGAAAGTGCTTCATTCACTGCCCATTGACAGTAAAGGTTTGCTTGGTTTCTTTATTTTGAATCTGGACAACACCAAATAGAGAGACATTAGTAACTATGTATGGTCCAAACCAGTGGGAACAAAGCTTACCTGGATGTAACTTCAACCTTGAATTGTAGAGGAGGACCTTCTGCCCAATGTGGATTTGATGATGAAGGATGAGACAGTCATGGACAGCCTTGGTTCACTACTTATAAATCCTATAGTTCTCATATGCATCTCTTCTCATTTCCTCCAGCTCCTGAATCTACAAATTCCTTTGAGAACATGCACCAAAAATATTAGAATTGCATTGTTTGATGGACGAGTATGCCCGGTGCTCAATATCAATAGGGATGTGACAACTCTTTCCAAACACTATAAGATATAGTGACATGATAATGGGGGTTTTGAATGTAGTACAATGAGCCCATAATGAATCATAGAGTCTAAGACTCCAATATTTTCTATTGAGTTGAACCATTTTTTCAAGAATCTATTTTACCTCTCTATTTGACACCTCAACTTGACCATAGGTTTGTGGGTGATAAGCAGTAGACACTCAATGCCCGAACCCATACTGATGCAAAAGTGATTGCAATGTTTGGTTATAGAAATGAGAACCCTAGACACTGATGATGAACCTAGGTAATCCAAACCTACAGAATATTTGGGTTATCAAAAATTCTACAACTTCCTTAGAACCATCTATCCTTGTATCTCGTTCCTCTACCCATTTTGAAAAGTAATCAACTACCAGAAGAATGTACAAGTTTCCAAAGGAATTTAAAAATGTCCCCCTAAAGTCAATTCCCCAAACATAAAAAATGTCATGAAAGATCAATGGTTTTTGTGGCATTTAATTTCTTTTAGAGACATTACCCATTCTTTGACAATGAGGACGAGATTTAAAAAAATCATGGGCATCCCAAAAAAGTGTTGTCCAAAAGAGACAAGAATCAAGGACTTTGTGAGTAGTCCGTTGGGGACCAAAGTGGTCCCCACAAGCAAGAGTGTGGTAGAATCTAAGGACAGACTAAAACTCGCTATCGGGAACACAACGCCTAAGGACTTGATCACTACATGTGTGCCAAAGGTAGGGTTCATCCCAAATGTACCAAAAAGACTCATGTTTTAGATGACTAGCATGGTTTTTTTTAAATTAGTAAGAATGTAAGATGATACCAAATAATTTACAATTTTAGCATACCAAGGAATAACATATTTCACTCGGTACAATTTCTCATCGGAAAACATGTCATTTATGGGAATACAGAGGGATGAGTCAATGTCTGATGATGGGTGAATCCTACTAATATGGTCAACCACCACATTCTATACTCCTTTTTTATCTCTAATTTCTAAATTGAATTCCTGAAGGAGGAGCATCCAGTGAATGAGACGTAGTTTGGCTTCTAGTTTCTTAAGGAGATACCGAAGGGCTGCATGGTCTGAGAACACAATGACTTTAGACCCTAAAAGATATGACCTAAATTTATCTAAGGAAAACACAATGGTAAGAAATTATTTTTCAGTTGTGGTTTAGTTTTCTTGGGAAGGGTCCAAAGTACATGAAGAATAGGCAATGAAAAGTGGAGCTTGATCGAACCTTTGTGAAAATACTACCCCAACTTCATAATTAAAGGTGTCACAAATTATCTCAAATGGTAAATCCCACCGAGGTGGTTAGATTACTAGGGGTGACGTGAGACTCCATTTTAACTTATTAAAATATTCCTCACATTCTTTATCAAAAAAAAAATTCCTTTTATTTTAAGAGTAAACATGAGAGTGGGAGTGAAATCTTACTAAAGTCATGAATGAAACGATGGTAAAATATAGCATGACCTAGAAAAGACCGCACATCCCATAAATTTTTGGGGAATTGTAGGGAAGAAATGACATAAAATTTTGATTTATCTACTTGGATAACATCCCTAGAAATTACATGTCCCAAAAATATACCTTTTTACACTATGAAATGGAATCTCTTATAATTTAATATGATATTCTTTTCAATACAAAGACATAGGATTGAAATAAGACTACTCAAACATTCATAAAAAGAGGATCCATAAATAGTGAAATAATCAATGAATACTTCCATGTAATTCTCTAGGTAATCTGAAAAAATACTAACCATGCATTGCTAGAAAGTTTATGGAGCATTGAACAGATAAAATGGAATCCTCCTATATGAAAATGTACCAAAGGGGCAATTAAAGGTTGTCTTTTACAGATCCTTAGGGGCAATATGGATATAAAATTATCCAGAATACCCATCATGAAAACAATAACGAGACTTCCTCACTAGCCTCTCTAGCATTTGGTTAATGAATGGAAATGGGAAATGCTCCTTCCTAGTGTGTTGATTTAGTCAGTGATAGTCTATACAGACACACCAACTATTCTACACATGAGTTGTAACCAATTCGTTGTTTTAATTTTTAATTACAGTAAGACCATTTTTAGGAACTACTTGAACGAGACTAATCCATTGGTTATCTGAGATAGGGTAAATGATTCCAGTAGCCAATAATTGGGTTACCTCCTTTTTCACAACTTCTAGGAGGTTTGGGTTTAGTCGATGTTGTTCCTGCCTCACTAGTTTAGCCTCATCATTTAATAAAATATGATGTGTGAAAATTGATGGTCTAATATGAGGAATGTCAGCAAGTGTCCATCCCAAACCTTTTTTATACTCCCTAAAAAGTTCAAGTAGGCTCAATTCATGCTCAGGAGGGAGTGAACTAGCAATGATGATGGGAATCTTGTTTTCATTCTCAAGATATGAATATTTTAAATCTTGAGGCAGTTGTTTCAGTTCCAATTCAGGTGGATTTTGGATTGATGGGAGTGTGTGTGAAAGTGAGAGGTCACTAATCTCATCTAGATGCTCAATCGAATCATCCTCAGATGAGGAATAAGCTTTTACAAGATTAGTAATATCATCGATGTTCAGTGGATCCTTAGTGTTCAATAAATCATCAATTAATAAGCTTGCATGAAATTTTTCTAGAACACTACAAAAATAAATGCATGATTTATTTCCTAGCATTTCAATCAATGATGAAAACTCATAAAGGGGATTAAGGGAAAGAAAATATGTTCTTTCAGGGGAAGGGAGTACATCAATTGAATTAACAGAGAGAGAGAGAGAAATGTTCTTCTGAGGGGTGCTTCATGGCATCAAGGATATTGAAGTGGACAATGTCACCGCCAAACTCCCTAGATAATGTAACATTATGGACATTAATTATGGTTTTAGTGGTTTTCAAGAAGGGTATATCCAATATAATCGGGGCATGTCTATTCATCCTATCATCTTCCATTTTAAGCACATAAAAATCAGTAGGAAAAATTAAAATTTTCACCCTCACAAGAACATCCTATAACACACCATAAGGGTGTGCTGTACTCCGATTTTCTAGCTGAATGACAATTGTATTGGGCTTCAGTTACCCAACCCACAATGTAGAGTAAATGGAGTGAGGTATAACATTTATAGAATCACCTAAATTAATCATAGCATTGGAAAATGAATACTCCTCTATGGTGCATGGAATTGAGAATTTCTCAGGATCATTGCACTTGGTGGGGAGTGATGGCTCTATCAATTATGATATGTTTCTCCCCAAGATTACCTTTTCATCTCCATGAATCCACCTTCAGTGTGTACACATATCCTTTAAAAACTTTTCATATCTTGGAATTTGTTTCACAACATCAATCAAGGGTATGTTTACCTGCACTTTTTTAAAAGTCTCCAAAATTTACTTATATATTTTAGTTTCCTTTTGTTTTCTAGGTTGGGTGGAACTTTTTAGAAATTGAATAGGAATGGACTGGCTAGGAAACTCATTGACATAAACACTTTTTTCCTTTGGAAGGGATTCTCTCAATACATGGTTTTTCAACATTTATAACATTTTTAATGGTTAGAATGGAGGTTTCCTCAAGAGGGGATGAATCTGATAGAGGATTAATTTGACTTTCTAGTTGTTTTCCACTCTTAAGGGTTATGGCACTAACATTTCCTTTATCTATAGGGTTGAATAATGGTTGAGATGGTAGTTTACCCGACCTGTGGCTTTGAATTTCCCCCACCGAGTTAGCTAGTTGGAATAATTGGGTTTTAAGGACTTGTATGGATGCCTAAGTGGTTTGTTGTAATTGGATATTGTTGGTAGCCATTTGTTTCATCATATCTTCTAGGCTAGGCTCAGATTTTGGAGGGGTTTTTTGGAAAGACCTTTGTTGTCGTTGAGGATTTCTGGGTGGTGGTGGATGATTACTCTACCCTGGTTGGTTCCGTTGTTGTTGAGGTTGGTTTGAATACCCCTTTACTATAGGCTTGGTTTTCTTTCCACCTAGGTTTAGATGGATAGTAAGGTTCTGGCCTAAAGGGTTGGTTATAGGGGAGGCCTGGAAATATTACCTCACAAATCTTAGAAGTTTCTCTCAATTTGGGGCATTGGTCAGAGTAGTGGGTGTCAGAAGAACATATACCAAAATGGATGGGAGGAGGAGATTGGGGTTTACCTTAGGAAAGATCAAGTTGTTGAAGAAGGGTACTTACCTCTTCGAACTTTGTGTCCACCTTCTTATCGAATTCAGTACTTTTCACCTCGTGGATTCCTCAAATGGGTACACTAGACCTTAAAATAAATTGTTGAGTATTTTGTGCCATGTTCTCAATTAGGGTTCTTATAGAAATTGAGGTATTATCTACCAACACACCACCTACATTAGCATCAATCATGTTATGATCAATTAGAATTAAACCTTCATAAAAATATTGTATTAAAAGTTGATCGCTTATTTGGTGGTGTGGACAACTTGAACATAATATTTTAAATCTTTCCCAATATTCATGAAGTGTTTCCCCTTTATATTTTCCTATACCACATATTTATTTCCTTATTGTTTCAATTTGAGAGGTTGGGAAATATTTTTCAAGAAAAAGGCATTTCATGTCCGCCCAACCTCTTATTAGGAATTAACATAGTAAAGCTAGTCTTTTATAGTGTCTTATAATGAAAAAGGAAATGACCTAATATTTAATTGTTATTCATACAAATTTGTAGGTTTTAATTTAGAACACATAGTATGAAATTATTTTAAATGATTTTGTGTATCCTCTCCAGGAAGTCCATGGAATCTTGGTAATAGATGAATTAAACCAGATTTTAGTTCAAAATTGGGTGCCTCTCTTTGTAATCAAATGTATGTGGGTTGGATATCGACATCAGGTGAGGTTAGTTATTTTAGTGTTCTATTTTTTTCATCCATATTATACAAGTTTATTTCAGTTTTGATGTCGGTTCTATAATAATAAGTAGAAGGATTAAGAAGATTGTCGATATTTTGTGCGTCCTCCTTCAAAGGGTTCTCTTCTGTGTCTCGGTGTCACTGACGTAGGATCCTCTCTGGTTAGGTTTCAAATGGTGGTAGGTCTCCTAAAGTAGAACACGTCATGAACATAACCTACAAAATAAATAAATCAGAACACAAAATATAGGTAAAGGTATAAGATAAAAAAACAAATATTCACAAAATTTACAAATATCTTATAAAAAAAATGCACTAAAAACCGAAGCGCTCCCTGGAAAAGACGCCAAAATTTGACCGCTTTGACATGACAAGTCAAAATTATTATGATTTTAATATTTATTTATAGTATAGGGAAGACCCTAGGTCATATCTAAAGGAGATTTGGTAGCTTATAATGTGTATTTTTAATAAATATTACTAAAAGAAGGGGTGATTTTGAAAACAGTTTTAAGAAAATAACTTAACTTAAAGAGTTTAATAGTTGACAAAACAAGTGGATTTTAAAAAATATGAGACAAAGGGTTCATTTTTATTTCAATACACACATTTCAATTCATTTTTCATATATATTCATTTAGGTTTGGAGTAATTATTTGGTTGAAATTAATTTGAATCCCTATTAATTCCTAAGATTTAATTTCAATGATTAAAGAACCAAACCTTGATGTAACAATCATATTGTCAAGGTACAGAAATTATACATGGAATAATAGATTCCAAATCATATTTAAATATCAATAAGGTGGGTATGAAAAGGATTCTTATTCTTCCCAATCAGAACAACACAAGTCACGCACTCAAAACCTCACACCGATCAATTATAAATTAAGAGCATAACGATCACATGTATCAAAACAAGCATTAAAATATGAAATCATGTAATATAAATGGAATGAAATGTTTAAAAACCCAAATTAATCCAAACTAGTAGTTAATATATGCATCGGAACTCCCTTGACATGTGTGTCAATCCCTCACAACGAATGCCCACCGTTTAGCCCGACATCGAGAGGAGGAGGAAGCTCGGGTGCATCTCCTTCTTCATTTCAGCTCTGCCTATGAGGATAGTGAGCTCCATTACCTCCAATGGGTTGAAAGGAATACTATATAAATTTAATTTTTTATCACTTCACTCTCTTGGTCTAACTTACAAATTAGGTTCCCATGGTTCCTTTTTATAGTCAAAATGGGACATGGTTTTGAACACCCAATTTTTGAGATACTACTTGTGTCTCTATTTTGGAATAGTAGAAATCCATATCATGACTTGGAAAAAATATAAGATTTGTTTTTATTCTTATTTATTAGATCTATTTCAAATTTGGAGGCCATTAGACATCTGGACTGGGAGATATGGTCAAAATACCGAACTAAACCTTTGATTTCGGGTATATTCTATCCCCTGGACATAATGGTTTGGACGGTTCACCAGATGGAATAATTGTGCTTATATTCCTTGAGAAGAGTTGTATCCCATGATGTTTTAGAGAGCAACACAATGTTTAATCCCATTTGGATTCACATACATCTCATAATGCTCAAAATAGTGGACAAATGTCCATGGGATGCCATGCAGTTTGGACCATTTTTCTTATAGATCACCTCCGAGGCCTCCAAATCACCTCCACCTTCAATAAAAATATCAAAACAAGTATAATTTTCCCTTTTAAAAGTGATAAAACAAAATAAATTAATCAAAAATGAAGTAAATTTTTTTATTGTATTTGAAATTTACAATACAAAACAAGTTTAGCACATTGGTGTAAGGGTGAAAATGAAACAGTGAATCGCGGTACGATCAATACACACATGGGTGGTGTCCTACTAAGACTCATTCTCACACCCTACATGGTCCCTTCTAGACATTTGTATATTTTATACTTTTGCGTACAGGTAAGGTTATGAGCTCAGGAGTTGGACTGTAGTTGAGTTGGTATGGGATGTTGGCAAGAGACCTTGAGGTCTTGCCTCAGTTGGAGTTTCTTCTTTGGTTTTCCTTTCTCTATATCAACATGCTTTATATGTACGTATATACTATGGTTTTCCATTGGATACACCTTCTGGATATTTTATTATCTGACCTATATTTAATGCATGTTTGTTTTAGTAGCTACAAGTGGTATGTTGGTTTGTTTATTATTTATGCTATTGTTTATTATTATGCTTTTGATATTATTTGATATTGATTGCACTTATGCATTTGGTGGATATGGTTAGAGTATGATAAGTCTTAATTTTCTACTGTATGTTATATATATTTACTCATACCTTTGTTATATCATTCCCTGAGGGTATAGTCTCACCACTATTACTCTTTTACACCATCGCTACTAGTCAAAAACCTTTGGCGTATGGGGAGGCGTGCCTAAATCTAGTGGCTCCCAACCCGATAGTACTGCTCAAGTGGTTAATCGGGTTGGGGATGCTATAATTGGTAACATAGGAACTCTTGATTGGGATTTAGTAACAGTGTAAGGCTTGATACTAATGATATCAAGATTACTTTTTCTTTTCTTTTCTGCTGGTCTTACTATTTGGGTTATGGTAGACTAGAGATTAATATTATGTAAGAACTGGGTTTATAGCTTGTTCTTGGGTTCTTACAGCCCCAGGTATGAGGGATGGACCAAGTTACTATGGGTAAGAATTGTTGTTTCATTTTTCTCATTTTATAGTTGACATTGTTTCTACCTTGAGTGGTATACTTGGGATATGATTGTTATATTGTTATGACTTGTGATCCTTATCTTGGAATGAAAAGGAAGGAGACATTGGAACCTTTTCCTGGTAGGAAAGGTGTGTGTGCTATTATTGATTAATATTTTTATTAGGCACATATTAGGGTGTTTAATTTTTAATATACATGTGACGTTATATGAAATTCCATGTGAAATGTGACATGCCATGGTATAAAATTTCTTATAATGTGTGATATGGGTCTGACTCTTATACGGGAAGGCATGTATGAAATGGGGTGATGTTGATCATCAGGTTGGGTGACGTGGTTATCAGTTCGAGCCAATGTAGTTTTTCAGGATGAGCATGGCCCGAGGTATAATTGATACTTGGATATGTTGAGGGCAGGTAAGGAGGCCATAAGGCTGGGATGCCGTGGGGCATAGTGCGATGGGTAAGGGTAAGAGTATCAAGTTGACACTTCCTATTACCACTTTACTTATCTTTATTTTATATATAAATGATGTTGGGATGTCCTACCATGTTGATGGTATTCATAAGGTTCCTCCTAGATGGATTAGATGGAGTGTCAGGCAGGAGATGGCTTGGTGCTACAGGAGCATGAGCAGATTGAGGCCCCTTAGGGTCAAACAAAGTATGAGCTGAAGGTATAAACACAAGTAAAGATCAGTCATAGATTCTATTGTAGGTAGGGAAACTACTAGAATTGACTACTTTTTTGTCGTGGCTTGACAGTAGCTTCAAATGATCCTGGTACGTGTTATCCAGGGTATCGACAGGGGATCTCAGGATGCATAGAATTCCATGAAGTATCTTACTCTACAGTTTCAGTCACAATACCCACCACTTTTCTATAGTGATGGTGGTCCATAGGCGGCTAAAAACTAGATTGAGTCCATGAAAATTATTTTGAGTATCTCAAGATGCCTCCCATATGGAGGGTGAAACTGAATACATATATGATCAAAGGACCGACTAATCGCTAGTGGGACATGTAGGTGCAGGTAATAATACATGAGGGACTGAACTAGAAGGACTTTTAGGCTAGGTTCTTTGAGAACCTTTTCCCATAGATACTAATAGTGGAAAGAGCTCAGGAGTTCTTGAGCCTTTAGCAGGGCGACATGTTCGTCATGGACTATGTAGTGATTTTCATCGAATTGTATCACTTTGCACCCAACATGGTGAGTGATGAAACTGTAAGGGTGAGGCACTTTGAGGATGGTTTACGACACACCATTCAGGTGAAATTAAATATCTTTAGGTTGGAATCATTATCAAAGGTGGTGAAATAAATGCTCATAGCTGAGGAAAATTTGACGGATAAGTCATACTTGATCCATATAAGGAATTCAAATGATTTCAGTGGTGATTCTTCAGAGTGTATGAAGCAAGGTAGAGACAAGTTCCAATAGAGTAGTCATGCAAAATACTTAGCTAAACCACCTCAGAGTGGTTATTTTATAGTTTTCCTATAGTTTGGGAAACCATGACATGTACGATCAGTGTGAGAAACCTCCAAAGGAGTGCCATGCATGTGGGCAGTTCAAGCATCTCAAGAGGTTTTGCAGGAATTCTTATCGAACATCCAATAGTCAGGGACCATAGAAAACCCATGTGTCTGAGATCAGATTAGGATTGATACCAGGTGATGGTATCCAAGCTTCATCTACACGCGAAGGTTGTGGATGAGATAGAGAGACCCATTAGTGGGGTCAGTGGATGGTGGCTAGTGCATCACTACAGGGAGGTCAGGTTTCAGGCAGCCAGGCTTTAGTTCAGGTGCATGCTGTGGATCTGACAGGGGTTTAGAAGACTAGTGAGCTGACGAAAGTCAGAGGTACGCCGTGGTCATAGCCATTTCTTTTATTTTTCTTGTTTTGATATGGCCTATTGAGGCACGTCCATTTTAGGTGCATGAGGTACAAGAGATGTAATTATGGAATAACCAGCTACTATTTAGTAGGTTGGAACTAGGTTGGGTGCGTTATATATATATATGAGGTGTATAGAACCAGTTTTTATAAATGAGCATCATTGGGTTCATGGATCATTAAGGTGCTTTGGCATTGGGGCATCGAGGAGATGCAGTTACTTGAGGTGCGTTGGTATCTTGGCATCGTTAGATGAGGTACTCGATTGAGCTTTGAGGCACCAGGATTTTTTTGAGCATCTGTTGAGATGTAAGACCTTGATGGTGCCATGGGAATGATTTAGAAATTGATTTGGTGCAAGATACTGATGGGTGTTTGGTTTTACATAGGAGTACCCGATGAGGTTTAGGAGCGATGATGTTTTATGAGAGGACTTTTGAGTCATGGAATTGGTCTATAGACTAGTTTTTTGTTTGATTTTTGGTTTAATATGTGACCGGGGTAGGTCACTCCTAAGGTGGGGAGCCCCCTTGAGGCAGTTGACTTATTCCCTTGTGACCTAGGTAGTCCAGATTATTTTAAACGTGATGGGTATGTTTGGTACCATCTATGTGATTTTTTATAGCTTGAGGATGGGATATGTTAAGGTGGGGAGATTTTAATGTCCTGGGTTTTTGAATCAGGTTTAAAATCTCTTCTGTTTTTGTAGGTTCTGGGTGTAGCAGAAGCATGTGATGGGAGGTGCCCAACTCTGCTTTTTTCCATGATCGATGATTAATCCAAGATTTAACACAACACTGCAAATCATGATCAAATGAATTAAATCAAAGAATTATACAATATAATTTACGTCGTAACCATAGGAAGAATCATCACATATTATTTATAATTAATTTAATTAATGAAAGAATTACCTTTTTTGGAATTATTTATTCTTTGATGAATCATGCAACAAATCTGCATTGTTGCATCGTTTCTTTTTTAGGAATCAAGTTCATATTCCCTCTAGCAGTGATCTGCATGTGTTCTAAGAATCTCCAAATATTGCCGAAGGAATCTCTGGGTGCTAGCATGATAGATCCTTGTGCTTCTGTTGTACGAATTTGATCGTTTCGAGAACCACTTCCAAAGCATTCTCCTTGATCTAGTGGAGGAGGATTTATCTCCATTCTTGGGAGAATTCTTGGAGAAGGGATCTCTCTAGGATTGAGAAAATTATCCAATTCCATTGTGCACAACACAAAAAAATAAGTTTTATATTGAGAAAATAACATAACTGGGTTTATATATCACTAGGGTTAAAATAAAATAATTGCACAAGTACCCTTAATTATTTATTTAATCCTAGAAAAACCCCATATCAAATAATAATAATAATATCATTATTTCTCGACATGTGCTTAACCTATGAATTATAATTAAATATTATTAATAAAATAATATTCAATATTTATTATTCCTCACTAGACCTAAAATCTTAGTTTGCCATTCCTCCATAATATTTATCAGACCTTGAATAATGTTTATTTATTTATTAAATAAATATCATTGCATTATTAACCAATAAATAAACATTATATTTACTAAATATCAAATAAATATTTATATGTGATCAAGCATACATGAATAATTATTAAACCAAATATGAGAATAATATTTATTCAACCTATTAAATAATAAATAATAATATATTATTTAACTGAGATTATGGATACACTTAGTGTGTGACCCTCTAGGTCTTTCTTAGTGACATTAGGCGAATCAGCCTAAAGTCTAAGGTTAGCATCCAACAACACGTCAAGACACCCATAAAGAAAGAATTTAATGCCACAATTTCATGTCACCTCATATAGACATTGACTGTGCAATATAATCCCTTTATCTTGATATCTCAAATCAAGCAGGTTGTATACTGGTGCCATCAACCTATGTGCTTGATGTCTCTTTCATTGAATTCCTAGAAATAGAACTTTCTTATAGAATACCATGGTCATAGATTTATTTAGGATATATCATTTCCATAAAATGGACTAAGATATAAAATTCCCTCAAAGAACAAAATGGACAGATCCTTTATCACATTATTCATTAATGCAATATTACTCGTAATGCACCCAATATATCCCACCTCACCGCGAACATCTGTCGTCATGATTTTTATTAACACATCTAAGTGAGTGACTCATATTACTCATTAATAATAATCTTAAAGTATAAGGATCAATACACACATCCGTATATAGGAACATCCAATGAAACAAGTAAATGTGGATTTATTACTAGCAGGTCTTGTTCTCATAATATCATACTAGATATTACTAAGGGAATGCACTATAAAAAAGTGCCTAAAATTCCTATGAGTCTCCACCCTTGATGGCCTATATTATTTGTGTCTATTAAATAATATAATCCGACTATAAAACATATATTTAAGAATATCAACATAGCACTTCCAGGTTCTCATCATAATGGGGAACTACTATGACCTTTTAGTGCGATAGGTACTCTTAGGTCATTATCACATACTATGTCATGCAGAAGAACAATCATGATGTGATAAGTAGTTTATTAATATTCAAAACAATTAATACATGTTTACTATAAAGTAAAAATAAGTTGGTTCTAGGGAATTCACTCCAAAAAACTCATACTTTTACTAGAGTCAACTGCTAACAACCTTTATTATTCTAGCTCTCACATGATATTCATGATTCTACTGATATAGGCCTTTAGTCAAGGGGTCTTCCACACTCTCTTTTTTGGGTACTCTACTCACCTCAAATTCACCCCTTTAATATAAATCCCTCAAGAGGTGATACTTCTAGAGTATATGCTTTTCCCGTTGGTGTGACCTTGGCTCTTTTACAAGATCCACCACTATAGTATTATCACAATAAAATGTGATAGAGAATTTAATTAGGTGCCACATAAAGCTCCTGGATGAAGTTTGGAATCCAAAAGGCTTCATTGGCTGCATCATAAGCCACTATATACTCAGAATCTACTGTATAATCAATGACAATTGGCTACTTTAAACCCTTCCATCCCACATATCCTCTGTTGAGACAAAAAAAATATCCTGATTGCAACTTTAGATCATTTAGATATTTCTGAAAACTAGCATCAGTATAACCTCTGATGACAGACTCATCATCTCCTCCATACACTAAGAACATATCCTTAGTTCTTATTAGATACTTAAGGATCACCTTAATAACAGTCCAATGCTATTCTCCTAGATCTTTTTGATATCTTCTTACCATGCTCAATTAATAGGAAACGTAAAGTCTAGTATATAACATGGCATGCATGATTGATCCTATCACTGAGGCGTATGAGATCTTACTCATTCTCTCTTTCTCTTGTTGTGTCTCGGGACACATTTTCTTAGAAATATGAAAACCATGCGACACTGGAACTAATCCCATATTGTATTGTTCCATACTAAATCTATTTAATATCTGGTCAATATATATACTTTGACTTAGTCCAATAAACCTCTTGGATCTATGATGAGTGATCTTGATCCCTAGAATATAGGCTATTTTACCTAAGTCCTTTATAGAGAAACACTTGTTTAACCAGTCCTTAAAAGATTGTATGATTGATATGTCGTTTCTAATAAGTAATATGTCATCAACATATACTACTAGGATAATGACCACATTCCCAATAAACCTCTCATAAACACATGGCTCACATTCATTCTTAATGAAACTCAATTCTTTTATGGATTCATCAAATCAAATGTTATATGACCTAGATTCTTGCTTCAATCCATAAATGGATCTCTGCAACTTGAATTTTTTTTGGTATCACCTAGAGTTACAAACCCTTATGGATGTGTCATATAGACATCTTCCTAAAGGTTCCCATTAAGGAATGCAGTTTTGAAATCCATTTATCAAATATCATAGTCATGGTAATCTGCTATAGAAAATATAATTCTAATGGATTTAAAAATGGAAACTAGAGAAAAGGTTTCATCATAGTCAATTCCTTGACATTGTTTAAACCCTTTATCCACTAGACTTACTTTATAGGTATTTAATTTACCTTCTATGTCTAGTTTCCTCTTGAATACCCATTTGCATCTAATAGGCTTTACATCATCTGTCTCATAAACCAGAACCCAAAATTGGTTCTGATACATGGAATCCATTTCAGAATTCATGGCTTCTTTCCATCTTGTAGTTTCTGAGCTCTCTACTGCCTCATTGCAGGAGAGAAGTTCATCATTGTCAACAAATGATGAATCACCATATTCAATGACTATAAAACCACATATCTCTATTTCTCTAACCTCTCTTACACTCCTAAATAGTACTTGTGTTTCGGGAGCTATTTATTTCATAGGGACTTGTGGAATATGTTCCTGTACCAACTCTTGTGTATCTTGAGCATCAACTTCATCAAAGTCAATATTGCTCCCACTAC
This sequence comes from Viscum album, assembly GCA_963277665.1. NCBI lineage: Eukaryota > Viridiplantae > Streptophyta > Magnoliopsida > Santalales > Viscaceae > Viscum > Viscum album. The sequence goes on along the minus strand of OY728139.1, from coordinate 1,230,485,283 downwards.
CCTTTTTGAGAATGTTCTTCCTCTCAATAAAGACATATTTTCTGGAAAAAATCACTTTCTTGTCCAAGGGGTTGTATAGGTATTATCCCTTTATTTCCTTGGGATACCCTATAAAGATACACTTCATACCCCAAGATGCTAGTTTGTTTCCTGAGAAGGCCTTAATAAACTCCTCGTAACCCCATACATGTGTATGAAAAAAATGGATTTCTTTCCACTTCATAACTCGAAGAGAATTATATTTTACACTTTATTTGGCACTTGGTTTAATGTGTATTCCGCAATTTGTAATTCATATCCCCAAAAAGATAATGGAAGATCTGCATGACTCATCATTGATCTTACCATATCCAACAAGGTATAGTTCCTCCTTTCACTAAAACCATTTCACTGTGGTTTATAAGGTGGAGTGAGTTGAGATAGAATCCCAAAATCCAATAGAAAGTCTAAAAAATCTTGGTTAAGATATTCACCTCCTCGATCTGATTGAAGCTTCTTTATCTTCTTACCAAGATGATTCTATACTTCATTCTTAAATTAATTGAATTTCTCAAAGGGATCAGACTTATACCTCATCAAGTAGATATATCCATATCTACTCAATTAATCTGTAAAAGTTATGGAGTAAGAATATCCACCTCTATATTTTACTAGAAATGGTCCACACACATCAGTGTGTACCGATCCTAGAAGTTATGTGGCCCTTTCACCCTATCCACATAATGGTGGTTTGGTCATTTTTCCTTGTAAACAAGAATGAAATATATCAATTGGTTTTAGCTCAGAAGATTCTAAAAATCCATCTTGATAGAGCTTTGTCAAATGCTTCTTATTTACATGACCAAGATGGTGATGCCACAACTAGGTGTTATATGAGTCATGTGAACATGATTCATTATCGATTTCCAACACTTGGTTTTTTAATTTAATACATAAAGACCATTATTTAAATGAACCATACCATAACATATGTTGTCCTTATAAAAGAAACAAATTTTATTTACAAATATGAAAATAAAACTGTTGGTATCTAAAAATGAAACAAAAATTAAGTTCTTAGTAACTATAGGTAAATAATAAAAATCTCTTAAAACCAAAATCATTATTATTGGAAATGAAAGTTGATATTTACCAATGGCCAGAGTAGCCAACCTCACATCATTGGTAGCTCTCCGATCCACCTCTCCTCTGACAATCTTCTGAAATATACTTAGTTCCTGCATTTGGATATAGATGTGAGAACCACAAGATGTATCTAATAAAAAATGTGTAGAAATGAAAGATTTCACTCGATAACAAATGCACCTTTAGCTTCCCCATTCTCCTGGGTGCAATTCCTCTTCCAATGTCCTGGCTTTCCATATCCAAAACAAACTGCCTCCTTTTACTTGCCCTGCCTATAGATATTATTCTTCTTGGAAGGATGATACTCGGGAGATTTAGACTATTTATAATTCTTGGTCCCCTTTTAATTGTTCTTTATTTTCTTATTTTCCATAATGACTATGTGTTTATCACACCCCATGTCCTTATCCACTTGGTGAATTAAAGTAAGAAGTTCCAAAAGACTCTTCTTGTTATTTCTCATATTATAATTGACACTAAAATGGGATAAGGTATTAGACAGTGATGAATGTATGAGACCTGTATGCAACTCATATGGGAATTTAATCCCTAATATGTCTACATGTTCAATGTAGCCAATAATCTTGACTACATGAGGCCCAACTAGTGCAGAATCTCCAAGATTAGTTGTGAACAAATCATTATAGATATAATACCTATATCGTCTTTCTTTCTCTTGATAGAGATAAAAAAGAGAGACATCATAATATAGGAATTTATATCCTCATGTTTCTTCAAAATATCATTATACATGGATGATATCATGAATAAATAAACATCTGTAGCATCATTCATATGTTTCTCCAGTACATACAATTTCTTTTCATGGAAAAGGATGACATGCAAGCACCTCTTCCATTCTTGGAAATTTGTGTTGATGAGAAGGTTTTCCTTCTAAAGTAAAAAACATAATTATATGTTTGAATTAATTTTAATGTGTTTTCTAAAAAATAAGATAAGCAAAATTTTAGTACTTTATCTGATAAAATTTAGACAAATAAATAAATATAATATTTATTAGTCTCCCACTATTTTATCAAAACCCAATATCCATCACCATTGGCTTTGGAATATCCTATTTCTTGGACATCCTAGTAGAAAGGATCTATATTCTCCTTATCATTACCCAAAATTTGGTTGGTAAAGCAACTTTAATGGTTTTAGGTAGGCATTCAAAATTCTAACTGCATTAACTCAAAGTTCCTTGATCTACTGAGTGGACTCCCCAATCCTGAAATCCTTAAATTGGATTTCCTCAACCTTTTCCTCTCAGTCACACAAATTCCTGATTTATAAGTCAACCCTTTATGTGAACAATGTTAATTTGACCCAAAACCTCATGTTATAATTCCCCAATAATTGAAATCACCCCAACTTTGGCTGCTCAATCGCTTTGAACTATGATTTTATTTTAACCGAACTAATGGAAGGATATACCGACTTAATATTTTATTGAGGTATTTTATCCTTTTATGAATAAATTTCCAATTATTATCTTTATCAAATTCTTATTAATATTAAATAAGATTAATTAAGTGATTAACCATTTCTTAGATAATATTTATGCATAAGTCAATTTATTTTAGTTCAATCTTGCATTCTTGTTAATTCATTAATTATGTGATCATGGAAAGAAATCCATAATGAAATAACCATGAAACTGATAGAAATAAAATAAAAAAGTGGTATGATCATGATATCTTACTAGTGGTTAGTTTATCTAGTGGTTGATAAACTAACAGTTGACCTAGGGAAAAAAACCTTGAACCAATTAAGGTTTGTGTTGCAAATTTCACCTGTCCACCTATGTATCTCCTCAAATTCATTTCTTCTCATCTCTAAACTTGAACTACCTAAACTATATTGGTAACTCCATCCATTACATATGACTTTTACTTGCACGCAGGTTAGGGGAAAAAGGGGTTTACATAAAAGAAACCATGGGTACACAGGACTTACATAATGAAAGGAGAGAAGGCACACATAACACAAATTTAATTTAATAATAAATTAAATGAAACCAATCACATAAAAAAGGTTCGATCTATCTCATGATCATACACATTCATGTAATTAATTATGCATTTAATAAAACTAGAATTCAAATCTTAATCGTTCTTATTTAAGATAAATTTCACTTGAATTGATTAATTATTATCTTTAATTAATCAATAATTTTATCTTAATTTTCATCTGAATTTCTTTAATATTCTCATCCATTATAATTTTAAAAAAATTAAATAAACTCATTTAAAATTAACTTTGTGAATAAATGTACCTTGGAGGAAACACGGTGAATACCCGTCCGATTCTTCCAAACATGTATTATATTTTTATACTGTTTTACTCTTGTGACATATGGAATACATGACTCATCACGTACTTTCACAATGTGACATGATTTTTTTGTCACATGTTATTCTTAAATGCATGTAGAGTAACAACTTGTAATACAACTCACACCTGATATGCATATTTGAACATTACACAAATATTAATTAAACATTTAAATATTTATGTATATTAAAACCTATCACATGGAATGTCCTATTTTTACGACCACACGCAAGTACTTGTCTCAAGGTTTATATAGTGAAATAAATAAATTTTAAATCTCTGTAACTTGGGAAAAGTACATGGTATGTAGATCTGATCTACACGGTGTGTACATCTCTCAATGTCTATTTGAGACACATGCTTAGGGACTCAGTGTGTAGTCTGTACCTTAGAAAATTTGGAGTACATGAAATGTCCAATGGGATACATGCCGTGTGAACTCTGAGTTACACGGTCACTGGTCAGGTAGGCCGTGTATGGAATACACAACCCATCTATGACTCAAAGGGACTATACACCGTGTACATGGTCTACATAGTGTGTAGTCTGAATAACTGTGTTCCATTAACTTTTGGTCAACATGTGGTGCATTAAGTTTGTAATTAATGAAATAATCAATATATAATCTTGAATTTATTTCGAAATCAATTTTGATGCATCGAATGTGACTACACAACGTGTAACTACGGTAACACGACGTATAGTCTGGTGTTGTCTATCTAGAAACCTTGAAACCTCTGGATGAGTTCCTCGATTTTATTTTAATCATAAAATTAAACATCTCGATTAGATCTATGAGAAATGAAGGTGGAAGAAATAGATCTCACAATTCAGATTAAAAGAACGATTAAACTTTAATTTAAAAAACTAAATTAAAATGTGTAAATCACCAATGATCTTACATAATTATAAATAATTATGTGACATCTCTGAAACCACTTATAGATTATGGGAGTAGCATAAGAATGCGATGGGAGGTTCCTAACTATACTTTTTTCCATGATTGATGATTAATATGAGATTTAACACAATGTTGAACACCGTGATCAATAGAATTAAATCAAAGAATCAGAAAATAGAAATTATGTTGGAACTAGAGGGAGGATCATCACAAATTATTTATAATTCATTCATTTAATTAAAGAATTACCTTTGTTGGAATTATTTCTTCATTGACGAATCATGAAACAGATTTACATTGCTGCATCATTAATTTGTAGGAATCAAGTGCATATTCCCTCTAGCGATGATCCAAATGTGTTCCAAGAATATCTAGATGTCGCCGAAAGAATATACGGGTGCAAGCACAATAGATCCTTGCACTTACATCGTATGCATTTTATCGCTTTGAGAAATTCTTCTAAATATTTCTCCTTGATCTGATGGAGGAAGATTTCTCTCCATTCTTGGGAGTATTCTTAGAGAAGGGATCTCTCTAGGCTTGAGATAATTCTCCAATTCCATTGTATGCAACAAAAAAAATGATTTTTTTATTGAGAAAATAACATAAATGGGTTTATATATCGCTAGGATTAAAATAAAATAGTTGTACAAGTTCCCTTAATTATTTATTTAATCATAGCGAAACCCCATGTCAAATAATAATAATAATATCATTATTTCTCGAAATGTGATTAACTTTCAAATTATAATTAAATATTAATTAATAAAATAATATTTATTATTTATTATTTCTCATCAAACATAAAATCTTAGTCCTACATACCTCTATAATATTTATTGAACCTTGAATAATGTCTATTTATTTATTAAATAAACATCACTTCATTATTTTACAATAAATAATTAAATATTATATTTATTCAATAAAAAATAAATATTTATATGTGATCAAGCATACATGAATAATTATTAAAACATGTATGGGAATAATATTTATTCAACATACTAAATAATAAATAAAAATATATTATTTAATTGAGATTCTGGATACACTTAGTGTGTGACCCTCTAGGCCTCTTTCTCATTGGCATTAGGTGAAACAACATAAAGTTCAATGTTAGCATCTAGAAACACACCAAGGCAACCATAGAGAAATAATTTAATTCCAAAATGACATGTAACCTCATATGGATGCTTACTGTGTAATATAATCCCTTTATCTCGATATCTCAAATCAAGAAGGTTTCATGCTGGTGCCATCAACCTATGTGCTCAATGTATCTTTCTTTGAATTCTTAGAAATATAACTTGCCTATAGAACACCATGTCCATGGATTTATTTAGGCTATATAATTTCTATCAAAGGTCTTGAAATATAAACTTCTGTTAAAGAATAGAAGGGACAAATCCTTTCTCGCATTATTCATTAATGCAATATTACTCGTGATGCACCCAACGTATCTTACCTCACCAAGAACATATGTCATTATGGTTTTTTTCAATACATCTAAGTGTGTGACTCATAATAATCATTAATAATAATCTTAAATTCTAAGGATCAATACACATGCCTGTATATAGGAATATCCAATGACACAAGTAAATGTGGATTTCCAACTAGAGGGTCTTGTTCTCATAATATCCTACTAGATATTACCAAGGGCATATACCATGAGAAGGTTACTCAAAGTACTATGAGTCTCCACCCCTAGTATCCTATATTATTTGTGTCACTTAAATGATATCATCTTACTATATAACATATATTCGAGAATTATGTTGTAACACTTCCGGGTTCTCATCATACTGCTATGACCTTTTAGTGTGACAGCTACTCCCAAGACATTATCACATACTGTGTCACGTAGAAGAAAAATCATGATGTGATAAGTAGTTTATTATTATTTAAAACAATGAATACATGTTTATCATAAACTACAAAGTAGTTGGTTCTAGGGAACCAACTCTAATAGTTTTGAATTTTTGAATTGGTGGGCATGGAAATTTATTTTTATATCATAGAAACTCAATTATGAGTTTTTCATCAACCAAATATAATGTTTTTTGGATGGTTTTAGAGTCTTTTAGAGTGACTCAGGTGTTCAAAAGAGTTTTGGGTGAATCAGAAGCCCAAAGGTTTGTTTTGGGAAGTTGTAGGTCAAGGCACATGATTAGTGAAAACCATGCAGCCTCTTCCAACTAACCATGTGCCTTGTTTTCATACTACTGCATAGTTTGGAAAAATGTGTAGGGTGAGGTACACAATTGTGCAATGAACTTAGTCATTTTTGCAGAGGGTTATCACATGGATTGCATGCAGTTAGGGAAAATCATGCGCCAAGACACACTGGTAGTGCCATAGAGGCAGTACCTCAGCACTGTATCCCACATGGTTTTTTCACGGTTAGGGGAACCATGCGAGCTAACCATGAGACCTCTTTAAAGAGGTGATTTTACAAATTTACCCTCTTCTCTTTTTCCTTTTCTTCTTATTTTTCCTCCTTCCTCCTTGGTCACATGAACAGTAGTGGGGGGGGGGGGGGCTCTCTTCTCCCAGGTTAGGGATTGATCCCTCTCCCTCGTTTGAGATCTGTTCTTCAATCCATCAGGTGTATTGGAATCATATCATTAAGTATTTACCCATCAATTCCTCTATTTCATTTTTATTTTACCTTATGGACTTCTAAATATGTGTGAGTCGTTTTACTCTATTTTCAGGGTGTTCAATGGAATAGTCGATTTCTTCCAAACCGCTTCGAGTTAGATGTTAATACCAGACATGCCTACGTCTATGAGTCTAAGTTAGGTGATGCATACCTTTATTTGTGTTTTCATGTTCATTTTAGGGGTGTATATTTTAGCGCATCGATGGGTATTTGAGTGATACCCCCATGATTGATATTAAATTGATTGTGTGACCCTATGAGATGCTTTTGGGAATTCCTTAGCCAAATTTATGCATCGAGGCTAGGTTAGAGTCTATAGACCACCTTGGGTAGTAGGACATGGTGTGTTTTTAAGTAAATTGATTTGTTTATTAAATTTTTAAGTTAATTATATATATATATATGTTTGAAAATAACATGATGTATGGCATGAGATGAGACCCATGGGTTATGATGGGCTTAGCCTGAGGTTGGAATAATGATGGACATTCAAAATTTAGGTGATGTGATCATCTGTTTGAGCTTGAACTAGATTACTTGGGTAGTGTTGACCATCGGTTGGGCGTTGTGGATGTCGGTTTGAGGTGGTGAGGCCATCGGGTTGAGGTAAAAACCCATGATATTGGATGGGAAGGCCATCAAATTTTAGATACATGGTCGCAGGGACATGAGGTACCGGTTGGATGTGTCTTAGGTACGAATTTAGTGATTTCTACTCACCCATGATGGCCAAAGAACCGATTGGAGTCATGTGCACACAAGTTGACTCAGTGATGAGGTGGTTTTGACAGTTTGTGTGGATAAAGTCCCCCAGTAGTACAGATCATGAATTTTTGTTGGGGGTGATTATTGTATAAATCCATGGGGAAGGTGAGGATACTTAGGATGACAATTTTGAGGCTATTAGTTGGGGGATAAAGCTCACCGTATTGAGGTCTTTGGGAATAGACTATTTTGGGAGGATGAAGATCACCATTCCTTGGAACATCATGACATAAGACAACAATGATTTTATTTGAGGATAGATATTGTTGTGGATCTGGACATTAGGATTTAATATGATGGGTTCTTTTGAGCAGGGGTCTGAGGGATGAAGTTACCTTCACTTGGGCATACCTTTAGGACGTCAATGATTTGTTTGAGACATGAGGTGTTAAGAGGCATGTGGTGTCGGGTTACTACATCATAGGTGGAACCTGAGGGTTCACTTGGTCTATATGACATTAGAGGATACCTTGGTCCATGGGCCAAAGATCCTCTCCTAATTAGTAATTCCATCATTGGATGAGGCAAATAATGGTTTCCTGGTGGTTTTTGAGCACTAGGGAATCCCGTGTTTACTTTATTCATGTTCTGCTTTAGTTATTTATTATTATATCACACCTACTTAAACACTTATGTTGGGTATTCACATGTGGTTGATATCCTAATGAGACTCATTCTCACATCCTACATGGGCCCTTCAGGATGCGTGTAGACTTTATACTTTTGCATATAGGTAAGGGGATGAGCTCAGGATCTGGACCTTAGTTGAGTTGGCATGGGATATTGGCAAAGGACCTTGAGGTCTTACCTAAGTTGGAGTTTCTAAGTTGGTTTTAATTTATCTGTATCAGCTTTCTTTATATGTACATATATACCATGGTTTTCCATTGGAGACCCCTTATGGATATTGTATTGTATGACCTGTATTGGATGTATGTTTGTTTTAGTAGCTAAAAGTTCCATGTTGGTTTCTTTATTATATCCATTGATGTTTATTAATATTCTTCCACTATTATTTGATATTTATTTTTCTTCTGCCTTTAGATGTGTTGGTTTGAGTTTTATGAGTCTCAATTTTCTTCTACATGTTATAAATATGTACTCAGACCTTTGTTATATCATTATCTGAGGGTATAGTCAACCCACTATTACTCTTTTACACCATTTCTTCTAGTCAGAAGCCTTTGACATATGAGGAGGCACACCTAAGGCTAGTGGAACCTGGACCGATAACATTTTTCAGATGGCTAATCAGGTCAAGGATGCTACAGTATAGGTCGACCTCAGGATGTTCTTCATGTTCATGGACCTCGACTCGAGTGTAGTCATGGAGGTGGCCATCAATATAGAGGTAGAGGGTTTGGGTGTGGTTATTTGCACATAATAGTGGCAGCAGTGCTATAGGGGTCATAGATCATTCGAGGTATGCTCAATTTTTCATCTACCCTTATTTTTTCCTTGTTTCATTTATAAGATTCAAACTCCTTTATTGAAAACTCTCTATTCCATACTTTAAGACTAGATTTAGCGAGGATTCCCATGCCCCTGGTGTTGACTATTCCGGTTAGAGGCCAGACCAACTTCTATGATGTGTGATGGGGGTGTAGATAGATGATGGGGAAACATCAGTCTCATGGGGATCTTTTATTTATACAGATGCAACCATACAATGTCATCCTATAAATATATTAGTTGTATTCCTTATGTGATATTATTGACTTATTCTAAAAGAGATTCGTGTTCATGGATGTGGATGACCAACGTGTGGTTTTCATTGGCGGGTGGGGTTATCAGGTGGGCAATCAGCATGTGGATCCCCTTATTTATTTTATGGTTGAGATATCTATGTAATCATCATAATATGGGATGGTGGAGGTTTCTAGGGTTGTTGGATATTTTTTTGTATGTTTTTCTAGAGGAGGTTGTGACACTAACCCCTTGACATGATGTTGAGTTCAGGATAGACTTGTAGCCTGATGCTTCTACAATTTTGATGGATCCTTATCAGATGAAACCTTTTGAGTTGTTGTATTTGAGGATTAAGATAGATGATATGATGAATAAGGGTTTTATTTGGACCTTTGTGTCACTTTGGGGTGCTCAAGTGTTGTTCGCCAAGAAGGTGGATGGTAGTATGAGATTGTGTATAGAATACTGGAGGTTGAATAAGGTAACAATCAAGAAATGTTACCCTATTCTGAGGATAAATGATCTTTTTGAATAGTTGAGAGTGGAGAGTTTGTTTTCTAATACTAATCTATGGTTGATATATCACTAGTTGAGGGTAAAGGATAGAGACATCTCAAAGACTACATTCAGATAAAGTTATTGACACTCAAGTTTATAATCATGTCGTTCGGTGTCACAAACAAACCAATTGTGTTCATGGGACTCATGAAATCCATGTTCCATGAATTCTTGGACCAATTCATAGTCATGTTCACCAAAGACATATTGATCTACTCAAAGTTAGAGGAGGAGCATGATAATCATCTCAGAGCTATCTTGTAGGTTCTTCGATGACACTGGCTCTATGGAAAGTTGTCCTGGTGCAAGTTTTGGACATGATAGGTGAATTTTCTTGGGAATGTGGTGTCTCAGTAGGGGGTGGTAGTATACCTATAAAAATTTGAGACAATTTTTTTTGGGAATCACCCAAGAACATGGAAGAGGTTCTCAGTTTTATTGGTCTTGCAGACTATTATCGGAGGTTTGTGTGCATTTTCTCTTGAGTTGAAGCCCCATTGAAAATGTTGAATAGGAGGGACCAAAATTTTGTGTGGATTGATTAGTGTTGGGTTATTTTTGGTTACTTGAAGGGGAAGTTGGTCAGTGATCTAGTTCTTCAGTTGCTTGAGGAGGGTGTGATTTTTGAGGTGTTTTGTGATGCTTCCCATCTATCCTTGATATGTGTGTTGATGTAGCAGAGAGAAGTGATCTATTATGGGTCTAGGTATTTGTGTCCCCATGAGCATAACTATTCCACCCATGATCCAGAGCTAGTAGTTTTTTTGTTTGCATTGAATTTTTAGTGGCATTACCTCATTGGCAGCACTTTGTGGTCTTCACAGATCAAAAGAGTTTAAGGTATATCTTTTCTCAACTTGATCTAAATTTGTGATAGAGAAGGTGGATGTAGTTTATTTAGTATTATGATTTGTATATCTACTACATATTAGGAAAATAGAATGTTGTGGCCAATTCTTTGAGTAGGAAGTCTTGGAAGGATGATCTTCAGGAGTCCAGGGATTCTTTGAAAGGAATAAGGGAGTTGGAAGCCTTGAACTTAGATGAAAGGGTGGATGATGGTAGAGGTTGTTTGTTTTAGATGATGGTGTATGCTTCTTTGATGCAATAGGTAGAGGAGTATTAGTTGGGGGACTTAGAGGTAGAAGTGATGCACAATAATTTTGGCTATGTTGATGCTCTAGAGGGATGGTCAGAGGATGGTCAGAGATGAATGTTTCTTCTTGGGAAGTTTTTTTGGGAAGTGATGCTTGAGGGAGTCCTTCATGAGTTTCATATATCACCTTTTGCGACCCAAAAGTATCCAAGATGTACCAGGGATTGAAGATTCAATTTTGGTGGCCCAGGATGAAACAGGTGGTGTAGGAGTTTATGGCGAGGTGTTTGGTTTACTATCAAGTAAATTCAGAGTATCGTGTTCTTGGTGGTTTGTTGTAGCCTTTGGATATTCTCGAGTGGAAGTGGGATGACATATTGAAGAATTTCTTCATAGGGTTACCCTGATCTTAGGGAGGTTGTGATGAAATCTGGGTGATCATGGACCAATTGATGAAATTATCACACTTCTTAGCGATGAAGGAGTTGGATACAATGGATTCTTTGGATAAGAGGTGTGTTGATTAGGTGGTGCAGTTGCATGGAGTTTCAAGGTCCATTGTATCTGATCAGGACACACATTATGCCTAATGAGTCTAGAGGGGATTAAAACATTATTTCGAAACTTAGTTATTCATCATCACTTATTTATACCCTTGAATGGATGAGAAGACATAGAATACCATCCAGATATTGGTGGACATGTTGCGGATGTGCATCTTAGATTTCAACAGATCATGGGAACAAAACTTTCTCTTGGTTGAGTTTACTTATAATGACAACTATCACTCATCCATAAACATTAACCTATTTGAGGCCTTGTACGGGAGGGTATTTCGTTCTCTGTTGTGTTGTATGAAGTTTGGGGAATCAGTAGTTCTTGGTCCAGATGTGGTGTAGAGTGTGATAGAAAAGGTTTAGTTGGTTCGATAGAGGATGAATGCAGTGTAGGACCAAAAAAAAGTCTTTTGAAAATCATAGGAGGTGGCTCCTAGAGTTTGAGGTTGGGGACCATATGTTCTTGAAGGTTTCCCCTTGATGTGGGATATGGAGTTTTGGTAGAGGGAGTAATATTTTTCCCAGGATTGTTGGGTCCTTTGAGGTGGTGGGGTGATTTGGAGAGGTGACATATTAGTTGGTGTTTCCACTATGACTGGATAGGATCCACAAAGTCTTCCACATCTCTTAGCATTTTTGGTATCTTTATGATGACTCCCATGTCATTTATTGGGGAGAGTTGGATATCGATGATGATATGACATTCATGGAGTGACCAGTATAGATCCATGATTTCCAATATTAGTCACTGTGTGGATAGAACATTCCCTTGGTTTGTGTTTTTTGGAGGCATGGTATCATAGAGGATAATACTTGGGAGTAATAAACACAAATAAGTTCCTAGTACCCTAAGTTGTTTTGAGTTTTTCCTTACTCTATTTTGCTTGTGATGTGATTTTTGGATCTTGTTGTATTATGATATTTGTTGTTTTCTTGATTTATGATGCATGATAAAGTTATGACATATGAAAAGAGGAGGACTCAATTCCTAATCGAGATGCATTATACTTTGATTCGATTAAACTCATGCATGCGAGTTAGTGCCACCCAGAGCTAATAGTATCTTGACATAGAGGATGGAATTCCCCAATTTGTGTTTTCGAGGCGCTGTAGTTTTTTTTGGTTACAGTAGTTGTTGGTTTGGGCTATGTGGAGGTTGAGATGGTTATGTGGCGGTGTGGTTGTGTGAAATAATGTGGTTTGTGGCCATGAAATTTGTTTCATGAGTGTTTTAATTGGCATGTTTTCCTGGTGGTAGCGTTGAGAAGCAACAAGATCCTTGAGAGGTATCTTGTAGGGTGGTTGTTCGAACCCATTTTTTTGGGATTGGTTTTGGATCCCTAATGGAGAGAATCTTTTGATAGGTATATGATGTAATAGACCGTGCTATACCGACCTATTACTTTGTCAATTTTGGGTGTTGGAGGTGCTTCAAAGGAGTACTGAGGAGGTTCCACGGTGTTTGGAGGTGGAGCATGGCTGCTGTCGGATATTCACATCGTGAAAGTTTTGTACGATGTGAATTGGTGTTTCATGGATTATGTAGTTAGATGGATTCATGGACTATATGAATATATTGAAGAATATTTGAAACATATTCTTATTGTGAAAGTAATTCATAACATGTAGTTAAATCAGGTTGAGGTGACACAAATTTCAGTAGAAGTTGGTTTTTAGGAAAACCCCATGAAATTCACATCGTAAATGGTTTACACAACATGAAAGTGTCGAGTTCTAGGTTTTAAATAGACATTTTAGCTGAAACCCTCCTCATTCGGCTATACATATTCCCTCTATTGTTTTGGGAGAACCCTAGGTGTCTCTTGGAGGATATTTATCCCCTTCCTCCTTCCTTGATTTGTTAGTTCTGGTGGAGTCCCATTGGCAATATTTGGCAAGTTCTCCTCTCTTCCCCATGGTTTTACTTTCATTTTTCTTTGAAGATCCACTATGGTGGTGCAGTTTTGGTTTGGTTTGTGAATTAGGATGTGTTTTTGATTACCCTTGACACAATGTAGTTTGATCCATGGGTTTTTCATGTATTTGTTATTTCCAGGTGTCTCTTCTTCACCCTGTGGTACACAACAAGTTGGAAAATCTTTTTTGAGGTATGGAATTCCTTCATTTCTCATTTTTTGTATCATGTAAAAGGGGTTTTCTATTGTTTATCTATGGGGGATGGTTATGCTAACTTAATTAAAGATAAAAAAATGAATAATTGAAATTTAAGGGGGAAAGGGGGATGGTCCACATGCTTTTATAGCTATGACATTATTGTGATATTGTGATTTTATGGGCTGAATGCCCTGCTAAAAATTGTGGCCATTGGGGGATTTTTTTGCGCTAGTTTTATATATGTTGTGAAACCCTTGTTTCATGGTTGTTGTGATATCAAACTAAAATGTAATTTGGATAACAAATTATATTTGGCTAATGAAATAGTTGTCCTAGGATTATGGATTGTGAGATAATTCCCCTAAAATAAATAAGTGTAATGTGATAAAATCCCCTTTATAAATCAATAAAATGATCTTTTATGCATTGAAATGCGTGGATGCGATGTGGTGTGGGGTGATGTGCAGTTTTTTTGGATATACTTTTGGGGTGGAAGAGTTATGGTTGTTTGGCTGTGATTTTGGGGTGTTGAGGTGATGGTTTGTTTGGCCGTGCTTTTGGAGCGATGAAGTGATGATTTGTTTGGACTTCACTACTATAAATTATGTCTTTAACAGTTCTAGTAAAGTGTTTTATCAGCACTCAAAAAGCACTGATATTGAGAGTGATGTTAAAAGGGGGGTCTTTAATGGTGCTAAAAAATTACTATTAAAGAAACCCTTTATTAGTGCTTTTTTATCATAATTAAAGGGTGCCTTTAAATTTTTTTATCATTGTTAAAGGATGTCTTTTAATAGAGCTAAAAAAAGTGTTGTTAAAAAACATGGGAAAAAATTAATTTTTCAAGGACCCTGACACCCTTTCTCATCGCTTACATCCCCCTTTCCCATTACTTTCCACTAACCATCCCCCATAATGCACCACGCCTCCCTTTCTCAGTGATATAAGGATATACTGAATAATTGTGCATGCTTAGATTCGATCCTAGGACCTCCCTTATGAAAATGAATTCTCTTTACCACTATGTCATGCGTATTTTGTTGTATATTTAATGAATTTTATATTTATTTGTATATATTTTGAAATGTGTGATATATATATATATATAAACAATTATATTTATTTAAATATATTATGTACTAATATTCATTTATATATATATTACAATATAAATAAATAAATAAATATATATGTGTGTGTGTTTTTATTAATACAAACAAATATGTATATATAAAAGTTATATTTACATATGAATTCATTTTAATAAGGTAAATAAAATGGATAATTTTTTACTTTAAATAAAATGAATAATAAATATTTATTTTATATATTTAAAAATACATTTTTATGTAAATATGTTGATATATGAATTTATAGAAGTGATTTATTATAAGTAAATATAAAACAATATGCATATATTTGATTATAAATAAAACTACATAAAAAAAAACGATAAAATTTTAAAACCATAATATTAATAAGAATGTAATCCCTAGAAATAAATTCAGTCCCTACAGAAAATGGGCAAAAATACCCCCTTAAATGAGGCTGAAATTCTATCAAATGTTAAAAAATTAGGGTACCCCAACTAAAAACTAGGGTTTGGAGGCCTTATAGGCCTTTTTGGGCCTTAAAAAACGTGAACCAGGTTTAATTATTTAATTAGGGGTGTAGATATCATTGTAGAATTTGATTTGATATGTGGTAGAGCCTAAATAGACACTCATATTTAAAGTTATGTCCGTTTGAAGTTCAAGTTATGTTTTCAACTTATTTTAGATCTTTTAATAATTTTTTGATTTTTTATCTTTCAATTGATATTAAATGACTATTACTTGATAATAATTAGCAAATTATTGATTAAAAATATTTTTTTAGTTATTTTATAATTCATTTTTACTAAATATATTTTATATTAAGTGTAAATTCCTATTTACCTTATCTAAAACATATTTTAAAAATATATATTATATTTATATCAATAAAAATATATTTATATATTATTTTTAATGAAATATATATATATATATATATATATAAATATACCCTATATCAGTGCTAGTAAAAAAGCACTGATAAAGACCCCCTTTAATAGCACTAAAAAAAGCATTGTTAAAGGGGACCCTTTATCAGTGTTTTTTCTAGTGCTAACAAAGAGGGTCATTAATAGTGATTTTTTCTAGTGCTTCTAAATCCCTAGAACTAGATAAACCCAATTTTTTAGTATTTATTTCTTTTAGGGAAGCGAGGTGATGGTTTGTTTAGCTGTGATTTTGTGCGGTGAGGTGATGGTTTGTTTGGTCATTCTTTTGGGCGGTGAGGTGATTATTTGTTTGGTTATGATTTTTGGGATGCGAGGTGATGGTTTGTTTGGCCGTTCTTGTGGGGTCTTAAGACAAATGTTTTATGGTAATGATGAGATACTTATGATGTATTGTTTCATTTTACTAGAATCCCAAGTAGTGATGAAATAATTATTTAATAATGGTTGAAATGATCGGGGTTTGGTTTGGTTAATGAGTTGGAAAATGACTAATGAAAAAATAAATGATGGGTAGTGTATTTAAATTATATTGTTGGTAAACAATAACACTATTTTTATGGATAATGTAATTGGTTGGTGGTGTGATATGTAGCTTATGGTTTGTATGGTGTTATGAATTTAGAGGTGGCAGTGAAAGTGGGGATGTTGTGAGCTGGTTAGTGTTTTTTTGTAAACCCATAGGTTGGACTTCTATGCGGATATATGACAGAGTTCATATTTTTATATTTATACATATATTTTTAAATGATTTAATCCCTTCCAATTAATCAATTTGATCTTATTTGCATCATTTTATGACTTTTGGTGAGTTTTGAGCTTAAATGTCAAAAGTGGTTAATTCTGGACATTTAACAGTTTTATGATGCCTCTGTATTTTGATCATAAATCCTGAAATGTTGATCCAATTAATGATATTCCTTTTTTAGGATTAAATGGTTCTTTTTCTACATATTATTCTTCTGTACCAAGTTCCAATTTGAATGTCTATATGCCCAAAAATTTCGGTCAATGTGAAAAGTTATTCTGTCCGGCAGAATGCACCATGACTCATTCAAAGAACCATATCTCGGCCAACTGAACTCCAAATTCAGTGGTTCTAGATGGGTTCGAAAGCTAACTAGAAGGGTTATAGGATCAAAAAATATCAGGAATAAATCCATTCATTAAGGCCTCCAATTCAATGGTAAAATAAGGGTTGGTGGAATAGTGTTTGGCGTCCAGGAAATGTCTCTTCCATTTAGGCGGCCATAACTAATTCCACACGGCTAAAAATGCATTCAAACTTTGTGGGTGGATTTCCAACTCCATTTCTAACCTCCTATAATAAGGGACCTTGGTCTGATTCGAAAATATGGTTGGAGAACTGAAGATATCTTTCTGGTGGATAGATTCTGGAGGATAAAATTTTGGTTCTTTCTTTTCTTTCTTTTGTTCTTCTTAGTTTTATAATGCATACTTATTCCCACTTCTCCTCAATTATCCTTAACATGGTGCAGTAAATATTATGAGTGTTTGGATAAGGTTAGGTTTTACATTTTGTAATGTTTGAGTTCATGCTCTTAATGTCATAAAATGTTTTCTCTATTATGAAGTTGGTTTCAATTATAATAACAGCTTATATTATCTTATGCGTTTGTATTTGATTTTATATTCTATTGTTATTCTTGATTTGTTTAATGAAAATTATATCCCACACTAGGTTATGGTCTATATACGATGGAATAGATCAAAACATAGGGGTGAAGTACTTGGCTATCGTCAGTACGTGTGAGATTTGTACTGAATATTCAAGATTGTTTGGGATAAACAAGACCCGATTGGGTATTTCCTTATACAATTGAGGTTATTCTCTATAACTCTTTCACAAAAGGATAGATATTAGACCCAAATAATATATTAGTAAGGTTTAATCTCCCCAACATCACTAAACAAATAAGTTAGAGTAAGCAATTGTGAAATCTCATTTTAATCGATTTAATAAAAAAGGAATGAATAAATAAGAACTATGATAACATTACAATTGGAAAACCAACCCCAACCTGATCACCCAATACTTATCACTATTTTTAATCACATTATTTTTCAATTTTTTTTTAAATATTATACGTTATTGCTTTCTTTAGTTTTGTTTCATTGTTTTCAAAACCAAACAAATTAAAATACAAAGTGATAAACATGATTGCTGTGCGCTCCTCTCTTGAGACAACTTATGTTAACCACTATACTATATTTTTACTTAGTAAATAATTTTTTTAACACACCCAATGACAGACACGTGTCAAAACTTGGCACCATTTTCGGGGAGGTAGTGCCATAATCTCATTATAAATATTTAACACTTAAAAAAAAACATAAAAACATATTTTTACATGATGTTTTAAAATGATTATTTATTTCATTCATGTAACAAATACCCACATTTAGAAAAAGTAGATGAGGCTGGTTATGATATAGTTCAGATGCAAGAAATTAAAAATGACATAAAAAAACTAGAGAACAAAGTAGAACTTGCATTTGAAAATGTCCGTGCAATGATGGAAAAACCAGAACCTATGAATGAACCCAAGGAGGACAAGAAGAAAGAATTACCTATTGAGATACATGTGGGAGAGAAAAAAGATCTAGATGAATTCTGGAATGAGTGTTAAGAACTAATTGATCCACATATTCCTTACAAAGTAGAAGATCCAGAACCAATGAAGGAAGAAACCATCAAAGCGGTGGAAGAAAAGATAGAGGAGCCTGACTACCTGACTCTATCTTGTGAAATTCAACTACAAGAAAAACCTCATACTGAAGAAGCAATTGAATTCAAGATACTTAAGGGAGATAATATTTTTCTTAACTCTTTTTATTCTGATTATATAGAATCTGAATTGAGTATCACCTTCCCTTGCTTGAAATTTTCAGATTCGGCTAACACATGTATTTCCTTGAAGGATGAGGAAGGAAAACAAGATGCACATCATAACGAATATATGGAGCTCTCTAAACTTTTTGAACACTTAATAGAAGGTGTTCAAGAGGAGGTCAAAGTGGATTTGCCTAAGGAAAATGAGAAACAAGATTCTTACTTTGGAAGGGAAGAATTTGATATTGATTCATCATGTTTTAATATTATTCAAATAGAATGACACTTTGATTCTACCATTGACTGTTATTTTGATGTAGCATACTTTGAGCAACCACTGGAGAATGATGATGAAGTTGTGCAAGTGGAGACCAATAATGAGGAATCATTCATTGTCATACCCCCACCATGCATGTTTTATCTCATTTTTATAGGGGTGGATTTTAAATACTATATCCATGTAGTCCTTAATAAAAAGGAAGATGTGCATACTGGAAGGAAGAATTGTTGGTGGTTCATATTAAAGAAACTAAACCCACCATAGGATTGGGGATAACCAACTGAAACTTCCCATCTGGAGGCAGTCAAAACCCAGTGCCCACTTGGGGGATTAAACCAAGATCTATCCTTCTATTCTCATTCTATTTCTATTTTCTTTACTTTTAATAAATTTATTATGTTTTATTATCTACCTTTGTTTGTAGGTTTTTATGTGTGTAACACTTAGGAGCTTAAATCAACATTGCACTACCAATAAGCCAGGTTGTACCTTTCCTTTACACTTTATTGATTGTTGTGATTCAATTTAAAATATATTTACATGATAAATCCACTTGAATGCATTACAGACACTGCATCATTTAAGTGTGGGGGAGGGAACCTTTGTAGTTTAGTAATTTCAATTGTTTTTTTTCTATTTTTTTAAAAAATGTGTGTTTTTCAAATTTTGGCATGTTTTTAAAACTATTGAGCTAAAATGAATATCATCGCCATTTTTGAAACCCATTTCAATGTGTGAAACAATTTATCCCATGAAACTGAGATTAAATGAATGCTGAAATTGACCTTGTTTCAAGTTCAAATATTTGGAAATTTCATGAAAAGTACTCTGATTTTTGAATCCCATGCCACAATTCACTGTCTTTATATTTGAAATCACTTTCCTGTGAGGCTTCTGAACCTAATTTTCATAATCTTTTCTTTTAACTCACTTCTTGAGAGAACCATACCATGTTTGATTTAACCGGAATTTGATTTATTCCTATCAAAACTTGAGGGTTTGAGGTTCATGTGTTTTACATGATTGAGGCGTTTCTTTGGTATTAATGACCCCTTTTATAAATAATACTTTTTATAATGTCCCACCTTGTACATTTAATCCTTGTAGCCCATAGAATCCATGAACAACCTGTTAGGTTAGCCACATTAAAACCAATTTTACCTATTTGACCTGCTCTTGAAGTAAAATTGCATAATCTAGTTGAACATAAGTGTGGGGGGAGGTTGACTTGTGTTGTGCTACCTCATTTGGAGATACTTTGGGTGTAAAATCAAATGTTGAAGATATGTTATTGCTATTGAGAAAAATAATTATGATGAAAGTTGTGCCTTATCTCGAACTTTCATGTAAAAGAAGTTGTGCCTTTCTAGAGTTTCTAATGAAAGGAAAGCTGTGCCTATCTGGAGCTTTCAAGAAAAATCATGTTTGAGATGACTGATACTTTTTCTGATAAAATTATGAATGGTGTAAAATTTCACTGATTTTTCATGCTGTTGGAGCTGATTTACTTCTAAGGAGAGTGAGGAGAAGACCATATTTAAGTAAAAATTAGAATAATGCAATTTTGCTTCAAAAAGAGCCAAAACCTCCTTATTCAGCCTCAGAATTTGTCACATCTAAATCCTACCAACCTGAAGCCACATAAAAACCTTGGAAAGTCCTCATGATAAACATATGTCATTGACTCATATCAGGTGGAGATGTAGAAATTTATCAAGCCTATGGTGACCCTTGCATGAGTATTGGATGAGAAAGACATTATTGAGAATTGATATTTGTGTGATGAGAAAAAAATGCATATTAGGTAAGTGTTTTGTGTGAATTGGAGAATAAATGAAGAGGAAATATATTTAATTAACTGAATTTAGAACTTGGAATAATGGTTGTTGATGAGGCATGGTATCTTTTGTTTCTTGGTGTTAAATTGTTAGATCTCATGGATATGTGTTTTAAATTTTCTTTGATTTAATATTGATGTTTACTTGTCCAGGAGTCCAAGTGATAAGTGTGGGGGAATTGACAGAGTTCATATTTTCATATTTATACATATGTTTTTAAATGATTTAATCCCTTCCCATTAATCAATTTGATCTTATTTTCATCAGTTTATGACTTTTGGTGAGTTTTGATCTTAAATGTCAAAAGTTGTTAATTCTGGACATTTAACAGTTTTATGATGACTCTATATTTCGATAATAAATCCTGAAATATTGATCCAATTAATGAGATTACTTTTTTAGGATTAAATGGTTTGTTGGATACATATTATTCTTCTGGACCAAGTTCCAATTCGAATGTCTACATGCCCAAAAATTTTGGTCAATGTGAAAAGTTGTTCTGTCTGGAAGAATGCACCATGACTCATTCAAAGAATCATATCTCGTCCAAACGACCTAAAAATACAATGGTTCCATCTGGGTTAGAAATCTTACTATAAGTGTTAGAGTAATACAAAATATCATGAATAAATTCGTTCATTAAGGCCGCAAATTCAATGGTAAAAGAAGGGTTGGTGGAATAGTGTTTGGCAGCTAGGAAAAGTCTCTTCCATTTAGGCGGACATAACTAATTCCACATGGCTCCAAATTCATTCAAACTTCATGGGTGGATGGAAAACTCCATTACTAACCTCCTATAAGAAGGGAACTCTGCCTGATTCGAAAATATGGTGGGATAACCGAAACGTTCCTTCTGGTGGACAGATTCTAGGGGAGAAAATTTTGGTTCTTTATTTTCTTTCTTTTGTTCTTATTAGTTTTATAATGCATACTTCTTACCCCTTCTCCTCAATTATCATTATAATGGTGGGGTAAATATTATGAGTTATTGGGGAAGGTTAGGTTTTCCATTTTGTAATGTTTGAGTTCATGCTCTTAATGTCATAAAATGTTTTCTATATTATGAAGTTGGTTTCAATTTTAATAACAGCTTATATTATCTTGTGGGATTGTATTTGATTTTATATTCTGTTGTTATTATTGATTTGTTTAATGAAAATTATATCCCCTACTATGTTATGGTCTATATACGATGTAATAGATCATAACATAGTGGTGAAGTACTTGCCGATCATCAGTACGTGTGAGATTTGTACTGAATATTCAAGATTGTTTGGGATAAACAAGACCCGATTGGGAATTGCCTTAAACAATTAAGGGTATTCACTATAAATATTTCAGAAAAGGATGGATATTAGAACAAACTAAGATATTATTAAGGTTTAATCTCCCCAACATCATTAAACAAATAATTGATAGTAAGCAATTGTGAAATCTCATTTTAATCGATTTAATAAAAAAGAAATGAATAAATAAGAACTATGATAACATTACAATAGAAAAACCAACCCCGACTTGATCACCCAATACTTATCACTATTTTTAATCACATTATTTTTCAATTTGTTTTAAATATTATACGTTATTTCTTTCTTTAGTTTTGTTTCATTTTTTTCAAAACCAAACAAATTAAAATACAAAGTGACAAACATGATTGTTGTGCGCTCCTATCTGAAGACAACTTAGGTTAACCACTATACTATATTTTCACTTAGTAAATAATTGTTTTTTCTACACCCAATGATAGAACATGTCAATATATGTATGTATTTTTATATTCTTTCTGATTTATATACTCACCCCACCCATGTCGAGCACTATGTGATGACACCCGTATTTTTACATGGGAGGTGTTTTTCCCAACATCCCAGTGATGAGGATAGATGACTAACTACCCATTTTTTCCCACTATCTATTCCAGGAAAGTAAATATGCATAGGCTGTGATAACCAAAGGTTTTTTAGTGCACTAGGTGATGGTCCCGGTGTCTTCAGGAAAGATGTGATATGATCATGATGTGAGGTGGCTTATGGTGAGGGTCGTGCATGGAAGGAGGAGGGCATGATGTTGATGTCCTTCATATTCATGATACCTTACTAATCTGGTTATGGAAGTAGTTGTGATGTGATGGACTAGGTGTCTTCCAGTGATATGATATTTGACTATGTTGTGGGGTGGTGGACTAAGTGTCTACGGCCATGATGTGATGTGACCATGTTGTGGGGTTGTGGTATATGATATTTAGAAGAGATGAGAGTGCCCAGACAGATGAAATTGGGGTATAAGAGTGAAAAATATGAGGGAAAGCGATGCAGGGTAACCTTTATTGATATGATTCTTATTATGTTATTATAATTGGGTTATGTTATTTGGTGATCATACCTTAGTGAGGTTGGTATGAATTGTTGACTTGTTTAGGTGCTGTTGGTTTTGTTTTTTGCTCCCAAGTGCATTAATAGGATTCTTTAATATGTGCATGAGAGACTTTTATTTCCCTATTGAGTATACCTATATGATCACCCTATATATATAAACTGATTTTCAGTTTTCCTAGAGGATTACATGGATCATGCTGGACAATACTTTCTCGGACCCTTTTGCACATTTGTTGTGTCCCTACATTTTCTTTTCTTTTGGGTATTTACTTTTGGAGACTTTTATCTCTATCAATGTTATTTATACATGAATTATGAGATGGTTTGAGTTTCTTTTTATATCATGTCACAGATTTGATTTTGGATGATTCATATTATCTATTGATCCTGTATTATTATACAGGGTAATGTTTCCCATTTTATGTGATTTTTATACCATCAGTGCTAGTTTCCAACCCGGGGCCTACTAGAGGCGGGAATCGAGAGTCATTATCTTTATCCCCTCATTACGGTATCTTTGACAGGAGGGAGTCATGATCGTATAGTGTGACTCAATTATAGATAAATGTTCACAAGGGATGTAAAATAAGTTCCTTATGTAGCTAGTCCTCAAAGACACTAAAGCTTTCATTCTAAGGATTGTTTCATTATTTGTGAGATGTAATGTTTACCTTATGAAAATGTTGTAAAATAAAGGCATGTCTAACTTAGATCACTATACCGAGAGCCTAGGAGAGACAAGAAATCTGAATATTCAAATCAATGGGAGTTAACCATGAGAGATGAGATTGTATCCCTCAATGTTTCTATAATATAGAAGATAATAAGAAGGAATTCTAGGAAGAAATTCCTTCAGAACAAATAGGTGTATCAGTTGAAGGATAAAGCAGATGGTAGATGAAGGTTCAAGGCATGACTAGTCATAAACGATTTTCAAAAAATGGAGTATGTGATTTTATTTGTGACATTTTTACATGTAGTTAAATATATGACAGTCCAGATGGTACTAGGTATGTTTTCCATGGAGGAGTTTCATCTGGAATAGTTGGATGTGAAGACAAAATTTCTTTACGGGGACTTAAATAAGGAAATCTATATGGATCAACCGAATGATTTCATGGAGTATCAGAACTAGGACCTTGTGTGCAAGCTAAAGTGGAGCCTTTATGGTTTGAAGAAGTCACTAAAGTAGTGGAATAAGAAGTTTAATGACTTTATGATGAATAAAAAGTT
The DNA here is from genome assembly GCA_963277665.1 of Viscum album. Lineage (NCBI taxonomy): Eukaryota > Viridiplantae > Streptophyta > Magnoliopsida > Santalales > Viscaceae > Viscum > Viscum album. The sequence goes on along the minus strand of OY728139.1, from coordinate 1,230,460,851 downwards.
AATCTAGAGAAATGATGACCATTGATATTACTAGATGGTTTTTGATGATGAGTGTTTAATCATCTTGCTTCTCTATATTGGTAAGTTGAAGATTGAATTGTTAGGAAGTTTCTAGGGAAGGATATCAGTTTGATTAAATTGATCTTAGTGATTAAAATTAAAAGGGACTTAAGTTCTGATACCACTACTACAAAATATGCCTTTAATAATGCTAAAAATGTCCTTTATCAGCACTAGAGAAGCGCTAAATACCAAATCAAGATTAAAATCCCTATGCTTTTATCAGTGCTAAAAAAGAGCTGATAAAGTGGTCCTTTATCATCACTTTTAGAAGCATTGATAAAGGAAAACCTTTATCAATGATTTTATTTAGCGATGATAAAGGGGACCTTTATTGGTGCTTCTAAAAGCACTAATAAAGGGGCATGATGTAGTGTGTTGTAATAGAAAACTGCAGCACTAGTGCAGTGTACTGTAATAGCACACCGTAGAACAAAACCAAAAAATCAGAAAAATCAAGTACCACCAATAAATAATTTAAATGAAATAAATTTTTAAACACAAATACAAGAAAAAACTATATTATAGACAATTCAAACATTGTTTTATACAATTAAATAAGAAAAAATTATTACATACATTCAAAAAAATCAGCGTCACTTTGTATTTTGATCCTAACCCCTACTCGAGCAAAAGAACACACTAATATAAAAAACAATTCATATATTAGTAATAATATTAAGAAATAAATTAATAGAAAGTGTTAATGTTAAAATAAACTTTTAACCATTCCAGGAATATTGTGTATCAGATTGAGCTGCGGTTGATTCTTGAACATCACACCATTTCTTGTTCATATTCAATCATTATCTATGTGAAAATTAACTAAATAAGTATAAGATAAAAATGACAAGGAAATTAATTAAGTAATAGCTAATAGAATGATGAGAAAACAATCTAGGCTCATTTTATTGGTTTTAGTGATGTGATGCGTGATTTAAGCGAAAATGAGACTTATATATTAAAAAGACATACATGAAGTCATACCGATTACACTGTGGATCAGATTGAGGTGCGGTTGATTCCTAAATGTCCCAAATGACTTATGGATTATTGTCCTAAAGTATCAAAATAATAAAAATATATTTGATTAGTTTTTAGTATGTCACTTATCTTTTTTACTAAAATGTCATTTTAAATTGGAAACACGCACTTTGAGTCATACCGATCACATCATGTGTTGGTTTGATGTGATACTAATTATTAAACGTCACAAATGACTTATTAATCATTGTCCTAAATTATTAGAACAATCCTGCCGTGTTTTCTCAGATTTCAGTAATTGACACTTTTTGAACTAAAATATTAATTTTAAACTGATAACGGACACTTTGAGTCATATCGGGAACATCATGTATCAGATTGTGGTGCAGATAATTCCTACACTTCAAAAATGACTCATGGATGATTTTATTAAATTATCAAAACAATTTGAATGTTTTTGCTCAATTTTGAGTATTCCAGTTGTCTTTTTTACTAAAATTGATGTCAATTTTAAATAAAATGATGCATTTGGAGTCATACTAGTCACACTATATGTCAGATAGAGGTATGGATTATTTATATATGTCCCAAATGACTTATGGGTTGTTTTACTAAAGTATCAAAAGAATATGAATGTGTTTTCTCAGTTTTGAGTACGTCACTATTCTTTTTTATTAAAATGTCATTTTAAATAAGAAACACATAATTTGATTCATACAGGTCACATCATGTGTTAGTTTTACATGATATTGATTCCAACATATTAAAAATGACTTATGATTTTTTTCCCTAAATTATCAAGACAATATGAGCGCATTTGTTTGGTTTTTAGTGAGTGACACTTTTTAAACTAAAATGTCGATTTTAAACCAATAACGGAAAATTTGAGTCATAATGGGAACATCGTGTATCATATGGTGATGAGGATGATTATTACATGTCACAAATGACTTATGAATCATTTTACTAAAGTATAAAAACAATCCAAATGCTTTTTCTTAGTTTTGAGTATGTTAATTGTCCTTTTTACTAAAATTGATGTTAATTTTAAATAAAAAGACGCACTTGGAGTCATACCAGTCACACCATGCATCAGTTTGAGGCACAGATGATTAATAAACCTCTAAAATGACTTATTTATTATTCTATTAAAGTATACAAATAATATTAATTCATTTTCTCAGTTTTGAGTATGTCACTTTTCTTTTTTACTAAAATGTCATTTTAAACTGGAAACACATAGTTTGAGTCATACCAGTCACATCGTATGTTGGTTTGACATGAGAATAATTACTACACATTAAAAATGACTTATGAATACTTTTTTTAAATTATCAAGACAATACAAGTGCATTTTCTCAGTTTTCAAGGAGTGAAACGTTTTAAACTAAAATGTTGATTTTAAACTGATAATAGACACTTTGAGTCATACCGGGCACATCGTGTATCAGATTAAGGTGTGGTTAATTCCTAAAAATAAAAAATGACTTATAAATAATTTCAATAAAGTATAAAAATAATCTGAATATTTTTTCTTAGTTTTGAGTATGATAGTTTTCTCTTTTATAAAAATTAATGTCAATTTTAAATAAAAAGACACACTTGGAGTCATACCGGTCACACTATGCATCGGATTAAGGTGCGACTGATTCCCATGCATCCAAAATGACTTATGGATCATTTTATTAATGTATCAAAACTATTAAAATGTTTTTTCTTATTTTTGATTATTTTATTTGTCTTTTTTACTAAAATATCATTTTAAACTAAAAAACGCACTTTGAGTCACATCGGTCACATCATGTATTGGTTTGACGTGATGAATATTCCTACATGTCAAAAAATGACTTAGGAATCATTGTTCTAAATCATCAAGACAATCTGAGTATATTTTATTGGTTTTTAGTAACACATTTTGAACTAAAATGTCGATTTTAAACTGATAACAGACACTTTGAGTCATACCGGGCACATCATGTATCATATTGAGGTGCGACTGATTCCTAGATTTTAAAAATGAATTATGAATCATTTTAATAAAGTATAAAAGTAATAAAAATTAATTTTCTTAGTTTTGAGTAGGTAGGTTGTCTTTTTTACTAAAATTGATGTCACTTTTAAATGAAAAGACATACTTAGAGTCTTACCGGCCACACCATGTGTCAAATTATAGTGGGGATGATTCCCACACCTCCCAAATTAATTATGGATCATTATCCTAAAGTGTAAAAATAATCCAAATGAGTTTTCTTAGTTTTGAGTATGTCACTTGTCTTATTTACTAAAATGTCATTTTAAATTAGAAACATGCACTTTGAGTCATACCAGTCAAATCATGTATTGATTTGACCTGAGATCGATTCATACATGTCATAAATGACGTATGAATCATCATAAAAAATTATCAAGACAATTCGAGTGTAATTTCTTGGTTTTTAGTGAGTGACACTTTTTGAATTAAAATTTCTATTTTAAATTGATAACAAGCACTTTGAGTCATACCAGACACATCATATATCTGATTAAGGTGTGGCTGATTCCTACACATCATAAATAACTTATGGATCATTTTTCTAAATTATCAAAAAAATAAAAATTCATGGTGTGTGTGTTTAATGTAATTTACCCTCAATCACCTAATATATATAATAAATATATTTATTAAAATAAAAAATCCAAATGTGTTTTCTCAGTTTTGACTATGTCAGTTGTCTTTTATAGTAAAATTAATGTCAATTTTAAATAAGAAGACACACTTGGAGTCATAATAGTCACACCATGCATCATATTTACATAAAAATGATTCCTACACATCCAAAATAACTTATGGATCATTTTCCTAAATTATTAAAACAATCCAAATGCGTTTTATCAGTTTTGAGTACATCACTTGTATTTTTTTTACTAAAATGTCATTTTATACTAGAAACATGTACTTTGAGTAATAAAGATCACATCATGTGTTGGTTTTACATGAGATAGATTCCTACATGTAAAAAATTACTTATGAATCATTTTAATAAATTATCAATACAATCCAAGTGTGTTTTATCAGTTTTTAGTGAGTGAAACTTTTTGAACTACAATGTCAATTTTAAATTGATAACAAACACTTTGAGTCATAATGATAACATAATGTATTATATTGAGGTGTGGCTAATTTTTACATGTCAAAAATGAATTATGGATAATTTTCCTAAAGTATCAAAATAATCAAAATGTATTTTCTTAGTTTTGAGTAGGTCATTTGTCTTTTTATACTAAAATTGTTGTCACTTTTAAATAAAAAGATGCACTTAGAGTCATACCAGCCACACCGTGCGTCATATTGAGATGTGGGTGATTCCTACACCTCCAAAATTACTTATGGATCATTTTTATAATCTATGAAAACAATCCAAATAATTTTTCTCAATTTTGAGTATGTCACTTGTCTTGTTTACAAATATGTCATTTTAAAATAGAAACACACACTTCGAGTCATACTAGTCACATCATCTGCCAGTTTGATATAAGACAGATTCCTACACATTAAAAATGACTTATGAATTTTTTTACTAAATTATTAAGAAAATCTAAGTGTGTTTACTTGGTTTTCAGTGAGTGATACTTTTTAAATTAAAATTTCGATTTTAAACTGTTAATGGGAACTTTGATTCATAATGGGAACATGGTGTATTATATTGAGGTTAGGATGATCCATACATGTCAAAAATGACTTATGGATCATTTTTCTAAGGTATCAAAACAAACTGAATGTGTTTTCTCAGTTTTTTTACTAAAATTAATGTTAATTGTAAATAAAAAGATACACTTGGAGTCATAATGGTCACATTGTGTATCATATTGAGGTGAGGATAATTCCTAAATGTCACAAATTTTTTATGGATATTTTTCCTAAAGTATAAAAATAATCTGAACGTGTTTTCTTATATTTGAGTACGTTACTTGTCTTTTTTACTAAAATTTCATTTTAAAAAGGAAATACACACTTTGAGTCATACCAGTCACATCGTGTCTTGGTCTGATGTGATAATAATTCCAACACATCATAAAAATGACTTATGAATCATTATACTAAATTATCAAGATAATATGAGTGTGTTTTCTTAGTTTTTAGTGAGTTACACTTTTTGAATTAAAATGTCAATTTTAAATTGATAATGGACACTTTGAGTCATACCGGGAACATTGTGTATTGGATCAAGGTGTGTATGTTTCCTACACATCAAAAATGACTTATGGATAATTTTTATAAAGTATAAATACAATACAAATTCATTTTCTTGGTTTTGAGTTGGTTAGTTGTATTTTTTACTAAAATTGATGTGAATTTTAAATAAAAATATGCACTTGGAGTCATACTGGTCACATCATGTGTCATATTGAGGTGTGTATGATTCTTACATGTCTTATATAACTTATGTGTCATTTTAATAAAGTATAAAAAATAATATGGATGTGTGTTCTCAGTTTTGAGTACATCATTTGTATATTTTTAACAAAATGTCATTTTAAACTAGAAACACTCACTTTGAGTCACCAATAACATCGTGTATCAGTTTGAAATGAGATTAATTCCTAAATGTAAAATATGAATTATGAATCATTATCATATATTATCAAGAAAATATAAATGCGTTTTCTCAGTTTTTAGTGAGTGAAACTTTTTGAATTAAAATGTCAATTTTAAATTGATAACAGACACTTTGAGTTATACCTAGCACATCATGTATCAGATTGTGTTTTTGATAATTCCTACATATCAAAAATGACTTATGGATAATTTTACTAAAGTATTAAAACAATATGAATATGTTTACTCAGTTTTGAGTATGTCAGTTGTCTTTAAAAAAAAAATTAATGTCAATTTTAAATAAAAAGAAGCACTTTGAGTCATACTGATCACACTGTGTGTTGGATTGAGGTTCAAATGATTCTTATATTTCTCAAAGGCTCAAAAAAAATCCCAACTTCCAATGTTACCATGCTTTCTATTTGTTTTATTTTTTGAACTGCCAACACTGGTAGCGTTGGGTCTAAGAACATCGACTCAATATGCAGTGTTGCAGTTTGACAAAGAAAGAAAATGCAAAGAGTGGTAACATTGGAAGTTAATTTTTTTATCTCATTTATGGCTTGTTGTAGATAGTTGAAAGAAAAATATGAATTCCCAAAAGATCTGTGAAAAAAACTAAATAAGTATTAGATAAAAATGATAAGGAAATTAACTTACAAATAATAGATAAAATAATGAAAAAATTAATTAAATAAGTAATAGGAATTAACCTTTTCATGATGGTTGTATACATTTTTGACTCATTTCCTTGTTTTCATTATCTCAGTTACACTATTGAAGTCTAATATCTCATGATCATGAGCTTCTTCGAACAATACACCCCAACTCAAAAAAAAAAGAATCCACCTATATAAGAAAACAATTATTCTATGATTAATACTAAAAATAAATAAATTAAACATAAATATGAAAAAATAAATTAATTATATGGAAAATGATTTTACTATGACAATATAAATATTAAATCTATTATTGACCAAAGGAAACATCATTTCTCTTCTTGCAAAGGCAATGGATAGAACTTGAAGGATAGTGATAAATACAAATACTACAGGGGTGAAAAGGTTTTGAGAAAGAAAAAGTTTGTGGAAGTTTTGGTGTAGGAAGTCATGGAATATGGACAAAAATATTTTAAAATAAACAAACTATGAAAATATGACTTCCCAAAATATCTATGAAAAAACAAAATAAGTATTAGATAAAAAGGGCAAGGAAATTAACTTAAAAATAGTAGATAAAATGATGAAAAAATTAATTAAATAAGTAGTAGGAATTCACCATTTCATGATGGTTCTATACATTCTTGACCCATTTACTTTTTTTCATTATCTATGTTGCAGCCTCGAAGTCTAATCTAGCATGAGAATGAGAATCTTGAAACAAATCACCCTAACTTAAACAAAATAATCCACCTATATAAGAAAAAAATTCTTATGTGAGTAATAGTAAAAATAAATAAGTTAAAAATCAATATGAAATAATAGATTAATTGTATGGACAATGATTTTACTACGAAAACATCAATATTTCCTCTGTGATTAAGCAGAGGAAGAATCGTTGGTCTTTATTCAAAAGTAGTGTAGGGAACTTGAAGGGAAGTGATAAATGACAACACTATAGGGGTGAAAAGGTTTTGAGGTAGAATAATTATTTGGATGTTTTGGTGCAGAAAGACATGAAATATAGACAAAAATATTCTAAAGTAAATGAACTCTGCAAGGAATAATGAAAATTAAATCAATGTTTCATTATATAAATTTTTGGTAAAATAGAGAAATTATATCATAACATTACCTTTACATCTTCCCAAAGAGTTTACTTTATTATAGTTTCTTCTTCCATGGGATTGGTAACATCATAATGTGCATAAGATATTTTCTTTAAAAGTAGTCAAACATTTAATTTAGATTATGTTAATGCAGTAGAGAACAAATAATATTATGATGAAAAACATAGTATATTAAAAAATACTTTTACCTTCTCATTGAACTCTATTTTTTTAAAAGTTTTCAGGATTTCATTCCTCTACCGAGAATCCAAATCCCCTCTTTGTGGTCCCCTCTAACATAAAATACATTGTCTATATTGGGACTGACATGAATTGATTTTGATCTCCCAATTAAAGGGTCATCCTTGATTGAATTATCATCTGACCTGATATTTTTTTAGTCACCAGTAGGACAATCAACCAATTCTTGGTTTCTAAAACTGATATATAAAATACTTATATTACATGTGATTACATTAGGAACAAATCATATTTTCTCCTTCCACACTAAAATCCACCTTCATGAAGCCCATTTCATCAACTTTAACTACACTCATATTTTCAACCCATTTGCAACGGAAAATCAGCACTTGAAATGTTGTATAATACAAATCATATATCTATTCGATAATGAAAAAATATGACATATTTTAATAAATTGGATTTCTATCCTTGGAACTAGATATGTGCATCGCTTATTCCACAAGCGTAATACCACTATTTTGTATTGTACTGTAGTCATCATGTTCTTTTGTATAGAATGTATAACCATTGATTAAAAAACTAGTTTAAGATATAAAATTTTCATTTGGTCCCCTGGCTAGCCATCGAAGTTGTTTGGAAATTGAATTTGGATTTTCAGATAACTCCTTATAAATTTGATCTCGAAACCATCCTATAAACTGTTGATTATGTGTATTTGATATCCATATTTTATCCCTTGGTGGATTAAAATCTATAATAATTTCTTTATGGGCTTCAACATATGGATCAAAATCTTCACTATTATGTAAAATGTTAAGGTGTGATTTATCATACTCTATCAAGGTAATTGTAGAAAAATATCTTCTGGAAATCCCTTCACCCATAAGGCATCCATTGTGATGAGAATTTGGGAGACTTATTCTATCAACATATGATAGGTAATCAATAAATAATTCAACAAATTCTTCAACAATATATCGTTATTCAATACAACCTTATGGATGACTTCGATTCTTGACATACCCTTTCAAAATCTTAATATACCGTTCAATGGGGTACATCCATCTGTAATGTACATGACCACATAGTTTAACCTCTCTAACCAAGTGAACCATTAGGCATACCATTATATTAAAGAATGATGGTTGGAAGAACATATTTAATTCACATAATATGACTACAACCTATTTATTCATGATTGGTAAAATCATTAGGTCTATAAATTTACTACATATGGATTTGAAAAATAAGAATATTCTGTTTAATGTATGTTGTTCATTTTTAGGAAAAATGAAAGAGAAAGAAACATGCATCAAATATTTCATCAAAAAATGACAGTCATTTGATTTTAGTTCCTATAACTTTAAATTAGTCATTGACACGACATTATTTATATTTGATGAATACCCCTCTGGAACTTTTACACTATTGAGGAAAAGGAAAATTTTAAATTTTTCCTATATGTATAGAGTGTAATATACTAGATGAATAAAAGTCCACTCTTTACCCTTCAATGATTCCAACTTATCCCTTATCCCCATGTTAATTATGTCCAACCTAGACTTGATTCCATATTTCATTTTTTTCGGGAACATTTAGTAACATTCCAATAACAATATCAAATACATTTTTTCTACATGCATGACATCAAGAAAATGTCTAACATAAAAATAATTCCAATACATTAATTTAAAGAAAATTGATTTTTCCTCTAACATGATTTCGTAAGTTTTTTCAAAAATGGTTTACCGAAAATAGTGTAAATATCTTTTACTTTATCAAACAGTTAATTACATGTTGCTAGAGATGGGGTTGTACCTTGTTAGATATTCCCATCAAATATTGTTATCCAAGATTGGTATTTATGTCATCGAGGTAAAAATTTATGATTTACTAAAAACACAGTCTTCAAGGAATGTTTCAACCAAACTGAGTTTGTTCGTTCTTCATAAACAGGACACCCCAACATTTATTTAATGATATAGATTGATAAATTTCCATAAGAGGGGAAGTAATTTATCATTTTTTACAACATGAAACTCAATGTGAATTCTTCACTTATATAATCATCACACATTGTAACACCTGTATCCCACATCAATTTCAGATCCTTGATCAATGTATCCAAATATACATCAATATTATTACCGAGTTATTTTGGTCCAAATATAAGAAGAGTCAACATAATTTATTTTCACTTCATACATAACCATGGAGAAAAGTTATTATTTACCAAAATTAAGGGACATGTAATATGAGTAATACTAGATACACCAAAAGGATTTATTCTATATATAGATAATGCCAAAAATAATTTTCTCGGCTCATTTCCAAATTCAAGATACTCGTAATCAATTTTCTTCCATTGAGAATAATCTATTGGATGATGTGGGTTACCATCTTTAATTCTTGTATCTACATTCCATATTAATTGTATCATGGTTTTATAACATCCATGTAGTCTTATAAACCATGTAATGATAGGAAATCACCATACATATTTCAAATTACTTGATTAATTTTTATTGTATCGATCTGCACCTCACTTTGGGAATTTTATGAGTGATTCATGGTCCTTGATAAATAATATGAAATAATTTGGACAAGAATGTATTTTTTTAGAGATCATTACCATTGAACACAATATACATTTATCATTATATGTTTGACATGGTAGTTCATTTTTTTCTAGTAGCTTATCATTAAAGAGACCAAATAATTCTATAAAGCTGATGTCACTCCATCTACTGCCAACTTTCAAATTATATAACTTCAATACAGCTGACAATTTTGTGTATTTAGTTCAACTAGTATGCAATAGACTCTTAGAAAAACTATTTAACTTCTCTAAAAACTTTATACAATCACAAAGTTCATCTTCAATCACCATTGTCATTTATTCCATGTGATCTCCATCATCATTTGCATTGGTATTCATATCAAATGATTCATAAACCACAGTATCATCCCGATTAGTGTGCACATTCAGTTTTTACCATATTTAGTCCAATATTTATAGTTCTGATCTATTTTGTGACAAATAAAATTATCTTCCAACTCTTCCAAACTAATTTTTCTTGAATAAAAATAACATAAACACAGGTAAATGATTTGAGAATGGTTACATGCATTCTCTATTGAAAACTTGATAAACTATTTAATTCAATATTCATACTCTTTTTTAAAATGATTAACATGCATCCATTTTTGATTAATATCTATCCTATTGGGTTCATAAAATATTAATTTTGTATAATAAATAAATAAATACACATAAGATATTTATTATCATAGGTGAAAGTTATAGATAATTCTAACAAGGGAAAACCAACATTTTATTGTTTTAAATAATTTTATTATGATTTTAAGGAAATGGGTAATTTAATTTAATAAAATAATTAATCCACTATGGTAGGTTTTATCTTCTGAATTCTTCTAAAGGTAAAAGTTATAGAGAACTTTCATCCTCATCAGCTTCATCTCCTGAACATTTTATTTCATTTTGTTATTTGAAACTCATCCCCCATATCTTGTGGACATGCACATATGTTTATTGAAATAATCTCAGTATTAGTCATCCATTAGATAAATACTAATTAGAGTATTATAAGAAACATAAAATATATGGGGTATGAGTCTCAAGAAAAAAAATTCAATAATAAATATTTGGCAGATGGAGCTGATGAGGATTACAGTTGTACTTCATTGTTTTATCTAAAATGGGTAATGTCTCCCATTTATGATAATTACACCATTGAAACTAGTTAATAACTCGTGAACTATTGAAGGTGATATTTGGGGGGGGGGGCATAAACATTCTTGTCTATGATTCATGAGGTCTTAGTGGGTACATGTTATGATATCTGAATCTTTGGGGCCTCTATGGATTCTATATTTATAGGAGAAATCCTACTTTTAATAATTTCAATCCTCTAACTAAGACTAGTCCTACCTCTATTAAAATGAGATATCAATTATTTATTAAATACCCTAAACAAATGAAAATATAATATAGGAAATTAAAGAGTAATAAGAAACCCAAATATGGTAAAAAAAACTAATAAACTCTCATTCAATCATCTAGAAGATATAAAAATGTATTGATAAAATATTTTAATAAATAAAGAGTTATTTAATATAAATGGATGGTAATCACATATTCCTAAGGGTGGAACCAATACTTGTAGATCTAAAATGATGAATACCCAAAAATAATATCTAATAATCATTCCAACATATATATAATTTGATAACCTCTATTCAATTTTTTGGAACAAGTGATGTAACAACCTAGAGAACTATTACATTTAATATTAATGGTATATCAAATATTTGAAAACATCTCAAAATTATAATTTCGATTAAAAATTGATAAATAATGGAAAAAATAATTATAATAAAATAATTTAACAAATAATGATAAAGGTTTTAAACATATCACAATTATTAGTTGATAAATTGATTCAATAATTATATCTAGATAGGTTGAAAACAATAATTATTTTCAAGCAGATGAAGAGTAGGCTTTATAATAAAATTTAATTTTCATGGAAATTATGGGTTATATAGTGATTTTTGGAATGTAGTATAAAATTTTAGCCATAATGAGATAAATAATAGTAATTATGGAAGATATAAACATTTTAAGTTAAATGGGAGATGAACCACTGTTAAAAAAATAGTTTTGAAGTTAGATGAATCTTCATAAGTAAAATTGGATGATGAATTTAAAAAATTGAATTAAATATATTGAACATGTGAAAAATTAAATAGTTGTATTATGGATTGTCAAAATTTTCTGAAAACATAGATGAATGTGAAGAAATAATTTGAAATATATTATATGAAAAAGAATGTAATGTAAGAGGAATTTATAATTGATGTCACACTAAAGGATTTATAAAAGAAATAACCTTTCATATTAGATATTGGTTGTTTATCTCACATGATAGGTAAACTGATATAATTAATGATTTTTGAAAATTTCAAAGGGTACTTATTATTTTAGAAATAGTGGATCTCTTAAGATAAATTGTTTTCATTTAAAATATGTTGAAAATAAAAGGCAAAGTTAAAGAATGATCTATTTTTAGATGGATTAAAGTAAAACATACATAGAATTTATTAGACGTGTGATGAAGAAAATTAATTGTTTTTTAAGAATTATTAATTATTGGGTTATCATTTCAATGATGGATATATTTTTACAAAGTTATAGAAAACCAGCCGAACCATATTCTAATTTGGGGTCAGTAAACATTTATGGTAATTATGTTTGAAAGAGGAAATTGATTTGTGGAAGTGAAAAATTGGTCATATTAGATAACGAGACATTTAAATACTGACATAAAAATGGTGGGTTGAGATGTTTTTATAACGTTAATATAAGATTGATATATATTTTTTATGAATTAGAATGGGGAGATTGTTAATAATTAAAATAATAAATTAGATATTTAAATGAAACAACCATTATAGTTTATTCACTATGATATATATTGACCCTCAATGTATAAATCAATAAATTGTGATAAGTATTTCATTTCACCCATTTATAATTATACTCAGACCACATTTATTATGTTTTAGTCATATATATATATAATTCTCTAAAGGGGATTAAAATTTTAAGAAGTATTAAGAATGAGTTTCATTATGAGGTAAAGAAGTCTATATTAGATTATGGGGTTGAGTGCATGCCACACCCGTTATGATTAATATAATTCTCCTAATCACCTTTGAATTTTAATCCCATGTAAGGAAATAGTAAATTACTATCACATGTGAATTAGGACTAGTATTTCCTAATTCCAATGGTAGGCGACATCCCACAATTGGGTAGAATAACCCTTGGGTTCGACATCCATCTGGTTGAATGAATGAGGATAATCACATTGTACATGTCCAATGGTTACTAAGTCATTCCATATATTGTCACAAATATATATCTTATTCAATATAAATTTGGAATGGGAGGAATTTATCAAACTATAGTGTGATAAGAAATAGTTGTGTAATGAATAATAGCTAGTAACAATATTTTAGGAAGGTCCCTCTAGGTGTAGTTTCCTCCTCCTCATGATTGTGAGTCGATAAATTATTGATCCATCATATAATGGTTATTGATGGCCTCAAGAACACTAGAGTTTAGAAGGTCCGGGATATGGGAATGCTTCTATACTTTGGGCTCCCCTAGTGAGACTTCCTCTTGGATATGCTTTATTAGGCGGCTGCAGAAATTTGATGAAACTAGTGATCTTCAAATGTGATAGATCTCTCAACTTACTTTTAATTTTTAATTGGAATATCTAGATGATATGTTGTAAGGTTTGAAGGAATATGGGGCTTACCTAAGGTGGTTGTTTAAATGAGACAATGTTCACCTGTCAGAATGGGGATATAACCTTGATCTTGTTTTTCATTCTTTATCAAAACATACCAATAATCCTCCTAAATGGAAGTAGGAATATATTCCTACTATTGCATGTTGTTGATCTACTCTAGTGGTGAGGGCTCTAATATATAAGTGTCCACTGATGACCACATGGATATGCTGACAGTAAAGAAATAATGATGATAAAAAACACAAATAAATATCACCAAATAAGTAATCAATGTGTGAGGAGGAGGATAAAATAACTTGAATTGAAGATTTGAATCTTCCGAGATAAAGTAGAGATATCTCCAAACCTAGAATTCATTCGAGCCTTGGTTTTGTTTGACCCTTGAATCATTCTAGCCTTGTATTTGAGCCTTGGAATTGTTCAAGACTTGATTCGAGCCTTGATTTGAGCTTGAAATCGAGGAGGAGGAGTGCCAATAGCTGGTTGCTTCCACAAAATGCTTTGGATATTGCTACTGGTACGTGACTTATTAGGGTTCTTTAAATAGATTGGGAAAATTTTAGCAGTGCTTCTAATTTTTTTTGACAATGTTCCCTTTTATCAGTGCTAAAATAATAAGCACAAATGAATGATATCTTTCTCAACACTAGTAAAAACAAAGCTTTATTAGCACTGATAAAAGACATCTTTATCAGCAAAAATGTTTTAATGCTTATAAATCTCTATCTTTATCCGTGGTAAAAAAGATGTTTTTTATCAGTGCTTATTAATTAAGCACTCACAAATGATTTATAATTATAATTATAAATAATTTTTTTTATAAATATATTTATATAATTATATATATATATATATATTTATAATAAATAAACATAAATATAAATATAGTAAATATATTATTTATTTAAATATATTTATTATAATTTCATAATTTTTTAAATATATAATTAATTATTTATAATTATATAAATATTTAAAATATATATATATATATTTATATCATTATATATATTTATATAATTATATATATAAATACAAATATAGTAAATATATTCTTTATTTAAATAAATTTATTATAAATTTTATAATTATATAAATATATATAATTATTTATTTATAATTATATAAACATTTTAAAAAATAATATTTATTTATTTATAATTATAAATATATAAATGTATAAATATAGTAAATATACATTTATAAATATATTTATTTATAAATATATGTATTTATAAATACATTTATTTATAAATATTTTTTTACAAATATATTTTTAACATTATTAATGAATATTTAATCTCAAGTGCATGCATGTTAATAATGATTGAAATTGAATAATTAAAAATGAGTACACTTTAACTATACTGAAAAATAGATAAATTTTATTAATTAAATATAAATTATTAAAAAAATATAGATATATATTGAAATAAATAAGAATACATATTGAAAATATTAAAACTTAGTAAATAAATAAATATAAAATAAATATTACAAAATGATTAAATCCCCCAAAAAATTAAAAATTAAAAATTAAAAAATAAAAATTAAACATATTAAAAATGAATTAATACCTAAATGAAATAAAATTTAAAATAAAATAAATAAAATTTACCGATTAAAGACATGATATATTAAATGTATCATGTTATTATGAAATTCTAAAATTAATACTAAAATTTGAATAAATTACATAAATATTAGGTGTATATATTTCTATATAAGATTTCATTAATTACATAAATATTTGTGTGCATGCATTGCATATAAAAATGCATTAATTACATATAAGTGAAATCAATATAACACACGTTTGATCTATATTAAATTGAAAAATTAAATGAAATTCAATTATATCCATTACTCTATGCAATCAGTCAATATTTTTAATTCATATGAATTTTTAATTATTAACCATTATGCACTAAATATATGACTATTTAATGTAAATCATAAATAGTTTGTATTATATAGATCATATTTATATATATTCACACACACATATATATATCTATATATTTAATATATACTATTTATTAACATTATCAATAATTATTTAATTAATAAAATGTTCAATATTTTCTCAATTTACTTATTTTTAATTTTTATTTGTTTAATTTTCATTATAAATATATATATATATATATATATATTTAATATATACAATTTATTAGTCTTTATAATTTATATATAGTATAATAAATTTATTTATTTTTATCAATAATTATTTACTTAATAATTTTTTTATATTTTTTAATAAACTCATTTTTATTTCTATTTATTTAATTATTTCATTTTATTCATACATATATTAGTACTAAAAATAAAGCACTGATAAAGGTTACTCTTTTTCAGCACAAAAAATAAAGTACCAATAAAGGGTAACTTTTATTAGCACTAAAGAAAAGCGCTGATAAAGGTTACCCTTTATCAGTGCTAAAAAATAAAACATCGATAACTGGTACCTTTTCTCAGGGCTAAAAAAATCACCGATAAAAGGTACCCTTTATCATCCCTTGTTTTAGCACTGATAAAGGTCACCTTTTCAGTGTTTTTTCGTGCACTGATAAAGGCTAGTGCTGTTAAAGGTCTATTTTGTAGTAGTGTGCTTTATACTTGACTTAGTCAGATTACATCTCAAAGGTAGTATAATGTTTCAGCATAAGCAAGGTGAAACCTATGAGCACACTTTAGACAAACATTTCAAATTGAGAAAGGAGAAGACGCCATGAATGAAATATGAGGTTAAATACATGATGAAATTTCTATTTACATCAATAATAGGTAGCATGATGTACGCCATGATATGCACTCGACTAGACATTGCATTTTTAGTGAGACTAGTGAGACATTTCATGTCAAATTTAGGGAAGAAACACTAGGAATCCATGAAGTGGATCATAGAATATCTAAAAGGATCAAAATGTACAACTCTTTTCTTCAAGACTAACAATCCATTGTAGCGTAACATTGATGGAAAATTTTCCTATATAATTCAAACTAAAAAACAAATTCTGGTTATATGTAGATTGAGAAACTATTACCAAATCTACCAATGTAAATGGGGGTCTAGCATAGAAGGGTGGGCATTGTCTGAGACAACACCCTATTCAAAAATATTATGAATAAGGCATTATCCGAGACAACGACTTCATGAGAATACTTCTTAAGAAGGCATTGTTCTGAATAACACCTTCTTTAGAATAATTATGAAGAAGGTGTTTTTTGAGAAAATTTCTTATTTGGATGTTTTTTAATGAGGGAACTGTCCCAAACAATGCTCATCCTTTTTTAAATAAAATCATCTTTTTTTGTTTTGTTTTGTTTATATATATAAAAAAAACTAAAAATTAAAAATTAAAAAATAACCAGTATTTAACTACTTTTATATTTAGCATACTTTTAAAAAGTATTTCAAAAATATTTTGGTCTTTCCTCCCCTTTTATATGGGTGCGGTACTCGACATCTTTTCCAGATTTTTGACGTGGGATTCAAAAATCACTTTTCTACCATTTAATGAATAATATATTATTTATAATATCACATTAATGATAATAAATTATTAATCATAAAATATTTTCAATAAATAGTTACTATTTGATAATGTAATAAATAAATACCTATTTATTATGAATTAATATTAAGAAATAATGTTTTGTGTCTTGTAAATTATTTTTTGTTTATTATATTTATGAATAATACTAATAATAAAGATAATAATAATTATGATGTGTAGAAATAAAATAACTTAAATAAAACAATAATAACATTATTATTAATTATAAAAAATATAATAATAATAATAATATTATTAAATATAGTTTTTTTTGTTTATTTATTAAAATAATTAATATTTCATTTTTATTATCAAATAAATTAGTAATAATTAAAAATCTAATCAATATTAGTTATATTATTATTATTTTAGTTAATAATAATAATAATATTAATTATTATTAAATAATAATATTTTGTGTTATGTAAATTCTTTTCTATTTATTATATTTATGACTAATAATAACGATGATCATGTAAATAATAGTATTATTATTTTTAAGTAACATATTAATTACTATTACTTTATAAAAATAATATATTAATTGTATTTACTATTATTAATATGTAGAAAATTTTAATTATTTTTAAGTAATTAATTAATTATATCATTATTATTAAGTCATATGTTATTATTAATACTTAATATTTTCTATTTTGTATGAAATTATTTTCATTATAAGTTATTTTATATGTTTTATGAATAATAATAATAATTATTATTAAAGACGGTTACATACACATGCAGATAAAAAGAAAATACACGTATCTAGGAACTTGACCACAAATAATAAATTCTAAACAATAAAATCATGAAAATAAATGATAATGAATTCATTACACTAAAGTTATGATATTATTACATAGATGTGGGTAAATGAGCTACATTACACAGAAAATCACATAACACACAATATAGGGGAGTAGTCGGCGAAACATGAACTCGAGACCTCACCAAGACCCACAGGGGTAGCTATCACTGAGCTGCACCCTGAGGGCTCATGATATTATTAATAAAGTCATAATAATAAAGTCATGATATTTATCTTTTATAAAAGTCATTATAATAATAATAATAATAAAATTATTAATAATGATGTAAAAAATCTCATTATTATTAAATATTATTATTTTTAATTTAATATTAATAATTATCACTTTAATAATAAGGATAATAATTATTATTAATAAGTATAAAATATTAATTATTTTTAATTAATTAATCATATTTTTATTATTAAGTCATGCATTATTATTAATAATTAATATTTTCTATTTATTTTTTCATGAAATTATTTTTATTTCCAGTTATTTTATATGTGTTGAGTTCATATCTTAAATTTCATTTAAAATCTAATTATAATTTATATTTTATAAGTTTTTATAGTTACCTACTTCTTTTAAATCTCAAATGTTTTGTTTTAAAACAACATTATTTTGTATCATCTATATTATTATTTGTATATTATTTTGATAAAAATATTTTTATTTTTAATTATTTTTTATGTGTTTAGTCCATGTTTTAAATTTCATTTTTATTTTTTTTATATTTTATTTTTTATAAGCTTTCAAAGTCACCTACTCGAAACACAATAAAAATTATTATGTTTCAAACAGTCCTATAAAATATAAACTATATGTACAATCAAAATGAAACTTAAAACATAGAATAAACATATAATAAAAATAAGAAATTAATTTACATGAAATAAACATTATTGATTAAAAACATAACATTTAAACTAAAAAAATTATATAGATAAAATATAGTATAAATAAAATTTAAATTAAATTTTAAAAAATGAGTGTACAAATAAAAATTAATTTAAAATTAATAGAATTTCAATAAAAAATAATAAACAAAAAAATTTAATTAAACCAAAAAAATGTTTGGAGCAAATAACATTTCTAAGTATAAATGATATGTTTGGAAACAACAATATTTTGTTCCATTGAAATTATTTTTCATCAACATTTTTTGAAAAATAATTTTTATTTTTAATAATTTTCTATACGTTTAGTCAATGTTTCAACTTTCATTTATATTGTATTTATACTTTATAATTTATAGGCTTTCAAAGTTTACTACTTTAAAAAATATTTCATTTCAAGTAGGTGTCTTTAGAAGGATATAAAATATAAAATATAAATATGGTCTAAATGAAACTCAAAACGTGGATTAAACATATAAAAATGGTTGAAAATAAAAACAATTTCATAAATATAAAATACCAAAAATAATTTACATGACACAAACTTTACTGATTAAAAATATAAAATTTACACTTCAAAAAAATTATGTGCATAAAATATAGTATAAATAAAATCTATATGAAATTTAAAACATTGAATTTACAACTAAAAATTAATTAAAAATAAAAGGAATGACAAAAAATTAATAATAACAATTTTTTAATTTACAAAAAACATGTTTGATGAAAAAATAATTTATTGAGTGACACTTTTTGAATTAAAATTTCTATTTTAAATTGATAACAAGCACTTTGAGTCATACCGGACACATCATATATCTGATTAAGGTGTGGCTGATTCCTACACATCATAAATAACTTATGGATCATTTTTCTATATTAACAAAAAAAAAATTCATGGTGTGTGTGTTTAATGTAATTTACCCTCAATCACCTAATATATATAATAAATATATTTATTAAAATAAAAAATCCGAATGTGTTTTCTCAGTTTTGACTATGTCAGTTGTCTTTTTTAGTAAAATTAATGTCAATTTTAAATAAGAAGACACACTTGGAGTCATAATAGTCACACCGTGCATCATATTTACATAAAAATGATTCCTACACATCCCAAATGACTTATGGATCATTTTCATAAATTATTAAAACAATCCAAATGCGTTTTATCAGTTTTGAGTACATCACTTGTATTTTTTTTTACTAAAATGTCATTTTATACTAGAAACATGTACTTTGAGTCATACCAATCACATCATGTGTTGGTTTTACATGAGATAGATTCCTACATGTAAAAAATTACTTATGAATCATTTTAATAAATTATCAATACAATCCAAGTGTGTTTTATCAGTTTTTAGTGAGTGACACTTTTTGAACTAAAATGTCAATTTTAAATTGATAACAAACACTTTGAGTCATAATGAGAACATAATGTATTATATTGAGGTGTGGCTAATTTTTACATGTCAAAAATGAATTATGGATAATTTTCCTAAAGTATCAAAATAATCAAAATGCATTTTCTTAGTTTTGAGTAGGTCATTTGTCTTTTTATACTAAAATTGTTGTCACTTTTAAATAAAAAGATGCACTTAGAGTCATACCAGCCACACCGTGCGTCATATTGAGGTGTGGGTGATTCCTACACCTCCAAAATTACTTATGGATCATTTTTATAATCTATGAAAACAATCCAAATAATTTTTCTCAATTTTGAGTATGTCACTTGTCTTGTTTACAAATATGTCATTTTAAAATAGAAACACACACTTCGAGTCATACTAGTCACATCATCTTCCAGTTTGATATAAGACAGATTCCTACACATTAAAAATGACTTATGAATTTTTTTACTAAATTATTAAGAAAATCTAAGTGTGTTTACTTGGTTTTCAGTGAGTGATACTTTTTAAATTAAAATTTCGATTTTAAACTGCTAATGGGAACTTTGATTCATAATGGGAACATAGTGTATTATATTGAGGTTAGGATGATCCATACATGTCAAAAATGACTTATGGATCATTTTTCTAAGGTATCAAAACAAACTGAATGTGTTTTCTCAGTTTTTTTTACTAAAATTAATGTTAATTGTAAATAAAAAGATACACTTGGAGTCATAATGGTCACATTGTGTATCATATTGAGGTGAGGATAATTCCTAAATGTCACAAATTTTTTATGGATATTTTTACTAAAGTATAAAAATAATCTGAATGTGTTTTCTTATATTTGAGTACGTTACTTGTCTTTTTTACTAAAATTTCATTTTAAAAAGGAAATACACACTTTGAGTCATACCAGTCACATCGTGTCTTGGTCTGATGTGATAATAATTCCAACACATCATAAAAATGACTTATGAATCATTATACTAAATTATCAAGATAATATGAGTGTGTTTTCTTAGTTTTTAGTGAGTTACACTTTTTGAATTAAAATGTCAATTTTAAATTGATAATGGACACTTTGAGTCATACCGGGAACATTGTGTATTGGATCAAGGTGTGTATGTTTCCTACACATCAAAAATGACTTATGGATAATTTTTATAAAGTATAAATACAATACAAATTCATTTTCTTGGTTTTGAGTTGGTTAGTTGTATTTTTTACTAAAATTGATGTGAATTTTAAATAAAAATATGCACTTGGAGTCATACTGGTCACATCATGTGTCATATTGAGGTGTGTATGATTCTTACATGTCTTATATAACTTATGTGTCATTTTAATAAAGTATAAAAAATAATATGGATGTGTGTTCTCAGTTTTGAGTACATCATTTGTATATTTTTAACAAAATGTCATTTTAAACTAGAAACACTCACTTTGAGTCACCAATAACATCGTGTATCAGTTTGAAATGAGATTAATTCCTAAATGTAAAATATGAATTATGAATCATTATCATATATTATCAAGAAAATATAAATGCGTTTTCTCAGTTTTTAGTGAGTGAAACTTTTTGAATTAAAATGTCAATTTTAAATTGATAACAGACACTTTGAGTTATACCTAGCACATCATGTATCAGATTGTGTTTTTGATAATTCCTACATATCAAAAATGACTTATGGATAATTTTACTAAAGTATTAAAACAATATGAATATGTTTACTCAGTTTTGAGTATGTCAGTTGTCTTTAAAAAAAAAATTAATGTCAATTTTAAATAAAAAGAAGCACTTTGAGTCATACTGATCACACTGTGTGTTGGATTGAGGTTCAAATGATTCTTATATTTCTCAAAGGCTCAAAAAAAATCCAAACTTCCAATGTTACCATGCTTTCTATTTGTTTTATTTTTTGAACTGCCAACACTGGTAGCGTTGGGTCTAAGAACATCGACTCAATATGCAGTGTTGCAGTTTGACAAAGAAAGAAAATGCAAAGAGTGGTAACATTGGAAGTTAATTTTTTTATCTCATTTATGGCTTGTTGTAGATAGTTGAAAGAAAAATATGAATTCCCAAAAGATCTGTGAAAAAAACTAAATAAGTATTAGATAAAAATGATAAGGAAATTAACTTACAAATAATAGATAAAATAATGAAAAAATTAATTAAATAAGTAATAGGAATTAACCTTTTCATGATGGTTGTATACATTTTTGACTCATTTCCTTGTTTTCATTATCTCAGTTACAATATTGAAGTCTAATATCTCATGATCATGAGCTTCTTCGAACAATACACCCCAACTCAAAAAAAAGAATCCACCTATATAAGAAAACAATTATTCTATGATTAATACTAAAAATAAATAAATTAAACATAAATATGAAAAAATAAATTAATTATATGGAAAATGATTTTACTATGACAATATAAATATTAAATCTATTATTGAGCAAAGGAAACATCATTTCTCTTCTTGCAAAGGCAATGGATAGAACTTGAAGGATAGTGATAAATACAAATACTACAGGGGTGAAAAGGTTTTGAGAAAGAAAAAGTTTGTGGAAGTTTTGGTGTAGGAAGTCATGGAATATGGACAAAAATATTTTAAAATAAACAAACTATGAAAATATGACTTCCCAAAATATCTATGAAAAAACAAAATAAGTATTAGATAAAAAGGGCAAGGAAATTAACTTAAAAATAGTAGATAAAATGATGAAAAAATTAATTAAATAAGTAGTAGGAATTCACCATTTCATGATGGTTCTATACATTCTTGACCCATTTACTTTTTTTCATTATCTATGTTGCAGCCTCGAAGTCCAATCTAGCATGAGAATGAGAATCTTGAAACAAATCACCCTAACTTAAACAAAATAATCCACCTATATAAGAAAAAAATTCTTATGTGAGTAATAGTAAAAATAAATAAGTTAAAAATCAATATGAAATAATAGATTAATTGTATGGACAATGATTTTACTACGAAAACATCAATATTTCCTCTGTGATTAAGCAGAGGAAGAATCGTTGGTCTTTATTCAAAAGTAGTGTAGGGAACTTGAAGGGAAGTGATAAATGACAACACTATAGGGGTGAAAAGGTTTTGAGGTAGAATAATTATTTGGATGTTTTGGTGTAGAAAGACATGAAATATAGACAAAAATATTCTAAAGTAAATGAACTCTGCAAGGAATAATGAAAATTAAATCAATGTTTCATTATATAAATTTTTGGTAAAATAGAGAAATTATATCATAACATTACCTTTACATCTTCCCAAAGAGTTTACTTTATTATAGTTTCTTCTTCCATGGGATTGGTAACATCATAATGTGCATAAGATATTTTCTTTAAAAGTAGTCAAACATTTAATTTAGATTATGTTAATGCAGTAGAGAACAAATAATATTATGATGAAAAACATAGTATATTAAAAAAATACTTTTACCTTCTCATTGAACTCTATTTTTTTAAATGTTTTCAGGATTTCATTCCTCTACCGAGATTCCAAATCCCCTCTTTGTGGTCCCCTCTAACATAAAATACATTGTCTATATTGGGACTGACATGAATTGATTTTGATCTCCCAATTAAAGGGTCATCCTTGATTGAATTATCATCTGACCTGATATTTTTTTAGTCACCAGTAGGACAATCAACCAATTCTTGGTTGCTAAAACTGATATATAAAATACTTATATTACATGTGATTACATTAGGAACAAATCATATTTTCTCCTTCCACACTAAAATCCACCTTCATGAAGCCCATTTCATCAACTTTAACTACACTCATATTTTCAACCCATTTGCAACGGAAAATCAGCACTTGAAATGTTGTATAATACAAATCATATATCTATTCGATAATGAAAAAATATGACATATTTTAATAAATTGGATTTCTATCCTTGGAACTAGATATGTGCATCTCTTATTCCACAAGCGTAATACCACTATTTTGTATTGTACTGTAGTCATCATGTTCTTTTGTATAGAATGTATAACCATTGATTAAAAAACTAGTTTAAGATATAAAATTTTCATTTGGTCCCCTGGCTAGCCATCGAAGTTGTTTGGAAATTGAATTTGGATTTTCAGATAACTCCTTATAAATTTGATCTCGAAACCATCCTATAAACTGTTGATTATGTGTATTTGATATCCATATTTTATCCCTTGGTGGATTAAAATCTATAATAATTTCTTTATGGGCTTCAACATATGGATCAAAATCTTCACTATTATGTAAAATGTTAAGGTGTGATTTATCATACTCTATCAAGGTAATTGTAGAAAAATATCTTCTGGAAATCCCTTCACCCATAAGGCATCCATTGTGATGAGACTTTGGGAGACTTATTCTATCAACATCTGATAGGTAATCAATAAATAATTCAAAAAATTCTTCAACAATATATCGTTATTCAATACAACCTTATGGATGACTTCGATTCTTGACATACCCTTTCAAAATCTTAATATAC
The DNA here is from genome assembly GCA_963277665.1 of Viscum album. Classification (NCBI taxonomy): domain Eukaryota; kingdom Viridiplantae; phylum Streptophyta; class Magnoliopsida; order Santalales; family Viscaceae; genus Viscum; species Viscum album. The sequence goes on along the minus strand of OY728139.1, from coordinate 1,230,435,747 downwards.
CGTTCAATGGGGTACATCCATCTGTAATGTACATGACCACATAGTTTAACCTCTCTAACCAAGTGAACCATTAGGCATACCATTATATTAAAGAATGATGGTTGGAAGAACATATTTAATTCACATAATATGACTACAACCTATTTATTCATGATTGGTAAAATCATTAGGTCTATAAATTTACTACATATGGATTTGAAAAATAAGAATATTCTGTTTAATGTATGTTGTTCATTTTTAGGAAAAATGAAAGAGAAAGAAACATGCATCAAATATTTCATCAAAAAATGACAGTCATTTGATTTTAGTTCCTATAACTTTAAATTAGTCATTGACAAGACATTATTTATATTTGATGAATACCCCTCTGGAACTTTTACACTATTGAGGAAAAGGAAAATTTTAAATTTTTCCTATATGTATAGAGTGTAATATACTAGATGAATAAAAGTCCACTCTTTACCCTTCAATGATTCCAACTTATCCCTTATCCCCATGTTAATTATGTCCAACCTAGACTTGATTCCATATTTCATTTTTTTCGGGAACATTTAGTAACATTCCAATAACAATATCAAATACATTTTTTCTACATGAATGACATCAAGAAAATTTCTAACATAAAAATAATTCCAATACATTAATTTAAAGAAAATTGATTTTTCCTCTAACATGATTTCGTAAGTTTTTTCAAAAATGGTTTACCGAAAATAGTGTAAATATCTTTTACTTTATCAAACAGTTAATTACATGTTGCTAGATATGGGGTTGTACCTTGTTAGATATTCCCATCAAATATTGTTATCCAAGATTGGTATTTATGTCATCGAGGTAAAAATTTATGATTTACTAAAAACACAGTCTTCAAGGAATGTTTCAACCAAACTGAGTTTGTCCGTTCTTCATAAACAGGACACCCCAATATTTATTTAATGATATAGATTGATAAATTTCCATAAGAGGGGAAGTAATTTATCATTTTTTACAACATGAAACTCAATGTGAATTCTTCACTTATATAATCATCACACATTGTAACACCTGTATCCCACATCAATTTCAGATCCTTGATCAATGTATCCAAATATACATCAATATTATTACCGAGTTATTTTGGTCCAAATATAAGAAGAGTCAACATAATTTATTTTCACTTCATACATAACCATGGAGAAGAGTTATTATTTACCAAAATTAAGGGACATGTAATATGAGTAATACTAGATACACCAAAAGGATTTATTCTATATATAGATAATGCCAAAAATAATTTTCTCGGCTCATTTCCAAATTCAAGATACTCGTAATCAATTTTCTTCCATTGAGAATAATCTATTGGATGATGTGGGTTACCATCTTTAATTCTTGTATCTACATTCCATATTAATTGTATCATGGTTTTATAACATCCATGTAGTCTTATAAACCATATAATGATAGGAAATCACCATACATATTTCAAAGTACTTGATTAATTTTTATTGTGTCGATCTGCACCTCACTTTGGGAATTTTATGAGTGATTCATGGTCCTTGATAAATAATATGAAATAATTTGGACAAGAATGTATTTTTTTAGAGATCATTACCATTGAACACAATATACATTTAGCATTATATGTTTGACATGGTAGTTCATTTTTTTCTAGTAGCTTATCATTAAAGAGACCAAATAATTCTATAAAGCTGATGTCACTCCATCTACTGCCAACTTTCAAATTATATAACTTCAATACAACTGACAATTTTGTGTATTTAGTTCAACTAGTATGCAATAGACGCTTAGAAAAACTATTTAACTTCTCTAAAAACTTTATACAATCACAAAGTTCATCTTCAATCACCATTGTCATTTATTCCATGTGATCTCCATCATCATTTGCATTGGTATTCATATCAAATGATTCATAAACCACAGTATCATCCCGATTAGTGTGCACATTCAGTTTTTACCATATTTAGTCCAATATTTATAGTTCTGATCTATTTTGTGACAAATAAAATTATCTTCCAACTCTTCCAAACTAATTTTTCTTGAATAAAAATAACATAAACACAGGTAAATGATTTGAGAATGGTTACATGCATTCTCTATTGAAAACTTGATAAACTATTTAATTCAATATTCATACTCTTTTTTAAAATGATTAACATGCATCCATTTTTGATTAATATCTATCCTATTGGGTTCATAAAATATTAATTTTGTATAATAAATAAATAAATACACATAAGATATTTATTATCATAGGTGAAAGTTATAGATAATTCTAACAAGGGAAAACCAACATTTTATTGTTTTAAATAATTTTATTATGATTTTAAGGAAATGGGAAATTTAATTTAAGAAAATAATTAATCCACTATGGTAGGTTTTATCTTCTGAATTCATCTAAAGGTAAAAGTTATAGAGAACTTTCATCCTCATCAGCTTCATCTCCTGAACATTTTATTTCATTTTGTTATTTGAAACTCATCCCCCATATCTTGTGGACATGCACATATGTTTATTGAAATAATCTCAGTATTAGTCATCCATTAGATAAATACTAATTAGAGTATTATAAGAAACATAAAATATATGGGGTATGAGTCTCAAGAAAAAAAATTCAATAATAAATATTTGGCAGATGGAGCTGATGAGGATTACAATTGTACTTCATTGTTTTATCTAAAATGGGTAATGTCTCCCATTTATGATAATTACACCATTGAAACTTGTTATTAACTCGTGAACTATTGAAGGTGATATTTGGGGGGGGGCATAAACATTCTTGTCTATGATTCATGAGGTCTTAGTGGGTACATGTTATGATATCTGAATCTTTGGGGCCTCTATGGATTCTATATTTATAGGAGAAATCCTACTTTTAATAATTTCAATCCTGTAACTAAGACTAGTCCTACCTCTATTAAAATGAGATATCAATTATTTATTAAATACCCTAAACAAATGAAAATATAATATAGGAAATTAAAGAGTAATAAGAAACCCAAATATGGTAAAAAAACTAATAAACTCTCATTCAATCATCTAGAAGATATAAAAATGTATTGATAAAATATTTTAATAAATAAAGAGTTATTTAATATAAATGGATGGTAATCACATATTCCTAAGGGTGGAACCAATACTTGTAGATCTAAAATGATGAATACCCAAAAATAATATCTAATAATCATTCCAACATATATATAATTTGATAACCTCTATTCAATTTTTTGGAACAAGTGATGTAACAACCTAGAGAACTATTACATTTAATATTAATGGTATATCAAATATTTGAAAACATCTCAAAATTATAATTTCGATTAAAAATTGATAAATAATGGAAAAAATAATTATAATAAAATAATTTAACAAATAATGATAAAGGTTTTAAACATATCACAATTATTAGTTGATAAATTGATTCAATAATTATATCTAGATAGGTTGAAAACAATAATTATTTTCAAGCAGATGAAGAGTAGGATTTATAATAAAATTTAATTTTCATGGAAATTATGGGTTATATAGTGATTTTTGGAATGTAGTATAAAATTTTAGCCATAATGAGATAAATAATAGTAATTATGGAAGATATAAACATTTTAAGTTAAATGGGAGATGAACCACTGTTAAAAAAATAGTTTCGAAGTTAGATGAATCTTCATAAGTAAAATTGGATGATGAATTTAAAAAATTGAATTAAATATATTGAACATGTGAAAAATTAAATAGTTGTATTATGGATTGTCAAAATTTTCTGAAAACATAGATGAATGTGAAGAAATAATTTGAAATATATTATATGAAAAAGAATGTAATGTAAGAGGAATTTATAATTGATGTCACACTAAAGGATTTATAAAAGAAATAACCTTTCATATTAGATATTGGTTGTTTATCTCACATGATAGGTAAACTGATATAATTAATGATTTTTGAAAATTTCAAAGGGTACTTATTATTTTAGAAATAGTGGATCTCTTAAGATAAATTGTTTTCATTTAAAATATGTTGAAAATAAAAGGCAATGTTAAAGAATGATCTATTTTTAGATGGATTAAAGTAAAACATACATAGAATTTATTAGACGTGTGATGAAGAAAATTAATTGTTTTTTAAGAATTATTAATTAGTGGGTTATCATTTCAATGATGGATATATTTTTACAAAGTTATAGAAAACCAGCCGAACCATATTCTAATTTGGGGTCAGTAAACATTTATGGTAATTATGTTTGAAAGAGGAAATTGATTTGTGGAAGTGAAAAATTGGTCATATTAGATAACGAGACATTTAAATACTGACATAAAAATGGTGGGTTGAGATGTTTTTATAACGTTAATATAAGATTGATATATATTTTTTATGAATTAGAATGGGGAGATTGTTAATAATTAAAATAATAAATTAGATATTTAAATGAAACAACCATTATAGTTTATTCACTATGATATATATTGACCCTCAAAGTACAAATCAATAAATTGTGATAAGTATTTCATTTCACCCATTTATAATTATAATCAGACCACATTTATTATGTTTTAGTCATATATATATATAATTCTCTAAAGGGGATTAAAATTTTAAGAAGTATTAAGAATGAGTTTCATTATGAGGTAAAGAAGTCTATATTAGATTATGGGGTTGAGTTCATGCCACACCCGTTATGATTAATATAATTCTCCTAATCACCTTTGAATTTTAATCCCATGTAAGGAAATAGTAAATTACTATCACATGTGAATTAGGACTAGTATTTCCTAATTCCAATGGTAGGCGACATCCCACAATTGGGTAGAATAACCCTTGGGTTCGTCATCCATCTGGTTGAATGAATGAGGATAATCACATTGTACATGTCCAATGGTTACTAAGTCATTCCATATATTGTCACAAATATATATCTTATTCAATATAAATTTGGAATGGGAGGAATTTATCAAACTATATTGTGATAAGAAATAGTTGTGTAATGAATAATAGCTAGTAACAATATTTTAGGAAGGTCCCTCTAGGTGTAGTTTCCTCCTCCTCATGATTGTGAGTCGATAAATTATTGATCCATCATATAATGGTTATTGATGGCCTCAAGAACACTAGAGTTTAGAAGGTCCGGGATATGGGAATGCTTCTATACTTTGGGCTCCCCTAGTGAGACTTCCTCTTGGATATGCTTTATTAGGCGGCTGCAGAAATTTGATGAAACTAGTGATCTTCAAATGTGATAGATCTCTCAACTTACTTTTAATTTTTAATTGGAATATCTAGATGATATGTTGTAAGGTTTGAAGGAATATGGGGCTTACCTAAGGTGGTTGTTTAAATGAGACAATGTTCACCTGTCAGAATGGGGATATAACCTTGATCTTGTTTTTCATTCTTTATCAAAACATACCAATAATCCTCCTAAATGGAAGTAGGAATATATTCCTACTATTGCATGTTGTTGATCTACTCTAGTGGTGAGGGCTCTAATATATAAGTGTCCACTGATGACCACATGGATATGCTGACAGTAAAGAAATAATGATGATAAAAAACACAAATAAATATCACCAAATAAGTAATCAATGTGTGAGGAGGAGGATAAAATAACTTGAATTGAAGATTTGAATCTTTCGAGATAAAGTAGAGATATCTCCAAACCTAGAATTCATTCGAGCCTTGGTTTTGTTTGACCCTTGAATCATTCTAGCCTTGTATTTGAGCCTTGGAATTGTTCAAGACTTGATTCGAGCCTTGATTTGAGCTTGAAATCGAGGAGGAGGAGTGCCAATAGCTGGTTGCTTCCACAAAATGCTTTGGATATTGCTACTGGTACGTGACTTATTAGGGTTCTTTAAATAGATTGGGAAAATTTTAGCAGTGCTTCTAATTTTTTTTGACAATGTTCCCTTTTATCAGTGCTAAAATAATAAGCACAAATGAATGATATCTTTCTCAACACTAGTAAAAACAAAGCTTTATTAGCACTGATAAAAGACATCTTTATCAGCAAAAATGTTTTAATGCTTATAAATCTCTATCTTTATCCGTGGTAAAAAAGATGTTTTTTATCAGTGCTTATTAATTAAGCACTCACAAATGATTTATAATTATAATTATAAATAATTTTTTTTATAAATATATTTATATAATTATATATATATATATATTTATAATAAATAAACATAAATATAAATATAGTAAATATATTATTTATTTAAATATATTTATTATAATTTCATAATTTTTTAAATATATAATTAATTATTTATAATTATATAAATATTTAAAATATATATATATATATTTATATCATTATATATATTTATATAATTATATATATAAATACAAATATAGTAAATATATTCTTTATTTAAATAAATTTATTATAAATTTTATAATTATATAAATATATATAATTATTTATTTATAATTATATAAACATTTAAAAAAATAATATTTATTTATTTATAATTATAAATATATAAATGTATAAATATAGTAAATATACATTTATAAATATATTTATTTATAAATATATGTATTTATAAATACATTTATTTATAAATATTTTTTTACAAATATATTTTTAACATTATTAATGAATATTTAATCTCAAGTGCATGCATGTTAATAATGATTGAAATTGAATAATTAAAAATGAGTACACTTTAACTATACTGAAAAATAGATAAATTTTATTAATTAAATATAAATTATTAAAAAAATATAGATATATATTGAAATAAATAAGAATACATATTGAAAATATTAAAACTTAGTAAATAAATAAATATAAAATAAATATTACAAAATGATTAAATCCCCCAAAAAATTAAAAATTAAAAATTAAAAAATAAAAATTAAACATATTAAAAATGAATTAATACCTAAATGAAATAAAATTTAAAATAAAATAAATAAAATTTACCGATTAAAGACATGATATATTAAATGTATCATGTTATTATGAAATTCTAAAATTAATACTAAAATTTGAATAAATTACATAAATATTAGGTGTATATATTTCTATATAAGATTTCATTAATTACATAAATATTTGTGTGCATGCATTGCATATAAAAATGCATTAATTACATATAAGTGAAATCAATATAACACACGTTTGATCTATATTAAATTGAAAAATTAAATGAAATTCAATTATATCCATTACTCTATGCAATCAGTCAATATTTTTAATTCATATGAATTTTTAATTATTAACCATTATGCACTAAATATATGACTATTTAATGTAAATCATAAATAGTTTGTATTATATAGATCATATTTATATATATTCACACACACATATATATATCTATATATTTAATATATACTATTTATTAACATTATCAATAATTATTTAATTAATAAAATGTTCAATATTTTCTCAATTTACTTATTTTTAATTTTTATTTGTTTAATTTTCATTATAAATATATATATATATATATATATATATTTAATATATACAATTTATTAGTCTTTATAATTTATATATAGTATAATAAATTTATTTATTTTTATCAATAATTATTTACTTAATAATTTTTTTATATTTTTTAATAAACTCATTTTTATTTCTATTTATTTAATTATTTCATTTTATTCATACATATATTAGTACTAAAAATAAAGCACTGATAAAGGTTACTCTTTTTCATCACAAAAAATAAAGTACCAATAAAGGGTAACTTTTATTAGCACTAAAGAAAAGCGATGATAAAGGTTACCCTTTATCAGTGCTAAAAAATAAAACATCGATAACTGGTACCTTTTCTCAGGGCTAAAAAAATCACCGATAAAAGGTACCCTTTATCATCCCTTGTTTTAGCACTGATAAAGGTCACCTTTTCAGTGTTTTTTCTTGCACTGATAAAGGCTAGTGCTGTTAAAGGTCTATTTTGTAGTAGTGTGCTTTATACTTGACTTAGTCAGATTACATCTCAAAGGTAGTATAATGTTTCAGCATAAGCAAGGTGAAACCTATGAGCACACTTTAGACAAACATTTCAAATTGAGAAAGGAGAAGACGCCATGAATGAAAGATGAGGTTAAATACATGATGAAATTTCTATTTACATCAATAATAGGTAGCATGATGTACGCCATGATATGCACTCGACTAGACATTGCATTTGTAGTGAGACTAGTGAGACATTTCATGTCAAATTTAGGGAAGAAACACTAGGAATCCATGAAGTGGATCATAGAATATCTAAAAGGATCAAAATGTACAACTCTTTTCTTCAAGACTAACAATCCATTGTAGTGTAACATTGATGGAAAATTTTCCTATATAATTCAAACTAAAAAACAAATTCTGGTTATATGTAGATTGAGAAACTATTACCAAATCTACCAATGTAAATGGGGGTCTAGCATAGAAGGGTGGGCATTGTCTGAGACAACACCCTATTCAAAAATATTATGAATAAGGCATTGTCCGAGACAATGACTTCATGAGAATACTTCTTAAGAAGGCATTGTTCTGAATAACACCGTCTTTAGAATAATTATGAAGAAGGTGTTTTTTGAGAAAATTTCTTATTTGGATGTTTTTTAATGAGGGAACTGTCCCAAACAATGCTCATCCTTTTTTAAATAAAATCATCTTTTTTTGTTTTGTTTTGTTTATATATATAAAAAAAAACTAAAAATTAAAAATTAAAAAATAACCAGTATTTAACTACTTTTATATTTAGCATACTTTTAAAAAGTATTTCAAAAATATTTTGGTCTTTCCTCCACTTTTATATGGGTGCGGTACTCGACATCTTTTCCAGATTTTTGACGTGGGATTCAAAAATCACGTTTCTACCATTTAATGAATAATATATTATTTATAATATCACATTAATGATAATAAATTATTAATCATAAAATATTTTCAATAAATAGTTACTATTTGATAATGTAATAAATAAATACCTATTTATTATGAATTAATATTAAGAAATAATGTTTTGTGTCTTGTAAATTATTTTTTGTTTATTATATTTATGAATAATACTAATAATAAAGATAATAATAATTATGATGTGTAGAAATAAAATAACTTAAATAAAACAATAATCACATTATTATTAATTATAAAAAATATAATAATAATAATAATATTATTAAATATAGTTTTTTTGTTTATTTATTAAAATAATTAATATTTCATTTTTATTATCAAATAAATTAGTAATAATTAAAAATCTAATCAATATTAATTATATTATTATTATTTTAGTTATTAATAATAATAATATTAATTATTATTAAATAATAATATTTTGTGTTATGTAAATTCTTTTCTATTTATTATATTTATGACTAATAATAACGATGATCATGTAAATAATAGTATTATTATTTTTAAGTAACATATTAATTACTATTACTTTATAAAAATAATATATTAATTGTATTTACTATTATTAATATGTAGAAAATTTTAATTATTTTTAAGTAATTAATTAATTATATCATTATTATTAAGTCATATGTTATTATTAATACTTAATATTTTCTATTTTTTATGAAATTATTTTCATTATAAGATATTTTATATGTTTTATGAATAATAATAATAATTATTATTAAAGACGGTTACATACACATGCAGATAAAAAGAAAATACACGTATCTAGGAACTTGACCACAAATAATAAATTCTGAACAATAAAATCATGAAAATAAATGATAATGAATTCATTACACTAAAGTTATGATATTATTACATAGATGTGGGTAAATGAGCTACATTACACAGAAAATCACATAACACACAATATAGGGGAGTAGTCGGCGAAACATGAACTCGAGACCTCACCAAGACCCACAGGGGTAGCTATCACTGAGCTGCACCCTGAGGGCTCATGATATTATTAATAAAGTCATAATAATAAAGTCATGATATTTATCTTTTATAAAAGTCATTATAATAATAATAATAATAAAATTATTAATAATGATGTAAAAAATCTCATTATTATTAAATATTATTAATTATTAATTTAATATTAATAATTATCACTTTAATAATAAGGATAATAATTATTATTAATAAGTATAAAATATTAATTATTTTTAATTAATTAATCATATTTTTATTATTAAGTCATGCATTATTATTAATAATTAATATTTTCTATTTATTTTTTCATGAAATTATTTTTATTTCCAGTTATTTTATATGTGTTGAGTTCATGTCTTAAATTTCATTTAAAATCTAATTATAATTTATATTTTATAAGTTTTTATAGTTACCTACTTCTTTTAAATCTCAAATGTTTTGTTTTAAAACAACATTATTTTGTATCATCTATATTATTATTTGTATATTATTTTGATAAAAATATTTTTATTTTTAATTATTTTTTATATGTTTAGTCCATGTTTTAAATTTCATTTTTATTTTTTTTATATTTTATTTTTTATATGCTTTCAAAGTCGCCTACTCGAAACACAATAAAAATTATTATGTTTCAAACAGTCCTATAAAATATAAACTATATGTACAATCAAAATGAAACTTAAAACATAGAATAAACATATAATAAAAATAAGAAATTAATTTACATGAAATAAACATTATTGATTAAAAACATAACATTTAAACTAAAAAAATTATATAGATAAAATATAGTATAAATAAAATTTAAATTAAATTTTAAAAAATGAGTGTACAAATAAAAATTAATTTAAAATTAATAGAATTTCAATAAAAAATAATAAACAAAAAAATTTAATTAAACCAAAAAAATGTTTGGAGCAAATAACATTTCTAAGTATAAATGATATGTTTGGAAACAACAATATTTTGTTCCATTGAAATTATTTTTCATCAACATTTTTTGCAAAATAATTTTTATTTTTAATAATTTTCTATACGTTTAGTCAATGTTTCAACTTTCATTTATATTGTATTTATACTTTATAATTTATAGGCTTTCAAAGTTTACTACTTTAAAAAATATTTCATTTCAAGTAGGTGTCTTTAGAAGGATATAAAATATAAAATATAAATACGGTCTAAATGAAACTCAAAACGTGGATTAAACATATAAAAATGGTTGAAAATAAAAACAATTTCATAAATATAAAATACCAAAAATAATTTACATGACACAAACTTTACTGATTAAAAATATAAAATTTACACTTCAAAAAAATTATGTGCATAAAATATAGTATAAATAAAATCTATATGAAATTTAAAACATTGAATTTACAAATAAAAATTAATTAAAAATAAAAGGAATGACAAAAAATTAATAATAACAATTTTTTAATTTACAAAAAACATGTTTGATGAAAAAATAATTTAGTGAGTGACACTTTTTGAATTAAAATTTCTATTTTAAATTGATAACAAGCACTTTGAGTCATACCGGACACATCATATATCTGATTAAGGTGTGGCTGATTCCTACACATCATAAATAACTTATGGATCATTTTTCTATTATCAAAAAAATAAAAATTCATGGTGTGTGTGTTTAATGTAATTTACCCTCAATCACCTAATATATATAATAAATATATTTATTAAAATAAAAAATCCGAATGTGTTTTCTCAGTTTTGACTATGTCAGTTGTCTTTTTTAGTAAAATTAATGTCAATTTTAAATAAGAAGACACACTTGGAGTCATAATAGTCACACCGTGCATCATATTTAAATAAAAATGATTCCTACACATCCCAAATGACTTATGGATCATTTTCATAAATTATTAAAACAATCCAAATGCGTTTTATCAGTTTTGAGTACATCACTTGTATTTTTTTTTACTAAAATGTCATTTTATACTAGAAACATGTACTTTGAGTCATACCAATCACATCATGTGTTGGTTTTACATGAGATAGATTCCAACATGTAAAAAATTACTTATGAATCATTTTAATAAATTATCAATACAATCCAAGTGTGTTTTATCAGTTTTTAGTGAGTGACACTTTTTGAACTAAAATGTCAATTTTAAATTGATAACAAACACTTTGAGTCATAATGAGAACATAATGTATTATATTGAGGTGTGGCTAATTTTTACATGTCAAAAATGAATTATGGATAATTTTCCTAAAGTATCAAAATAATCAAAATGCATTTTCTTAGTTTTGAGTAGGTCATTTGTCTTTTTATACTAAAATTGTTGTTACTTTTAAATAAAAAGATGCACTTAGAGTCATACCAGCCACACCGTGCGTCATATTGAGGTGTGGGTGATTCCTACACCTCCAAAATTACTTATGGATCATTTTTATAATCTATGAAAACAATCCAAATAATTTTTCTCAATTTTGAGTATGTCACTTGTCTTGTTTACAAATATGTCATTTTAAAATAGAAACACACACTTCGAGTCATACTAGTCACATCATCTGCCAGTTTGATATAAGACAGATTCCTACACATTAAAAATGACTTATGAATTTTTTTACTAAATTATTAAGAAAATCTAAGTGTGTTTACTTGGTTTTCAGTGAGTGATACTTTTTAAATTAAAATTTCGATTTTAAACTGCTAATGGGAACTTTGATTCATAATGGGAACATAGTGTATTATATTGAGGTTAGGATGATCCATACATGTCAAAAATGACTTATGGATCATTTTTCTAAGGTATCAAAACAAACTGAATGTGTTTTCTCAGTTTTTTTACTAAAATTAATGTTAATTGTAAATAAAAAGATACACTTGGAGTCATAATGGTCACATTGTGTATCATATTGAGGTGAGGATAATTCCTAAATGTCACAAATTTTTTATGGATATTTTTCCTAAAGTATAAAAATAATCTGAATGTGTTTTCTTATATTTGAGTACGTTACTTGTCTTTTTTACTAAAATTTCATTTTAAAAAGGAAATACACACTTTGAGTCATACCAGTCACATCGTGTCTTGGTTTGATGTGATAATAATTCCAAAACATCATAAAAATGACTTATGAATCATTATACTAAATTATCAAGATAATATGAGTGTGTTTTCTTAGTTTTTAGCGAGTTATACTTTTTGAATTAAAATGTCAATTTTAAATTGATAATGGACACTTTGAGTCATACTGGGAACATTGTGTATTGGATCAAGGTGTGTATGTTTCCTACACATCAAAAATGACTTATGGATAATTTTTATAAAGTATAAATACAATACAAATTCATTTTCTTGGTTTTGAGTTGGTTAGTTGTATTTTTTACTAAAATTGATGTGAATTTTAAATAAAAAGATGCACTTGGAGTCATACTGGTCACATCATGTGTCATATTGAGGTGTGTATGATTCTTACATGTCTTATATAACTTATGTGTCATTTTAATAAAGTATAAAAAATAATATGGATGTGTGTTCTCAGTTTTGAGTACATCATTTGTATATTTTTAACAAAATGTCATTTTAAACTAGAAACACTCACTTTGAGTCACCAATAACATCGTGTATCAGTTTGAAATGAGATTAATTCCTAAATGTAAAATATGAATTATGAATCATTATCATATATTATCAAGAAAATATAAATGCGTTTTCTCAGTTTTTAGTGAGTGAAACTTTTTGAATTAAAATGTCAATTTTAAATTGATAACAGACACTTTGAGTTATACCTAGCACATCATGTATCAGATTGTGTTTTTGATAATTCCTATATATCAAAAATGACTTATGGATAATTTTACTAAAGTATTAAAACAATATGAATATGTTTACTCAGTTTTGAGTATGTCAGTTGTCTTTTAAAAAAAACTAATGTCAATTTTAAATAAAAAGAAGCACTTTGAGTCATACTGATCACACTGTGTGTTGGATTGAGGTTCAAATGATTCTTATATTTCTCAAAGGCTCAAAAAAAATCCCAACTTCCAATGTTACCATGCTTTCTATTTGTTTTATTTTTTGAACTGCCAACACTGGTAGCGTTGGGTCTAAGAACATCGACTCAATATGCTGTGTTGCAGTTTGACAAAGAAAGAAAATGCAAAGAGTGGTAACATTGGATGTTAATTTTTTTATCTCCTTTATGGCTTGTTGTAGATAGTTGAAAGAAAAATATGAATTCCCAAAAGATCTGTGAAAAAAAAACTAAATAATTATTAGATAAAAATGATAAGGAAATTAACTTACAAATAATAGATAAAATAATGAAAAAATTAATTAAATAAGTAATATGAATTAAGCTTTTCATGATGGTTGTATACATTTTTGACTCATTTCCTTTTTTTATTATCTCAGTTACAATATTGAAGTCTAATATCTCATGATCATGAGCTTCTTCGAACAATACACCCCAACTCAAAAAAAAAGAATCCACCTATATAAGAAAACAATTATTCTATGATTAATACTAAAAATAAATAAATTAAACATAAATATGAAAAAATAAATTAATTATATGGAAAATGATTTTACTATGACAATATAAATATTAAATCTATTATTGAGCAAAGGAAACATCATTTCTCTTCTTGCAAAGGCAATGGATAGAACTTGAAGGATAGTGATAAATACAAATACTACAGGGGTGAAAAGGTTTTGAGAAAGAAAAAGTTTGTGGAAGTTTTGGTGTAGGAAGTCATGGAATATGGACAAAAATATTTTAAAATAAACAAACTATGAAAATATGACTTCCCAAAATATCTATGAAAAAACAAAATAAGTATTAGATAAAAAGGGCAAGGAAATTAACTTAAAAATAGTAGATAAAATGATGAAAAAATTAATTAAATAAGTAGTAGGAATTCACCATTTCATGATGGTTCTATACATTCTTGACCCATTTACTTTTTTTCATTATCTATGTTGCAGCCTCGAAGTCCAATCTAGCATGAGAATGAGAATCTTGAAACAAATCACCCTAACTTAAACAAAATAATCCACCTATATAAGAAAAAAATTCTTATGTGAGTAATAGTAAAAATAAATAAGTTAAAAATCAATATGAAATAATAGATTAATTGTATGGACAATGATTTTACTACGAAAACATCAATATTTCCTCTGTGATTAAGCAGAGGTAGAATCGTTGGTCTTTATTCAAAAGTAGTGTAGGGAACTTGAAGGGAAGTGATAAATGACAACACTATAGGGGTGAAAAGGTTTTGAGGTAGAATAATTATTTGGATGTTTTGGTGCATAAAGGCATGAAATATAGACAAAAATATTCTAAAGTAAATGAACTCTACAAGGAATAATGAAAATTAAATCAATGTTTCATTATATAAATTTTTGGTAAAATAGAGAAATTATATCATAACATTACCTTTACATCTTCCCAAAGAGTTTACTTTATTATAGTTTCTTCTTCCATGGGATTGGTAACATCATAATGTGCATAAGATATTGTCTTTAAAATTAGTCAAACATTTAATTTAGATTATGTTAATGCAGTAGAGAACAAATAATATTATGATGAAAAACATAGTATATTAAAAAATACTTTTACCTTCTCATTGAACTCTATTTTTTTAAATGTTTTCAGGATTTCATTCCCCTACTGAGAATACAAATCCCCTCTTTGTGGTACCCTCTAACATAAAATACATTGTCTATATTGGGACTCACATGAATTGATTTTGATCTCCCAATTAAAGGGTCATCCTTGATTGAATTATCATCTGACCTGATATTTTTTTAGTCACCAGTAGGACAATCAACCAATTCTTGGTTGCTAAACCTGATATATAAAATACTTATATTACATGTGATTACATTAGGAACAACTCATATTTTCCCCTTCCACACTAAAATCCACCTTCATGAAGCCCATTTCATCAACTTTAACTACACTCATATTTTCAACCCATTTGCAATGGAAAATCAGCACTTGAAATGTTGTATAATAAAAATAATATATCTATTCGATAATGAAAAAATATGACATATTTTAATAAATTGGATTTCTATCCTTGGAACTAGATATGTGCATCTCTTATTCCATAAGCGTAATACCACTATTTTGTATTGTATTGTAGTAATCATGTTCTTTTGTATAGAATGTATAACCATTGATTAAAAAACTAGTTTAAGATATAAAATTTTCATTTGGTCCCCTGGCTAGCCATCGAAGTTGTTTGGAAATTGAATTTGGATTTTCAGATAACTCCTTATAAATTTGATCTCAAAACCATCCTATAAACTGTTGATTATGTGTATTTGATATCCATATTTTATCCCTTGGTGGATTAAAATCTATAAGAATTTCTTTATGGGCTTCAACATATGGATCAAAATCTTCACTATTATGTAAAATGTTAAGGTGTGATTTATCATACTCTATCAAGGTAATTGTAGAAAAATATCTTCTGGAAATCCCTTCACCCATAAGGCATCCACTGTGATGAGACTTTGGGAGACTTATTCTATCAACATCTGATAGGTAATCAATAAATAATTCAACAAATTCTTCAAAAATATATCATTATTCAATACAACCTTATGGATGACTTCGATTCTTGACATACCCTTTCAAAATCTTAATATACTGTTCAATGGGGTACATCCATCTGTAATGTACATGACCACATAGTTTAACCTCTCTAACCAAGTGAACCATTAGGCATACCATTATATTAAAGAATGATGGTTGGAAGAACATATTTAATTCACATAATATGACTACAACCTATTTATTCATGATTGGTAAAATCATTAGGTCTATAAATTTACTACATATGGATTTGAAAAATAAGAATATTCTGTTTAATGTATGTTGTACATTTTTAGGAAAAATGAAAGAGAAAGAAACATGCATCAAATATTTCATCAAAAAATGACAGTCATTTGATTTTAGTTCCTATAACTTTAAATTAGTCATTGACACGACATTATTTATATTTGATGAATACCCCTCTGGAACTTTTACACTATTGAGGAAAAGGAAAATTTTAAATTTTTCCTATATGTATAGAGTGTAATATACTAGATGAATAAAAGTCCACTCTTTACCCTTCAATGATTCCAACTTATCCCTTATCCCCATGTTAATTATGTCCAACCTAGACTTGATTCCATATTTCATTTTTTTTGGGAACATTTAGTAACATTCCAATAACAATATCAAATACATTTTTTCTACATTCATGACATCAAGAAAATGTCTAACATAAAAATAATTCCAATACATTAATTTAAAGAAAATTGATCTCTTCCTCTAACATGATTTCGTAAGTTTTTTCAAAAATGGTTTACCGAAAATAGTGTAAATATCTTTTACTTTATCAAACAGTTAATTACATGTTGCTAGATATGGGGTTGTACCTTGTTAGATATTCCCATCAAATATTGTTATCCAAGATTGGTATTTATGTCATCGAGGTAAAAATTTATGATTTACTAAAAACACAGTCTTCAAGTAATGTTTCAACCAAACTGAGTTTGTTCGTTCTTCATAAACAGGACACCCCAACATTTATTTAATGATATAGATTGATAAATTTCCATAAGAGGGGAAGTAATTTATCATTTTTTACAACATGAAACTCAATGTGAATTCTTCACTTATATAATTATCACACATTGTAACACCTGTATCCCACATCAATTTCAGATCCTTGATCAATGTATCCAAATATACATCAATATTATTACCGAGTTATTTTGGTCCAAATATAAGAAGAGTCAACATAATTTATTTTCACTTCATACATAACCATAGAGAAAAGTTATTATTTACCAAAATTAAGGGACATGTAATATGAGTAATACTAGATACACCAAGAGGATTTATTCTATATATAGATAATGCCAAAAATAATTTTCTCGGCTCATTTCCAAATTCAAGATACTCGTAATCAATTTTCTTCCATTGAGAATAATCTATTGGATGATGTGGGTTCCCATCTTTAATTCTTGTATCTACATTCCATATTAATTGTATCATGGTTTTATAACATCCATGTAGTCTTATAAACCATGTAATGATAGGAAATCACCATACATATTTCAAAGTACTTGATTAATTTTTGTTGTATCGATCTGCACCTCACTTAGGGAATTTTATGAGTGATTCATGGTCCTTGATAAATAATATGAAATAATTTGGACAAGAATATATTTTTTTAGAGATCATTACCATTGAACACAATATACATTTAGCATTATATGTTTGACATGGTAGTTCATTTTTTTCTAGTAGCTTATCATTAAAGAGACCAAATAATTCTATAAAGCTGATGTCACTCCATCTACTGCCAACTTTCAAATTATATAACTTCAATACAGCTGACAATTTTGTGTATTTAGTTCAACTAGTATGCAATAGACTCTTAGAAAAACTATTTAACTTCTCTAAAAACATTATACAATCACAAAGTTCATCTTCAATCACCATTGTCATTTATTCCATGTGATCTCCATCATCATTTGCATTGGTATTCATATCAAATGATTCATAAACCATAGTATCATCCCGATTAGTGTGCACATTTAGTTTTTACCATATTTAGTCCAATATTTATAGTTCTGATCTATTTTGTGACAAATAAAATTATCTTCCAACTCTTCCAAACTAATTTTTATTGAATAAAAATAACATAAACACAGGTAAATGATTTGAGAATGGTTACATGCATTCTCTATTGAAAACTTGATAAACTATTTAATTCAATATTCATACTCTTTTTTCAAATGATTAACATGCATCCATTTTTGATTAATATCTATCCTATTGGGTTCATAAAATATTAATTTTGTATAATAAATAAATAAATACACATAAGATATTTATTATCATAGGTGAAAGTTATAGATAATTCTAACAAGGGAAAACCAACATTTTATTGTTTTAAATAATTTTATTATGCTTTTAAGGAAATGGGTAATTTAATTTAAGAAAATAATTAATCCACTATGGTAGGTTTTATCTTCTGAATTCATCTAAAGGTAAAAGTTATAGAGAACTTTCATCCTCATCAGCTTCATCTCCTGAACATTTTATTTCATTTTGTTATTTGAAACTCATCCTCCATATCTTGTGGACATGCACCTATGTTTATTGAAATAATCTCAGTATTAGTCATCCATTAGATAAATACTAATTAGAGTATTAAAAGAAACATAAAATATATGGGGGATGAGTCTCAAGAAAAAAAATTCAATAATAAATATTCGGCAGATGGAGCTGATGAGGATGACAATTGTACTTCATTGTTTTATCTAAAAGGGGTAATGTCTCCCATTTATGAGAATTACACCATTGAAACTAGTTATTAACTCGTGAACTATTGAAGGTGATATTTGGGGGGGGGGCATAAACATTCTTGTCTATTATTCATGGGGTCTTAGTGGGTACATGTTATGATATCTGAATCTTTGGGGCCTCTATGGATTCTATATTTATAGGATAAATCCTACTTTTAATAATTTCAATCCTCTAACTAAGACTAGTCCTACCTCTATTAAAATGAGATATCAATTATTTATTAAATACCCTAAACAAATGAAAATATAATATAGGAAATTAAAGAGTAATAAGAAACCCAAATATGGTAAAAAAGACTAATAAACTCTCATTCAATCATCTAGAAGATATAAAAATGTATTGATAAAATATTTTAATAAATAAAGAGTTATTTAATATAAATGGATGGTAATCACATATTCCTAAGGGTGGAACCAATACTTGTAGATCTAAAATGATGAATACCCAAAAATAATATCTAATAATCATTCCAACATATATATAATTTGATAACCTCTATTCAATTTTTTGGAACAAGTGATGTAACAACCTAGAGAACTATTACATTTAATATTAATGCTATATCAAATATTTGAAAACATCTCAAAATTATAATTTCGATTAAAAATTGATAAATAATGGAAAAAATAATTATAATAAAATAATTTAACTAATAATGATAAAGGTTTTAAACATATCACAATTATTAGTTGATAAATTGATTCAATAATTATATCTAGATAGGTTGAAAACAAGAATTATTTTCAAGCCGATGAAGAGTAGGCTTTATAATAAAATTTAATTTTCATGGACATTATGGGTTATATAGTGATTTTTGGAATGTAGTATAAAATTTTAGCCATAATGAGATAAATAATAGTAATTATGGAACATATAAACATTTTAAGTTAAATGGGAGATGAACCACTATTAAAAAAATAGTTTCGAAGTTAGATGAATCTTCATAAGTAAAATTGGATGATGAATTTAAAAAATTGAATTAAATATATTGAACATGTGAAAAATTAAATAGTTATATTATGGATTGTCAAAATTTTCTGAAAACATAGATGAATGTGAAGAAATAATTTGAAATATATTATATGAAAAAGAATGTAATGTAAGATGAATTTATAATTGATGTCACACTAAAGGATTTATAAAAGAAATAACCTTTCATATTAGATATTGGTTGTTTATCTCACATGATAGGTAAACTGATATAATTAATGATTTTTGAAAATTTCAAAGGGTACTTGTTATTTTAGAAATAGTGGATCTCTTAAGATAAATTGTTTTCATTTAAAATATGTTGAAAATAAAAGGCAATGTTAAAGAATGATCTATTTTTAGATGGATTAAAGTAAAACATACATAGAATTTATTAGACGTGTGATGAAGAAAATTAATTGTTTTTTAAGAATTATTAATTAGTGGGTTATAATTTCAATGATGGATATATTTTTACAAAGTTATAGAAAACCAGCCGAACCAAATTCTAATTTGGGGTCAGTAAACATTTATGGTAATTATGTTTGAAAGAGGAAATTGATTTGTGGAAGTGAAAAATTGGTCATATTAGATAACGAGACATTTAAATACTGACATAAAAAGGGTGGGTTGAGATGTTTTTATAATGATAATATAAGATTGATATATATTTTTTATGAATTAGAATGGGGAGATTGTTAATAATTAAAATAATAAATTAGATATTTAAATGAAACAACCATTATAGTTTATTCACTATGATATATATTGACCCTCAAAGTATAAATCAATAAATTGTGATAAGTATTTCATTTCACCCATTTATAATTATACTCAGACCACATTTATTATGTTTTAGTCATATATATATATATAATTCTCTAAAGGGGATTAAAATTTTAAGAAGTATTAAGAATGAGTTTCATTATGTGGTAAAGAAGTCTATATTAGATTATGGGGTTGAGTGCATGCCACACCCGTTATGATTAATATAATTCTCCTAATCACCTTTTACTTTTAATCCCATGTAAGGAAATAGTAAATTACTATCACATGTGAATTAGGACTAGTATTTCCTAATTCCAATAGTAGGCGACATCCCACAATTGGGTAGAATAACCCTTGGGTTCGACATCCATCTGGTTGAATGAATGAGGATAATCCCATTGTACATGTCCAATGGTTACTAAGTCATTCCCTATATTGTCACAAATATATATCTTATTCAATATAAATTTGGAATGGGAGTAATTTATCAAACTATAGTGTGATAAGAAATAGTTGTGTAATGAATAATAGCTAGTAACAATATTTTAGGAAGGTCCCTCTAGGTGTAGTTTCCTCCTCCTCATGATTGTGAGTCGATAAATTATTGATCCATCATATAATGGTTATTGATGGCCTCAAGAACACTAGAGTTTAGAAGGGCCGGGATATGGGAATGCTTCTATACTTTGGGCTCCCCTAGTGAGACTTCCTCTTGGATATGCTTTATTAGGCGGCTGCAGAAATTTGATGAAACTAGTGATCTTCAAATGTGATAGATCTCTCAACTTACTTTTAAGTTTTAATTGGAATATCTAGATGATATGTTGTAAGGTTTGAAGGAATATGGGGCTTACCTAAGGTGGTTGTTTAAATGAGACAATGTTCACCTGTCAGAATGGGGATATAACCTTGATCTTGTTTTTCATTCTTTATCAAAACATACCAATAATCCTCCTAAATGGAAGTAGGAATATATTCCTACTATTGCATGTTGTTGATCTACTCTAGTGGTGAGGGCTCTAATATATAAGTGTCCACTGATGACCACATGGATATGCTGACAGTAAAGAAATAATGATGATAAAAAACACAAATAAATATCACCAAATAAGTAATCAATGTGTGAGGAGGAGGATAAAATAACTTGAATTGAAGATTTGAATCTTCCGAGATAAAGTAGAGATATCTCCAAACCTAGAATTCATTCGAGCCTTGGTTTTGTTTGACCCTTGAATCATTCTAGCCTCGTATTTGAGCCTTGGAATTGTTCAAGACTTGATTCGAGCCTTGATTTGAGCTTGAAATCGAGGAGGAGGAGTGCCAATAGCTGGTTGCTTCCACAAAATGCTTTGGATATTGCTACTGGTACGTGACTTATTAGGGTTCTTTAAATAGATTGGGAAAATTTTAGCAGTGCTTCTAATTTTTTTTGACAATGTTCCCTTTTATCAGTGCTAAAATAATAAGCACAAATGAATGATATCTTTCTCAACACTAGTAAAAACAAAGCTTTATTAGCACTGATAAAAGACATCTTTATCAGCAAAAATGTTTTAATGCTTATAAATCTCTATCTTTATCCGTGGTAAAAAAGATGTTTTTTATCAGTGCTTATTAATTAAGCACTCACAAATGATTTATAATTATAATTATAAATAATTTTTTTTTATAAATATATTTATATATTTATATATATATATATTTATAATAAATAAACATAAATATAAATATAGTAAATATATTATTTATTTGAATATATTTATTATAATTTCATAATTTTTTAAATATATAATTAATTATTTATAATTATATAAATATTAAATATATATATATATATATATATATATTTATATCATTATATATATTTATATAATTATATATATAAATACAAATATAGTAAATATATTCTTTATTTAAATAAATTTATTATAAATTTTATAATTATATAAATATATATAATTATTTATTTATAATTATATAAACATTTTAAAAAATAATATTTATTTATTTATAATTATAAATATATAAATGTATAAATATAGTAAATATACATTTATAAATATATGTATTTATAAATACATTTATTTATAAATATTTTTTTACGAATATATTTTTAACATTATTAATGAATATTTAATCTCAAGTGCATGCATGTTAATAATGATTGAAATTGAATAATTAAAAATGAGTACACTTTAACTATACTGAAAAATAGATAAATTTTATTAATTAAATATAAATTATTAAAAAAATATAGATATATATTGAAATAAATAAGAATACATATTGAAAATATTAAAACTTAGTAAATAAATAAATATAAAATAAATATTACAAAATGATTAAATCCCCCAAAAAATTAAAAATGAAAAATTAAAAAATAAAAATTAAACATATTAAAAATGAATTAATACCTAAATGAAATAAAATTTAAAATAAAATAAATAAAATTTACCGATTAAAGACATGATATATTAAATGTATCATGTTATTATGAAATTCTAAAATTAATACTAAAATTTGAATAAATTACATAAATATTAGGTGTATATATTTCTATATAAGATTTCATTAATTACATAAATATTTGTGTGCATGCATTGCATATAAAAATGCATTAATTACATATAAGTGAAATCAATATAACACACATTTGATCTATATTAAATTGAAAAATTAAATGAAATTCAATTATATCCATTACTCTATGCAATCAATCAATATTTTTAATTCATATGAATTTTTAATTATTAACCATTATGCACTAAATATATGACTATTTAATGTAAATCATAAATAGTTTGTATTATATAGATCATATTTATATATATTCACACACACATATATATATCTATATATTTAATATATACTATTTATTAACATTATCAATAATTATTTAATTAATAAAATGTTCAATATTTTCTCAATTTACTTATTTTTAATTTTTATTTGTTTAATTTTCATTATAAATATATATATATATATATTTAATATATACAATTTATTAGTCTTTATAATTTATATATAGTATAATAAATTTATTTATTTTTATCAATAATTATTTACTTAATAATTTTTTTATATTTTTTAATAAACTCATTTTTATTTCTATTTATTTAATTATTTCATTTTATTCATACATATATTAGTACTAAAAATAAAGCACTGATAAAGGTTACTCTTTTTCAGCACAAAAAATAAAGTACCAATAAAGGGTAACTTTTATTAGCACTAAAGAAAAGCGCTGATAAAGGTTACCCTTTATCAGTGCTAAAAAATAAAACATCGATAACTGGTACCTTTTCTCAGGGCTAAAAAAATCACCGATAAAAGGTACCCTTTATCATCCCTTGTTTTAGCACTGATAAAGGTCACCTTTTCAGTGTTTTTTCTTGCACTGATAAAGGCTAGTGCTGTTAAAGGTCTATTTTGTAGTAGTGTGCTTTATACTTGACTTAGTCAAATTACATCTCAAAGGTAGTATAATGTTTCAGCATAAGCAAGGTGAAACCTATGACCACACTTTAGACAAACATTTCAAATTGAGAAAGGAGAAGACGCTATGAATGAAATATGAGGTTAAATACATGATGAAATTTCTATTTACATCAACAATAGGTAGCATGATGTACGGCATGATATGCACTCGACTAGACATTGCATTTGTAGTGAGACTAGTGAGACATTTCATGTCAAATTTAGGGAAGAAACACTAGGAATCCATGAAGTGGATCATAGAATATCTAAAAGGATCAAAATGTACAACTCTTTTCTTCAAGACTAACAATCCATTGTAGCGTAACATTGATGGAAAATTTTCCTATATAATGCAAACTAAAAAACAAATTCTGGTTATATGTAGATTGAGAAACTATTACCAAATCTACCAATGTAAATGGGGGTCTAGCATAGAAGGGTGGGCATTGTCTGAGACAACACCCTATTCAAAAATATTATGAATAAGGCATTGTCCGAGACAACGACTTCATGAGAATACTTCTTAAGAAGGCATTGTTCTGAATAACACCTTCTTTAGAATAATTATGAAGAAGGTGTTTTTTGAGAAAATTTCTTATTTGGATGTTTTTTAATGAGGGAACTGTCCCAAACAATTCTCATCCTTTTTTAAATAAAATCATATTTTTTTGTTTTGTTTTGTTTATATATATAAAAAAAACTAAAAATTAAAAATTAAAAAATAACCAGTATTTAACTACTTTTATATTTAGCATACTTTTAAAAAGTATTTCAAAAATATTTTGGTCTTTCCTCCCCTTTTATATGGGTGCGGTACTTGACATCTTTTCCAGATTTTTGACGTGGGATTCAAAAATCACCTTTCTACCATTTAATGAATAATATATTATTTATAATATCACATTAATGATAATAAATTATTAATCATAAAATATTTTCAATAAATAGTTACTATTTGATAATGTAATAAATAAATACCTATTTATTATGAATTAATATTAAGAAATAATGTTTTGTGTCTTGTAAATTATTTTTTGTTTATTATATTTATGAATAATACTAATAATAAAGATAATAGTAATTATTATGTGTAGAAATAAAATAACTTCAATAAAACAATAATAACATTATTATTAATTATAAAAAATATAATAATAATAATATTATTATTAAATATAGTTTTTTTGTTTATTTATTAAAATAATTAATATTTTATTTTTATTATCAAATAAATTAGTAATAATTAAAAATCTAATCAATATTAATTATATTATTATTATTTTAGTTAATAATAATAATAATAATATTAATTATTATTAAATAATAATATTTTGTGTTGTGTAAATTCTTTTCTATTTATTATATTTATGACTAATAATAACGATGATCATGTAAATAATAGTATTATTATTTTTAAGTAACATATTAATTAATATTAATTTATAAAAATAATATATTAATTGTATTTACTATTATTAATATGTAGAAAATTTTAATTATTTTTAAGTAATTAATTAATTATATCATTATTATTAAGTCATATGTTATTATTAATACTTAATATTTTCTATTTTTTATGAAATTATTTTCATTATAAGTTATTTTATATGTTTTATGAATAATAATAACAATTATTATTAAAGACGGTTACATACACATGCAGATAAAAAGAAAATACACGTATCTAGGAACTTGACCACAAATAATAAATTCTGAACAATAAAATCATGAAAATAAATGATAATGAATTCATTACACTAAAGTTATGATATTATTACATAGATGTGGTTAAATGAGCTACATTACACAGAAAATCACGTAACACACAATATAGGGGAGTAGTCGGCGAAACATGAACTCGAGACCTCACCAAGACCCACAGGGGTAGCTATCACTGAGCTGCACCCTGAGGGCTCATGATATTATTAATAAAGTCATAATAATAAAGTCATGATATTTATCTTTTATAAAAGTCATGATAATAATAATAATAATAATAAAAGTATTAATAATGATGTAAAAAATCGCATTATTATTAAATATTATTAATTATTAATTTAATATTAATAATTATCACTTTAATAATAAGGATAATAATTATTATTAATAAGTATAAAATATTAATTATTTTTAATTAATTAATCATATTTTTATTATTAAGTCATGCATTATTATTAATAATTAATATTTTCTATTTATTTTTTCATGAAATTATTTTTATTTCCAGTTATTTTATATGTGTTGAGTTCATGTCTTAAATTTCATTTAAAATCTAATTATAATTTATATTTTATAAGTTTTTATAGTTACCTACTTCTTTTAAATCTCAAATGTTTTGTTTTAAAACAACATTATTTTGTATCATCTATATTATTATTTGTATATTATTTTGATAAAAATATTTTTATTTTTAATTATTTTTTATGTGTTTAGTCCATGTTTTAAATTTCATTTTTATTTTTTTTATATTTTATTTTTTATAAGCTTTCAAAGTCGCCTACTCGAAACACAATAAAAATTATTATGTTTCAAACAGTCCTATAAAATATAAACTATATGTACAATCAAAATGAAACTTAAAACATAGAATAAACATATAATAAAAATAAGAAATTAATTTACATGAAATAAACATTATTGATTAAAAACATAACATTTAAACTAAAAAAATTATATAGATAAAATATAGTATAAATAAAATTTAAATTAAATTTTAAAAAATGAGTGTACAAATAAAAATTAATTTAAAATTAATAGAATTTCAATAAAAAATAATAAATAAAAAAATTTAATTAAACCAAAAAAATGTTTGGAGCAAATAACATTTCTAAGTATAAATGATATGTTTGGAAACAACAATATTTTGTTCCATTGAAATTATTTTTCATCAACATTTTTTGCAAAATAATTTTTATTTTTAATAATTTTCTATACGTTTAGTCAATGTTTCAACTTTCATTTATATTGTATTTATACTTTATAATTTATAGGCTTTCAAATTTTACTACTTTAAAAAATATTTCATTTCAAGTAGGTGTCTTTAGAAGGATATAAAATATAAAATATAAATACGGTCTAAATGAAACTCAAAACGTGGATTAAACATATAAAAATGGTTGAAAATAAAAACAATTTCATAAATATAAAATACCAAAAATAATTTACATGACACAAACTTTACTGATTAAAAATATAAAATTTACACTTCAAAAAAATTATGTGCATAAAATATAGTATAAATAAAATCTATATGAAATTTAAAACATTGAATTTACAAATAAAAATTAATTAAAAATAAAAGGAATGACAAAAAATTAATAATAACAATTTTTTAATTTACAAAAAACATGTTTGATGAAAAAATAATTTATAAGTACAAATGTTATGTTTTTAAACAACAATATTTTATTCCATTGAAATTATTTTTCATCATTTTTTTAAAAACTATTTTATTTTCAATAATTTTTTATATGTTTAGTCAATATTTCAAATATCATTTATATTGTATCTATAATTTATAATTTATAATTTATAGGCTTTCAAAGTTGTTTACTTGAAACATTATTACGTTTCAAGTAGGTTGCTTTGGAAGCCTATAAAATATAAACTATAAGTACTTTCTAAATGAAACTTAAAACATGGAATAAAAATATAAAAAATAGTTGAAAATAAAAATAATTTCATAAATATAACAAAACAAAATTAATTTACATGACACAAAATTTATTTATTAAAAACATAACATTTACACTTCAAAAAAATAATGCACATAAAATATTTTATAAATAAAATCTATATGAAATTTAAAATATTGATTGGAAAAATAAAAATTAATTGAAAATAAAAGGATTGTTATAATAATAATAATTTTTTTAAATTTACACAAAAATGTTTATTGTAAAAATATTTTACAAGTAAAAGTGTTATGGTTTGAAAAAAATATTTTGTTTCATTGAAATTAGTTTTCATCAATATTTTTTTAAAAACATATTTTTATTTTCAATTATTTTTTATATATTTATTTAATGTTTAAAATTTGATTTATATTATATTTATACTTTATAATTTATGTTTCATGTAGATGAATTTGGAAGCCTAAAAAATATAAACTATAAGTACAATCTAATTGAAAATTAAAACATGGATTAAACATTATAAAAATAATTGAAAATAAAAATGATTTCATAAATATAACAAACCAAAATTAATTTACATGACCCAAAATTTATTGATTTAAAACATAATGTTTGCACTTTAAAAAATTTATGGGCATAAATATCTGTATAAATAATATCTATATGAAATTTAAAGCATTAACCGTGAAATTAAAACTAATTAAGAATACAAGGAATGTCAAAATAAAAAAATATATTATTTACACAAAACAATGTTTATTTCAAAAATAATTTATACATACAAATGTTAATATAAAAAATATAATTATTAATATTCATTTATAATAATCATAATAGTAATATAATTAATATATTAATAATAAAAAAATAGTTTTGTGAATGCCATATATAATATAATCATTTATGTATTTAATTACACTTATTCATATTATAATTAATAATGAAAATAATTATAAATAATCATTAATTCGAAATGAATTTATGTGCATAATTATTATTTAATGATAATAATACTTAATATTAATATTAATGAAATTTATTTGAAAATAAAAAGAAAAAATTAATTATTTTAATAAATAAACAAAAAATATTGTATATATATTATAATAATAATATTATTATATTTTTTATATTTAATAATAATAATAGTATAATTTTATGTAAATTATTTCATTTTTATGCATCATTATTATTATTATCATCAGTACTCCTAAATATAATAAACAAAAAATAATTTACATGACATAAAACTTTATTTCTCAATAATAATTTATAATAATTTGTTTATTAATTATTACTAATTATTTTGAAATATCAAATTATTTATCTCATTAATTATGTTTTTTATATTTGATATTAGAAATTATTTAGTATTTTTAATTTCCCTTTCCTGACCGTTTGTAAGTATTATAAATTATTAATAATTATATTTTTATAATTAACAACATTATTAATCATGTCATTTAAAAAATATTTTTTTGCTATTAATTATATT
This sequence comes from Viscum album, assembly GCA_963277665.1. Lineage (NCBI taxonomy): Eukaryota > Viridiplantae > Streptophyta > Magnoliopsida > Santalales > Viscaceae > Viscum > Viscum album. The sequence continues at coordinate 1,230,406,223 of OY728139.1, read as the reverse complement.
TTTAACAACATTAATGACATTATTAGTAATCATTATTATGATTTTATTAGATACTATTTATTACATTTTTAAATAATAACTATTTATTAAGAAAACTGTTATGATTAATAAATTATCAACATTAATGTGTTATTATAAATAATATACTATTCATTAAATGGTGGAAAAGTTGTGTATGAATCCCACATCAAAAACCTGGAAAAGATGTCGAGTACCATACCCTTTTAAAATGGGAGGTTGGGTGTGATTTTATGAAATAATTTTAGAATACTTTGTTTAAAGTAGTGCTGAATATTAAGAGTTAAATATTGTTTAATTTTATATGTTTTATTTTGTTTATATATATGTATATATAAACAAAAAAACCAAATAAAAATATTAAAAAAAATATAAGTGTGGGAGCTATATGGGAAAACACCTTCTTTATAAGTAGGCTGAAGAAGGTGCTGTCCTAAAGAGCACTTTCTTAAGGAAAATTATAAAGAAGGCATTATCTTAGACAATGTCTTCTTCATATGATTTTTTTAAGATGGTGTTATTTTAGATATCTCCTTCTTAAAAATAATTATTAGGAAGGTGTTTTTCAAGACAACACTCACCCTTATACATCTAGCCACCTAAAATTATCCCTAGATCAAGAAATAGTTTCTAGATTTAGGTATTTTTGGAAATTATTTCTCTCTCTCGTTATATGGGAAAATTCACCTTAAATTGACTCTGAATTTACTGGGGATTTAGACACCCAGAAGATCACCATATGGTTTGTGTTCTTCTTCTAAGGAATGATAGTTAGCTGGATGTTAAATCTAAAACTGATTATTACATTGTCTATAATGGAAGATAAGTATGCGACAATAATGAAAGTGGGGGAGGAATTGGTTTGGTTGATGAACTTATTGAAGGAGCTCAAAAGGATCCAGGATGGTAAAGTGATATTCTGTGATAATCAGACCATAATCTATTTGTCTTAGAATCCTGTATTTCACTTTCGAAGGAAACAAATTGACCTGAAATACCATTTTATCCAAATCATGTTGGAGGACAAAGTACTGGAGTTGCAGAAGATAAGCGGAAATCAAAATCCACCTGACATGTTCAGAACATTGCTAGTCCAGGAAAACCTAAGGCAACATTGTGTCTTAGTGAGACTTGGGTGAATAAATGGTGGAGGAGACACTGCATGCGGTGGGAATTTGAAGTTTTTCTGAAGTGTTGGAGAGTTTCCATTGATTCTTTGAAGAAGTCTTCAAGTAAGATATTTCTAGGAATGTGATTCTTAATTCAAGTTTTCATTATTTGATCAAAATGAGAAGATCTAGAATATAAATCAACCTAGATGTTCTGAGAGTGGAAACAAACTCTTCGGCGGAGGTAGGATATTTAGAAATTGATATATTATGATGGTTGTATGTAGTAGTAAATTTTTTCAAAATATTTGTACGAAATTTAATACATTTTTTTATGATGGTGTTTCATAAGTTTTTCCTCATGGGATAGCGGCAAAGGGAATGTGTATTTTTTTTCTTCAGAATGTTATATATTGGATAAATACCAATATTCTACTAAATGTTAGTGATCGGGTTCCACTTGCTATAAGGGATCATTAGTCACTACAGTTTAATAGCGGGATATCCATAAAGATCAGAAATCAATGCTATCAGGATGATTGGATGATAACAACTATAAAAGGTTGGGTGTGACTACTAATACATGTGTACTGTGACATGGAAACAAAGTGATCTGATATAGTTTTAATTTCCAATTGTGATTTTATAACTTTGTAACTTATGATTATAATGAAAATGGAAGTAGTGTTCTCCCATGGATGTGGGACTCACGTTCAAACCACTTAAAATCAATTTTTATTTTTCTTTCTTTTTTTAATTATACTTGTTCGAATGTTTGTGAGTCTTTCATTTGAGTGTGTACAAGATGTAATTTTACACCTTGATTTTTTATTTTCTTTCATTCTGTGTTTATTTACGAGTTTATGTTTTTCTTCTTGAGTTTTGGGTAAAGTATCCATAAAAAATTAATTTTTTTGGGAATGTAGTGCAAGGTACATTATTTGCCTGGATAGTTAGGATAGAGTATTGGGACTCAAAGCTAGATTTAGGAGAGGTCATTGGGGTAGAGTGAAAGATTAATTTATTCAAAATTGTTTTATTGATTTTATATTATATTGTTCATTTTATTCTAGTGCATGGACCTCTGACGTAAGGAATGGTCACACCTAATTTTCTACTGCTTATTTAAATTATTTATTGGGAAAAATAATTCCCATATGGATTTAATTTTATACCTTGGTGCTTGTTTCCACCTTAGGGTAGTTGGGAACATGACTCAGGGATGTCACATGCCATCTTGGGCATCTGATGGATGGATGACTAAAGCTAGTTCGTGACATGGGAAACTCAGTGCAGTGATTTAAGGTGAGACAATTTATTCCTAATCTCCTAAACATTGATGGTCATAGGGGTATCATCTAGTCAAGGAAATTCTGCATATTTTTTCACTTCTCTAAGAGTTTTCAATTGTTGTATCTTTTAGTAGATTTGTGGTGTCCACACCTAACAAAGTCAAATCTGTTTCTTATTATTTTTTCACACTGTGAATATAGGAGTCCGCACTGATAAATTCAGAGGAGAAGGGAATTTCACCATAAAGGAGGTAATTACGTTGTGGTGATGCTAAAATTGACAGTAGCCTGGATTTGAATTTTTGATTAGAAAAAGGAATTTTGTTATGATGATGTGTATCATACTGAAATGGTGTCAAGTCAAATAAAATATCCACAATTCAAAGTTCTTATATTTTGGTTATTTTTTATGAGTCAAATTATAGAATGTTGACATGAAATTCAAGAATGATTTTGGATGAATTTTCCTATCCTAATTAAGTCTAATTTGAATATCAATCAGAGGGGTAACTTTGAGATTCTCTCAAGATTGAAGATATATCTTTCTCTACAAAATAGGATATTAGGATCAAGGTTTGACAAGTGAGAAGAGTTGGAATTCTAGATTTCTGCTGGAAATAAAACTAGATAAGTGAGGTAATACATGAGTCAATCTCATTGGAAGATCAATAAGTTTTATCATTCTGATGAAATATGATCTAATTGATACACAATTATTAGTGTAATCTCATTCTTGGTTCATATAAGATCAAGATAGTTTCTCTTTGAGGTGTAGGGATCTTTTTGAGTGATTGAGAGTAGTGAGTTTGGTGGTTAGTGTGACTAATTTAAATTGTAATGAAACAAGTAGTGCACTTAGTGAATTTGGTATATTATAAAATAATCGTATGCACATTGTATGTAGCCCAATGTGGGTAAACCAAGTAAATATTTCCTATATCTATCTTTATTTTATTTATCACTTTGTATTATTTATGTGTGAGAGAATTTTTCCTATTAACGATGGAACAAGATCGTTGGCAATGATCATTTTCATAGAATCTACATACCATGATTCAAACCTCCTCTCAGGGTATTTACCTTCTCTAGGACCAACAAGTGGTATCAGATCAGAATGTTCTTGGTGATGTTCTCTCTTTAAATCCATGACAATGGTTGTCAATCATAAATAAATTTTTATCTTCAATGATAACAAATTGGATGAACACTATTTCTAATCATTGGGCATTGATGTTTATATGGTTTTCATACACTGAATCTCGGTCGACATAGACAATGATACATTATCCGAGAAATACCTAAAGAATATATATGCTAAAACAATAGGAGGAAATGCATTATAGGGATATTTTTACAACACAATCTACATGAATTTGATGTCGTGTAAATTCTCACACGTAATGTGGGAAAAATCACTCAACATCTGCAAAGGTGGTTCCAAGGTATGTGAAACTAAATTACAGGTTCTATCAAATAAATAAGAGGACTTGAGGATATTCCCAAATTAATCTATTGATGCCTTATTTTATTAGGTAAATGTTATTAGGGAAGACATGCACATACTTAGAGAAACCCTTGATGATATCAAAATTTTAAAGAGGATGCTGAGAATATTTCCATCATGATTTGATACAAACATCTTAGTACTTGAAGATAAGGATCCAAAGGAAGTCACACTCGATAGTCTTCACAACACTCTCATTGCATATGAGATGAGGAACAATGAAAATGAGTCCCTGAAAAAGTAGAACTCTTATAAATAAGTGTTCAAGGAAATAGAGAAACTCACATTAGAGGATGATCTTAAAGACAGAGAAGTCAATGAGCTCAATGAAGAAGTCCTTTTGGATATCAAAGACAAACCAATATAGGAAAAAAACAATGATGAAAACAATAAAGTTGATGGAAGAGTATACCTCAATGTTGAATTAGAAGTTTCACTTGATGTTTGGAGGGACAAAAAAGAAGACCAATGGTGTTTTTCATGAATATAAACTATATATGTAGTAGGAAGAAAAAGATAAATCCAATTTGAAGGAAAAACTCAAGTGACTCAAATATAGAAATTCAAAAAACATAGAGAATGATATTGAGTACGAACTTAGAAATGATGAATGCGCTCGAATCATTAATAGCTTGACCAATAAAAAGAAGTATAGAGTCAAATTAATTAAAGAGATTGAAGAAGATATTATTAGTTTATAATGAAATGTTAAAGATTAAGAAAAGATCTTGAATCCTGGTATGACATAGAGAAACTAAAATTTATAGGCTATGGATAATGAAGAGGTAAAACATGGTTATCCACATGATAATTTTGAATATTTCCCACAAACATAGTGTTTCTAAAATAACAGAAAATTTGAAGTGGGGATTGAACATAAGTAAAAATAAATGATGGTTGATGCAAAGCCACAAGCACTTAAACTTCGAAGGTAAATTGACTTGGATGATTCATGAAAGACCCAAAAGGATACTGGATCATTAAATCATACATGTAAAAATGCACCGTAACTTAGTTATTATAATTACTAAAAGATGATACATACTCAATAAACGTGTTCTATAGAAAAGAGAGAAAAAACAGATGAGAAGAAGTTCTTACACTCAGTATGTTTTTACTAGATATTATTTTTTGTGTGGTGGTTACAATATAAATATATTAATTTCTTATCAAGAATACAAAAGTGTATGAGAAAATAAACTTGATGAGGAAATTATCAAAAGTTGGAAACATCATCAAGTGAGATCAAAATGAAAAAACATTTTGTTGTCCTGCAATATGAAATTGATCCATTGTATCTAGAGGAAGAAAAAACACATTCACCACCCAATGAGGTGAAGAAAAGAGCATGAATTAATAAAGAAAAATATGATAAGGTGAATGTTACAAATATTACTTTAAAAAAATATTATACTAGAGTGTGGGTACTTAATAGAGAATATATTTCCCATATGATGGGAAAGAAATATATTCTCATGAGCATCAAATACACTGAAGAAGGTGTTGTTATATTTAATTACGATGAAATTTTAGATATTTTTATATTTGGGAAATCCAAAATTGGAGTAAAAATCTATGTCACACTAATTTCTTCAGAGTTTAAGGCCTTGTTTACAAAAAAGTGCACTAATGTAAATCTATACCTAATTAGTGGATAATATGATGTTTTTTGTACAAGGAAGATAAAAACAAGTTGTGACACAAACGACATTGTCACTTAAACCTAAAGTCTTTGAAAAATTTGGTGAAAAATGAAGGATCTTGTGATATCCCTAAATTCTCACATTATTGTATCCACATAAGTGATACTTGTTAAAAGAGAAATATTATTCAGAAGACATATAAAACAAAGGACAAGAAGTCATAAAATTTTCTTGAATTGGTGCATATATATGTTTTCAGTCCAATATCACTAAAATAAATTGATATTTAAAGGTATTTTTTATTATTCATTGATGATCAAAATAGGATGAAATGGTTTATGGTGATTACCTACAAGTCCGAATTATTTATATGAATTACTTGTCATTTGAAAATTTCAGAGAAGATGCTTGGAAAAATATTTTTGATGTTTTAGATTGATAATGACATGGAATTTATTAATACCCAAATGAAATATTTTCTCAAAAATCACATGATAAGGAACTAAGTCTCAACAATTTAGACTTTTCAAAAAAATATTTTCATTAAAAGGATAAACTAGATCATTAAAAAAATATCCTGAGAATGCTTATTAAAAGGTATATACCAATGAAATAGTGTAAGAAATCAGTTTTGGCATCGTTATATATTACCAACAAAGCTTTTTTATTTCCAGGTGAAAATAATTCATTGTATGGGTTGTGGTATGGGAAGAAGCCAACGCTGAAATTGTTTCTAATTTTTGGAAGAAAGTGATTTATTATTAATAAGGATAAAAATTGAAATTTTGAATCTCATGGTGATTAATTTATATTTATTGGCTACTCATCCAAGAGAATTAATAAAAATTATACAACAAAAGGATTTGAAAAATCATTAAAAGTCAAGATGTCATTGTTGTGGAAAAGGAGAATAATTTTCAAACTAGTAAATAGATTTTAAAGGAAAGTGATAATGAAATGAGTAGATCGAGGGGAGAATAAGGATTTATAAATTATTTTAATGAAAAGAAAAATGATGAGGACAATGAAGCAACCGATGGGTTTCTAAGTATTGATTGAATCTTAATCAACACACCCAAATCCCATGACCAATCGTGTATGAAGATCCCTAAAATCTAGTCGAATGATTCCATCCTCTGTGGTGTATCCATGGGCCAAATTTAATCACCCATCGCATGGGAAGGAATTTAAAACCTCCCATGACATGATAATGTCTCAAGTGGTAAAGAGGAGAAAGAGAGATTCTGGGTGGGAAGAATCGGTAGGAAGTAAGAACAAGGATTAGGCACACCATCTCATGGTGAAAACCTACTTATATATCCATCAAGGGAACTCCCTAAATGATAATGGATTTACTCATACATTACATAACATATGAGTTAATGCTTCAACTATACATGCATTCATCACATAAATTCATCGATACTCCCAAGTGTTTATTCATATGAAATGTTTATAATAGTGATATCTAATACAAGAGATATTTGAATGTCAACTATTGACATTAATTTTACAATGTCAATCATAAAGTTTCCATATGGATCAAACTACATGATTCACATCCATATGATATAAACCAATTATAAATTATGATTTTTGAAGACAGTATCATGATATATTATATCATGGCACATGATACACCCATATCGTATGATATGATATAGCTAATTACACTTCAAAAGTGTAAGGCTTTAGAGAATATCTCCTTAAATCTCCCACTTCTACTAAAAATTATAATACATTGTGCCATTACATATTATATTACATCACATATAATAACTTATGAAACCTATATCCAAAACTCTTTTTGGATATCCTTTCAAATACTATTGGAAAGGTATCATATACTCTAACTTGTATAACATCATATGAAATACCTTGTGAATTTTCATCCAAAACTCCTTTTGGATAAAATCTAAAACGTTTTTAAAAATATCTATAAGTAAAAATAAATCCTAATTATTTTGACCAAAAAGTTTGACCCCACAAGTATTTATATCTTTGAAAAAAATATGAATTCTCTAATTCATAAATGTAAGTAAATAACAATCTCTAACAAATTATCAGTGATACTAAAGCTATAAAGTGACTTGATGTGATCTCAATCAAACAGGTGTATCTCTCTACTTTTTTCAACCAATTGTATTATATGTAAGAATTTATTTTCATATAATCCCTTTTTCCAATCCATTCAGTAATAATGATAAATAGAGAATGTCAATCCCGTATATATACTTATATATTGTCGATTCTCCAAGTATAAAATGACCATATCGATAAATACATACATTCCATTCACCCTTATTGATGAGTACATCAGATTCCTATAACCCAATAGATAATCAGACCATATGTTTTATCTAGGTACGATCGTACAGTTTCTCATTCCATCTCAATTGTGGGCCTAGATGTCATACTCATCATACGAGAGGAAAAATCCCTTATTGGTTAATCTCCAACTAACGACAAGATAAAAAATTTACCTAACCATCCCCTGATTAGATAAGGATTAAGACTTGTGTAAGAAATTTATAAAAGTGTGGAAGTTCTCATGCTATATATTTCCCCAACCTCAGATATCAGAGAAATCCAAATATGAAACATACACTCTCAGCGCACTTAATACATAGTGCATGACACTCCATAGGGTATACTTAGAGGGACATCCAATACACAAAACTAGTTTTTTGATACATTAACATGTTTTGTATCTCTATATGAATTCCTCAATCTAACATTAAAATTTTATCAAAACATTTAATACCTCATAATGAACATCAGTTGGGGATAACTCAAAGTTATACTTTGAGATATTTATTCATGTAGTATATGCAACCAACATGAAAATGTGAAGACTGCCTTTTATATCATCATGATACAATTTATATTCTTAAAATATTTTAAGAACATTAACAAAACCATAGATACATTCTCATCTCATCATATCCTATATGATAGGCCATCTAGTCTTTGGATGAAATTTGAATTTATTGATCAGGCTAAGACTCATATAATTATGGTGATATTAAAATTTTAGTAGTCTTCATGTGTTAGTATTATTTATAAATAGATTATAAATAATTTTTTTATATATAAAATGTATGTTTAAATATATAAATGACATTTACTTAAAAATTTATTATCCCATTTATTTTAAGTTATAAATTAATCATTTTATTAACCTTAAAAAGTGTACACACACACTAATGTATTTAAATATATATAAATTCATATATAATTGTAAGTTATTAATTACTAATTAATAATTAAAAACTCCCCCATGAGAGTGGAATAGTAGAAAGGATCAGGGGCATGGACCTTCAGGTCTGGTGTTCAACTCCCATTAGTTGCATGCTTCAACTGAGGTAATTTCAACCTTGTGTGATTTACTACCTTGATAATCTAGGGAAATGTGGGGAGGCTATCTTTAGTTAGTCGGGTTGTAGTTTTCATTCGAGACCCAGGGCTTGGTACACCCTTTGGGGAACGAGCTATGTCGAGAAGAGCCTGAATTGTATAGTTTGGCGAGGATTTATTTACAAAAAATAAAAAATAAAAAGCATTAATAAATATTTAAAAATAATTAATAATTAATATATTTATTACTAATTTTTAATTATTACATATTAATTATCTTCTAGTGATCATAAATTACCAATTCCTAATTATCAATTATTAATTATTTAAAGTTTTACTTACATTTTAAAAATTAATAATTAACTATTAATTTTTTAATTATCAATTAAAGATTACAAATTATTAATTATTAATTAATAATTATTAATTCTTACATATAATTTAATTGTTAATTTTTTGTTATAAATTATTAATCATTAATTTTTTTATTAAGGTATCTCGTTAGACTGTATGAGTTCACTAACCCAAAATTTTGGGGGATTTATAGAGGTAATATAGAAGCATTGTAACAATATGTAATGTAGCAGTGGGGGTACGATGACAGCACTATTCACAATTGGGATTTCAGGCCATCTCCGAGCCTTTAGGCCATTGGGCCTCTAGGAAATATATGTAACACTCTGATATTTTTTGAAATATATTTTTTCAAATGAATTTAATTCTTTGGATATTTTTTATTACACATAACATTGAGTTTATCTTGCATTACACGTTACACTAAGTTTAAATGAAATGTGACATATTATTAAAATATTATTATATGATAGATATCACCTAGATATTATAATGGTGGATATGAATATTATTAACTTAATAATGAAAATATATGGTTTTTATATGTGTATAAAATTAATTCTTTGGTGACCATTTAATTAAAAATAAAAATAAAGGAAATCTTTTTCTGAAAAATTATTTTTTTGAAAACAAATGCGTTTTACCTCAATAAACTAAAAAAACAACTTTTGGTGAATGATTTTAATGAAATTTATATATATTATATATTCAATAAACTCTTTAACATTCATATTATGTGTTTTTATACAAGAGATAATAATAAATCAAATTTTATGCTCAAAACTATATTTTTCTAAAAAGAAGTTTTGTCACCTTTTGCGCACTTATTTTTTTAAAAACTAATTTTTAAAAATTTTAGAAAATTTATTTGAAAAAATAAATTTCATTTTTTAAATCATAATATAAAAATTATATTAGGGTTAATTTTTGATAATTTTCTTAAAGATTAATTTTTTGATGAATAATGAAAACTAATGAATTTTAATTGAAAACTACATTTTCATTTAAATTATATATAAAGTTGAATTATATTTTATATTGATTTTAAAGTAAAATTAGTTAAATTATATATCTATTATTATAATTTATATTGTTTTAATAATTTTCATATTTAATTTTGATATAAAAACCTTGTAAACTTTTGAGCATTTTTTCCTTGAAAACCCGCTTTCTCGTCACGTCTATGGGATTAATTTTAAATTAAAATTTTATAATTATGTGTATTGAATTTGGAAAAATGGATTCCATATTTGGAACAATAATAATTTATATTATATAATAAGTCCAACATAAGTTCTTACTATAATGAATAGTAAAACTGTAAAAAATATTTACCACGGTTAAAGTAAAAATGGGTTTATTGGGGGGGGATTAAACTAAATATATAACGGTTAAAATAACCTAAAAACTTGTATAGAATATATTTTATGGTTATTTTTATAACCTATCATGTATAATTATCTGGAATAATCTATTTTGGAACTTTTTTAAATGTGAAAAACATGGGTACACCTTTTCATTTTTACAAATTACTAGTGTGCGACTCACCTCACTTATAAAAGGGTACCCCTCTCCTCTCTTATCCACACATTAAAAACCTTTTGGATTGGAAAATACCTACCCAAATAAATTAAAAAATTCAATAATATCATCCTAGAAGAATTATTTTTGGCATAAATCTAACCTTGGAAGTCTTTTTGGGCAAACCTAAGGAGGATACCGAAAGAAGAGGAAACATTCTTCAATGAGCATTTTTATTTTATTTCATCATCCACATCCTTAAATTATTATTAAACCATGATGATATAATAAAATAAGTATCTCACACATATTTTTATATTGTTAATTTATGGTCATTACCTACAAAAATATCCACTTTCATCAAATAGGTTATGAAATCATTATTTTTGTGTACGACAGACTACAACCTCGAGAACTAGCGTCATTCATTTTTCCATTACCACCTCTCAAAGTTGGGTAGGATGATGGATATAAAGTATATATATGATAATTATAACATAATTATGCCTATATAGTCATTATATAATATATACCTATTTACTTTCCATTTTTTAGGGGAGGCGATAACATTGCTCGTGCATAAGACAATCTACTGCCTCACGAAGTGATGTGATTAGTTTTTCACTAACACTTTACAAGGAAGGTAATAAGGATAAATTAAATGAATATATGTTATATAAATTAAATAATTAGGATATTAATGAAATATTTATCATTCTAAAAATATAATATATCATTTTACTTCTTACCTTTTTACTCACTGAAAGATGATAACATCGTTCATGTACATGTGGACTACCACCTTAACGAAGTGATGTGACTCTCTTTTTATCACCACACCACATGGATGATATGTATAAGTATATTTAAAGTAATAATATATTTTTTATTATATTATTACCATTATGTAAGTATAAAATATTACCTATCTCCTTTCAATAATGATTGCTGAAAAATGGAAACGTTACTCATGCGTATGTACGACATACTGTCTCCATGATCGTAATGTACTTCATTTCTCAAAACCATATTTTATTATTGGTCTTAAAATTATAAATGTATAAATATTATAATTATTTCATGATTATTATTCTGGAAATGATTGATCCATAATCAAAGTAAGAGGATAAAATATAACAAATCAAAACATATACGAAAAACAAAGCAGTTATTACCCAAAATGTGATTTTAATAAGTAATTGTTAATAAATGAGTAATAAATGGTCATAAGTAAATAAGTATACGGTATAATATATATAAGTATGGTTATATAATATATTTATAATAAAATTATATTTATTATACATGAGGTTCAAATGTGTATGATGGAAGATGAGACATAAGGTAAGGAATTTCTAGTCTCTCTTTTATTTTCGTGAGACATATGAAAATTCACCACATGTTTCTTTTATGTGGTGTATATAATTCACATTTTACATGTTATATAATTAATATAATAATTTTAATTTAATTTAAGGTTTCATTTGTTGTTATTATTTATTGGGTATTATGATTCAAAATATTACTAAAGTGGTAAGAGATTTTCGTCTTACTTTTTACATCCGTGAGACACATGAAATATTCAAAACCTATTTATTTTATATGGTGTGAATAATATATATATATATATATATTTTTATTATTATTATACATAAAATTATTATGATTCACATATCCATTTGTTTACTTCTCTTTCAATAGGTTTATGGGTCAAAAGTTACCAATCGGTAATGGATTTTTGTCTCAATTTGCCTTCTTTGAGATATATGTCATGTTATGCACCTATCTTATTTTATGATGTATATATACAAAACATTTTATAAGTAATATTATGAATTTATTTATTCTAATTATATTATATGTTTCATTTAATTTTATTATTTCATGGGGATTACAATTCAAAGTTACCAAAGTGGTAAAGATTTTATGTTACAATCTGATCATTTATCTGGATTGTTTATGATTATACTTCCAATGATGAAATATTATGATATATAAATCTATAAACTAATGAATTTAATTATTCTATATTTATTTCATGAGAATAAATATTTTCCCTTCATTTTACTCTCTTTATGTAATTTAGAGTTCAAAAGAATGTTATTAATAAAAAATGTCTTCATTTCTCTCTTCAGTCGATAACCCTTTTTTCCAAAGTGATGTTTTATAAAAATATTTTCGAAAATATTTTTAACATTCTTAAAATTATTTATTAAATATATTTTTACCCATGTTTTTATTTTTAAAAAATGTTTTGAAATAAATCTTCATCTCATTTTCCAAACAATGCTCATTTTTCTTTTAGTAAAAAATGTGAAAGGGATCCTTATTTTAATGTGTACGGAATGAATGGAATTTCCTGCCATCATGAACATTATTTTATTTTAATCTTAATGTATATGTTTTAAATATTATTTTCAAATAAAATGATTTTCAAAAATGTTTTATGTTTTTTAAAATGTGTTTTTCAAAGTGGAAAATTTACTCTCCTCAAGAAATATATTAAATAAATTTTAAATATTCCTTTTTATGTTTTCAAGTTTATTTTCAAAGAAAAGGATTTCCAAAATATTTTATGCATTTTTAGTTTTAAAAAGTTTTTTTAAAAGAAAATTTATCTTCCTTAAGATAGATTCCAAGTGATTTATCTTTCAAAATAATTATCCATCTAAGATGACATCCTTTGATATAACTTATGCTTTGCTAGGGATATGAACCAAGGACATGATTATTATTATTTATATAAATGATTTATGTTTATGAAAGCATGATGTTTATAAAATCATGATGTTAATGAATTTTTTTTCTCTTCCATGGGTCATACCATGAAAAAAGTATAATGAAACCTGCTTCTTTTTCCATGGGTTATACTATGAATAAATGATTATGAAACCTTTCTCTTTTCCATAGGTTATGATATGCTGATATTTTTATGAAAACTCTTTCATTTCATGGTTTATGATATGATGAATGTTTTATGATCTTGTGTAACACATACATATTATTTTCATTATATAATGGGTGAGACCTATATCACCCTCCAATGAATTGGGTAAAGATTTATATCTTATGAGATAGATAATACTGGAACGAGGAGTAAAGATAGTTCATTAAGGGAATTTTTTTGTTATGATGGTCTTGGGAGTGAACCTTAACTACTATGATGGTTTAGGGATTGAAACCATTCCACTATGATATCCTTGGTAATAATCCTTGACTACTATTAAAATGATTTTCTATGATTATGTGTATGCAAAAATTCTATATCTAACACCAATTTTATTCTCTCATAGATCATGTTCTTTGATTCCCGTATGATTCATATCTTATGAACTACTAATATTTATAACATGACTCAATATTATGATCTTTGATATGAATGGTATGTTTTTCATATGTTATGTTCATGTTATCATACCCTCATGTTCATGTTATTATTACCTATATCCCTTGTTTACCTTTACTAAGCATCTGAGCTCACCCTTTCTTATTTTTCCTTTCCCCAGGTTATGAAAAAAGGTTTTAAGTAGGGTATTCTTGTGAAGAGTACTAAAGGAGAATATCCTTATGGGAGATGTTGAAGATCTTTCACCAAATTAAAATATTTTTATACCTATTCTCCAAAGGCTCTAAACTATTACAATCCTCAAGCTTGTGTTTTTGTAAAGTATTAAATATTCATATAAAAATATGTAATATCAATGTATGAAAAGATTGATTTTCTATAGTTGGTATCATAAGACAGGTTTAGTTAAAATTTAGAAAATAGGATGAGAAAACTTTAGTGATATATATAGGGATATTTCTAAGGGTATGTATAGGGATATATATAAGGATAAGTCAAAGGATGAGTCAAAGTATAAGAAACTGTTTTGTAATTTTGGTAAAGGATAGAACAAGTGGTTTCCAAGAAATTACATACTTGTATGGATACTACAATTATATGTGGCTATGACACATAGGTACATAGGGGTAATAACTTTAAAAAGGGTTAATTAATATAAACTCTATCATGATATGGTTTAAGACAGCGAGCCATGTTATACACCTGGTTTTACAATCTCAAAAACTCATTTTGAACCATCATGAAAGATTCAAATAGATGATAACTATAAATTACCTAGGATAAACCTAAGGTTTCATAGATTAAAAAGAATGTGTTGTGATTTAGATATCATATAAGTGATTTTCATGATTATTTTTTTCCCATTATGATTAGTGTTGCACATACTATATTTTTCGGTTTTAGTCAATGGTGGGAACCCAAAGGAAATGGGTTAACATTTAATGTGATAGAAAATTTTATAATGAGTATCCAAATGGTATAATGACTGGAGTGAAGGATATTATTATTATTACTAATAATTTATTGATATCTATATTTCATGCATACATTTTAGGGAATTTTAAAGTATTAATTTCTATATTTAAATAATAAATATTTCTAATGTTGGAAAATTTAACTTGCTTTATGTTTTTATGGAAGAATAAAAGGATTCTTAGAAAAGGAAAAAAAAGAGGTGAATTTTGGACCTAAAAGAAACTTTTCACCATGACCGAAGTGAGGCGGCACAACAATATATTTTTAAGGATGATAATGGAGCACTTTCAACGCATAAAATTAAAGAATTGAGAAAAAACAAGGCTTCGAGAGATGAAAAATGGAATTACACATCCTATAATAATTACACATCATGTAATAGTACATGTGGTAAAAACAATGAAACTTCATGAAAAAAATAATAAAATCATGGAAATTTACACATGGTTTAACCCAGTTACATGCGGTGTAATTCCCTAGATGATAATTTTTCACCCAAATTCACCAAATCTTCATTTTTTGACCAAATATTTGATGTGAGACCCACCCCGGACCACCATTGGGAAATTATATTATGGAATTAATTAATTATAGATCCCATATGAAGCCTATAAATGGAGGTCTAGGCTAATGCTATTGGAGTCATTCAGTTCTAGATCCATTGGATACCAAAGCTTGTAGCGAGATGTTGTGCCCTCCCCAAGTTCTTGCTTAGTTTTCTTTTATAATTTATTTTTATCCTTCCATTTTATTCTATAATCACTAGGATGCGGGGGTAAACTTTCCATGTGTTATGATAATGTAAATATAAGGGGTAAGGTTCATTGGATTTATTTTATCTCAATTATTCATGTATTTGGTTTGTGCAGTTATTTATTCAACTTCCAATCCCTTTATTTTTATTATATCATGGCCATTTATAATTGAATAAAAAAGGAATATTAAAATTGCACAAATGAAAAAACTAAATAAGGCACGACCATTTTCAACTTTATGGGAAATTAGGATTAAATACGGTATCTAGAGAAACTCGACTCGGTAAAACCTTAAATTATCAGACCAAGAGAAATAGGGTATTACTACGTTGAGGAAGATATACCCTGAACATTGGATCTTACTAATCTCAACTCTAACATAAATCATGAATCAACCTATTTTCTAAAAATATAATTTCACTAGAACCATGATATTACAAAACCCCAACATGCTTTAAGATCTGTTTTCAGACTAAATCAATCTACTTTTATTTATTCATTTGTTTTCTCAAAACCAATCAAATAAATATTATCTCCCCTTTTTCTTCAATTTAATTAAATTAATTCTTTTGAAAAACTAATCAAACTAATTTCACCATCTCTATGGATCAATATCAACATATTTCTATACTTATTTCAATTAATTAAGTAGTATAGTTTAGTTTTTATAATTTTTTTGCATGGACCTTTAGGGAATTAACAATGCCCTCTAGGCCTATCAAACTATTGTCATTCATGAGAATTGTAACAAGTTAGTTTTTTATTTTTAAATTTTAATTTTTTTCTTTATTTTAATTTCTTTATTTACATTGGGTGTGTTCATGTTATGAGTTTCAGATTTTTAAATTCTTAATGCACAAACATCACATGTGAAAAAGGGAAAAATAATTTGAGTTTGATTATAAATGAGAGAAAATAGTAATAAATAATAGAACTAAAACCATGGAGGATCTAGAACAAAATAAAATTCTTCAAAGAGATATAGGGCTAAGAACTCTTGTAGACTACAGGCGGCCATCAAACATAGGATTGATACTGAGCATCCTAGCACCCCCATTGCTTAGAACCATTTTGAGATCAATACTATAATAATTTTAATGATCTCAAACAATGTTTAATTAACCAGAATTCTGAATGAAGATCCAAACAAACATCTAGGAAGTTTTCTCGTGCTCTGCGACACATTTAAATTCTAGAATGTTTCAATAAATGTTTTAATACTTTGTCTTTTCTTATTTTCTTTACATGATAGAGTTTGACATTATATCTATATACTTCTTTCACATTCCATAATTACATGGGATGAGCTAGCCAGAAACTTCCTCACCCACTTATTTCCACCTTCTAAGTTAATGGACATACAAGTAAATATTATTAACTTTTGTCAATTTGAAGATGAATCATTGTATTCTGCCCATGAATGTTATAAATATATGATTTGAAAATACCCTCATCATGGTATAGATCTATGGCTACTAATAAAAACATTCTATAAGGGTTTGTCATAGGGAAATAGGTTGATTCTAGATGTTGAATCTCGAGGATCATTAATGAATAAATCACCTGAAGCAATCTATAACTTGCTAGATAAAATGGAGAAAAATAGTTTCCAGTGGCAAGAAGAAGGAACATAACAAAAATACATTCATACAATAAAAAAAAATGACTGGATGGCGGCATAGATGGAATCATTGACCAAGAATATGGACATCATACTAGGCCAGTGATAAAACACCCAAGGTACACAAATAAAAGATACCAATTATGCTGATTACAATCTTGGTAATCAATTTCAGGGTTGGCAGCCTAAAAAACAACAAGGAAAAGGATATCAACAAAGTCCCCAATAACAAGAACCTCTAGGGCCCACACTAAAAAGATAGTTCCATACATTGGAAGAGATACTGGCTATAATCATGAACACTTTTGGGGTGGTACTCAAAGAAATTAAATAAAAATCATTGAACCAAAAGAAAACATCAAGTAATTCAAAGCTGCCTGAATGGACCGAAGGCCTTCATTTTTATTGATTTTTGATAACCCCCCTTTCAAGGGATGAGGGGGAACCCTTAAAAGCCCCATAAGCTTAGTGATCACATGGACCATAGGCTTAAGAGACATTACATGACCCAAAAGTCTTAGGGAATTAAACCAGACTATAACTACAAGGAACTGCCCCTCCCCAACATTTTCATCATGATGGTAGCTCTCCACCTTCAAATGGACATTTGGCTAAGCTTTATGTGCAAGAATAGGATAGTCCCGATGTCATATCCATACCCTATCATTCTTCCAAATCCATTGGTTCTGCTCTGGTGAGTGCGCCTTCTCTGAATCCTCCTTTGGGGATGCTCCTTTTTTGTAGAGTTTGTCTGGGGAAACTGCATGTGGCCTAAAGGCCTTGAGGTGGACTGAAAGCCTGAAAGGTGTCATAAAATCCCTACTGACCCGAAGGCCTGGATGGCCCCAAGTCCTTAAGGACTCCAAGTCCAAACTGGTGGACCAAGGTGAATTGTTCCAGCTGCTAAAATACCAAACAATACCTGCTATAGTACCTGCTATAGTACTTGCTACAGTACATGATACAATGCCTACTACAGTCCCTACTACAATGCCTACTATAGTACTTCTATGGTACCTGTAAATATTCATCTTCATGGTTTCAAACCTAGGTCTCATGGATACACTTAAGGATACCTCACCAACTGGTCTGAGTCTCATGTGCAAGCAATCCGAAGCTGAAAGTTGAGAAAATTGATGATCATCTTAGAGAGAGACCCAAAGTAATACTACCAGGATTTTCTGAAGAATTCCCACACAAATATTTGAAAGGTATATAGCTTAGAAGTGGGAGAAAAACAAAAGGAAGTGCTATATAATTTTCAGGATGACCACCAGTGGGATCAAGAGAAGAGGAAGTTAAAAGTATCAAGGTAAAAGTAGCTAAAAAATAAGAGGAAGAACCAATTTAGTACAAACCAAGAATGCCTTTTTCAGAAAAAATGGTGTAAGTAAATAACAATGTAAAAAAAAATTGAATTTCTGGAACACTTTAAAAAAATTCATATTGATATACCTTTTGCATAAGCTCTTAAAAACATGCCATCATATATCAAATTCTTGAAAGAGATGATAACCAACAAAAAGAATATATAAGATATTGAAACCATTCCACTCAAATGGGAGTGTTCAGTGGTGGTATATGAGGACCTACCTAAGAAGCAAAGTGATACAGGTATCTTTTCAATTCTAATATTTATCAGAGCTAACAAATGTGGAAAATATTTGTGTGACTTAGGCATGAGTGTCAATATCATGTTATAAAAAACATTCAAGAGTTTGGGACTGGATGGATTAAAGCCTACAAGAGTATTTCCTCAATTAACAGACTCAACAGTAAAATCCACAAGGGTACTCATCGAATATATCCTGATCAAAGTTAACAAGTTCATCTTCTCTATTGAATTCCTAGTGTTGGATATAGAAGAAGAGAAAAATCCACTCATTTTCAGAAAACCATTTTTAACCACAGGATGTGTGATGATTTATGTTCAAAGTGGAGAACTCTGTCTGAGATTTGGCAGTGATCAAGTAAGTTTCAACATCCATCAGATTATGAATAATTTTGATGTGAAATAGGATAATGAGGTTGGAGAAGAAAATACACATGAAGTTGAAGATGTGGTTAAGATTGAAGAGGTACATGAGTTATATGCTATTGTGAAAGTGTATGCTCAACTGAAGAAGAAAGAGAATATAAATAACAAGAATACTAACACCAAAATAGTGGCTAAATCCACCACATTTGAGAAAGGACAAAATGTATGGATTGTACATGAACTTACATTTAGTTCATCAGGATTGAGGAAGAAATGGTGGGTCGGTCCAATGGAGATCAAGAAAGTACTATCATTAGGGAGAATTAAGTTGTTTAGAGAAGAAGTATAGGGGCCAATCTATATAGATAAGACACAACTGAGACCATTTATGGACCCCAAACAGGTTCAAAATTTTCAATCATCTGTCATGTGAGCTGGATCTAAAAGAGTTAAGGTTGATCCAATGATGGTAAACAAAAGTGATTCTAGGTGGAAACCTGAGTTTTTTTGTTTTTTTTATTTTCTATTTTTAGAGGCGCATATTCTCTCACTCCAAATATTTTAAAATTCATTGATAATGGCATGTGATTTCACTGTTTTAGTTTTAATTTTCATTACCATCAATACACAAGGGAAAAATAAGCAGTATGAATCAAAATAAGAAGATACAACAACATTACAAATCGTAAAGGGCATTTAAATGCCATAAATCTGGTGCAGATAGTACTTATGCAACCGAATTCAAAAAATAAATTTGAAAGAGGATTAAGAATTTTAATTCATATCTTTTCTACTATATTCCCCACATTTTAAATGTTTCATAGCTTTAATTTCCAATTGCATGACCCACACTTGAGTCTTTCTTTAATCAAATAAACTAGGAGACATAAACTGCCTATGATTATTACCATTCCATGAATTTTAAATTTATTTGTCAATAAATTTTAATGATAAAATGGGAAAAGGAATTATTAGAGATAAACATGTGGATTATGATTTGAAAAATAATGATTTAGAGGAGCATGTAAATCATTATAAATGATTTTTTTTCTGATATTTGGCTATATTTTAAATTTCTGATATTTTTATTCATTGATTTAATTATTCATATATATTTCCATAAAGTAATTGTACCTACCATTCATCTCATTCATGAGAAATCCACTGAGCCAATATTTTCCATTATTTATATAGTATATTTTTTGAGAAACTCGAACATGTTTTATTTTATAACTTACTTTGAATATTATAAAAGCTATGACTAAACAAAATCAATTTTAAAATTATTGAGTAATTCTTTTTCTTAGTTCTTATCCTAATACCCACCTTACATTAATCCATTTTAAGCCCATAGAATCCATAAATAGCCTTTTTTGGAAATATTATGTGTTATAAGCCTATTTTATCCATTAATACCTTCCTCTAAATATTTTTCATGATTATCAAACAATAGAGTGTGGGAAACAATGAATAGTATAAGGGATGGACATTTTGTAATGAATAAGTGCAAGGGATATTTCACGAGATTTAAGGAATACACATTCATTTTATTTATTGAAACCCCTCTTTAAAAAAAGAAAAAATAGGCTGTTTCTAGGGAAATTCAAAAATCACCATTTACTTGACCGGTGATCTTATTATAACTATTAGAAATAGTGACATGAGGAGATCAATAGGGGTTGGGTGGTGGATGTGAGAATTGTCCCCAACACAACTTCCAAAAAAGAAAATAAAAATAATAATAAAAGAGGGTGTTTAATTTATTGTATGTCATTTGATTATGAGCCTTATCTGAGATACTTGGGGAAGAGGAGACTTTCATTGATCTATTTTTATTATCATGCAATGTACTTTCGAGTTAAACCCCCTTTTGAGCCTTCCTTGATTTACATCATTTACTTACCTTCCCTAAGACTTAGAGTCATTTGATCCTAAGCGACAAATCCCTTATGATTAATTGTGATTTCTATCTTTACATGGAGGAGATGTTAGATGCCTTGCCAGCCTATGATAAGTTACATGTTCTTGAGGCATGTGAACCACTCTATTCATTCGTACCCTGATAATGAGTGGAAAAATTCAAAGTGAGGTAAATTTAAAGTTCCATGGATATTAATAATGAATTTAAAAATTAAAATAGATTATTAAAAAGTATTGGATATTTAAAAAGAGTAAAAGTAAAATACTTGGTTTACATGTTTCTTTGAAAAAACAAGGTATTGAAAAATTTTGTATCTATGATGTTTGAAAATTTAATTTTCCATTTGATAAATTTATTTTATTAAAATTGAATTCAAATCACGGGTAAGGTGAAATTCCTTTGTAGTAAGTATGAATTCAAGTGTGGGGGTATTTGATATATATATTTCATGCATATATTTTAGGATATTTTAAAGTATTAATTTCTGTATTTATATAATAAATCTTTCCAATGTTGTAAATTTTACTTGTTTTATGTTTTTATGGAAGGATATAATTATTCTTAGAAAATGAAAAAAAAGAGGTGAATTTTGAAGCTAAAAGACACTTTTCACCATGAGCGAAGCGAGGTGGCATGACACCAGATTTTTAAGGATGATCATAGAGAGCTTTAAGGGCATAAAACTGAAGAAATAAGGAAAAATAAGGCTTCTAGAGAAAAAAATGGAATTGAACATCATGAAATAATTACACGACGTGTATCAGTTCATGTGGTGAAAAGAATAAAACGTCGTGAAAAAATAAAATCATCCTATAAATTTACACATGGTGTAACCCAGTTACATTTTCTATAATTTCACAGACCATAATTCTTCACCCAAATTAACAAAATCTTCATTTTTTGACAAAATATTTTATGTAAGACCCACCCTAGAACATTGTTCTACCATTACATTATGAAATTCATTAATTACAGATCCCATATGGAGCCTATAAAAGGATGTATGGGCTACTTCTATCAGAGTCATTCAGATCCATATCTACTGGAGACCAAATCTTGGAGTGAGACGTTTTTCCCTCCTTGAGTTCTTTATTAGTTTTCCTTATGCTTTATTTTTATCCTTTTATATTATTATATCATCACTAAGATAAGGGGATAAACCCTCCATGTGCTAGGGTAATGTAAATAGAAGTGCGAAGGCATGTTGGATTTATTTTATCTCATTTATTCATGTATTTGGTTTGTGCAATTATTTCTTCAACTTTCAATACCTTTCTTTTTCTTCTATCATGATCATTGATAATTTAATAAAAAAGGAATAATAAAATTTCACAACTAACAACCCTAAATAAGGCATTACCATTGTCAACTTTAGGGGAAATCAAGTTTAAATATGGAATTGAAATAAAATCGATTTGGTGAAACCCTAAATTAACAAACCAATGGAAATAGGGTATTGATGCGTTAAGGATGAGATACCATAACCATTGAATCTTACTTATCTCAAATCTAAAACTAATCACAAATCAACCTATTTTATAAAAATTCAATTACACCCAAAACCTGATAATACAAAAACCCTATATTCTTTAAGATATGTTTTCAAACCAAATCAATCTTATTTTCTTTCTTTATTTATTTTCTCAAAACCAATCAAATCAATATTCTCTCACCTTTTTATCAATTTAATAAAATTAAATATTTTGAAATTATAGTCAAACTAATTTTACCATCTCTATAGATTGATCTTGAACTGATACTATAATCATTTTACTTAATTAAGTAGAATAGATGAGTTTTTATAAATTTTGTTTTTTCATAGACCCATATGAAATCAACGACACCCTTTGGACCTATCAAACTAAAAAAATTTATTTCCATGTGGGTTTCGTTATTTTCTACAGGATTACTGAATTTAGAGATTTATAAACACGAAACAAAAAAACCACTAAACTATAGGGTAGTATAGGATATGCAAGTCTGAGGTCTGACCCACAAAGATAGGGTTGGAAAAAATATTAATTAAATAAAATAAACCTAAACTAATTGTGATTTGAAGAGGTTAAGAATGATTTAGATTTTAAATAAAATGGAAAAAACGTGCTTAAAAATTGTAAATCTAGGTTCATGATTGATTAGGGTATAATGTAATTAAATAAAAATCATATGGTGTCAGAAAAAAATTAGGGAGAATCCAATGGTCATGGTAGACAACCCCCAAAATCACAGAAATTACATTTTCACAATGGTCCTATTACTTCAGGTATTTGTTGACATGATACCTAGGAACCATTTTTAAACCTAGTGGAAAATTAACCCAATAATCATGGTGTGAATTTTTCTCTAGTCAAATTCTATAAAAGAATCACTCCCTAACTGATCACACAATGACCATGAATAAAAAATAAAGGAATATAATTTAATAATTTAGGATTACAACAAAAGACCCAAAATGAATTTAATTTAATAAATAAAATACTTTAATAAAACCAATCCCCTTTCATTACAAATGATTCACACAAGATTTACCCCCTCATTCTAGTCATGAGGGGGTAGGATAATAAAAATCCTATTTGACACATCATGACAGTGGTGGTCCTTGATCTTGGTGGTGGTAACTCCGAATTGATAGCTCTCTGGGCGTCGTTATTTTCCACAGGGTTAATGAATTTAGAAATTTATAAAAAAGACAATAAAACCACTAAACTACATGGTTGTATAGACTATAAAAGTTTGAGATAGAACCCATAGATACAGGGTTAGAGAAAATATTAATTAAATTAAATAAAACTAAAATAATTATGATTTAAAGAGATGAAGAATGATTTGGATTTTAAAGAAAATGGAAAAAAGGCGCTAAAAAATTTTAAATACGGGTTAATTATAGATTAGGGTATAATATAATTAAATAAAAATCATATGATTAGGAAACTAAATTAAGGACAATCCAATGGTCATGGTAGAAAACCCCTAAAATCACCGAAATTTCCTTTTCACAATGGTCCTGTTACTTCAAGTATTCGTTGACATGATAGCTCAGAACCATTTTTAAACATAGTGGACAATTAACCCAATGTTAATGGTGTGAATAATTCTCTAGTAAAATGCATTAAAAGAATCACCCCCTCACCCATCACACAATGATTATAAATGAAAAAGCAAGGAAGAGAATTTAAGAATCTATGGTTGTGATAAAAGATCCCAAAATGAATTGTATTTAATAAATCAAATACCTTAATTCAATAAATACCCATTCATTACAACTGATTCGCACAAGATATACCTCCTCATACTATTCATAAGGGGGTAGGAAAATAAAAATCCTATTTGATGCATCATGACAGTGACAATCTTTGATCCCCACCAACAACACCAGTTTGATAGGCCTAGTGGATGTTGTTAATTAGCTATGGGTCTATGTATTTTTTTTTATAAAAACTTAAATATGATACTTAATTAATTAAAATGAGTATAGTAGTAGGTAGAGATCGATCCAACAAAATGGTGGAATTATTTTTATTATAATTTAAAAAGATTTAATTTTATGAAATTGAAGAAAAAGGTTAGAGAAGATTGATTTTATTGGTTTTGAGAAAAAAAATTAAGAAAGAAAAGAAGATTGATTTGGTTTGAAAATAGATCTTAAAGCATATCATGGTTTTTTAATATCATGGTTCGGGTGAAATTGTATTTTTATAAAATAGGTTGATTTATTATTGGTGTCTAAGTTGAGAGGAGGAAGACCCAATGGTCATGGTATCTCCTCCTCAATGCAGAAATACCATATTTCCCTTGGTCTAGTAATTTAGGGTTTTGTCGAATGGAGCTTGTCTCATTATCATATTTAAACCTTATTTCCCATAAATTTTACAATGGTCATTACTTTTTTAGGGTTTTCAATTGTGAAATTTTATTATTCCTTTTTTATTCAATTATTAATGGCCATGATAAAATAAAAATAAATGGATTGTAAGTTGAAGAAAAAATTACACAAACCAAATACAAGAATAAATGAGATAAAATAAATCCAATTCACCTTCCCTCTTCTATTTATATTACCCTATCATATGGAGGTTTTATACCCTCATCCCAGTAATGATAGAATAAGAGGGATGGATAAAAATAAATCATAAAGAAAACTAAGAAAGAACTCAGGGAGGGTACAATGTCTCGCTCCGAGCTTTGGTCTCTGGTGAATTTGGATCTGAACGACTCCAATAGAAGAAGACTAGAACTCCTTTTATAGGCTTCATATAGGATCTGTAATTAATTAATTCCATAATATAATGGTCCAATAGTGGTCTGGGGAAAGTCTAACGTCAAATATTTGGTCAAAAAATGAATATTTTTTGAATTTGGGTGAAAAATTCTTGTTTGGAAAATTATGCCACGTGTAACTGGGTTTCACCATGTGTAAATTTATAGGATTTTTTTATTTTCTTCATGATGTGTCCTTATTTTTTCCACATACACCGGTACATGTCTTGTAATGATTATACAACATGTAATTCCATTTTTCTACTAAAAAAGCCTCATTTTTTCTCAGTTATTCAGTTTATGCCCTAAAAGTGCTCCATGATCATCCTTAAAAATAAGATGACTTTTAGATCCAAAGTTCACCTTTTTACCCTTTTCCAAGAATCATTATATCTTTCCATAAAAACATTGGAAATATTTATTATTCAAATATAAAAATTAATACTTTTAAATACCCTAAAATATATGCATGAAATACATATATCAGTTATCATGGAACATGATTAAAAAAATTCACCTTAACCAACTCTTAGACTCACTAAAGAATAGAAGTATAGAGTTTACTAAGAGTTTGGGTAGTGGAGACCATGGATGAATGAAGATTCAGCTTCCTATATGTTGATAATATGTAAAGAATCACTCAAGGGAATGTCTCAAAGGGACGAGAAGATGTTTTGGGTATGGAAAAGAAGGACACAAAGCAAGTAACTAAAAAAGGAAAATGAAAAGTTTGGTTAATGAAATGGATGACAATAATGGTCTTCCTAAGGGTTTATCGACTGCTGAATTTTTTAAATATAGAAAGTATTGGAATCATGCAAATTGATGTCCTAATGGTAAAGCTTATGAAGATAATGAGCAAGGTTGTATGAGTAATGGTTATATTGCTGATGATGAAGAGACTACAAATGAAATATAAAAGGAAATAAGTGTTAAGGAATAAGACAAAGAATCCCAGTTAATGATTTGATAATGAAGTGGGATGATTTAAATGATTATGTATTGGAATTCAAGAATTATGTTATATGAATCATGAAATATATAATGATTTTTCAATATAATTTTTTCATTAAGAATATGAAATAATATGTTAAATGGTACTAATGACCTATACAATTGATTTAATGGAAGGTGATATTATATGGAAAACACATGATTAAGGGAATATAACCATTAATATCTTCCTTAGGTTGAGAAAATGGTGTTTAGTTTGGATAAAGAGATGCTTGATATGGATAAAGTAAATTGGATGGTATTTATGACCTCAGAATTGATAAATTATTTGTTGAAAAATTGGTTTATGTTATCATTGATAGAGTTTACAACATTATTGTATATATGTAATATGTTCAATAATATATGGTTTTATTCAAGTAATAAGTAAGCATTCATGTTTTCATTGAGTTTTTATAGTAATTTTGGTCATTACCAAGCTTTAGAAGAATATATGAATAAGGTATTGACATATTTGGCATGTGACAATTAAGATATTATTAATGATATTTGGAAGATTAATGTTGAGTTTGGGAAATTTAGTGGCCTTCTTTATAAATTTTTAATTTTTGAAGGGTTATAATATTAACAATTTATGGAATGGTTTAAGTTAAACTTTGGATGAGGTTTTAGAGATTAATGTATTACTTCACCATATAAATATTTGTCCATATTAGATAACCAGTGTTAACCTTTTTTTAACTAGATATATAAGGAATGACTTATCATTTTTTTATAGATTTTATTTATTGCTTCATACATGAAAAAATTAATCTCTTAGAGTAAGAGATGAAGTGAAAATTGATCAAGGCACAACCAAAGGATGAGATTATTCTCATGAAATAGAATGAAATCAAGTGAGTATATATTCACATAAACATTACTCAAAATTAGGAAAAATATATTGAAATAAAATTTTATCCTGTTATCATTATTTTTGATGATATTAATGACCTTTTTCATACCTCTTTGGTTTATGGTTTAGTGGTCGTTAACCTTGTCAGTATCACCTACTTTCTTGTGATCAATGATCTACATCACTCTCTATAATTATTTATATTTTTCTTATATTACCATATTCAATTCCCACCTATGTTATACTATTTTGAAAACTACAATGTTTTATTCTAGATGACTTTTTCACATCTATTTAGATTTTTCAAGAGGATTTTTTTATTAACCCTTTTTACAATATGGGTTTCTATGAAGGAATTTTAATTTTTTAAACCTTTGAGGTCATAGAAAACTTTTATGGGAGAAATTAATTTTAAGGGGGGTAGAATGTATCACCCCAAGGTTTTTTGAAATATTGTTTTAAATGAATTTAATTTTTTTGATATTTTTCATTACACATAACATTGTTTTAGCTTGCGTTACATGAAACACTGAGTTTAAATGAAACATGACATATTATTAAAATATTATTATATGATAGATATCACTTAGACATTGGAATGTTGGGTATGAATAATATTAAATAAATTATAAAAATATATGGTTTAAACGTGTATATAAAATTAATTATTTGGCGACCATTTAATTAAAATGAAAATAAAGGAATTCCTTTTTCAAAAAAACTATTTTTATGCAGAAAACACATTTTACCTCAACTAATTAATCAAACCACTTTTGGTGAATGGTTTTAATGAAAGGTATATATTATATATTCAGTAAAATTTTTAACATTCATCTTATGTATTTTCTAGACAATAGATAATAATAAATCCAATTTTATGCTTAAAAACTGTATTTTTCTAAAAAGTAGTTTTGTCAGCTTTTTCACACTTATTTTTTTTTAAATAAATTTTAAAACATTTAGAAAATTTATTTGAAAAAATAAACTTTAGTTTTTATATAATTATATCAAAATTATATTAGGACTAATTTTTGATAATTTTTTGAAAATATTATTTTTTTGATGAATAATGAAAAATACTGAATTTTAATTTAAATATGCCTTTTTATTTAAATTATTTATAAAGTTGAATTATATTTTAAATTAGTTTTAAATAATAATGATTTAAATTATATATATTAATCTAATTTATTTCATTGAAATCATTTTAATATTTAATTTTGATATAAAAACCTTGTAAACCTTTGAACATTTTCTCTTTGAAAACCGGCTTTCTCATCGCGTCCGCATGATTAATTTTAAATTAAAATCATCCACTTATATGAATTTAATTTGAAATAATGGATTAAATATTTGGAATTAGTGTACTTTAAATTATAAAATAAGTTAAAATAATTTTTTACTATAATGAATCGTAAAAACAGTAAAAATTGTTTACCGTAGTTAAGGTAAAAATGGGTTTACAAGGGGGTTAAACTAAAAAGATAAGAGTTAAAATGACATAAACACTTATCTGAAATATATTTTATGGCCGTATTTATACCCTATAATGTATAATTATCAATAATAGTTAATTTTGGATCCTTATTTCATGTGAAAAACATGGATACACCATTTTTCTTTAAAAAATCACAAGTGTGCCACTCGCCTCACTTATAAAATGCTACCACCTCTCCTCTCATATTCAAACCTTCAAACAATTTTGGTTCTACCAAGAATTACCCAAATAACTTAAAAAATTCCATCATGTCATACCACAATCCATATTTTCGGTATAAATCCAACATTGGATGACTTTTGGTGCAAACCTAAGGAGGATACCTAAAGAAGAGGCAACGTTCTTCAACAAGTGTTTTTATTTTATTTCTTCTTCCACCTCATTTAATTATTATTAAAACATATTGATATAATAACACAAGTATCTTAAATATAGTGAGATTTTTTTATGTTAAGTTTATTACCTATAACTATCTCCACTTTTATCAAATTAGTTATGAAATCATCATTCATGTGTACTGCAGACTACCTCCTCACGAACCAATGTCATTCGGTTTTCCATTACCACCTCTCACGATTTGGTAGGATGATAGATATAATGAATATATAATATATTTTCATGATAATTATACCTATTTACTCATTATATCATATATAATTTTTTTACTTCCCATTTTTTAGGGGATACAATAATATCGCTTGTGTGTATGACAGACTACCACCTTGTGAAGCGATGTGATTTGTTTTTCATTAACGCTTTACATGGAAGATAATAAGGATAAATATATTTAATATATGTGATATTCATGAAATAATTATGATATTAATGAAATATTTTTCATTATGAAAATATAATATGTCATTTTATTTCTTACCTTTTCACTCATTGAAAGATGATAACGTCATTCGTGTACATATAGACTACCATCTTCATGAAGTGATATGACTCTCTCTTTTCATCGCCAAACCACTTAGATAATATGTATAATTATATTTAAAATAATAATATATTATTTATGATATTTTTATAATTATGTAAATATAAAATATTACTTACCTCATCTCTATAATGATCGTTGAAAAATAGAAACGTTACTCATGCGTATGTACGACCTACAGTCTCTATGATCATAACATACTTCATTTTTAAAAACCATATTTAATGATTGGTCTTAAAATTATAATCAATAAATAAATATTATAATTATTTCATGATTATTATTATTTGTATAACACTCTAATTCTTTACAATATATTTCTTCTAGAATAAATTTTATTTTTCCAATAGCTTACAATGAACGTAACACCGGGTTTAAACGAAACATGACACTCTATTAAAATATTATTTAAACATGACCATTATAAACTAGATGTTAAGTTGGAGGGTATGAATAGTACTAAATAAATTATGAAAATTATGGTTATATGTTGATTAAAAATATACATAACAATCATTTAAATGAAAAATAAATGTTTTATGATAAACTGTATTTTTTCTAAAGGATGGTTTAGTCGCGCTTTGAACACATAATATAAAATTAATTTTTACCAATTTTATAAAATTTATTTTAGAAAATTAATATCATTTTTAAAAATATTTCATCAAAATTATCTTAGTGTGAATTTTTTGGATTTTTCTGAAATGTTTCATCTTTCGATGAATAGTGAAAAAATACAGAATTTCAATTGAAAACTATCTTTTCATTTAAATTAATTATAAAATTAAATTATATTTTTAATTGGTTTTAAAGA
Source organism: Viscum album (assembly GCA_963277665.1). NCBI lineage: Eukaryota > Viridiplantae > Streptophyta > Magnoliopsida > Santalales > Viscaceae > Viscum > Viscum album. Next base: position 1,230,375,474 of record OY728139.1, on the reverse strand, counting down.
AAAATTATTTCAATTATATATATATTAATCCAATTTAGGTCATTGGAATCAATTTTATATTTAATTTTTATATAAAATCTTTGTAAACTTTTAAACATTTTCTCTTTGAAAACCTGCTTCCTCATCGTGTTTGTGAGGTTAATTTTAAAATAAAATTGTACACTTATGTGTATGGAATTTGGAAAAATGTATTAAATATTTGGAATCGGTATAATTTATATTATCTAATAATTTTATTTTAATGTTTTTCCTAAATGAAAAGTGAAAATAGTAAAAAATAATTATTAGGGTTAAGGTAAAAATGGGTTTACCAGGGGATTAAACTAAAAAGATAATGGTGAAAATGACTTAAAAACTTGTCTAAAATATATTTTATGGGAATATTTGTAACAGCCCGAGATTTTATGAAAACTATTCTTTTTAATTTTATTAATGTCTTGTGTTGTACGCTACACCAAAAAGAGCTTGCACAACACGCATCCTTGACTTGCCTTGCATTACACGCAATCACAACCTTCCTCGATAGCGTGTGTAGTACGCAATACTGAGTTTCACGAAACAACGATATGCTATTAAAATATTATTAAAACTAGCCGTTATGAATAGTAATAACCAATTTCTGAAATTCTGTAAATCTTATTTTTCAAAATGGACTTCATTTTTGGATTCGGAGTATCGAATTTAGCCTAAGGTAAAATTTTGGTACTTTTCGGATAACTTTCATATTTTGATGAATAGTAAAAATTACTAAATTTTAGTTAAAAACAACTTTTTTAATCGAAATAATTAATAGTGATAAATTATTAATTTTAGTGGTTTTAAAGTATATTTAGAATATATTTTTACAATTTAATACAATGTTGGTCGTTGGATGTAATTTCACATTTAAACTAGACATAAACAAGTGTCAATCTTTTGATAGATATTGTTCCTAAAAACACGCTATTTATTTTAACAGCGGGATTTAATTATAAAATTAATTAATGAAACTTATATGTTATGAATTTGGTAAAATAGACTTCATTTTTGAATTCGGAATATGAAATATATCTTAGGATGAAATTTTGGCATTAATCTGAAAAACATCAATTTTTGATGAATAGTGAAACTACTAAGTGGTAGTTAAAAAAACTGAATTTTTCATAAAACTTAATTTTACCGCTTCTGTGAATGGAATTTCAAAAATCCGAGAGACACGGTTGATGTCAGTAACTAAAATGTGGTTCAATAAGATGAAAATAATTTTTGGTGAATAGTAACTTTTTACTTTTATTTACCACGGTTAAAAGTAAATAGGGTAATAAAGGGTAAAAATGATATTAATATTACCTTAACACATGTCCTAATTCTATTGGACAAGTGTATCTCGACCAAAAACAACCTTAAGTGTAAAATAGTATCATTTAGGCCCACTTGGATTAGATTAGGACATTTATTATTATTTAATTCAAAGAAGAGTTAAAAGAGTTAAAATCAAAGTTTATTTACTAAAACATTTTTTATATAGGGTTATACATAAGATAAATTAGATTGTAAATATTAATTAGAAAGATAAAAACATTTCCTACATAATGGTATTTTATTTATAATTTTTAGACATTAAATAATTTAATTTATTTATGACACAATGATGATGCAATAATTATCTTATTAATGAAATATTGACATAATTGATGTTATAAACACCAAAATAAATGTAATTTGAGACTTTTTATAAATCCCACTAATTTTCTAGGTTACTATGATATATTATTGTTGATGTAATCAACTTGGTTCGAACATATAATTCTGTTATGACTTTCACAAAAAATCATATATCAAATAGTGTCAAAATTGACACAAAATAGTTTTTAAATCTAATATTATATTATTAATTGTTATTTTATTCCTAAAAATCTAATGTTCGGCCAAATGACTTAGATAAGGATATATATATTAATAATAAACAATTTGGGGTTCGTTTGGCATGTTATAGTAAGTGTATTAACCATATGGTTTAAGAAAACAAAAAGACACGGTAAAAGTTAAATTATTTAACTTAGAGTTAAATCTAATTGATAAGGTTAAAATAATAACCTAAACTTGTCTAAATACTATTGGTTGATAGGATTTCGACCCATCCCCACTTTAACTTCTAAATAAGACCCTTTGGAACCATTATAAACCGATTTTGACTTTAATATAAAATAATATTTTGAGATATTCCTAAGGTGCCCCTCTCCTCCCTTATAAAAGGACACCTCCTCCCCCTCCTCCTCACACCAATTTGAGCACTCAAGCTCGGACAAACCCTTCCAAAATCCCTTCTCCACTTCCCTAGAATAATCCTAGAGGTCCTGGTATTTTTCAAAGACCAATCTTAGTTCCCTAAGTGGAGGATTCAAAGAGGCGTTTCAAAGAAGAGGTAATATCCATTACCGGTCTTTTCAATTTCTTTCTTCTTCAACTTCTTCTTCTTTAGTTGTTTCATGAAAAAGTAATAACATAAGTATTACTTACATACTGATATCTTATTATAAATATGAAACTACCCTAATTCACCTTCTATCCATCCTACGGAAAAATGAAATCACCGCGCGTGCGTACGTACGGAATACCGTCTCCACGCCGTGGTGTAATCTATTTTCCACCACCACCTTAATTGGATGGGTATAAATGTGTAATGAGTAACTATATATGATTATTATAAAGTTATATTGATACTGAAATAGTATACATACACTTCAACACAATTCCACGACCATGGGAACGATATCATCGCTCGTGCGTACGTACGGAATACCGTCTCCATGACGCGATGAGATTCATTCTCATTGATTAACCATTCATGAATGATTATAAAGTATATATAATAAGTACTAATGAAATATATGACATAATAATGATACTGGATTTATGTAAATTTATATGTATGTCATCTACTTAATTCCATTCACTTCAATAAGGAAATGAAAACAGCGTTCATGCGTACGTACGGACTACCGTCTCCATGAACGGTGTATTTCATTACATTTATCGATATATTATATATATATATATTCTGAATATATATTATATATAAATCATGTTTTACATTCTGGATATAAGTAATCACGATCCAAGTAATCATAATAATAATTACAAGTTAAAAACACGAACGACAAATGAGACGATTTTACCCAAAACGCTACTTTAACATGAATTTACAAAAGAACGGGTAATATAAAGTCATAAGTGGGCCATATATGATATAATAACAATGAATATGATTCTGGAATAAGTTAATAACATTATTTAAACCATTATACAGGAGCTTCGGACACGTACAAAGCAAATCGGACCTAAGGTAAGGGAAATATCACAATCTCATTTTTATCCGAGATTGTTTATACTTTGGTATTTACTGGGGTGTATTTTATCATCCACATCCATGTTCCCTCAATATGTAATATTGTTTCCATCCACTTACAATATTTTAAATCCAATTTTACCCATCGGTGAGTTTTTAGTAAAGAATATGAAAGGAATCTTTTGTCGTTTTTTTCATACGAGGTACTTTTTGACTTTTCCGACAAAATTACGAAGAATGTTTTTTTTAACTTATACGGAATAAATGGATTTTTAAAACATTATTTTCAAGAATCTTACTTTACAAGTTTTAAAGTTTATTTTTAATCAACTTCTTTTATTTTAAAGTTGTATGACATGTTATGAAAGAAAAAATGTTTTTGAAGAAGAAAGGATATTTTCCTCAAGAATGGAGTTCAAGTGTTTTATCAAAATTATTTTCCATCTAAGATAATAAAGGGTTCTGTTTTTATCCCTATTATTACATTGATTTGATCATGTTGTGATGGAATTATTTTTATGAATTCCTTTATCTTATATGAATTGATTTATGATGTCATGATGTTTCAAGAATCCCATTTTTGTTACATGTGTTATGCGATGATGTATGTTTTATGATTATGTGGCACAAATAAGAAAGGATTCATTATGAGATGAGTGGGACCTATATCTACCTCCAATGCATTGGGTAAAGATTTTATATCTCATGAGATAGACATGGCTGAAATGGTAGGTTGTACCGGTTCAGTGAAACAGGACTGAAACGAGGGTTACTCGATTCAGAAAGGGACTTTGTCCACTAAGATAGTCTTGGCAATGAGTCTTGACTAACAAGAAATGATTCTCTATGATTATGTGTGTATGACACAAAGTTTCATGTTTTGAGTTATGATTATTGTGATTTCATTTCACTACTATGATTTATCCCATGTTATGAAATTATGCTCTCTTTTGCAGGTTAAGATTTCCAAAAGTTATGTTCTTATGAATATGTTGTGATTGATTTTTCTTTTGTTTACCCTTACTGAGCATTTGAGCTCACCCTTTTATGTTTTATTTTCCCCAGGATATAAAGAAAGGTTTTAGGTAAAAAAAAAGGGAAGATCTTTATGGGAGATATTGAAGATCTTTCACCACGATTAGAAGATTACGTTCCGAGTTTCCAAAGACACTAAACTATTACGATCCTTGTGTGTGTTTTTTTTGTTATGTACTAAGTATTCCGCAAATGTAATGTAATGTCAATGTACGTCAAGTTTCGGGTCTCTACAGTTGGTATCAGAGGAAAGGTTTAGTCAACCTTTGGAAACTAGGATGCGAAAACGTTAGTGAGATCCCTAGAGATATTTCTAAGGTATGTCTAGGGATGTCCCTAAGGATAAGTATACGTATAGGATATAGTCCTAGAACTATGGTAACGATATTAGATTAAACCTAAGATGTTAGATATTGAAGTTACTCCCCCTTTATTATGATTTTTTCCTCTAACAATATTCTTTTTGGGTTTTAGAAAATGGTTGGAAACAAGATGATTCACGATAATGGAGGATATGATGGACAATGGAATGATATTCTTCATAATGAAATGGGATTTGGAAGTCCAAACATAATTATTATGCCGAATCAGAAATCTCATAATATGATCAATAAAGTAAAATTTGGAAAGTTTCCTAACTCGGCTAATAAGAGAAAGATGGAGTTTCATGATGATCATAGAGGAAAGAAAGTTCAATTTCCCCTATGTAAATCATGTGGGAAGAGGCATCAAGGAGAATGTTTCAAAGGAACTGGAAGATGCTTTGGGTGTGGAAAAGAAGGACACAAAGCCAGTAAGTGCAAAGGAAAAGGTTCAGTTAACACCAGAGATGAAGATAGTGGTATTGCTATGACATCAACAATGGTTAAATGTTTTAAATGTGGAATGTACGAGCATTATGCAAACCAATGCCCTAAGGGAAAGTCTCATGAAGAGAATCAGTATGGTCGTATGGGTAGTATTTATGTTGATGATGATGAAGAGACTACAAATGATATGTGAGATGAAAGAATTGTTGAAGCTCGGTCAATGGTTTAAGAATGTAGTGGAATGATGACATGTTTATCATGTGTAATGTTGTATAAGTAATCTCATGGTACTATGGAATAAAGAGACATCTAAGGATTGTTACACTGTTGTCCTTCCTTGAGTTTTGAAAGTGTATGATTAATGGTACAAGTATCCATGAAAGGTTATTCAGATATTTTTGGAATGTAGATGATATGCGCATAATGAAGGGATAAGGAGAAAATGAAATGTTTGACAATATTCATGAGCTCATGACTGATATAAGGTCTAAGTGATATCATGGTTTGAGTATATAGAATTTTGAGGATTTTGGTATGTGGAAAGTGTTAAATTTTAACTGTATTAATGTTTTCACTAAGGTATTCAAGAGAATACATGATTAAGGACTTTGAATGTTTGGAATGTGACAAAAAAAAACATATCTTATGATATATGGGAGTGGAATACAGTATTATGGATAAGCCTAAAGATTGGAATGGATTATGTTGGACATAAGTTAGTATTGTTTAAGGATAGAAGTTTTCTCAATATTATTAATGGGATGATATAGTTTTAGAAAAAGGACAACCTGCAGGACGGGCGACATCCCATCGCGTCAGACAAGGCTGTGGAAATTGAACCCACAACCGAAATACGACTAGCCTTTATCGCCTACCACTGGACTACAGGAAGTCCCTGTTTAGTAGAAACTAGTTTTATTATATTAAGTTGTATGACATATGATGTATAAGTCCATTTTAGGAACCATATATGATTAATCTCACTATAGATCAACTTATGTATATAATTTTTTGCTAACCTTTTGTTTGAGACAGATGGAATGACCCGTCATTCTATCACATGATCTGCTAACACTTCACGAATAACAAATTCAACTTCATTTATTTAAGAGATGAAGTGGAAATTGTTAAAGGCATGAACAACAGTGAGATTGTACCAAAATAAAGTAAGTATTTATTCTAATTCAAATTCTTTAACTTTAGGGAAACGATCTTGAAAACCAAAAATGTTGTCCTAGTGCTCTTATATCTGATGAATCAGATGGTACCTTAGATATTCACAAATCTATGGCTTTGTGATTGTTGGCTATTTCATAGCCATGTTCTCTACCACTCTCTATCAGAACATGATGGTTAGATTTCTCTTCCATATCCATATTTTCACCTATGTGGAAACCCAGTGATTAGTTTATTTGGGTAATCGTTACATTTCATACTTTAGTTTTTAAAGACAAGTTTTGGTATTCCTTTTTACGATGTGGGTTTCTATTAAATAAACTTTCTAATAGTAAACTATTTATAACCCCGACAAATTTCGAGGGCGAAATTCATTTTAAGGGGGGTAGAATGTAACAACCCGAGATTTTATGAAAACTATTATTTTTAATTTTATTAATGTCTTGTGTTGTACGCTACACCAAAAAGAGCTTGCACAACACGCATCCTTGACTTGCCTTGCATTACACGCAATCGCAGCCTTCCTCAATAGCGTGTGTAGTACGCAATACTGAGTTTCAAGAAACAACGATATGCTATTAAAATATTATTAAAACTAGCCGTTATGAATAGTAATAACCAATTTCTGAAATTCTGTAAATCTTATTTTTCAAAATGGACTTCATTTTTGGATTCGGAGTATCGAATTTAGCCTAAGGTGAAATTTTGGTACTTTTCGGATAACTTTCATATTTTGATGAATAGTAAAAATTAGTAAATTTTAGTTAAAAACAACTTTTTTAATCGAAATAATTAATAGTGATAAATTATTAATTTTAGGGGTTTTAAAGTATATTTAGAATATATTTTTACAATTTAATACAATGTTGGTCGTTGGATGTAATTTCACATTTAAACTAGACATAAACAAGTGTCAATCTTTTGATAGATATTGTTCCTAAAAACACGCTATTTATTTTAACAGCGGGATTTAATTATAAAATTAATTAACGAAACTTCTATGTTATGAATTTGGTAAAATAGACTTCATTTTTGAATTTGGAATATGAAATATAGCTTAGGATGAAATTTTGGCATTAATCTGAAAAACATCAATTTTTGATGAATAGTGAAACTACTAAGTGGTAGTTAAAAAAACTGAATTTTTCATAAAACTTAATTTTACCGCTTCTGTGAATGGAATTTCAAAAATCCGAGAGACACGGTTGATGTCAGTAACTAAAATGTGGTTCAATGAGATGAAAATAATTTTTGGTGAATAGTAACTTTTTACTTTTATTTACCACGGTTAAAAGTAAATAGGGTAATTAAGGGTAAAAATGATATTAATATTACCCTAACACATGTCCTAATTCTATTGGACAAGTGTATCTCGACCAAATACAACCTTAAGTGTAAAATATTATCATTTAGGCCCACTTGGATTAGATTAGGACATTTATTATTATTTAATTCAAAGAAGAGTTAAAAGAGTTAAAATCAAAGTTTATTTACTAAAACATTTTTTATATAGGGTTGTACATAAGATAAATTCGATTGTAAATATTCATTAGAAAGATAAACAAATTTCCTACATAATGATATTTTATTTATAATTTTTAGACATTAAATAATGTAATTTATTTATGACACAATGATGATGCAGTAATTATCTTATTAATGAAATATTGACATAATTGATGTTATAAACACCAAAATAAATGTAATTTGAGACTTTTTATAAATCCCACTAATTTTCTAGGTTACTATGATATATTATTGTTTATTTAATCAACTTGGTTCGAACATATAATTCTGTTATGACTTTTACAAAAAATCATATATCAAATAGTGTCAAAATTGACACAAAATAGTTTTTAAATCTAATATTATATTATTAATTGTTATTTTATTCCTAAAAATCTAATGTTCGGCCAAATGACTTAGATAAGGATATATATATTAATAATAAACAATTTGGGGTTCGTTTGGCATGTTATAGTAAGTGTATTAACTATATGGTGTAAGAAAACAAAAAGACACGGTAAAAGTTAAATTATTTAACTTAGAGTTAAATCTAATTGATAAGGTTAAAATAATAACCTAAACTTGTCTAAATCCTATTGGTTGATAGTATTTCGACCCATCCCCACTTTAACTTCGAAATAAGACCCTTTGGAACCATTATAAACCGATTTTGACTTTAATATAAAATAATATTTTGAGATATTCCTAAGGTGCCCCTCTCCTCCCTTATAAAAGGACACCTCCTCCCCCTCCTCCTCACACCAATTTGAGCACTCAAGCTCGGCCAACCCCTGCCAAAATCCCTTCTCCACTTCCCTAGAATAATCCTAGAGGTCCTGGTCTTTTTCAAAGACCAATCTTAGTTCCCTAAGTGGAGGATTCAAAGAGGCGTTTCAAAGAAGAGGTAATATCCATTACCGATCTTTTCAATTTCTTTCTTCTTCAACTTCTTCTTCTTTAGTTGTTTCATGAAAAAGTAATAACATCAGTATTACTTACATACTGATATATTATTATAAATATGAAACAACCCTAATTCACCTTCTATCCATCCTACGGAAAAATGAAATCACCGTGCGTGCGTACGTACGGAATACCGTCTCCACACCGTGGTGTAATCTATTTTCCGCCACCACCTTAATTGGATGGGTATAAAGGTTTAATGAGTAAATATATATGATTATTATAAAGTTATATTGATACTGAAATAGTATAAATACACTTCAACACAATTCCACGACCATGGGAACGATATCATCGCTCGTGCGTACGTACGGAATACCGTCTCCACGACGCGATGAGATTCATTCTCATTGATTAACCATTCATGAATGATTATAAAGTATATATAATAAGTACTAATGAAATATATGACATAATAATGATACTGGATTTATGTAAATTTATATGTATGTCATCTACTTAATTCCATTCACTTCAATAAGGAAATGAAAACAACGTTCATGCGTACGTACGGACTACCGTCTCCATGAACGGTGTATTTCATTCCATTTATCGATATATTATATATATATATTCTGAATATATATTATATATAAATCATGTTTTACATTCTGGATATAAGTAATCACGATCCAAGTAATCATAATAATAATTACAAGTTAAAAACACGAACGACAAATGAGACGATTTTACCCAAAACGCTACTTTAACATGAATTTACAAAAGAACGGGTAATATAAAGTCATAAGTGGGCCATATATGATATAATAACAATGAATATGATTCTGGAATAAGTCAATAACATTATTTAAACCATTATACAGGAGCTTCGGACACGTACAAAGCAAATCGGACCTAAGGTAAAGGAAATATCACAATCTCATTTTTATCCGAGATTGTTTATACTTTGGTATTTACTGGGGTGTATTTTATCATCCACATCCATGTTCCCTAAATATGTAATATTGTTTCCATCCACTTACAATATTTTAAATCCAATTTTACCCATCGGTGAGTTTTTAGTAAAGAATATGAAAGGAATCTTTTGTCGTTTTTTTCATACGAGGTACTTTTTGACTTTTCCGACAAAATTACGAAGAATGTTTTTTTAACTTATATGGCATGAATGAATTTTTAAAACATTATTTTCAAGAAGCTTACTTTACAAGTTTTAAAGTTTATTTTTAATCAACTTCTTTTATTTTAAAGTTGTATGACATGTTATGAAAGAAAAAATGTTTTTGAAGAAGAAAGGATATTTTCCTCAAGAATGGAGTTCAAGTGTTTTATCAAAATTATTTTCCATCTAAGATAATAAAGGGTTCTGTTTTTATCCCTATTATTACATTGATTTGATCATGTTGTGATGGAATTATTTTTATGAATTCCTTTATCTTATATGAATTGATTTATGATGTAATGATGTTTCAAGAATCCCATTTTTGTTACATGTGTTATGCGATGATGTATGTTTTATGATTGTGTGGCACAAATAAGAAAGGATTCATTATGAGATGGGTGGGACCTATATCTCCCTCCAATGCATTGGGTAAAGATTTTATATCTCATGATATAGACATGGATGAAATGTTAGGTTATACCGGTTCAGTGAAACAGGACTGAAACGAGGGTTACTCGATTCAGAAAGGGACTTTGTCCACTAAGATAGTCTTGGCAATGAGTCTTGACTAACAAGAAATTATTCTCTATGATTATGTGTGTATGCCACAAAGTTTCATGTTTTGAGTTATGATTATTGTGATTTCATTTCACTACTATGATTTATCCCATGTTATGAAATTATGCTCTCTTTTGCAGGTTAAGATTTCCAAAAGTTATGTTCTTATGAATATGTTGTGATTGATTTTTCTTTTGTTTACCCTTACTGAGCATTTGAGCTCACCCTTTTATGTTTTATTTTCCCCAGGATATAAAGACAGGTTTTAGGTAAAAAAAAGGGAAGATCTTTATGTGAGATATTGAAGATCTTTCACCACGATTAGAAGATTACGTTCCGAGTTTCCAAAGACACTAAACTATTACGATCCTTGTGTGTGTTTTTTTTGTTATGTACTAAGTATTCCGCAAATGTAATGTAATGTCCATGTACGTTAAGCTTCGGGTCTCTACAATATTTTACCCTATAATGTATATTTATCTTTAATACTCCCATTTTTTTATTCTTGTAGAATGTAAAAAATGTGGATACACCTTTTTCTTTCTAAAAATTACAGGTGTTCCACCCACCTCACTTATAAAAGGACACCACTATACTCTATTATTAACAAATTAAAACCATTTTGTTTTAGAAAATACCTACCCAAATCACTTTTAAACTTTCATACCTTTATCATAGAGGAATAAATTTGGACATAAATCCAACCTAGGAAGGATTTTGGTGCAAATCTAAGGAGGTTACCAAAGAAGAGGTAACATTCTTCAACGAGTTTTTTTATTTATTCTTCTACCTCAATAAATTCTTATTACAACATGATGATATAAAAACATCAGTATGTTATATATATTGAGATGAGTTTATTTTAAATTCATGACCTATATCCATCCCCACTTCCATGAAATGGGTCAACAAATCTTCATTCGTGGGTACAAAGGACTACCGCCTCACGAACCAATGTTATTCGTTTTTCTATTACCACTTATCATGATTTGGTATGATGATGGATATAAAGTATATATATATATATATTATTTATAACATAATAATACCTCTATATTCATTATATAATATATATTCTTTTACTTTCCATTCCTTAGGGGATACGATAACGTCGTTCGTGTGTACGACGAACTACTGCCTCACGAAGTGATGTGACTCGTCTTTCACTAATGCTTTACATAAAAGGTGATAAAGATAAATTTAATGATTATATGTGTTATAAATGAAATAATTATTATATTCATGACATATTTATCATTATTAAAATACATTATATGATTTTATTTCTTACCTTTTCACTTACTTAAAGAAGATAACATCATTTGTGTATGTGTAGACTACCTCCTTCACAAAACAATTTGAATATATTTTTATCACAACACCACATGGATGATATATATATAAATATATTTAAATAAATAATATGTTATTTATTATATTATTATCATTATGTAAAGATAAAATATTACTTACCACTTTTCTCTAATGATCGTTGAAAAATAGAAACGTTACCTATGCATACGTACGACCTACCGTCTCTATGATTGTAACATACTTCATTTTTCAAAACCATATTTTATGACTAGTATTAAAAGTATAATTGATATATAAATATGATAATTATTTCATTATTATTATTTTGGAGAATATTTAACTATATAATATGTGCAATAACCGGATATTTCATGAAAAAACATGAATGAGAAAATAAGGTAATTAACACCCGAAAAAATGAAAAAAATGAAAAAATGAAATATTATTACGAATTAGGGATAAGATGTTATAAAAGGATCATATATGATATTATAAATATTAATATGGTTATTTTATAAGTTAATAACATGTTTAAAACCGCTATATAGTATTTTAAATCATTTCCAACCAAAATGAAGCATGCAGTAAGGGGTTTTATCTCAATTTAATTTCATTGAGACATATTGTAATATTATGAACCTAATTTATTTTATATGGTGTATATACTACCCCTTGAAGTGAAATATCGTTATTACTTAATAATTCATGGTATTTTAAGTTCCAATTTTAATTATTTCATCCAATGGGGTTTGACATGAAAATTACCAAGTGGTAAAAGCTATTGTACAATCTCACATTATCGTATGATTGTTAACTTTCTCTTGAAAAATTCACTTTATTATAATCATTTTTCATTTATAATTAATTTTCTATTAATAATTAATATTATTGTATTGTGGATATTATTTTTTTCTAAACCATATACCATTTTTACATACGGTGTTTACTTTTAAAGTTATTTGATTAACTGGGAAAATATTGAAAAATTTGTATCCTTTACTCAATAAGGATATTTTTTGATAAGGAATATTAATTCATAAATTAAATAGATAATTTTATATATGAGGAGTGATTTTGACATATAGATACAAGTGGGTCCTAGTTATATATAACCCCTGTTGAGTCAATAAGGTTTTCCTTATGACTTTTCCATTCCTTCATGTAAGGGGGAGATTGACGAGTCAATAAGGTTCACCTAATGACATTACCATTCCTTTTATTTTGAAAATATATAACACCTTATTTCATGGCAAAACTCATTTTACCCCTTGTTTTACTCCCTTAAGGAAATTTTCCTTACTCAAGGAAATTTACCCTTACCTAGAATTCTTTTCTCAAATCATAAATTTTCTAAGTGTAAAAATCAGATTGAAACCAAAAACCTCAGAATCATATAATACTTAAATATGAGGCATTCTGTTTAAAACTCCGAATTCTAGATACAAAATCTCAGGAAGTTCCACTCCGAATTCTGATTACAAACTTATGTAAAGTTTGACTAAGAATTCTGATTACGAATTCCGGATACGAACTCTTCTAAGTTATGACTCCGAATTCCGATTACGAATTCTAGTTACAAACTTTTCCAAGTTCTGACTCCAAGTTCTCTAAATATAGACTATGAAATCTTATGAGTTCTGACACCGAATTTTTATGAACTCTGATTTTAAACTTTGTAAGTCCAGGTTCCGAATTCTTGTGAATCTAGACTCTGAATTTCCTTGAAATTCAGACTCCGGAATTCTACAGAATTCAGGTTCCGAACTCCTACAAAACAGAATCTGTATATCTTTATACTATAGACTCTGAATTCAGTTTTTTCTTAGACTTCGAACTTTCATATTTACCTACATTCTGAATATCATATTTTAGTTATACTTACACTCATATTGCTCTAAAATGATGGCGTGCTTTCAGTTATCAACTAACCATTGTTTGAGTGACACATATACAGGTTCCTACGAAATTCAAGGAAGAATATGACCGTTGGAGGAGGGAGCCGACCGTTGGATTCGTGCCTATAAATAGGAGCTAATTTGAAAAGAGATGACAAATTTTTCACAAATTATTCAAGACTTTTGAAAAAGTGTTGTTGGAGTGATTTCTAGAGAGTGAGGCTCTTATAAACTCTCAGGCTTCGTGTAGAAAGTTTTGAACTGCTTGTTCAACCTTTTCTTTGTTTATATTTTCTTAGCACAGAGGTTAGATTTCCTTGAAATCAGAGAATTCCGGTTGTGAAGTCAGAGATGCCGATTTCCTTACAAATCGAGGGCTTGAGGGGATATCAAGACAGATACTGATCTTCAGATTGAGGACTTACATGGTTTTGGGTAAGAGAGACTTTCTTGAAAGTATAAATCAAGGTACCACTTATCCAGGGTTGTTGGATACCGTCCTCTTTGGGTTAAAAGAGTTTATACTTGTTACTTATAGTTTTACTATGTTTTTCTGCTGTGCATTTGTATTGCTGAGATGGTATTATAGAGCATATCATACTCAGACATACCATCTCAACAATTGGTATCAGAGGATAAGTTACCTATGAACTAATCTCATGATTATATTCAGAAGATAATTCTCAGAATTTATTTTCCGTATTCATATTTTTTGGATTCATATATTCAGACTCATATAGTTTGGATTCGGTTTTTCTTAGAGATACAATATCTAGTTCCTTGCTTAGGATATTTTCTCTTGTTTACAATTTTTTTCTATTAACAAGTTTTGTGTGGAAAATTTTTTCTTAGAGATTGCAGGAATCAATGTTGGTTCTATTGATAATCTCAATCCTACTAGACCACCTATATTTGATGGAAATGATTAAAAATATTGGAGAGATAGAATGAATACTTTCATTATCAATACTGGCGTTGATAAATTTTTATGCTTACTAGAGGATATAAAATCCCTGACAAAGAAGTTAGTACCTTTACTAATCAAGAAAAGCATGAATATCAATTGAATTATAAGGTACACAATACTTTAGTTTGTTCTATGACTAGAAATATATATATCCAAATTTCTTCTTTTGAAGAATAAAATTCTATATGGAAGAAACTTGAAGTTACTCACTTTGGAACTTCCAAAGTTATTGAAACTAGAAGAGCTATGTTGAGAGCTGAATACCATGGTTTTAATTTTCCTTATGGAGAACCCATATGTAAAGTACAAAAAAGGTTTATGAATATCGTGAATAGATTACAATCTATGGGAGAAAAAGGATTAGATGATGAATATCTTGTAGATAATATCATAGACATCATGCTAAATGAATGGGAGTCCAAGAGGAAAACTATTGATGAGACTAGGAAAGTCACTCAGATTTCCTTAGATGAGTTGTTTGGAACTCTTCTTCAGCATGAAACCAGAATGAAGAGAGATGCTGATAATGTTAAGAAGAAGAATTGGAATGTAGGATTTGCTTTTATAACCACCTCTAAACATATGAAATCCAAGACCCCAGAAAGGGTAACTAGATCAAAGTCAAAGAAAGTCATTATTCAGTCAGAATCTAGTGATACAAAAAAGTTAGAGAATGAGTTAGCTAATATTGCTCGGAGAATGAATAATATTGTAGCTCAAAAGAACCATCAGAATAAGTACAAGAAGAAAGACTACAGAGATAAGAAATATGAAGAAGTTACTTGTTCTGAATGTAGAAGAACAGGTCATATCAGACCTGATTGTCCTTTGTTGAAAAAGAAGGAAAAGAAGGAAAGGAATTCAGAAAGGAACAAGAACAAATTCTATCGATCAAAGCACAATAAAAGTCTTAAAGATAATGATACTTGGAGTTCTAGGTGTGGAGACTCTCCAGAAAGTGAATCTTCTGAATATGATTCATCATCACAGATGAATATGGGATTTATTTCTACTACTTCTTTCCCAAATACATGTCTTATGGCCAAGGTACGCTCTGCTGAGGCTTTAACAAATTTATCTCTTGATAAGAATTACTATTCTGAAAATAGTACTTATAATGAAGATACTTCATCAGAAAATGAAGAAACTCCTTTATATGAAGAAGTTTCTAGATTTTCCAAATTACTTGAAGCAAGAAATTATAAAATTTCTAAAAAATTATACAAGGAAAATACTAGGGAAGAAATTCTTAAAAAAGAGATTTCAGATCTTTCAAGAGATCTTGGAGATAAATTAAAGCTTTTAGAAAAACTTTCTAAATACCTTGAGAAAGAAAATTCTGTTAAGGAAGAACTTTCAAAAGATCTTAAGAATACTATTTCAGAGATAAAAGTTTTTGAGGAAAAATATAACTCTAAGGAAATGATTCCTTAGGATAGGAATTTAGTCACCAGACTAAAATATGAAATATTTTCTCTTAAGAATCTTCTTGAAAAATTTACCTTTGGGAAGGAAAATTTTGACAAGATGTATTCTTAAATTAAATCTCAAGGAAACACTACTGGAGTAGGTTATACTCGCTAAAAACCAGTTTTCAAAAACAACTATTTTTTTCCTTCTAAAGCCCCTTTTTACATTAAATGTCAAAATGGTGGGAATTGGAAGAAATTTTTTTCCTTGAATAGAGTTCAATCTCTTGGGTTTCATACAGCTTATTTTTCTAAACAAATGTGGATACCCAAAATTTTGTTGTCTAAAAATTCCGGATCCAAGAAAGTTTAGATTCTAAAAGTCTAACTTTCTTATTTTCAGGAAGATAGAGATGTACCAACATCAATACATGGTACATGGATAGTGGATGTTCCCAGCATATGACTGGTAACAAAAACTATTTTGAAAAGATTATCAAGACGAAAGGAGGAAAAGTAACTTTCAGAGATAATGCTCAGGGAGAAATTATTGGTATAGGTAACATTGTTCTTCTTGGAAAAACTTTGATTTCAAATGTTTTATTTGTTAAAGTTCTTAAGAACAACCTCATTAGAATAATCCAATTATGTGGAGAAGGTTACCTTGTGAATTTTAGGAATGAAAAGTGCTTAGTACACAATTACAAGGAAGAGTTTATTCTTTCTTCCAATAGGCAAGAGAATGTTTACACACTAAAATTATAAGACCTTAGGAGCCAAGAATTACCTTGCCTTAGTGCAACGGAAGATCATTCTTGGTTATGGAATAGAAGGTTAGGACATTGTAACCTTAGGAACTTATGCAAACTTTCTAAGAAAATATTAGTTAAGGATCTACCAGAGCTTAGATTTGATTCTTCAAAAGTTTGTGACCCTTGTCAATATGGAAAGAAACATAAATCAAGTTTTAAATCAGTCAGTGAATTCACAACTACTGATGCATTACAACTAGTGCATATGGATCTTTTTTTCCTACACAAACTGGAAGCATTGGGGGAAAGTACTATTTATTTATTTTGGTTGATGACTACACTAGATTTACATGGGTCTATTTTCTAGCAAATAATTCTAAAGCTTTTTTGTATTTCAAAAGTTTTAGAGCCCAAGTCAAAAATGAGAAAAGCCTTCCATTGAAAACTATTCACAGTGATCACGGTGGAGAATTTCAAAATTCTGATTTTAAAACTTTTTGTAGTAGAAAAGGTATTACTCATAACTTCTCATCACCCAGAACACCTCAAAAGAATGGTGTTGTTGAAAGAAGAAATAGAATTCTTCAAGAGATAACAAGAACCATGTTGAGTGAGTATTCTATAGCCAAACATTTTTGGGCTGAAGCTATAAGTACTGATTGTTATACTATAAATCAAGTTTTGATTAGACCTTTTCTTAATAAAACTATTTATGACTTATGGAATGGTATAAAACCTAGACTTTCTTACTTTAAGGTTTTTGGTTGCAAGGTATTCATTTTGAATACTAAATAAAATCTTCATAAATTCACACCAAAATCTGATGAAGGAATTTTCTTAGGCTACTCCACAACTTCTAAGGCTTATAGAGTTTTCAATAAAAACACTTGTACTATTGATGAGACAGTACATGTTAAATTTTATGAAACTGATCCTTTTGTTTTTAAACAACCCCTACCTATATCTTCAAATGTGTTTACAAAAACTGATTATCAATCTTTGATAAAATATCATTCTGATAAGGAAAATGTTCAAGAAGATACTTCTGAAACTTTTACCCCATAAGATTTTCTACCCCATGTTAATGAGCAGGTTGTACAAAACCCAAATCAATTGTTTCTAAAGAATCATCCCAGTGATAGTATCATTGGTGATGTGAATCAACCTGTAAGGACTATAAGTTCCTTAAGAAATGAAGCAGAACATCTAGCATTCCTTTCCCAATTAGAATAAAAAAGCACTGATGGAGCTTTAGGTGATGATGATTGGATTAAAGCTATGCAAGATGAACTAAATGAATTTGAAAGGAATCAAGTCTGGACCTTAGCTAAAAGACCTAAGGAAACTTCCGTTATTGGAGTAAAATGGGCCTTCAGAAATAAGTGTGATGAAAATGGAGTCATTGTAAGAAACAAATATAGATTAGTTGCTAAAGGCTATAATCAATAAGAAGGAATAGACTATGAAGAAACCTATGATCTAGTATCTAGACTTGAATCTATTTGTATTTTACTTGCCTTTGTAGCATTCTTCAATTTCAAACTTTTTCAAATGGATGTGAAATGTGCTTTCCTTAATGGTTATGTTCAAGAGGAAGTTTTTGTGGAAAAATATCCTGGTTTTGAAGATACAAAATATCCTGATCATGTTTTTAGACTCACCAAAGCTTTATATGGCCTTAAACAAGCACCTAGATCTTGGTATGATAGACCTACATGATTTTTTCTTCAAAATAACTATGTTAAGGGAAATGAAGATCCAACCCTTTTTATAAGGAAAGATAAGAAAAATGTTTCGATTGTTCAAATTTATGTTGATGACATTATATTTGGTTCAACTCAGCAATCTTTAACTAATTCCTTTGCAGATCTAATGAAATCTGAGTTTGAAATGAGTATGATGAGTGAGTTAACATTTTTCCTTGGTTTTCAAATTTATCAAAAACCAGAAGGAATCTATATATCCCAACAAAATTATATTAAAGATCTTCTTAAAAAGTATGGATATGACAACACTAAGAGTATAATTACTCCCATCGGTACCTCAAACACACTTGATCTTGATGAAGCTGGGAAACCAGTAGATCAAACATATTTTAGAGGTATGATAGGAAGTCTACTTTACTTAACAGCTAGTCATAAAAAATTGATGTTTTCAGTATACTTATGTTCAAGATATCAATCCAATCCCAAGGAATCTCATTTAAAGGTAGTGAAAATAATTTTTCGTAACTTAAAGGGAACCATGGATTTAGGACTGTTTTATACTTCTGGAAATGATTTTGTTTTAAAAAGTTTTTCAAACGCTGACTTTGGTGGATGTAGAATAGATAGAAAGAGTACATCCAAAACTTTTCATTTCTTAGGATATTCATTAGTTTCTTGGTCATGAAAGAAGCAACACTTAGTAGCACTCTCCACTACTGAAGCTGAATATGTAGCAGCTGGAAGTTGCTGTGCTCAAGTATTGTGGATGAAACACACACTCACAGACTATGACTTGAGTTTTACTAATACTCAAATTTTGTGTGATAATACAAGTGCCATTTCCATTATTAAAAACCCTTCACATCACTCTCATTCAAAGAACATAGATATTATGAATCACTTTCTTAGGGATCACAAACAAAAAGGAGATATCATTCTTCAGTTTATCGTGATGCAAGATCAACTTGATGGTATTTTCAAAAAATCTTTACCTACCGATAGATTTGAATACATTAAACAAAAGTTAGGAATGATAACCATAAGGTAATCCTCCTCAATTAACTTCTTGTTGAATCAATCTCCTTACAGTAATAAACTCTTTTTCATAGGGGGATTACATCTGTTATTAAAGTTTTTTAAAATTTTCGTAGTTAGTTTTTTAAAATCTTTTGTAATGAAAATTTTCAGAACTGATGTTTTTGTAATGTAAATCTTCATAACTAAAGTTCTCATAAGAAAAATATTCGGACGTGATGTTTTTGTAATTAAAATTTTCAGATTTAAAATCTACGTAATGAAAATTCTCAGATTTGAAATTTTCGTAGTTAAGTTTTTTTTTCATATTCAAGTTTTTTTTGGAATCCAAAGATCTTTAAGAAGAATATTCCTTAATAAAAACAATCTTCCTAACAATCTGAAAGGTATAATTATTTCTTGAGTTTTTCATAATTACTTTTTACTTGCTATTAGTTTCTTTTTTTCTCGGATTTAAGTTTCCTTAAATATGAATGTTTTCTTTTTAAAACCTCAAAAGATCGGATTCAACCAAATTTTTCCTTGCGGCGATCATATCAGCTGTTGGATCAGATCATAAGGTTTCCCAACCGTTAAATTGAAATTGGAAGATGAAATTTCACTTCATCGCCTATATAAAGGGGACTTACGATGGTTATCCCACATTGGTTTCCAAGCTCTCGCGTGTCGAAGCTCTGCCTCTCTACAAAATCCCGTTCTGAATTCTTCAGAAGTGTTCCAATATGAATGTCTACAGAAGCTCCTTCTCAATATATGTCTACTATGAAGCCAATTCCGGAATGGAAAATATATAGGGAGAGGTTAGTTCATCCGAACTTCTTCAATAAGTATGACTCAATTATATCCAAGAACATTAAGCTCAATGGATGGGAGAGTGTAGCCATCTCAAAGACAGGAGCTCAGGATATGGTCTATCCAGATTTTCTTATAGAATTATATGAATCAGTTTCCTTCTTCAAGGAAGAAGGTAGAGAAAAATTCTCCTTCAAGAGTTATGGGAAGACGTATAAGCTTTCTTACACCAAGGCTGCTAGCTTGGTAGGGCTGACATATGAAGGAGAAGCCAAATTTTTCTCTCACAAGTTTCCAGAGGTTCAATGAAGTTTTGTTAAGACAAAGGCTATGGAATGCCTTGGGATCAAGGATGTCAAGACAACCAAGATTTCCCATCTATCTACCAACAATCGGATTCTACAGTTATGGGTGCAAGGTCTCATTGTACCGAGAAAGGGTGATAAGGATACCCTTAAGAAAAGTGACATGTATATCCTAGATTTTTTAGTAAACCTCAGGAAGGTTAATCTCACGAGACACATCCTCATTACAATTCAGAACATCAAGAATGGAAATCAGAGAGCTCAGATTATCATGTATCCTACTTTACTTTCCAAGATAATAGTTTGGTGTATTGAATCTTTCAATATACCATGAAGTTCCAAGCCGAGGAATTGTAAGGTAATATTAGTCAGTGATGATACCTTGAAGAGAATAAATGTTGGTTTCTCAAAGGAGTCATGTGAGTTCTATGATCTACCTAAGGAAGAGGAAAAATCCAATCAAGAAAATGTTGAAAAAGCTGAACCATCAAAGAAGGCTGGCAAGAAAAGAAAGTTGAAGCAAGTGGAAGTTGAAGATAAAACCCCTAAGTATAAGGAAGTCCAATCCGCACCTCCTAAACCAAAGAATCAGAAGGCCTACCCTGATGAAGTCGTAGAAAAATGGAGGGAGGATAAGCAGAATAGAAAAGCAGGAGAGCCACAGTTCGGTTTGGATCCTACTGAGGCTAAGGACTTGAAAGAAAAAGATGATGATGGGCTAGAGAAGCAGGCCAAGGAGAAGATTCTCAAGAAGAATATATCAGAGGTTGAAATTTTTCAATCCCTTATGAGGGATACTAAAATTGATTTCGAGAATATTCCTGTTCCGAAATATTTTCTGGTGGAACAATTGCTTGAGACTCCGGGAAAGAAGTTCATGTATCCAGAAAAATTCAAAGAGAAGGAAGTTGAGAAGGAAGCTATGGAAGAAGTTCAGGAAGTTTAAAGCTCTGAAAAGACATCCAATTTGTTAAAGCAAGTATAAGAATTCCATGAAAAGGAGAGTGCTTCCGAGAAATTTTCACTCCAAACTTCTCAAGACGGATCTTCTAAACTTGTTACACCTAGAGATGATGATAAGGGTTAAGAGGAAGTCAATAAGACATATGAGGAAGAGAGTCATAATCATGACTTCATTCTTTCTGAAGATGTTGAGGTTGATGTCGAGAAATAAAAAGTTGATGAAGACAAGATTGTCCAATTATTTGAGAGTGAGCATGAATCTACTGATGAGGAAGCCATACCAAAAATCAGTAAGGGGAAACAAATATTTGTTGACACTCCAACGAAAGAAATTATGAGGAAGAAATAAGCTGGAGGAACTTCTAAGAAGAAGTTAGTAGAGATATAGGAAGAACCATATCGAAGTAAAATGTCTAATTTGGAGTCATCTTCCTTGGGACATGATTTTGTGGTTCAGTACCTGAAGAAGCTGGTGGAAACCATCCTGATTTTTCCAACAATTGAATCCAGATGCCAGATGCTTCAACACAGTATGAATCAGAAAATAGAATCCGTATCCATGGTGATGGATAGATGTGTTAAGATATAATCTGATAACAAAAATTTTATGATCAACTATGAATCCCACAGGAAATATTTCAAGAATATTACCAAATGGTCTAAAAAATCGTTGAAGATATGGAAGAGCTTGATCAATTCCAATAAGATTTCAAGGAAGCCTTTGGTACTGAAGATGTCAAAATCAAAAATCTTTCATACAGCTTTCAGGAAAAGATA
Source organism: Viscum album (assembly GCA_963277665.1). NCBI lineage: Eukaryota > Viridiplantae > Streptophyta > Magnoliopsida > Santalales > Viscaceae > Viscum > Viscum album. The sequence goes on along the minus strand of OY728139.1, from coordinate 1,230,353,064 downwards.
AATCTAGAGAAAAATACTCGGATTAAAGAGGTGAAATACTTGAATGGGAAGCTGAGTTATTTTGTCCAAAGTTGGAAAATAGAGAAGGATATCCGAACCGAGATGGAAGAAAGGCTTGTGAAGCAAGAGGAATTGCTGAAGGCTCAGGCAGAGGCCCTGAAGGATCAAGAGGATATAATCATAGCCTTAGAAAAGAAAGCCGAGGAGAATCATAAATAGCTAAAGAATTTGAAGAAAATTGTGAAAAATCTCATGCCCAAGGAAAAAGAAACAAAATAGACCACCCCGATCATTTGTTGTATTTGTTTTTCCTTATACTAATTCTTCCAATCATAATGAAATGGTGGTTCCTTGTTTTTTTGGTTGTTTATACTAATATTTTAGGTACTATATTCTTTTCCATTCCCTCAATTGTTTTTTGAAAATCACAAAGGGGGAGAAGGAAAAAGAATTCTAAATAGGAGAAGGAAAAATTTCTAAGTAAAGAAGAACTATCCCTAGGTAAGGGGGAGTTTATTTAAGGGGGAGTTTCTCATTATGAATAATTCTACGTTCAAATGAAAATTACCATTCTGGAAATCTAGAATATGATCCTTAGAGTTCTAAAGCCTAAGGGGGAGTTAGTCATATTCACCATTATCCATGAACAAAGAGAGATAAGTTTAATTTCAAAGTCTAAGAAATTTATTCCAAGTCCTTATATTCTTTTTCGTAAGGATGTTTGTGATTTCCAAAAAGAGGGAGATTGTTGAGTCAATAAGGTTTTCCTTATGAATTTTCCATTCCTTCATGTAAGGGGTAGATTGATGAGTCAATAAGGTTCACCTTATAACATTACCATTCCTTTTATTTTGAAAATCGCAAACACCTTATTTCAATGCAAAACTCATTTTACCCCCTGTTTTACTCCCTTAAGGAAAATTTCCTTACTCAAGGAAATTTACCCTTACCTAGAATTCTCTGCTCAAATCATAATTTTTCTAAGTGTAAAAATCGAATTGAAACCAAAACCCTTGGAATCATATAATAATTAAATATGAGGCATTCTGTTTAAAACTCTAAATTCTGGATACAAACTCTCATGAAGTTCCACTCCGAATTCTGATTACGAACTTATGTAAAGTTTGACTAAGAATTCTGATTACGAATTTCGAATACGAACTCTTCTAACTCATGACTCCAAATTCGGATTACGAATTCTGGTTACGAACTTTTCCAAGTTCTAACTCCGAGTTCTCTAAATACAAACTCCTAAATCTTATGAGTTTTGACTCCGAATTTTCATGAACTTCGATTCCGAACTTTGTAAGTTCAGGTTCCAAATTCTTATGAATCCACACTCTGAATTTCCTTGAAATTCAGACTCCAGAATTCTACAGAATTCAGGTTATAAACCCCTACAAAACAGAATCCGTATGTCTTTTTACTATAGACTCCAAATTAAATTTTTACTTAGACTCCGAACTTTAATATTTACCTACATTCCGAATATTAGATTTTAGTTATACTTACACTCATATTGCTCTAAAACAATGTTGTGCTTTTAGTTATCAACTAACCGTTGTTTGAGTGACATGCGTACAGGTCCCTCTGAAATTCAAGGAAGAATATGATTGTTGGAGGAGGGAGCCGACCGTTGGAGCCGCACCTATAAATAGGAGCTCATTTGAAAAGATCTAACAATTTTTTCACAATTTTTTCAAGACTTTTGAAAAAGTGTTGTTGGAGTGATTTCTAGAGAGAGAGGCTCTTATAAAATCTCAGGCTTCATGAAAAAAGTTTTGAACTACTCGTTCAAACTTTGCTTTGTGTAGATTTTCTTAGTGCAGAGGTTCGATTTCCTTGAAATCAGAGACTTTGGGTTTTGAAGTCAGAGGTTCCCATTTCCTTAAAAATCGAGGTCTTGCGGGGATAACAAGATAGATACCGATCTTTGGATTGAAGGCTTACCTAGGTTTGGGTAAGACAGACTTTCTTGAAAGTATAAATCAAGGGACCTCTTATCCAGGGTTGTTGGATACCCTCCTCTTTGGGTTAAAAGAGTTTCTACTTGTTACTTTTATTTTTACTATGTTTTTCTACTGGGCATTTGTATTGTTGAGGAAATTATAACTTTCATATACTTCCTTAATCTTGTACTTTGATTTAGTTAGATTCTATACACTTTAAGGTAGAATCTTATTTGTTATAAACTTTTGTTAAGTTTCATTTCCGGAATCACTTTTCTAGAATCAAGAAAGTTATTAGAACTTAGAGGTGCTGTGAATTTTGGTTATGCAAAATTTCCTTAGGGATTTTTTAAAAGTATACAATTCATCCACATCTTGTATTTGTATTTCATATTAAATATTAGATCCTACATTTGGTATTATAGAGTATATCATACTCAGACATACCATCTCAACAACCCCTTAATGCATCAACATGTCTTATGAGACAAATCAATTAGCCAAATCAGATGAGTTTTAACCCAATAGTTTTAAACTGTCATGAGGAAAGATCTTCAATGTAGAGGCATCATGATGCCTGAGATCATGATGCCCAAAAATTAAGATTTTAATTTATTTAGAATATAGTTATTATTATTATCCATTAGATTTTCTCTATGATATTATCTCCAGATTCATTTCATTATCAATAATTGATTAAATGGTATGTGCTTTTAGTCATTTACCTTTCTATATTGATTTTTAATTATCTTATCATGATAGTAAATTTATTTAAACAGAATGTGTGTTCAGTTATTTATCTTACCATGTTGATCATTCTTATTAATTCATTATATCTTCCTCTATAGTTAAACCTTACTGAAAATTTGATCTCGCCCTTATTTTGTTTCCTTTACCCAATATATGAAGAAGAATTATTAGAATGAGTTTTCAAAGATGCAATTAATTTTATTTTGTTATGTATTTTGTTTTATTTTCCATTCCCCAGGTATCATGTTTGTATATGGTTCTCTTAAACTTATAAACCAATTGATCTTTTGGAATTAAACCCTTTGTATCAAGCCAATGTAATAAAATAGACATCAGCTTCGAGTTACTGAGGTTGAGGTTGATACATTTGGTATTATAGGAAATTTACTAGAAGTATTGGGAACTAGATTAAGGAAAACATAGATTAGGGAACATAAACCTTTTAAATAATTTGAGGATAAGTATAAAAGAACATATTAATGTTTTTATTAGGAAGATATTAGGTGTTCTTCCTAGAAATACATCCCTGTATGGATACTAAAAATAAATGTGGTTCTGAAATAGAGGTGTTTATGGGTAATAAATCCAAAAAGGGTTCATTGGGCTTGACCCGATCATCACTTAGTGCACAAAAAGTGGCCTTACTGCATACCTTGTTTGACAATCCTATGGGATATACTTATGATTATTCAAATTTTATTTAAAAACCATTATGAAGTATTTAAAAATAAAGATATCACTGAAGAAACCAATTTTATGATTCTGAGATAAAAAATGCATAAATTTTAATTTATGCTAAGTGTTACAACATATTTTGAATTATACATTATGATTTAAAATTCATAAATTTGTAAACTAATCCAGTATATGCCATTGTTTAGAAATGGTGCCTGTAAAGAAGAAGGGTATCAATAATCATGGACAATGTGGAGATTTCCCTGCTAAGGAAGCCAATACAGCTGGTATTAGAACTGTGTAATTTATGGCTATATTAGGGAAGCTTTATTAGGTTATTAAAAATAACCTTTCCTGGATGGAGAAACTTTTTCCAAAATGTGATTCTACTATGTTGGATGGATTCATGTGAAAAAATCCCCCATCATTTGGTGTGACTGATAATCCAATGGCAGTGAGTAATGGATTAAGTCTCTGGAGAAGATATTTATGGAGTTAGGATACGGTGAAAAGGAAAAGGTTACACTCACAATGTATTTCATCAAAGGTGATGCTGATCAATGGTGTTCATTGATCCTGAATACTAGGGAGGAATTGGAAATAAAACTCATGTAATGGAAAGATTTTAAGGATATATTCTTTGACAAATATTTTCCTTGTGAGCAACAAACTGAAATGAAGATAAATTCCCTCAGGTTAAATAAAAAGGAATAAGAAAGTGTTTCTAAGTATGAGGCTTCTTTTACATGGTTATCCAGGTATGCTATGAATTAAATACACAAAATAGAGTGAAATATTTACCATTTCTTTGAATAGCTTATGCCAAGTCTCTGAAGGGATCTAGTATCTCAAACCTTTTCAACATACAATGAAATAGTTTTATGTTCCATCAAAATGAAGAAGGAGTTGTCTAGATATTTCATATTCAAGGGAAGTTAAGAGAATAATAGGCCATATAATAACCAATATAAAGGGAATGCATTAAATAATAAGAGGGGGATGGAAAAAATTCCATCATATGAAAATTTTAGAAATAAAAATCATGGTAAGTGCTTGAAGGGAATGCGAGTTTGTTACAAGTATAGTTATAAGAGGTATCTGAACCATGAATGCAAGGGTAAAAATAAAATCAATGATTTCAAATGATTTAGTTGTAAGGAAATGGGGTATTATTCAAACAAATTACAAAATAATTAAGGGAATCTTCCCCAGAATAGGCAAAGGGGATAATGCCAAGATTATGTGATCACTATAGTTGAGGTGGAAGTACCCAATGTTGTGGTGGATGGTACTTTAATACTATATTCAAATTTTTCTAATGCTTTATTTGATTCTATATCCTTAAAATCTATCATATCTACCAAGTTTTTAAATAAATTTAGGCATTTCTCATTTAATTTAAGAACGGTGTTATCAGTTAAAACTCCTAGGGGAAGTCTCACTCTAATAAGGATGTTTTAGGTAATACTAATTATGATACATAAACATTATCTATTTTATTTTTTTATTATCATACTTATGGTTGAATTCGATATAATCCTTGGTATGGAATGAATTTTAAAATATAATTAAAACATTTATTGAAAGAATAAGGAAATTACAATTTATGATGAAGGTGTAGAATTCCCTATATTTGGAGCATATACTTCATCATCTGAGTTATATCTAGATCCAACCCGAATAGATCTACTAATTTAGATTCTTGGGGAAGAAGAGAAAACAAAATATAAGGATGGATATGGTAATATTCAAATTGAGGATGTTCCTATTTTATAGGAATACATTGATGTATTTCCTAAGGAATTAATTAAACATCTCCAAGAGTGTGAAGTTGAGTTTTCCATTGATTTAACCCCTGACGAAAGACCAATATCAAAGAATCACTATAAAATATACACTATGTAATTAGTGGAGTTTGAGAAAAAACTAGAGGAGTGTGGTGAAAATGGATTTATTCACCCTAATGTTTCACCATGGGGAACCTCTATTCTCTTCATTAAGAAGAAATATGGATCCATGATACTGTGCATTTATTATATGGAAATTAATGTTATTATGATAAAGAAAAAGTATCCTCTTCCTTTCATTTGTAAAGACCCATATTTCCATGTAATTGTTTTAATTATATGGAATTATTAAGAGTCTGCAAAAATTGACGGCACGTGATTCCGAGGCCCAGTGTGCCCAGAATGAATTTCTAGACTTTTTTTAAGGTGTGTTTAGTAAATGAATGAGTGGAATTTTCTAACTTTTGAACTAGTTATCAAATTAAAAATATGAGGGCACTATTGAATCCGTATCACCGTGATTCGCTTAAGGGATGCTTCACTTCAACCGTAGTAGGTTGGGAGAAAAAGTTTGATTTTTGAAATTTAAAAGAATAATAAAATAACTTTGTTATTTTATTTTTCGTTTTCTTTTTCCTCCAATGGACAAGCAGCAGTGTCATGAACAACGACGTGTCAATCCATTAAATGCCTTGACTCCTTAAATTCTGTGTAACAACATCGTTGGAATTAGTAAGGTTCCTTAATTAATTGAAACCCATTAATTCTACGTGTGTTAATCACCCTCCCCCTCTTCTAATTATATGGAGCATGGGGAGGATTATTGGAATGGATTAACCAAGAGACAAAGTTCTGATAAAGTGCCGGTAAACCAACCACTTAGAGGATGAGATCGATACCAGTGGCTGGTGATGAGTGCCACCGATCGACGAACACCGAATCTTCCTCAAATGCGACGTTCTCCAAAGATCTTGAGGTAGGGTTTATTTATGTTATAAATTCAAGAGTTGATGTATCATTATCCTAACCACTTGATATCAAGCTAATGTGGAGGGCATGGGCCAAATGACCAAGGCCCAGACCCTCTGCCTTTTTTTTTGGAATTTGGAGCATTCTTCGCGAACATTATATTTGCGATTGGATGAAACCTGGAACGCCGGGCGACGGCAGCGGCCGGAAATGACCAGCTGTGTAGAAGATGGTGGTGTGCCGTCGCACTCCACTAGAAAAGAAGGATGAAGCCATAGCCATGGTGGGTGAAAAAGGCGGCCAGTAACGGCTGACTGTGAAGGAAGTGCCAGTGCGCCGTCACGCGCCGCCAGAGAAAGGGGCTGCGGCATATCACCGCGGCGGACAACGGTAGCCGGCATCGGCCAGCCATGGACGGAGGTGGGAGGCACGCCTTCACGCATTTATAAGGATGGTTGTGGCTCAGAAGCCACGACGGTGGACCGGGACCCACAAAGGGTCCCACAGGTGACCTGGCAGCGCCAAGAGGCGCCGCCGCTTCACCTTCCGAATGGGGGAGACCGCTCCCCCCATGCCAGCTAGGGCGGACCCCGCTCCAGCGAGCCGTTACTCTAGCAGGCTATGCCGCCTAGGCAGTCTGGCTTGGTTTTCGGCCCAGTGGGCCGAGCCCACCGCGACCCAACCCATCATAGTCAGACCCAGACCCTTCCAGGCCCAGTTTTGCTAAAGAGCCATAACTTGAAATCCATGCGTCCGTTTGACGAACCGTCTATGGTATTGGGACCCTTGGATCAAGACGGTACTTTTGGTATACTCCACTTGAGTTTTTTATAAAGTTGGAGTATAACCGTATTGGATCGAACTCGAATCCAATCGGGCCCTCGGAACTAAAAAGCTTATAAGTCATAGATCAGGCGTCCGATTGACGAGCCGTATGTCACTTTGGAACCCTTATGACATGGTAGTACTTTGGGATACTTCTTCATGGATATTTGTGGAGGTTGAGGTATGACCAATGGCTTGAGGATTGGATCCTACCAGAATCAAGCGTGCTTTGAGCAGGAATCCAGTGGCTGGCAGTGAGGCAGTGGTTGGAGATAGATCATACGGAGGTTAGTACCAAGCAATCATGTGTGGGTAAACACTTACCGATCTGGTGTGGGTAAGTTGTCATTGATCCTATGTGGGTCAGCGCATATCGATACTATGTGGGTCAGATCTTCTGTGGGTCAGTGGGGGTTAGTACCTATTGATCCTGTGTGGGCCAGACTTCGTATGGACAGTAGTAGTGCCTCTAAACAGAATAAGATGATCTAGCCTCTTGACTAATCATCTGTACTTTTGTGCTTTACTTATAACTAGTGTGATATGAGTCTTTAACTTTTTGGTAATTTCACCTTCGTGGTGTTACCTTCATGGTGTTACCTTTGCGGTACTTTAACCTTCATGGTGTTACCTTCGTGGTGTTACCTTTTTGGAATTTTCACCTCTATGGTGTTGCCTTCGTGGTGTAACCTTTGTGGTAATTTTACCTTCGTGGTATTACCTTCATGGTGTTATCTTTGTGGTACTTTTTCCTTCATAGTGTTACCTTCGTGGTGTTACCTTTGTAGCACTTTTACCTTCGTGGTTTTACCTTTGCGGTGTTACTTTTGTGGTATTCTTCCTTCATGGATCAGTTGTGAAAATAGATTAAAAGTTGGAGCCTTAAGTTTTCCTCATGAATGAGACGAGTGTCTTTTGATGACTTAGGTATATGTATGGGCATATACCTAAGTAGATTTGATGAATAATTCATGCTTTGTGATTGAGGTCTTGATTTGTGGTTTTTCCTTTGTGGAACTCTGGGAGACCTTTGGGGGTATCAGGGTCCCTACTGAGTATCATTATACTAAACCCTGCATGGAACTCGCCCTCACCTTACTGTGTCTTGTGCAGACGACATAAAACGTTGAACGAGGCTAAGGGAACCATGACTGGACGATGATCAGAGTTGGACCATTTGACGTGATGTGATGTAGTGACTACTGATTGAGAGTTGTACCTACCCTTACAGTAGGATCCTCGGTGGACAATCCAGGAGCTGTTTTTATCTTTCAGTTTTACTTGTACTTTCCAGTTGGGCTTGTATTCCAGCCCCCTTTACTTTTAGAACACTTTTTACTACAACAGTTTAATTCATGGTTTCTTCTTTTTATGTTATTTGTTTGTGTGTTTGTATAGGTTTAAAGGAAATGTCTTCCCGTTATAGGGTTATTCCTTTTCAGTGCTAGTCACCATCCCCTGGACTATGGAAGGTGGGCTTGGGGTAGTCACAACACTGGCCCCGAGGGACGGGTCATGAAAAAGTGGTATCAGCGGATTAAATTATACCGAAGAACTAGTGTTGGGCGGAGAGTGATGGCAAGAGGGGGGGTGAATTGCCTTTTAAAAAATAATTAACAATTTAAAAACAAAGTTAAAAGTGCAGCGGAAATAAAGGAGGCAAGACAGAAAACTTGATAACGGAGTTCGGCTTAAACCAAAGCCTATGTCTCCGCTCCCAACTCAACCGTTGAGAGATTTACTACCGCTTGCTTTTCAATGGTTTTAGCAAGAAACCCACTAGACTTTAAGGTAGTCTAGAACCTATTACAGCTTGCTTTTAATGGTTGAGCAAGAACCCACTTGCTTTTAATGGTTGAGAAAGAACCCACTAGCCTTCTTACAGGTGAAGGCTAGCTCACCTATGACTCAAGCCTTTTAAAGGGAAGGCTTGACTAACCTCTTCACACCTTGAAGGTGGTGTGAAAACCCAAATGAAAGGGAGATGAGAGAAAGAGGGGTTTGTAGGCACAAACCCAAATTGATGCTCAAAATAATTAAAACAAGAAAAACCATAAAGAGGAGAAGCCTTGGGTGCCAAAGGATTGATGGAGTTGATGAAGGGAACTCCCAAGCTTCTATGGTGGTGCTCCTTGGATGTGGAAATGAGTTGGAGCAATTGGGGGTTCCTTGAAGGAATGCGCCGGAGGTTCACCAAATGATGGAAAAATGTTCCCGTGGGCTTTCTTATGTTTCCGGGGCTTCCTAGTCCTTTATTTATAGAGGGGGAACCCTCAAATGGCCTTTGGGGGTCTTCGAAGCCGTTGGAGAGGCCTTCGGAGCCTTTGGGAGTCAAGTGGACAAGCCTGGTCAAAGCCCAACGACTAGTTTGACTGGCTCCACCGGCTGACCGGTGCTTGGCCACCGGTTGGACGGTGCTTTGAAAAAGGAGAGTCCTTCAGGCTCAGGAACCACCGGCTGGCCGGTGAGGAGGCCACCGGTTGGCCGGTGCTGAGGCAGTAGCTGACCCATTCTGTCTGGGTTCCACCGGCTGGCCGGTGGTCTGGACAGAAGGATGCCTTCTGTCCAGGCTCCATCGGCTGGCCGGTGGGCATCCACCGGTTGGCCGGTGGACTGATTTTTAGTCCACTTTTGGTCCTTCTTGGCCCAATTCCTTGGCAACCTTTTTCCTATCAACAAGAACACTAAAAACAAGATTAGATAAATAAGAGAGTGATTGTGATCATGAAAATTAAACCATGAGGGGTACGAGAGGTACAACAATCTCCCCCTATTTTGATGATCACAATCACCAAAACAAGCAATGTAAAATACTGAAATGAAAGGCATGCTTTAAAGGATAAGGCAAAGTAAAGTAAAGCATGAGAGAAAGATTTCTCCCCCAATCAACCAAGAATTTCTCCCCCTTTGTGATTATCAAAATAGCACGGGGCATAAAACTTGATTGAGGGAAACGATTGAAAAAAACAAGATAGAGATTTTAAACTGATTGAAAATTTTGAAATTTGAATTGAAAGTTTTGAATGAAAAGTTTTGAATTGAAAATTTTGAATTGAAAGTTTTGAATTGAAAGTTTTGAATGAAAAGATTTGAATTGAAAGTTTTGAATGAAATGTTTGAATAAAAAGCAAAAAAGGCTTAAACGATCCTAACTCCCCCTAAATAAAAACAACAAATCACCGGGGAGCGGATTTTGAAACCGAGACAAATTTTGGTCCGGTGAGACTCGCTAAAAGGGATTTTTCAATCCAAACTTGTCTTGTGGCGGGTCTTCTACTATAAAATTCATCATTAAAGAAAATAGTTTTGGGCCTTCCATACCGGGCATTTTTGCAATTTCACTTATAAATTAAGTGCCCGGGTTTTTTGCAATAGTTACAAAATTTAAATTGGGAGCTCCCCCTTACAAAAATAGTTAGAGCATGGGAAGAGGAAGCTTGCTTGGAATAGCCAAGCCCTTGGGTGGTTCTAGATATGCGTTGGGAACCTAGCAATTTGGTCAAATTTTATTCCCCTTGGGTGAACTTGGAAAGAGATTCCCTTAAATATTTGATTGTTGATTCCATAGAATCAACATCGGGAAGGTTTTGGATCTTGAGGGATAACTCCTCCTTTTCTTTGAGAAGTTGTTCCTTTTTGGAAGAGAGTTTTTTGAAATTCCTTTTTAAAGAAACAAATTTGGAAGAAAGTTCATGAAAACCTTCCTCCAATTGATCTCTCGCATGTTGGAGATCCTCATAAGATAAATGATTGAAAGAATTTGAAGAACTAGAGGAAGAGGAGTCGGAAGAGGATACCTCATGAAATGCCATTAGGCATTTTTTTACCGTTGTCACTTGAGGAGGAGGAGGAGGAGGAGGATGTGGAGCTATCACTCCATGTGGCCTTGAAAGCCTTCTTCTTTTCCTTTTGCCTGGACCTTTTCTTGTTGAGTGGACAATCGGGCTTGTAATGGCCTTTTTTGCCACACCCGTAACATGTTACCTCGGGCTCGGATTTTTCGTTGGGTTGAGCCTTGCGGGATTTCTTCTTTTTGTTCTTCTTCATGAATTTGTGCATCTTGCGGGCAAGATTCTCCATTTCGGAATCGCCGCTTGAAGAGGAAGACGATGAGGAGGAGGAGATTTCTTCTTGTTGAACTTTGAAGGTGATGTTCTTTGGAACTTTGATCGGTTTGCCTTCCTTTTCAGCTTTCCTCCTCATGGTGATTTCGTAGGTCATGAGGGATCCGATGAGCTCTTCGACCGGCATGTTCTTGATGTCTTTTGCTTCTTGAATTGCCGTGACTTTCGGTGCCCATGAGCTTGGTAAGATCCAAAGTATATTATTGACCATCGTTTCTGCAGACACATCATCACCAAGGGACTTTCTCCCATTGCAAACGTCAGTAAAACGAGTAAACATTTCAGAAATTGATTCATGTGGGTGCATAGTGAAAGACTCAAAATCTTGACGGAACATATCCAATCGAGTATCCTTAACTTTGTTGGTCCCCTCATGGGTAACCTCCAAAAGTTTCCAGATTTCATGTGATGAGGTGCATGTGGAAACTCGATTGAATTCATTACGATCAAGGCCGCAATGAAGAGCGTTCATGGATTTTCCATCAAGCTCGAAATTTTTAATATCGGCTTGAGTCCATTTGGATTCATCGGGAGAGGAGAGAGAATAACCATGCATGACAATTTTATAAATAAGATTACCTATACTTCTAAGAAAAGTGGTCATGCGGGTTTTCCAATAAGTATAGTCGGTTCCATCAAAAAATGGAGCACGACCCAAAGAATAGCCTTCGGGGGCGAAAGAATTTGAATCCATCACAATGGATCTTAAATTTGAAACCGGTTAAGGTATTACTCAAATTTCCCTTTGATACCAATTGTTGGGCAGAGAGTGATGGCAAGAGGGGGGGGGGTGAATTGCCTTTTAAAAAATATTTAACAAATTAAAAACAAAGTTAAAAGTGCAGCGGAAATAAAGGAGGCAAGACACAAAACTTGATAACGGAGTTCGGCTTAAACAAAAGCCTACGTCTCCGCTCCCAACTCAACCGTTGAGAGATTTACTACCGCTTGCTTTTCAATGGTTTTAGCAAGAAACCCACTAGACTTTAAGGTAGTCTAGAACCTATTACAGCTTTCTTTTAATGGTTGAGCAAGAACCCACTTGCTTTTAATGGTTGAGCAAGAACCCACTAGCCTTCTTACAGGTGAAGGATAGCTCACCTATGACTCAAGCCTTTTAAAGGGAAGGCTTGACTAACCTCTTCACACCTTGAAGGTGGTGTGAAAACCCAAATGAAAGGGAGATGAGAGAAAGAGGGGTTTGTAGGCACAAACCCAAATTTATGATCAAAATAATTAAAACAAGAAAAACCGTAAAGAGGAGAAGCCTTGGGTGACAAAGGATTGATGGAGTTGATGAAGGGCACTCCCAAGCTTCTATGGTGGTGCTCCTTGGATGTGGAAATGAGTTGGAGCAATTGGGGGTTCCTTGAAGGAATGCGCCGGAGGTTCGCCAAATGATGGAAAAATGTTCCCGTGGGCTTTCTTATGTTTCCGGGGCTTCCTAGTCCTTTATTTATAGAGGGGGAACCCTCAAATGGCCTTTGGGGGTCTTCGGAGCCGTTGGGGAGGCCTTCGGAGCTGTTGGGAGTCAAGTGGACAAGCCTGGTCAAAGCCCAACGGCTAGTTTGACTGGCTCCACCGGCTGACCGGTGCTTGGCCACCGGTTAGCTGGTGCTTTGAAAAAGGAGAGGCCTTCGGGCTCAGGCACCACCGGCTGGCCGGTGAGGAGGCCACCGGTTGGCCGGTGCTGAGGCAGTAGCTGACCCATTCTGTCTGGGTTCCACCGACTGGCCGGTGGTGGGACACCGGTTGGCCGGTGGTCTGGACAGAAGGATGCCTTCTGTACAGGCTCCATCGGCTGGCCAGTGGGCATCCACCGGTTGGCTGGTGGACTGATTTTCAGTCCATTTTTGGTCCTTCTTGGCCCAATTCCTTGGCAACCTTTTGCCTATCAACAAGAACACTAAAAACAAGATTAGATAAATAAGAGAGTGATTGTGATCATGAAAATTAAACCACGAGGGGTACGAGAGGTACAACAACTAGGACTCTTATCTTTTCAATGCGGTAATAATATTATGTGTTATGAGTGTGGTTTTCAGTTTGGGGAATCCAGAGTTGGTACAACGGCCGAAGTATCCATACACCAGGACCCTGGATTCTGATTTCCGACTCAGTGCACGAAAACACTAATTGCATGTGTTTTTGAAATGTTTTTTTTCTTTTTATCTCCTTGAGTCAGCTCACTAGGTATAAATTATTGAACACGACACACCTATTTTATTTCAGGATGCCACCATGTAGACAACCATCCAGGATTCCCAAGAGAGTACACGATGACAGCCCACCGAGTGATGAGGCCTTGGTGCAGGTCCTTCTTACGGTGTTATAACCTTCGAGTGGTGTACCAGTAGTACCACTACTCATTGGGAAGATGTTTCCACCAGACCCACCAATAGAGGGTGCACACCAACTGAGGGCATTTCATGAGTTTCAGTGGCAGTGGACTCCGAGGTTCCGAGGTGAGACGGATCCGCAGGCGGCTGAGGACTGGCTGGAGGCTGTGGCTAGAGTTTTTCGTTTAGTTGGGACACCAGTTGATCTGATGGTGATCCTAGCTGCCAGTCTCTTCTAGAGAGCAGCTGGGATATGGTGGAGTCTGACACTCCAGTTACACAATGAAGAGAACCTCACCTGGGTGGACTTCTAGGGCCTTTTCAGGGCAGAGTTCACCCAAACGACTCTATGCTCAGTGCATATACAAGAGCTGTTGTACTTACAGTAGGAAAGCATGACCATGGACCAGTACTCGACGAGGTTCACTGATCTAACCATCTACTCCACTGACATGGTATGAGACCCTTTATTTAGGGCCCAGACCTTTGATTAGGGTCTCTGACGGTAGATCAGAGCATCGATGATATCGCTCATCATTCCGAAGAAGGATGGGGTGCTAGATCGAGCGCTTTTGGGGGAGAGATTCCTAGCTGAGCCGGAACCGATAGCGAGGGTCACCACTGGACTTCAATTAGTAGATTCATTCGTAGCAGGAAGTTGACAGATGAAATGGGGGCTCAAGAGGGCCAGACCTTCTGGTGGATGACCTTAGGATACAGGTTCTGTGGTGAGGGGCTCACGAGATAGAGGATAGACGAGGAGCAGGTATTGCTACTCGTGTGGCGGGAAAGGTCACATGGCTCGCAATTTCCCGACCTACCATACACACAACCAACTAACAGTCAAGGGGCCGCCAAAATAGAGGCAGAGGTTTGAGCGAGGAGGTCCACAGGGCGACAGATGTAGCAGAGGATCTGGTCGTGTATCAGGAGGTGGGCGGCGATTTGAGGTTCTACCACCACCACCTCCAGGTGGTCCACCCCGACCACATGCAGCAGGTGGACAGGGATGAGCTCAGCTCCAGGCAGCTGAGGCCTACGATCATAGAGCTCAAGAGCTAATTATAGGTATGATATGTGTCTACTCCACCTTATATGCAGTACTTATTGACACAGGTTCCAGTCACTCTTTCATTTCCACAGCTCTCGTTCAGAGCTCAGAGATTCCGGTGGAGCCGTTGGCTTAATCCTTGTGATTAGAGACTCATATGGGATAAGATTATACGATTAAAAACTGATGCTGGTAATGTGAGATTACTCTAGGATGTGATAGCTTCTACTGGGATATTCTAGTAGCGGCGTCAAGGCCTTACAAAGTCATCTTGGGTATGGACTGTCTATCCACAGTCCATGCTCAGATTGACTGTATCAGGCATAAAGTGTGGTGTGTCCATGAGGATGGGACCAGGTTTTCCTTCATTGATGAGAAGGGAACCTTTGTAGAATAGGATGGACTTACCCAAAGGAGGGTAAAACCGATCACTCATTATTTGGCTAGCCTTTCCCTCGGAGCAGTTGATGTTGAGAGTTAAACCTATTCTATAGTGGTGGACCAGTATGCCGATGTCTTTCCTGATGATGTTCCGGGACTAACACCATGCAGAGAGGTAGAATTTTACATTGAACTGTACCCCAGGACGACACCGATATATACACCATCATATCAGATGGATCCTACAGATCTTCGTGAGTTACAGGTACAACTATAGGACTTACAAAGAAAGGGGTTCATAAGACCTAGTGTTTCTTCATGGGAAACCTTGATTTTATTCGCCAAGAAAGAAGATGGGAGTTTGAGACTCTGTGTGGACTATCGGTGCCTAAAATAGGTTACCTTGAAGAACAAGTATCCAATTATAAGGATTGATGATATTTTAGATTACGTGAAGGGAGGTCGATGGTTTTCGAAGATAGACCTTAGATTAGGCTATCATCAACTCAGGGTATAAGATGAGGATGTGCAGAAGACGACCTTCAGATGTTGGTATGGACACTATGAGTTCTTGGTTATGCCATTCAGCATGACCAATTCCCTTGAAGTTTTTATGGGACTCATGAACAGGATATTCCATCCACACCTCGATCGCTTTGTGGTGGTCTTCATTGACGACATCTTGGTGTACTCAGCGGCGGAGGAGGAGCATTCCTACCATTTGCAGATAGTTCTGGATACACTCTGAGAGCACCGGCTTTATGGTAAGCTCTCAAATTTCCAGTTTTGGATACGAGAGGTCCACTTTCTAGGACACATTATCTTGGAGGTTGGAGTTGTAGTAGATCCGGAAAAGATAAAGTCTATGCTTTCTTGGGAGCCACTCAGGAGTGTGACCAAGGTGCAGAGTTTCCTAGGGTTGGCTGGGTACTACCAGAGATTTGTACCCAACTTTTCCAGATTTTTGGAACCCTTGTCAGTGTTGAAGAAGAAGGACAATCCCTTCGTATAGATGGGGATATGCCAACAGAGTTTTTAGGAGCTGAAGCAGAGGCTGACGAGTGCCCCCATCTTGAGGCTACCAGAAGTGGGCATTGGGTATGTAGCCTACTGCGACGCATCAGGTACTGGACTTGGATGTGTCCTGATGCAAGAGCTAGTAGTGATCTCTTATGGTTCAAAATAGACGAGACAACATGAGCATAACTACGCCACCCATGACCTGGATTTAGAAGCAGTGATCTTCGCCTTGAAGATGTGGAGGCATTACTTGATGGGTGAATGTTTTACAGTCTACTCTGATCACAAGAGTCTCAGGTATATCTTCTCTCAGAAGGACCTGAACCTGAGATAGCGATAATGGTTGTAGTTCCTCCAGGAATATGACTTTAAGATAATCTAAACTTCTGGGAAGGGGAACGTAGTGGCAGACGTACTCAGTAGGAGGTCTGGTTTACAGCTGCTGAGTGTGGCGACAGGGCAGCTAGCCGCATTGCAGATATCCTTTGTGGATATATATGGAGCAGCTTACCTCCAATATATGACTGTAACTCCCCCACTCCTTTAGTGATTTTGGGAGTCACAACTTGGGTACATTGACTGCGAGGCTTGACATGCCCAGCTATCCTCAGGACAGGCACCTGATGGATTTTTTAAAGGTGAGGAGCATGTCATCCTCTTTAGAGGATTCACCATGGTACCAGTGGCGCTACGGGAGGAGGTGTTAAGGGAGTTCTATACATCCCCTTTAGCGATATATCCTGGTGTTATGAAGATATACCAGGACCTCCGATTTCAGTACTGGTGGCCAGGGATGAGGAAGGAAGTAAAAAAGTTTGTTTCACGATTCCTCACTTTCTAGAAAGTGAAGGCCGAGCATCAGGTTCCGGCAGCCTTAGCACAACCACTGGAGGTGCCAGAGTGGAAGTGGGATGGTATCTCCATGGACTTTGTGACAGGGAATCCACATACGTCCAGGGGACATGATTCCATATTTTTGATTAATAAAACACTATTCTATTGAATATTTTATTGATAATAAATGATATAATTTCCTCACATTGTGTTAAATATGTTTAATTAGAAAGTATTTGGGATTAGATCATTCATTTGAATATTTGCTGAAAATTCCAGTTTTACCCTTTTAAAATCACCGTATTATTTCAATCATAAATATTTTTATTTGAATTATTTGAACTTAATATTTTGTAACTGTGTTACTAACTTCATGGGATACAACTTTTATTCAGGATACTAGATCAAAAGAATGCATTTGGATGGAGTAATTGGGACATAAAGTCAAAGGTGGGCTAGACACTCTAGAATGCATAAGCTTATGTATTTCGGCTATAACTCCTTCATCATAGCTTGGATTAATCCCATATTTTTATAGGAGATAGAGGACCCATATCCTCACATATTAGCCTTCTGGAAGGCTGGCCAATTCACGCGTTTTGGTGGTCAAATTAGCGGTTATAGTTGGAATAAAATATTTGGCCGAGATTCCCCATTCACACTTGAAACCACTTTGAACCTAGCATCCCCACCACTCTATAAATTGGTGTTTTTATCATTTTGTGGGGTTGGGACGTGTATTTGGAAGTTTATGGAATAGGAGAAGTGTATCCACTCCAATTATTCAACCATTTCAATAAGGTTATCTCTTGAAGCAAGGATCCCTTCGACGAAGCCTTCTCCTTCTCCTTCGTGTTGTAATGCTTTTGTTTGTGTAATAAACTAATTTGTTATTATTTTATTTATTATCTTTTATTCTGTTTTGTTTAAATTTATTCTTCTCTTAATCTTCATCTTTGGTATTTAATTCTTTAGTAGAAGCGTTATTGGGTTATACCCATTATAAACCTTTTCACATGCAAAACGCTTCTACGATGACTACACCACCCATGGAAGAATAGTCTTTTAGTAATCGATATATCTTCTACCATCTTCATTTAATTATTTTGAATAATTGAGATACTATAATTAATTTAATATGATCCATGAATTGTGTTTTTAAATTGTAAGAAACTAAGAAAGCAATTGAATAATTAACACAAAAACACGCGAGGTCGAGATTTTGTGTAAATTGTGAGAGCGCAATCTTAATCGGTAATGCAAGACCACAAGGGATAAATTTGTAGATTTAAAATATAATACCTAAACAAAATTCATCCTCATTTATAGAATGGATATTTTCTCTATTAACCACTGACCATAAGCTAACCTTAGAACAACAATCAAAGCAAGGTGCTGCGATTGCGTGTTCTGAAGCTAGCCTAGGGTTTAAGTAATTCAATCTTTGTGGTTAAGTTAACTCTTGTAGGGTTCGGGGGTTAACAAATTAGGGGATAATAATTAAGTGGATATTGATTTAAATGATAATTATTAATAAGTAAATGAAGAGGTAGAGTTAGATCGATTACTCCTTTTAAATATTTCCTAAAAAACATCTTTTTATTGTGTCATTTTAATCAAACTTCATTTTAAAACTAAAAACAAAAAAAATGAAATATTCTTCCAAAAAACTTCTTCTAGATTTATAAACTACTAAAACCCCCCATAATTTTAAGTAGTGTTTCAATTTTATTCTCTTTTATTTTTAGAATACCTCTGAAAAGTTTTTTAATTCAGTTCCTCCTTTGAGAGACGACCTTGGTCAACGACTCTGCTGCACCTAAGTACCCCAAAATAACACTAATCATTTGAGGGCTCCCACAACAGTGCTCTTTCAAATTGGCACCATTTCTGGGGAGACAAGTAATTATTTCAACCAATTAGAGTTATTTATTTTATTTTACATTTTATTCTCTTCCTCTCTTCTTTCTTCCTTCTTTACCCAATCCGATTTCTTTTTTTTTCTTCTTCTTTTATTTTATTCTACTTATTTTTAGACCATCAACTCAAACTTCTAATTTTTATTTTAATATGGTCCAATTTCTTAATTTTCATATTTCATTTATTTATGACACGAACTAATCTCGAGGATCTCTTAGATCTTGACCCTGAGATTGAACGTAGCCTTAGGGAACGAATCAGACATTCTTAGTCTACGGGAAGTTTCAACATTCAACTAGTTGGAGAATTACTCCAATACCAGAACATTGAAATTGGAAGTAATTCAAATTCAACCATAAAACAAGAACCAATGGCTGATAATAATGGAAATGAACTTAATATAACCATTTTAGAATTGGTTGCACCTGATATTAACTATCAACCAAATTGTATTGCATACCCAAATCTCGAATCAGACTTTGAACTAAAATCTGGGTTAATTCACTTACTTCAAAAGTTTCATGGACTCTCTGGTGAGGATCACAATAAAAATTTGAAATAATTTAATGTGGTTTGCTCAACCTTGAAACCAAGAAATGTATCTAAAGACCAAATAAAATTAAGAGCATTCCCATTCTCACTTGATGGAGCTGCGAAAGATTGGATGTATTGTTTACAACATGAAGATGTAACTTGTTGGAATGATTTAAAATTTCTTTTATTACATAGATTTTTTCCAGCATCAAGGACCACATCCATTCGTAAAGAGATATCTGGGATCAAGAAAGCACAAGGGGAGTCAATGTATGAGTACTTGGAGCGATTCAAGAAGTTGTGTGCAAGCTGCCCACATCACCAAATCAGTGAGCAACTACTCATCCAGTACTTCTATAAAGGACTCACACCTATGGAGAGAAGTATGGTGGATGTTGCGGATGGAGGATCATTGGTGGACAAGACACCAGTAGCTGCACATGCTTTGATCGACAAAATGGCCCAAAACTCCCAACAATTTGGCGATCGAGGTGAACCACATGTCAGGGGAGTACATCAGGTAAGTCCATATTCTCTTGAAAGTTATTTGATTGATACCAAGTTGGAAGAATTGAAAACTATGTTGAGACAGATTTCTTTGGCACAAAAGACATCCTAACCCCCTCCTTCAAGGCCTTGTGGTATTTTCACTGAGACAAGCCACCCAACTGACTATTGACCACAACTCCATGAAACAGAAGATTGCGCAGTAGTGTTCCCTGGGAGACCATATCAGCAGCAACAACAACAACCATATCCTCAAAAGAAGTTTGATCCAACATACAAACAAGGGTGTAAGGATCAATCAGACATTAGGTATGGCTCTGGGCAACAACAAAGGCCCTCTTTTCAACAAAACTTACAACAGCCTCCACCTTACCAGCAGGGTTTCCAACAACCCCAAAGGAAATTTGAATATCAAGAATCAACAAGCCAACAAAAAGGGAATCCCCCACCCAAGGTAGATTCTAACACTGATGACCTTTTGAAGCAAATTTTTCTTAATCAACAGAATGAGCTGAAAAGT
The DNA here is from genome assembly GCA_963277665.1 of Viscum album. Lineage (NCBI taxonomy): Eukaryota > Viridiplantae > Streptophyta > Magnoliopsida > Santalales > Viscaceae > Viscum > Viscum album. Next base: position 1,230,332,879 of record OY728139.1, on the reverse strand, counting down.
CAAGGTTCGGAGTTGAGGGAGTTGAAGACTCAAATGAACCAGATTGCCACTGCCCTCCATGAACTTGTAAGTAAGAATTATAGAAATCTACCTTCCCAAACCACTCCAAATCTAAAGGGGAATGTTAGTGCCATCACATTGAGAAGTGGGAAGCAAATGAATGATACATCTGTACCTACCATTCCACTGGGATTCACCTCAACTCCAGAGAAGCCGCATTCTATACCAACTGATGAGAAATCCAAGGAGAAAGATAAAGGTAAGAAAAATATTGATGATGTTACTCCTAAACCCCTTCCTTTTCCAAACAGGGTTGTTCAAACCAAGAATATGGCTGAAGAGGTGATGCAAAAAGAGGTTTTGGACACATTCAAGCATGTTGAGATCAACATCCCTCTACTTGAAGCCATCAAACAAATCCCAAGGTATGTCAAATTCTTAAAATAACTCTACACCAATCGAAGAGGGCTCAAGGGAAATGAGAGGATCAATCTTGGAAGTAATGTGTCATCACTCATTACACCAACTCTAGCAATGCCGATAAAGTGCAAGGACCTAGGGACATTCACCATCCCATGCACCATAGGGGAGTTTCACTTTTCTGATGCACTTTGTGATTTGGGAGCTTCCATAAATGTGATGCCTCACTCTGTATTCTCTTCTTTAAAGGTTGGTTAGTTGAAGCCGATGAGAGTAGTGGTGCAATTGGCAAATAGAGCTATGACATATCCAATAGGAGTTCTTGAGGATGTACTTGTCTGGGTAAGAGACATGATCTTTCCAACAGACTTTTATGTGCTCAAAATGGAGGATGATTAGGTAAGTTCTCATTCCCCCATTATCTTAGGTAGTACCTTCCTCAAAACTTCAAAAACTATCATAAATGTCAATGAGGGTACACTTTCCATGGAATTTGGGGAAGAAGTTGTGATATTTAATGTTATGGATTCCATGAAGTACCCCTCATAGGATCATTCTAAAATTTTTATCTCCCATTTTGAACCACCAAGTAAAAACACCATGGAATTGGATTGTCCTATGATTAGGGAGATTATGAGTATTGGTTCTAGTTTGATGTCTAAGAGTAATTCCACAACTGTTTCTAAGGAAAAAGACTCTCTAAGATTTGATTTTGAAATGGAGACATATTCTTATTTTGATCATGTAAACTCTGATTATGACATGGTTGTAGAGTATGCTAATGGATTTGATGCTTTATTCTTTGTTTTTGATGATGTATATTATGATACTGATGCTCTTTGTGCACATATTTTAGTTCCTTCTATGTCTCCATCCATACACCACCCCCCTAAATTGGAACTCAAGACATTGCCACCAAATCTCAAATACTCATACTTGTTAAGTGGTGAGAAATTACCTATTATCATTGCTAAAAATATCCCTTTTGAACATGTAGAAAAATTTTTGAATCTTTTTAGGGAGAACATCAGGGCAATCAGGTGGGCCTTGGCTGACATATCAGGTATTAGCCCCTCCATTTTCATGCATAGGATTCTTTTGGGGGATGGGGATAAACCGGTGAGGCAACCACAAAGGAGACTCAATACAACCCTTCTGGAGGTTGTTAAAAAAGAGGTTGAAAAATTTCTCGAGGCTGGTATAATTTACCCTATTTCTGACTCACAATGGGTTATCCATGTCCAGGTTTTACCAAAGAAAACTGGTTTCACTGTTATAAAAAATAAAAATGATGAGTTAGTTCCTGTGAGAGTACAAAATAGTTGGCGAGTGTGTATTGATTATAGGAAACTAAATCAATCCACTCGTAAGGACCATTTCTCACTTCCATTCATTGAATAGATGCTTGAGAAACTGGAAGGTAGGACACATAATTGCTTCTTGGATGGTTTCTTTGGCTATTTTCAGATTCCCATTGTAGCAAAGGACCAGGAGAAGACGACATTCACCTGCCCATTCGGTACCTTTGCTTACCGAAGGATGCCATTTGGACTTTGCAATTCCCCAGGTACCTTCCAGAGATGCATGGTGAGTATTTTCTCAGATTTCATTGAGACCTTCATGGAGGTATTTATGGATGATTTTACAGTTTATGTATCCTCATTTAATGAATGTCTCTCTAGTTTGGGTGATGTGTTGCATCATTGTATTGAGAAGAATATGGTCTTAAATTTTGAAAAATGTCATTTCATGGTCGAAAAGGGAATTGTATTAGGTTATATAGTCTCACAACATGGCATTGAATTTGATAAATCTAAGGTAGACATTATTTCATCCCTACCATATCCTACATGTGTGCGTGATGTTCGATCATTCCTTGGACATGATGGATTTTATTGACACTTCATCAGAGATTTTAGTATGATCACTCTACCCTTATCTCGATTGCTTCAAAAAGATATTGACTTCAATTTTGATGATTCATGAAGGGTATCATTTGATGAGATAAAGAAGTGTCTGACCACTCCACCGATCATACAACCCCCACAGTGGGACCTTCCATTTGAGCTTATGTGTGATGCGTCCAACTTCGCGATTGGAGCTGTCTTATCACAGAGGGAGGAGGGACGTTCACATGTGATTTCATATGCATCGAGGAAATTGGATTATGCCCAATCAAACTACACCACAATAGAAAAGGAGTTTCTTGCTGTTATATGTGCTTTTGATAAATTTAGTTCATATTTATTGGGATCTAAAGTAGTTGTTTTTTCTGACCATGCAGCTTTGAGGTACCTCCTAAAGAAGCCATATGCAAAGCCACGACTTATCTGTTGGATTATCCTTCTTCAAGAGTTTGACATCGAGATAAAGGACAAGAAGGGGTCAAAGAATTTGGTGGAATACCACATGAGTAGTCTTACTCACACACTAGAGGGTGACACCTTGGACCAGGTACCACTTTGGGACACTTTCCCCGATGAGCATCTCTATACCATCTCAGGTACACATCATTGGTATGCTGATTTAGTTAATTACATTGTTTCCTCTGAAATTCCAGAACATTTGAAGAAGCATCAAGTCCAAAAATTAAAAAGTGATTCTAGGTTTTATGTGTGGGATGATCCTTACCTCTGGCGCATGTGTAGTGACCAAGTCATTAGGAGGTGTGTTCCTGATCATGAGTTTGAGTCTGTTTTTCATTTCTGTCATACACTTGCTTATGGTGGACACTTTATACCCCAACGGAAATCTAGGAATGTTTTGGACTCTGTATTATATTGGCCTAGCTTATTCCATGATGCCCATGTGTTTTGTAAGTCATTCTCTCATTTCCAACACACTGGGAACATTTCTAGGAGACATGAGATGCCCCAACAACCCATACTATTCTATGAGATTTTTTATGTATGGGGAATTGATTTTATGGGTAATTTTCCTAGTTCATTTGGATTTTTGTATATTTTGGTTTCTGTTGATTATGTGAGTAAATGGGTGGAGGCCAAGACCACCAGGACTGACAATTATCATGTTGTAGTGGATTTTTTCAAGGATCAAATTTTCTGCAGGTTTGGAGTACCAAAGGCCATCATCAATGACCAAGGGACACACTTTTGTAATATAAATTTTTCTTCCCTCCTTCGAAAGTATGGGGTGACACACAAAACATCAACACCATACCACCCCCAAAAAAATGGCCAGGCTGAGGTTTCAAATCGTGAGTTGAAACAAATATTGGAGAAAACCGTGCAGCCAAATAGGAAGGATTGGAGAAAGCACTTAGATGATGCATTGTGGGATTATAAGATAGCATACAAGACACCCATTAGTATATCCCCATTTCGGATTGTTTTTTGGGAAAGCATGTCATCTCCCTGTGGAAGTTGAGCATCAGGATTATTGGGCTATAAATAAATGCAACATGGATTTGGCCCAAGCTGGAATCCAAATGAAGCTTCAAATTCAAGAGCTTGAGGAGATTATATTTTCTTCATATTAGAACTCAAGGCTCTACAAGGAAATATCAAAAGCATCTCATGTTAGAATGATCCAACAAAGGGAGTTTCATGTTGGAGAGAAAGTCCTTCTCTACAGTTCACGACTGAAGCTGATGCCTGGTAAGTTGCGTTCCATATGGTTAGGTCCTTATGTTGTGACTACTGTTTTTTCCTTATAGTGTAGTGGAGATCACAGAAGAGGGCACAAGAAGGAGCTTTACAGTCAATGGGCAATGTTTGAAGAGATACATTGAGGGACTTCCTACTGATGCAGTGGATTTTATCACACTGCATGACCCCAACATCACTTGATCACATCAGGCTGTTCCTAACACTTTAACTTTGTTATTATTTGTCCTATTTAAAATTATAAATTTCATGTGAATATATCATCTCATGGTTTCACATTGAGGACAATTAAATATTTGAAGTGTGGGGGAGGGAACCTTTTAGTTTATTAATTTCAATTGTTTTCCTGATTAAAAAAAAACAAAAAAAAATTGTGTGTTTTTATTTTTCAATTTTCTTTGTGTTTTTGAAATTCTTGATCTGAAATGATTATCATCACAATTTTTAAATGCATATCAATGAGTGAAAAAATTTATCCCATGAAACTGAGCTTAAATGAATGTTGAAAATGATTTTGTTTCAAGTTCAAATATTTAGTAATTTCATGAAAAGTACATTGAATTTTGAATCCCATGCCACATATCACTGTCTTTATATTTGAAACCACATTCTTGTGAGGCATATAAACCATTATTTTCATATTCTTTACATTCACCTCACTTCTTGAGAGAACCAAACCATGCTTGATTTAACTAGAATTTGATTTATTTCTGTCAAAACTTGAGGGTTTGAGGTACTTATGTTTAAATGATTAAGGAATTTGTTTGGTATTAAAGCCCCTATTTCAAAGAATCATTTTTTATAATGGCCTACCTCTAAAATTTAATCCTTTTAGCCCTTATAATCCATGCACAACCTGTTAGGTTAGCCACATTACAAGCCAATTTTCCCTATCCAACCAACTCTTGAAGTGAAATTGCATAATCTAGTTGAACTTAAGTGTGAGGGAAGCTATGTTGTGTTGTGATACAACATTCTGTGATACTTTGGGTGGAAAATTATATTCTGAAGAGATGTGTTTACTTTTTAAGAAAACCATTTTATTGAAATATGTGCCTTTTCTGGATCTTCCATGAAAAGTGAAGATGTGCCTTTTCTGGAGCTTCTAATTGAGGTAGAAAGTTGTGCCTATCTGAAGCTTTCAAGAAAATCATGTTTGAGAAGATTGACATTTTTGATGCTGAAATGATGAATGGTGTAAACTATCCAAGACTTTTCATGATTATGGAGCTGAATTTATACTATGGTTATTGAGGAGAAGACCATATTTAAGTGAAAATTAGATTAATGCAATTTTGCTTCAAAAAGAGTAAAGGCCTCCTCATTCAGCCCCAGAATTTTTCACACCTTAATCCTACCAATCGAAATCCACAAAACAACCCTGAAAAGTCCTCATGATAAACATATGTCTTTGACCAACATTGGGTGGTGATCTAGGAATTTATAAAGCCTATGGTGACCCTTGTATGAGTTTGGATGAGAAAGACATTGCAAAAAAAAATTGATATTTGTGTGATAAGAGAAAATTCAAGCAAGGTAAGTGTTTTGTGCATGGGAGGATAAATGAAGTGGAAATATATTGAATTATATAAATGGAGAACTTAAAATAATGTTTTTTTATGTGTTATGATATCTTTTTATTCTTGGTGTGGAATTGATGGATCTCAATGATATGTGTTTTAAAATTTGTTTTGATTTGATATTGATGTTTACTTGATATGAAGTTTTGCTCAGGAGTGCAAAAGGGTAAGTGTGGGGGAGTTGATAAAACACTATTATATTGAATATTTTATTGATAATAAATGATATAATTTCCTCACATTGTGTTAAATATGTTTAATTAGAAAGTATTTGGGATTAGATCATTCATTTGAATATTTGATGAAAATTCCAGTTTTACCCTCTTAAAATCACTGTGGTATTTCAATCATAAATATTTTTATTTGAATTATTTGAACTTAATATTTTGTAAATGTGTTAATTACTTCATTGAATACAACTTTTATTCAGTACACTAGATCAAAATAATGCATTTGAATGGAGTAATTGGGACATAAATTCAAAGGTGGGATGGACACTCCAGAATGGAGAAGCTTCTGTATTTCGGCCATACCTCATTCATCTAGGCTTGAATTAAGCCCAAATTTTGAGAGGAGATAGAGTAACCATATACACACATATTATCCTTATGTAAGGTCAGAGAATTCATTCGTTGTGGTGGCAAAATGGGTTGTGAAAGTTGGAATAAAATATTTGGCTGAGATTCCCCATTCACACTTGAAACCACTTTGAACCTAGCCTCCCCACCACTCTATAAATTGGTGTTTTTATCATTTTTTGGGGTTGGGACGTGAATTGGGAAGTTTAGGGAAGATGATAAGTGGATCCACTCCAATTATACAACCATTTAAATAAGGGTAGTTCTTGAAGCAAGGATCCATTCGACGAAGCCTTCTCCTTCTCCTTCTTGTTGTAATGCTTTTGTTTGTGTAATAAACTTCTTTGTTATTATTTTATTTCTTCTCTTTTATTATGTTTTGTCTAAATATATCCTTCTCTTAATCTTCCTATTTGGTATAGAATTATTGAGTAGAAGCGTTATTGGGTTATACCCATTATAAACCTTTGCACATGCAAAACGCTTCTACGATGATTACGCCACCCATGGAAGAGTAGTCTTTTAGTAATCGATCTATCTTATAACCTCTTAATTTAATTATTTTGAATAATTGAGATACTATAATTCATTTAATATTATCCATGAACTGTGTTTTTAAATTGTAAGAAACTAATAAATCAATTGAATAATTAACACAAAAACACTCGAGGTAGAGATTTTGTGTAAATTGTGAGAGCGCGATCTTAATCGGTAATGCAAGACCACAAGGGATAAATTTGTAGAGTTAAAATATAATACCTAAACAAAATTCATCCTCATTTATAGAATGGATATGTGCTCTAATTAACCACTGACCATAATCTAACCTTAGAACAACAATCAAAGTAGGGTGCTGTGATTGCGTGTTCTGAAGCTAGCCTAGGGTTTAAGTAATTCAATCTTTGTGGTTAAGTTATCACTTGTAAGGTTCTAGGGTTAAAAAATTAGGGGATCATCATTAAGTGGATATTGATTTAAATGATAATGATTAATAATTAAATGAAGAGGTAGAGTTAGATCGATTACTCCTTTTAAATATTTCCTAAAAAACATCTTCTTATTGTGTCATTTTAATCAAACTTCATTTTAAAACTAAAAACAAAAAAATGCAATCTTCTTCCAGAAAAATTCTTATAGATTTATAAACTATAAACAACCCCCATACTTTTATGTATTGTTTCAATTTTATTCTCTTTTATTTTTAGAATACCTCTGAAAAGTTGTTTTAATTCACTTTCTCCTTTGAGAGATGACCTTGGTCAGCCACTCTGCTGCACCTAAGTACCCCAAAATCACACAAATCATTTGAGGGCACCCACGACAGTGCTATTTCAGTGATCATTGAAAGACTCACTAAGTCGGCACACTTCTTACCTATCTGAGAGTAGGGATCACTAAATGGATTGGGACGCCACTACGTACAAGAGATTGTGCGACTTCATAGGGTGACATTGATGACCGTCTCTGAATGTGACAAACATTTTACATCCCAGTTGTGGAAGGGATTACATGATTTGTTTGGGAATCAGCTACGTTTGAGCACCGCCTTTCATCCTCAGATAGATGGTCAGACAGAGAGGACCATTCAGACACTTGAGGAAATGATTTGTGCTTGTGTCCTCAATTTTGGATGCATTTGGGAGGATCACTTTCCCTTAGTGGACTTAACATACAAAAAAATATCACTCCACCATTGGTATGGCACCATTCGAGGCCTTGTACAGTCGACCTTATAGATCACCCCTATACTGAAAAGACCTAGGGGAGTCAACACTTATGGGTCCAGAGATGGTACGGGCTACCACTGAGAAGGTGCAGATCATCCAGGAGCAGATGAAGGCTGCACAGAGCAGACAAAAGTCATATACTGACAGGAGACAAAGACCTTTGGAGTTTGAGGAGGGAGACCATGTCTTCCTATGGGTCTCACCTCAATGAGGTTTGCAGAGATTTGGCCGAGGTGGAATGTTATCTCCGAGATTCATCAAACCTTTTTAGGTTCTCATCAGGGTTGGAGAAGTGGGGTATCACCTGGATCTTCCCCCACAGATGCACCAGGTGCATGACGTTTTCCACGTGTCGCAGCTAAGGAGGTATGTGCATGATCCATCGCACGTCATAGACTGGGGAAATCTAGACATTGACGATGGGGCGACGTTTACAGAGGTTCTAGTAGAGATTGAGAATCAAGAGGAGTAGGTCCTTTGTGGATAGTCGATACCTATAGTGTGTGTTCCCTCGTAGCACAGAAACCTCTAGGAGAGCACATAGGAGCGGGAGGCTTAGATTCATGTTCAGTACAAAATTTGTTTCCTTAGTCTATATTGTGGATTTCGGGGACTAAAATCCCTAAGGTGAGGATAATGTAAAGACCATAATTTTCCATGTAATTTTTTTAATTATATAGAATTATTACGAGTCTGTGAAAATTGATGTCGCGTGATTCCGAGGTCTGGTGTGCTCTGAATTAATTTTTGAACTTTTTTTAAGTTACGTTCAGTAAATGCACGAGTGATGTTTTCTAAATTTTTAACTGGTTCACAGATTAAAAATTTATGGGCGTTGTTGAATCTGCAACGTTGGGATTAACTTAAGGGATGCTTCACTTAGACCATAGTAGGTTGAGAGAAAAAGTTAGATTTTGGACATTTAAAAGAGTAATAAAATAAATTTGTTATTTATTAATCTTTTTATTTTTCCTCCAATGGACAAGTGGCAGTGGTAGGACCATGCTCCAGAAGGAGTATGAGCAAGGATATTTCACCATAGAAGAAGTTAAAAGGATTGAAATAATGAGAGGCTATGGCACCTACCATTGGGACAAGCCTGTGCATGCATGGGAAAGCCTAGCTGAACAACCATGCGAAGGTGGAGATATGATTTCACAATGAATATGCTAGGGAGGAGAAGTTTCAATTAGTTAGTCTGGATTGTATGTAATTTTTGAAGCCTACGGGCAATTAAATCCTCTAAGGCCTATGGGAAATGTAATACTTATGCCTACGGGCCTTGTAAGGGTTCCACCTCACCCCTTGACAGTGGATTATAAAAAATCAATAAAAAATGAAGGCCTTCGGGCCATTGGAGGAGGACTTCTCAAATTATGTGTAATAACACCATTGGAATTAGGAAGGTTCCTAAATTAATTGAACCCCATTAATTCCATGTGCGTTACTCACCCTCCCCCTCTCCTATTTATATGGATCTTGGGGAGGAGTATTGGAAGAGCTTCACCAAGCGATGAAGTTATGATAAAGTGCCGCGACGCCAACCACTTGGAGGACGGGACTGGTACCCGCGGGAGGTGATGAGCACCACTGATCGAAGAACAATGACTCTTACTCAAACACGATGTTCTCCAATGATATTGAGATAGGGTTTATTTCTAGTCTAAATTCAAGAGTTAATGTATCAATTATCCTACCCTCTTTCTATCAAGATAACACGGAGGGAGTGAGCCAAATGAACAAGGACCAAACCCTTTACCCTTTTGTTGGAATTTGGAGCATTCTTCGCAAGCATTATATTCAGGATTGGATGAAACCCAAAATGCTGGGTGATGGCGGTGGCCGGCAACAGCCGGCCATGGAGGAGATGGAGGTGCATCGTCGCGCGCCGCCGATGAAGAAGTCTGTGGTCTTAGCCGTGGCGGGTGAAGGCGGTGGCCAGCAATGGCCGGCCACAAAGGAAGTGGTGGCGCATCGTCACGCATCACTGGAGAAGTGGGCCATGTCATATCTCCGCGGCGGATAGCGGCGGCCGACACCGGCTGGCCGCAAACAGAGGCGGGCGGTGCACCACTGAGGATGACCACAACTCGGAAGCTGCGACGGTGGACTAGGACCTGTAGTGGATCCCACAGGCAAACTAGTAGCACCAAGAGGTGCCTCTGCTCCACCTTTTGAATGGGGGAGACCACTCCCCCCGTACCAGCGAGGGCGGACCCCGCTCCAGGGGGGCTGCACCTCTAGCAGGCCGCGCCGCCCAGATGGGCTAGGTCGATTCGTGGCCCAGTAGGCCGAGCCCACCATGATCCAACCCAGCTGGGTCAGACCCGGACCAGGTCGGGTCATCCTTGACCAGGTCAGACCGGACCAGGTCGGGTCATCCCAGACCGGGTCGGACCGGACCCGGACCCTTCCAGGCCCAGTTTTGCTAAGGGAGCCATAACTTGAAATTCGAGCATCTGTTTGACGAACCGTCTATGGCGTTGGGACACTTGGAGTGAAGGTAATTTTGGTATACTAAATTTGAGTTTTTGAGAAAGTTGGAGTATGGATAGGTTGGATCTAACTCGAATCCAACCGGGCCCTCAGAACTAAAATGCTTATAAGTCACAGATCGAGCGTCTGATTGACGCACCGTCTGTCGCGTTGGAATCCTTAAGACATATAGGTCTTTTGGGATACTTATTCATGAAGCTTAATGGTGGTTGAGGTATGAACGATTTCTTGAGGAGAGAATCCTCCGATAATCAAACGTGCTTTGAGCGAGAATCCAGTGGCTGATAGTGAGGCGGAGGTTGGAGACAGATCATACGAAGGTTAGTATCGAGTGATCCTGTGTGGGTCAGCACTTACCATTACTATGTGGGTCGGATTCTATGTGGGTTAGCGATACTGTGTGGGTCATCAGGGGTTAGTACCTATTGATCCTGTGTGGGTCAGACTTTGTATGGATAACAATAGTACCTCCCGATAGAATAAGATGATCTAGCTTCTCGAATAATCATCTGTACTTATGTGCTTTACTTATACGTAGTGTGAGATGAGTATTTACCATTTTGGTACTTTCACCTTCGTGGTGTTACCTTCGTGGTGTTACCTTTGTGGTAATTTCACCTTTGTGGTGTTACCTTTATGGTACTTTCACCTTCGTGGTGTTGCCTTTGTGGTGTTACCTTTTTGGTACTTTTACCTTCATGGTGTTAACTTTGTGGTGTTAAATTTGTGGTAATTTTTACCTTCATGGTGTTATCTTCGCGGTGTTACCTTTGTGGTACTTTTACCTTTGTGGTGTTACTTTTTTGGTATTCTTACTTCGTGGATCAGTTGTGCAAATGGCTTAAAAGTTGTAGCCTTAAGTTTTCCTCATGAATGAGATGAGTATCTTTTGATAACATAGGTAAATGTATGGGAATATAACTAAGTAGAGTTGATGAATGATTTGTGCTTTGTGATTGAGGCCTTTCTTTGTGGTTTTTCCTTTGTGGAACTTTGGGAGATCTTCGGGGGTCTCGGGGTCTCTACTAAGTATCGTTATACACACCCCTGAACGGGCTTCGCCAACACCATACTGTGTCTTGTGCAGATGATGGACAACGTTGAATGAGGCTGAGGGATCTAGGACTGTACGGTGATCATAGGTGGACCATTTGGCGTGACGTGATGCAGTGACTACTGATTAAGAGTTATACCTACCCTTCCGGTAGGATCCTCAGTGGATAATCCATGAGCTATTTTTCTCTTTCAGTTGTACTTCCTCTAATGCCTCGAAGACCTTTATTTTTTTTATTGATTTTGATAATCCACCTTTCAAGGGTTGAGGTGGAATCTTTACAAGGCCCGTAGGTGTAAGTATTACACGGCCCATATGCCTTAGAGAAATTCATTGCCCATAGGCTTCAAACATTACATACAACCCAAACTAACTACTTGGAACTGCTCCTCCCCAGCATATTCATCATGAAATTAGATCTCCACCTTCGTATGGCTGTTCATCTAGGCATTCTCATGCATTCACAATCTTTTCCCGATGGCATGTTCCATAACCTCTCATTCTTGCAATCTGTTTAGCTTCTGTTGTGCTGAAATATCCTTGCTCATCCTCCTTTTGGAGCTTGTTCCTTGTAGGTTGTATGGTTTGTATCTGCACTAAATGTGGCCCAAATGCCTTGAGGTGGCTCTAAGGCCTTACTTACTTGGAGGCATGGGTGGCCCGAAGTCCTTAAAGGACTCAGGGACCAAATCGGTGGCCCGAAGGCCCAAACGGGGGAATAGTCCCGACTGCTACAGTGCCAAACAGTACCTACTAAATTCCCCACTACAGTACCTACTATAGTAATATTACATTTCCTACTACAGTACTTTTATAGTACCCCAGAAATATTCTTTCGCCTGGATTTTTCAGGTTTGTACTTGTACTTTCCAATTGGGCTTGTATTCCGACCCCCTTTACTTTCATTACACTTTTTACTACAGTAGTTTACTTCATGGTTGCTTATTATTGTGTTCTTGGTTTGTTTGTTTGTACAGGTTTAAAGGAAATTCCTTCCCATTATATGGTTACGCCTTTTCGGTACTAGTCGCCAGCCCCTGGCCTATGGAAGGCGGGCTTGGGGTATTCACGGCACGGGCCCCGGGGGACGGGTCATGACATCATTAATGAATTATTTTATCAACTTCATGGAGCCTAATATTTTTCAAATATTGACCTTCATTCTGGGTATCATCAATTGTGAGTAAAGAAGGAATACATTCTGAAGAAAACCTTTTGAACATGGTATGTACATTATGTGTTTATAGTAATTCCATTTGAATTGACTAATTAACCTACTATTTTTATGGATCTAATGAATAGAGTATTCAAGGAATATATTGATTATTTTTTTGGGTATTCATTGATAATATTTTGGTATATTATAAAAGTTATTAGGAACAATATAATCACTTATGGATCATTCTTGAGACTCTTAGAAGGAAATAGTTTTATGATAAATTTAGTAAGTGTGTGATTTCTAGCTTCAAGAAGTTTCTTTTCTTGGACATATTGTCTCAAAGGATGGGTACTATCTGTGATTCATTCAAATTTTTTCCCAATTAGATAACCCATTAAACAAGATTACATAAAAAGGGGTCAAGTTTGTTTAGATAAAGGAATGTGAAGACTATTTTTATGAACTAAAGAATATATTGGTCAATTCTATGATTTTGATTCTTCCATCCATAAATGAAGGGGTTTGTGATATATAGTGATGCATCAAAAAAGGTACTTGGTTGTGTCCTAATGAAAAATTATAAAGCTATTTCATATGCATCAAGGAAATTTAAGTGAAAAAATAGAACTATTAAACCCATGATCTTGAGTTGGAAGTTGGAATATTTTCTTTTAATATATGGATACACTATCCCTATGGTTAGAGATATGAGATATTCCCAAACCATACGAGATTAAAATACATTTTTTTCATAGAAAGGGGTCAATATGATGAAAACTAAATGGCTTGAGCTACTAAAGGATTATAATTTCCCAATACAATACCACCTATGGAAAGAAAATAAGGCAGCATATGCATTGATTAGAAAAGTTCATGAAATTATGACCCAAATGAGGATTGAGAGAGATTTTATGTTCATGGGTCTAATAAATATTGATATGGGAATTATTAAGGAAGGGGATACATCACCCATTTTTCAAATGATTGGGAAACCATATTTATTAGAAAAGATAAAAAGTTCTCAATCTGATGATGAGAAATTTTGTAATAAAATTAAAGCTGTGAATGATGGGAAATTAGCAGACTTCATTTGTGAATATGGTGTTCTGAAATTTGGAAAAAGATTATGTGTTCCATCTATATCAGATCTAGAAAGGGAATTTTTGGATTATTCTCATAACTAAAATTTCTCGAGACAACCTAGTAGTAAAATGATGTATAAGGATTTGAGGGAACATTTTTGGTGGGATAACATGAATTAGGAAATTACTGATTATGTGTCCAGATGCTCAGTTTTTCAACAAGTGAAAGTTGTGAGATGACATACTAGAGGATTCATGAAACTACTTCCTATTCCTGGGTATAAATTGGATGAAATTACTATGGATCTGTTACAAGACTACTAAAGACTTCTAAAAAGAATGGTATAGTGTGGGTTATCATTGATCACCTAACCAAATATTCACATTTCTTAATTATAATAGGATATTTACCTCTTTATAATCTCTAAAGGATCTATATTAATGAAGTTATATGAATTCATGGTGAACCACTTTCAATTTTGTCTGATCAAGATCCCCGTTTTACATCGAAATTCTAAAAGAGTTGTCGAAGGATATTGATACTTAGCTTAATTTGAGCATTGAATACCATCCTCACACTGATGGAAAATCTAAAAGGACTATTCAGATAATGTAATACATGTTGAGGTCATTCTCACTTGACTTTCAAGGTATATAGGATCAATATTTACCTTTGGTAAAGTTTTCTTATAATAATGGTTTCCAATCAAGTATTAAAATGGTGTCGTATGAAGCATTATATGATAAGAGATGTCATACTCCAACATTTTGGGATTAAGTTGGTGAAATAAAACTCATAGGCCTAGAAATTTTTAAAGGGAAAACAACAAAGATAAATGCTATTCAGGATCACATTAAAGCATCTCAAAGTAGGAAAAAGAGTTATGCCGATAATTGGAGGAAATATTCGGAATTCCAAGTGGGAGATCATGTTTTATTGAAATTATCACCATGTAAGGGTGTTATAAGGTTTGTTAAGAAATGGAAAATTATCCCTAGGTACATCAAACCCTTTTAAATCCTTGAAATAATTGGAGTTATTGCTTATCATTTGTAAATTCCACCAAATATCTCAAAAGTACATGATGTCTTCTATATATATTTGTTAAGAAAGTACATGCCATAACCAATGCATGTGCTCAGCTGTGATGAAATATAATTGGAACCTTATCTATCATAATATTAATAACCCAAAGTAAATTTTCCTTTGAAATTTATGCATTTTTCTACCTCTGGTTACAATTTTTTAGGTTCTTGCAATAATAGTAGTGTGGTAGAATCCCTTTGGATCTTCTATCATACTTTTATGAAAGATATTAAGGTTCACATGTTTTCTGATCAGATGTTCACTTATGATTTTATTCTTAATAGCCTTCATATGTATTGCACTCTTGTTTATGATAAAAATAGATACCAAGATCATAGGAATCTTTGGAATGACCTATTTATCTTACTAACTCTATAAAAGATCCTTGGTTAGTGATTGAATACTTTAATGTTATCCTTTCTCCCAGTGAGAAACTTGACCCTTCCCATTCTCACATTTCTTCCAGGGAGTTCCAAGCCTCAATAGAAGATTGTAACCTGGTTGAAATCAATATTACTGGTGAAAAATTCACTTGGTACATAAGAAATTATAATAGGGTGGTTTCTAATAAACTTGATAGGGCTCTACTGAATGTCTTGGCTCTGGATGCCTGGAACACCATCTCTAGAATCACCTTACACAAGCTAAACTCAGATCACCATCATATTATGGTTAGTTTCCACTCTAAAAATATCAAGACCATTATTCCTTTAAAATTTAACAATGCTTGGTTATAGGGTTTGGAATTCTCTAATCTTATAAAAAGTTGCTGGAATTCTATGAGTCATCATACTGATGGTTTTTCTTGTATTAAAAAGATAAAGCATCTCAAACTTTTTTTCAAGGGTTGGTGCAATGCTAAATCGAAACAAATTGATAAGGATATATCCACTCTTGAGAATTATCTCAATAAAATTCAAAATACTTCCACCTATACTGGCTTCTCCTCTGACTCTGAAAATGAGGTCAACATTGCTATGAAGCTCAATTACCTCTTGGCTCTTAAGGATAGAATCTGAATTTTTTTTTTCAAAACTAAATGGCTGACTGATGGTGATCAAAACAACAAATTCTAAAATACCATGCAAAGGGTTAGGAAAGTCTATTGTCCTCTGTCATTTCTCAAGGAAAATGACATCCTCTATGATTCTGAGGCTGCCATTGCAAATAATGTGGTCTCTTATTTTGACACTATCTTAAATGGGTCAAGTATAAAAAAGGACCTCCTACCTGGGATCATCCCAAATTTGGTCCATGAGGAAGAGAAATTTTTTCTCTTGAGAACCCCCCTTGATCATGAGATAAAATCCATAGTATTTAGCCTCAACCCTGACAGTTCTCTAGGGCCTGACGGTTTCAGCAATGGTTTTTTCTAGCACCACTAGGAGGTAGTCCATATATATATTTGTAAGCTGATTGCGACTTTTTTCTCTAATGGTATCCTTCCTTATGGTCTCAATGCTCAATTACTTACCTTAATACCTAAGGTGGACAATGCCTCTGAAATTCATTTGTTCAGAACCATTGATCTCATCAACTCCCTCTACAAAATCATTACCAAGCTCCTGGACAATAGGCTTTCCTCTCTGTGTAACAAAATTATCTCTTGGAACCAATTTGGATTTATCAAAGGTAGGTCTATCCAAAACTGCATTTTCCTTGCTTTGGAATCCAAAAACTCTCTTAATAAAGAATCTAGAGGTGGAAATATTGTTATTAAGCTTGGAATTAGAAAAGCCTTTGACACAATAGACTATAATTTCATTTTCAAAGTTCTCTGAGGTTTTGGTTTCAATGATGTTTTCCTTAGTAGGATCAACTCTCTTTTCAATTCGGCCTCTATTTCCATCCTTATCAATAGATATCCCAAGGGATATTTTAAATGCTCGAAGGGAGTCTGACAAGGTGATCCCCTCTCTGCTATCCTTTTATCCATTGCAGAGGATTACCTTAGTAGACTCCTCACCTCTCTTGTTCATCAAAGTAAAATCAAACCTATTCAGGCTACCTGAAACCTCAATGTTTTGACCCATCTACTTTATGCAGATGATATTATCCTATTCCTTAATGGAGGAAAATGCAATATCATAAACCTCAAATCTGCCTTATCTCACTATGAAGATATCTCATGTCGATCCATTAGTTGAAGAAAATCATTTATTTTATTTGGGAAAAGTTTCCCCACCTATAGAAAAAGATACATCTTTGAGAGTCTTGGTATCAAATAATGGTCCTTTACTTTTATTTACTTGGGAGTTCCCATATTTTGGGGAAGGGATAAATCTATCTACTTTAATGCTATCTATGACCAAATCATTAACCAAATTTCATCTTGGAAAGTAAACTCTCTCTCTATGGCTGGTATAATCTGCCTTGTGAAATCATCTATTGTCTCCAAAATGGTTTACTCTCTGATGATCTATAGGTGGACTATCAGTATTATAAAGAAAATAAATTTCTACATTAAAACCTTTGTTTGGACTGGTAGTATCCTAGAAAGGAATCTTGTTACCATACCCTGGTCTACTTGCTGCAAAACTCTTGAGAGAGGAGGGATTGGCATAAAAAACCTCAAGATTTTTAATGAATCCCTCTAAGACAGACTCACTTGGAACTTGATAAACAATAAGTCTGACTCGATTACCTTTCTCAAGAATAATTTCTTGGAAAAAATTAAAAACTAAAGTTTGAGTTATGTTAATTCTTCCCTCTGGACATCCATTAGGACCTCCTTTATCAATATCATGAAAAATTCTAGATGGATGGTTAGATCTGACTCCACCATGAAATTTTGTCTTGAAAACTGGACTATCACCCCCCTTATTTCTATGATTCCTTAGAATACCTCTCTAGTTAGTATCAATTGCACCATAAAAAAGGTGATGCATTATGATAACTTAGATCTCCCTGATCACATCAAGCAAGTTGTTGATGAGTATCCCTTCACCAATGATGAATACTTTCTTATTTGGGAACCATCTCACAATGGTATTGTTGATTCAAAAAATTATTACCATAATTTTTTTACTTTCTCTGAAGCTAATTTCACTTGGTTGAAACCTTTTGATAAAACATGGATCAAAACATCTAGACTTAATCTTGTTTGGTGTATTGATCATAATAATATTCCTACCAAGGTTTGTCTCCAATCCTTTGGTCTCCAGATATGCTCGATATGTACCCTATGTCATCAACATAGGGTGGACATCAATCATTTATTTTTGTCTTGTTCCACATCCACTGTTATTTGGAATTATATTATTGACATCTTTGACTGTATATGGTTACTTGCTGACTCTATCTGCTCTCTGCTAAAATGTTGTGTAGAGATTGAATCTTTGTAGTAAATCAGAAATATTTTATTATCCACCATTTTAGATCTGCTCCATGTTATCTAGTATGATAGAAATTCCATTATCCACAACAACTACTCATTCAATCTTAATGCAGGTCAGAAAATAATTCTTATTTCCATTAGGGATGCCGCCAAGCTTCAGAAAGCCCATTGTGATAACTCGGTTGGTGACTTTATGATCCTTCATCAGTTTAGAATCAATGGGTTCTACAAACACCCAAAGATCTCATTTGAAGTGTTCTGGCAAGCCCCGATTCCTGGCTGGATCAAAATCAACGTTGATGACGCTTCTAAAGGAAATCCAGGTCCTGCGGGTTGTGGGGCCATTTTCAGAGACTCTCTTGGGATATGTCAGGGTTGGTTCTTTGGTAGTTGTGGGATTTCATCTTCCCTGGACGGTTAGATGATGGTTGTGATTCAAGATATCCACTTTTTTAAGTTAAGAGGCTAAAACAACATTTGGATTGAAAGTGATTCCACCACCATTATCCAAGCTATTTGGAATGGTGTGGTACACCTTGCTTGGCCTCTTACAACGCGATGGAAGAATTGTCTTAAATCTATCCTTGGGATCAGATACATTTCCACACATGCCTAATGTGAAGCAAACATGACGAATGATGGTCTTTCCAACAAGGGAATCAATCAGGACATTACGCGGAGTGATGTTTTTCCAGTTGAGCTTCTCCCTATCTATGAAAAATATTGTAATAAAATTCCTTCTTTCAGAATCATGTAGTTCCCTTCCTTTTTTAAAAAATTGTGTCTTACTTTAAAAAAATACAATTTTGTTCATTTTAATCATCTTTATATTAAATTTTTATATTAAAACTTTTTAAACCTTTGAATAAATTTTCTTTGAAAATATGCTTCCTTATCGCATCAGTAAGATTAATTTTAAATTTTTTTTATAATTATTTGTATTAAATTAGAAAAATGGATTCCATATTTTGAAACATATTAATTTATATTATATAATAATTTCAACATAATTTTTTACCAAAATTAATAGTGAAAATGGTAAAAATTAACTACCACAGTTAAGGTAAAAATGAATTTATTGGGGGATTAAACTAAAAATATAAGGGAAAAATGACCTAAATACTTATATAAAATATATTTTATGGAAATATTTAGACCCTATAATTTATAATTATCATTAATAATCTATTTTTACCCTTTTGGAATGTGAAAAATGTGATTAAACCTTTTTCTTTCCAAAAATTACAATGTTTCCACTCACCACACTTATAAAAGGCCACCCACTATCCTCTCTTCTTCATACATTCAAACCATTTTGGTTCAAAAAAATACCTACCCAAATAAATTAAAAAATTCCATAAACTCACCCTATAACCCTTATTTTGGGTATAAATCTATCCATGTAAATATTTTGGTGCAAACTAAGGAGGTTACCCAAAGAAGAGGTAACATTCTTTAACGAGAATTTTTATTTTATTTCTTCCTCCACCAACAAAAATTATTTTTAAAACATGATGATATAATAATATAAGTATATTAAATATAATTATATATTTTTATGTTAATTTTATGACCTAAAAAAATCACAAATTCCATCAAATGGGTTACTAAATCATCATTCGTGTGTACGGCGGACTATCGTATTGCGAATCGATGTCATTCGTTTTTCCATTAGCACCTATCATGATTAGGTATAATGATGTATATACTGTATATATATGATATTTATAATATAATAATATCTCTGGAGTCATTATATATTATATAAATTTTTTACCTTTTGTTCTTTAGGTGATATGATAACGTCACTCATGTGTATGCAAGACTACCACCTCACGAAGA
The DNA here is from genome assembly GCA_963277665.1 of Viscum album. Lineage (NCBI taxonomy): Eukaryota > Viridiplantae > Streptophyta > Magnoliopsida > Santalales > Viscaceae > Viscum > Viscum album. The sequence continues at coordinate 1,230,312,891 of OY728139.1, read as the reverse complement.
AATGTGATTTTTATTTCACTAACAATTTACATGGAAGGTGATAAGGATAAATATATTGATTATATGTTTTATACATGAAATAATTATTATATTAATGAAATATTTATCATTCTTAAAAGATATTATATCATTTTATTTATTACCTTTTCACTCACTTAAAGATGATAACATCGTTCCTATACGTGTGGACTACAACCTTCACGAAGTGATGTGACTCTTTTTTTATCACCATATCACATGGATGATATATATAAGTATATTTAAATATATAATATAATATTTATGATATTATTATCAATATTTAAAGATAAAATATTACTTACCTTTTTTCCATAATTATCGTAGAAAAATGGAAACGTTACCCAAACATATGTCCGTGCTACTGTCTCCATGATCGTAACATACTTCTTTTCTCAAAAAACCATCTCTCATGATTATTCTTAAAAGTATAATTGATATATAAATATTATAATTATTTTATGATTATTATTCTAGATAATATGTAACTATATAATATGTGTAAGAACCATATCTTTCATAACAAAACACACATGAGAAAACAAGGAAATTAACACCCAAAATATTGAAAATAATGAAATATTATTAATGAAAAGTTGATAATATATTATAAAATGATCATATATGACATTATAAATATTAATATGGTTATTTTATAAGTTAATAAATTATTTAAAACTACAATACATGAGTTTAAATAATGTTCAACCAAAAGGAAGTGCGAGGTAAGGGATTTCATCTCAATTTAATTTCATCATGGTATATTGTAATGTTATACACCTAATTTAATTTATATGGTATATATAATTACCCTTGACATGAAATATCATGGTTACTTAATAATTTATGGTATTTTAAGTTTCAATATGAATTATTTCATTGAAGGGGATTTGACTTGAAAATTACCATGTGGTAAAAGTTATTGTACAATATCACATTCTCTTGTGATTGCTAAATTTCTCTTGAAATAATAAATTTATTGTGATAATTTTTCATTGTTCATTAAATTTATATGAAATATCCATATTATTGTATTATTTATATGGTTATTTCCAAAAACGCATACCATTTTTACATATGGTGTTTACTTTGAAAGTTAATTGATTAGTTGGGGAAATATTGATAAATCTGTATCCTTTACTCAATACAGATATTTGATGATAAAGAATATTGATTCATGAATTAAATATATCATTAGATATATGAGAAATTATTTGGGCATGTGGATATAGGTGGGGCTTGGTTATAGAGAGCCCCTTGATGCATCTACATGTCTCATGAGACAAATCAGATGGCCAGATCAGATGAGTTTTTACCTAATAGTTTTAAACTATCTTGAGGAAAGATCTTTACAGTAGTGGTATCATGATGCCTGAGATCATGAATTCTAATAATTAATAATATCATTTATTTAGGAAACAATTATTATTATTATCTATGAGATTTTCTATATTATATTATCTCTAGATGCATTTCATTCTCCGTTATTGATTAAATGGAATATGTTTTTAGTTATTTACCTTTATATATTGATTTAATAATCTTATATTTATATTAAAGTTATTTAAATGTAATTTTTGTTCAATTATTTACCTTTACATGTTGATTATTATTATTGATTAATGATAGCTTCCGTTGTACTTAAACCTTACTGAGTATTTGAGATCACCATTATTTTTTTTCCTTTCTAAAAAATATGAAGAATAATTCTTGGAATGAGTTTTCAAGGATGTATTTCATTCAATTTTTTATATATTTTGTTTTATTTTCTATTTACAATATAAAATGGGTATCATGTATGTATCTGGTTCTCCAAAACTGCTAAACTGATTGGTCCTTCGGGATTCGAACCTTTGTATTTATGCCAATGTAATAAAGAAGACACCAGATCTGGGAAACTAGAGTGGGGGTCTCTACACTGGATATGATTAAACCATGATCAAAGTAAGAGGACCAAAAATAAAAAATCAAAACATATACAAAAAACATAGTATTTATTACCCAAAACATGATTTTAACAAATAATTGTTAATTAATGGGTAATACATGACCATAAGTAAATAATATATAGTATTAAATATATAAGTACGGTTTTATTATATATTTATAATTAACTTGTATTTATTATATAGGAGGTTCGAATGTGTACGACGGAAATGGAGACTTAAGGTAAGGAATTTCTAGTCTCTCTTTTATTTCTGGAAGACACATGAAAATTCACCACCACTTTCTTTTATGTGGTGTATATACTTTCCATTTGACATGTTATATCATTAATATCATCATTTTAATTAAATTTTATGTTTAATTTTATATTATTATTTATTTGGGCTTATGATTCAAAAGATTACTAAATCGATAATGGATTTCTATCTCACTTTTTTACTTATGTGAGACACATTCCATATTCACCACCTAATTATTTTATGTGGTGTGAATAATAAACATGAATGTATTTTATGATTCTTCTCCTGAAAATTATTATTATTTACATATCCATTTTTCGGAACTCTCTTTCAATAGGTTTATAGTTCAAAAGTTACCAAGTGGTAATGGATTTATATCTCAATTCATCTTCTTTAAGAAATATGTTATATTATGCATATGTCTTCTTTTATGAGGTGTATATATACCCCATTTGATATCTAATATAATTAATTTATTTGTTCTCATTATATTCCATGTTTCATTTAATATTATTATTTCATGGGGCTTACAATTCAAAGTTACCAAATTGGTAAAGATTTTATGTTACAATATCATATTTTATCAGGATTGTTTATGATTATGATTCCAATGATAAAATATTATGATATATATATCAATAAACTCATGAATTTTATTATCATATGGTAATGTCATGAGAATACATTTTTTCCCCTGTTTTCCTCTCTTTATGTATTTAAGAGTTTAAAAGAACATTTTTAATAAAAAAATGTCTTTTGTTCTCTCCTCGATCAAAAATCCTTTTTCTTCCAAAAAAATGTTTTCTAATTTTTTTCAAAAATGTTTTTAAAATTATTCAAATGATTTATTAAATAAATTTCTACCCATATTTTAATTTCTAAAAAATGTTTTGAAAGGAATATTCTTGTCATTTTACAAACAATCCCCATTTCTCTTTTACCAAAAATGTGAAAGAATATTTCTTTTAATATGTATGGATGAATGAAATACCCTTTAATCATGACCATTATTTTCCTTAAAGATTAATTTATAATTTTTCAAGGTTATTTTACAAGAAATGTATTTTCAAAATGTTTTATGTTTTAAAAAAATTATTTTTCAATGTGGAAAAGTTTTTTCTTCAAGAAATGATTTAAATGTTTTTTAAAGCTTCCTTTAAATATTTAAAAGTTTGTTTTCAAAGAAAAGAATTTTTGAAATATTTTATGAATTTTTAGTTTTAAAATTTTATTTTCAAATAAAATTTATCTTCCTCAAGATAAGTTCCAAGTTATTTATCTCTCAAAATAATTCTCCATCTAAGATTATATCATTTGATGTAACTTATGCTTTGTTGGGGATATGAACCAAGAATACCATTATTATTATTTAATTGAATGGTTTATGTTTATTTTGGAATTATTTTTATGAAACCTATTTCTCTTCCATGGGTTATACCATGACAAAATTCTTATGAAATCTGCTTTTTTTATGTGTTATTCTATAATAAAAGGATGAAATTATTATGAAAATTATATCTTTTCTATTGGTTATTATATAATAAAATGTTTATGAAACCCATTTCATTTCATGGGTTATGATATGAGGAATATTTTATGATATTTTGGAAAACATACATATGATTTTCATTATTTGATGAGTGGGACCTATATCTCCCTCCAATGCATTGAATAAATATTTATATCTCATGAGATAGACCAGACTAGAATGGGGAGTAAACCCAATTTAGTAAGGGAATTTTTCCATTATGATGGTCATGGGAGTGAACCTTGATTACTATGATGGTTTGGGGGAGTGAACCCATTCCACTATGATTTACTTTGAGGTGATTCTTGACTACTATGGGAATGATTTTCTATGCCTATGTGCATGCCACAATTCTATGTCTTATAATAATGTTATACTCTCATGGATCATGTTCTTTGATTCTATTATGATTTATAACTTATGAACTACAAATATTTATTCTATGAATCAAGACTATGATATTTGATATGTAGGTTATTTTTTTCATATGTTATGATCATGTTTTCATACCATTATTTTCATTTTATTCTTATGTATCTTGAATTTTTACCCCTACTGAGCATCTGAGTTCACATTTTCTTATGTTTCCTTTCCCTAGGTTATGAAAAAGGTTTTAAGTAGGGTATGTTTTTAAATGGTACTAATGGAGAAGATATTTATGGGATATATTGAATATCTTTCACCAAATTAGAAGATTGTGTACCTAGTCTCCAAAGACACTAAACTATTATGGTCCTCAGGTGTGTGTTTGTGTAATGTATTGAATATTAATCTAAAAATATGTAATTTCAATGTATGAAAATATTGGTTCACTATAATCTATGTGGGATAATTCTTCAAACTAGGGGAGTACAAGATAGGACACTAACAGCCACCTAGGACACGGGAGGGACACTCATGGAGCACACTCCAGGAAAAAAGACCTCATGCACCTTTTCATGGGGAGGAAATTTCAGGATGCAAGTGAGACGTCAAGGGTGATGAGCTAGCATGGACGTTAAACTAGAGAGTTGGATAAGAGTTATAGATGTGGTGGGCCTTTGGGAATGTAATTAATTTCATGCCTCTAGCCCCTCAGGCCATTAAATGTAATCCCTATATGACTCTAGATCTTTAATCTATATAATAGTTCCCTCTCAACCCAGTTAAAAGGGGGTTATCTACTGAATAAAAAAAAATCAAATGCCCTTAGGTAAGGGAACAAAAAATTATTAATTATTAATTAATGAAATGTTAATTAATAATCATTTCAAAAAATATTTATTAATTATTATTTACTAATAATTAATAATTATTATTCTTAAATATTATTTATTTATTAATTCTTAATTAGTAATTAGTAATTTTTTATTATTAATTTCTGATTGTTAATTGTTAATTGTTAATTATGAATTGTTAATTATTAATTATTACATATTAATAATTAATTATTAATATATATTATGTGGGTATATATAGATATATATTTATGTATATTTTAGTGTATATATATAATTATATTTATATATACGGGTGTGTGTGTAAAATTATTTATATTTATATACATTTATATAAATTTATGTATACTTATATATATATGTGTGTGTGTGTGTATGTTTATACATGCATATATATATATATATTTATTTGTATTTACATCCATTTATATGTATATATTAAATTATATTAACTATTTTATTAGTATGAATAACAGATGATGATATTAGGTGGTAAAGTTATTGTAATAATAGATTTATTTTTAAATTAAAATAGAAAAATACTGCTAAATATAAAAACCACTGATAAAAAATCACCATGAAATTATTCACAACAGTTTTTAAAACAGCCACCAAATAATTCTCAACCCCGTTATTCATAGTGGTTTTAAAAATCATCATGAGTCATTTAATGATGGTTTAAATGGTTACTAAATATGAAAATACCATCGCTATATAATTTTTTTATCATAGTGTTTAGGATACAAAATGATATTCATTATGGTAACTAAATTTAATTATTTATATTTCTATTTACTGACACAAATTAAACTCTATTATGAAATTTAGTGAAATTCACTTTGATTTTTGATTATAATAATCTTTTACTTGTTATCCTTTTAACTTCTCTGAGTCCAAACAAACTCCCACTAGCCTCTTAGAAACTATATTCTATTTAGAATATCATACTAAAAAACACTAACTCATTTGTGTAATGAAATAACTCTTATTTCCTATTAATAGGAATATTTATCAAACCATTATATCCATATTATATATGATATTTTATGTGTTTGGAGAATTATTCTGAAAATAAGACTTTATTCCTTAAAATATTCCATTGATGAGTGGTTAGATCGTATCCTTCATATTTTAAAATGCATTTGGATAAACTCTTTTATCTTGAATTAAACATTTTGACCCCTTACCTTCTTCTCAAGCATGTTATAGAATCCAATAAATCATAAACCTTCTGTAATAAAACCACCATTAACAACTATATCAATAAACAACTTCCCTTGGTATATAAGATAAATCAAGAAGAAAATACCCATCCTTTATATAGATTAATATGAGATTTGATATATTCCTTTAAAGTTATTCCATGATTCAACAACCCTTTTCTTTATCAATTGAATGAAAACTAAAATATCTTTTAATTATTTCATTAATTTTGAATTATTGTATATTTAAAACACTTGTAAAACATATAGTTGGTATCATATACGCTTAAAAAATCCAAGAATTGATTTTATAACACCAATACCTAATATGTTTACTCCATAAAGTTTCTCAAACCCCTTTAGGTATCTAGATAATTAAATATCTAATATGGAAACATTACCCCTTCCTAAACTACCAATCAAGTTTTGATGACCTTGATTAGAAATTTTGAAGAAAAATTGTTGAACTCTACAACCAACTTTTATTCTTCTAATTTTATTTTTACCCACTTGAATTGTTGATACAAAACCAAAATCTAGAAATCACAAGCCTGGTTCATCTATCCTTTGAGAAGGTATGGTAAAATTTTCTTGAAATAATTCGCATTGCCATAATATTTCCAATGATGATTCCAAAATGAATTCTATAACCAAAATAATCCTTAAAGGAAACCGTAAGTATCTCCAAGTTATTAGAATAACCAATCATATTAATTATATGAGTGGTGACTAAAGTTCCCTTAGTCATTATGTATCTAATGCATTTGAAATTTAGAATGAATAATTTTATGTTTTTCATAAACATCTAGTTTCAAATATTAAATAATTCCAATAATTGGTTACTCAAAAAGGTATTTAACATAACAAAAAATTTATCCTTTATTACTTAAGAACCAGTCTAAGTAGTTTCTTGCATTAATGTTATCCTTTTTCTAATATTGATCAATAAGTTAAGTTTTAATAAGAAGACGGTTATATCTATCCATAAAAAAATATTTTGTCAGACATGTATTTTATTTTAATTTTTTTTAATATAGAATTTTATTAAATGTGCTCCCACTAAAATTATATCCCCTTTAAATCTATCATATCCATCAGTGGTTTAAGATCCATATTTCACTAAGAAATGATTCCAATTTTTTGTTTAGCTCACCAATTAGCATTCAGGTAGGCCATCATGATAATCATATAATATATGACTCTAGGATAGTTGAGTGAACAATCATTTTCATAATCCATCATATGGATAAACTTAAATTTATTCATGTGGTATCCTTCCTAAGGGTTTACTAACTAAGTGTAATCCAAAGATAATGCTAAAAATTAGACACCTAATGTCATGACCCATCCCAATGGGGCCCATGTTGCGACTCCCCAATCACACCTTCAATAGGCCAGGGGATGGAAACTAGCATCGAGTAGCCATATCTCTAACATGGAAGGCCTTATCCTAAGTACCTATAAATATGCACACACCTCCAAGCCCATACAATGCTGAAATACAAAAAAAACAACCATGCATTAATACATCTAAATCCCACAACCAGAGCGTGACAGGAAGTAAAGAAAAGTAAACCAGGCCAAATACAATCCCACCACATAGTCTGAAAACAAGACCAATTTGAAATTAATACTGGGGAATACTGTAAAAAAGATATAGGAATAAACCTCAATCTGTCTAGTCTTAGTAAACATTATCTGGTCCTAGTCCATCTATGACTTTGTAAAAAGGTCAATCGTCTGCACAAGAGATGACACATGCTGGCAAATCCCATGTAGGGGTGATTATAACAGTACCCAATAGAACACCCCAAAACTAAAAAGCATACAACAAAAGAATATAGTCATCTCTACACATGCATATTTCTAAAAAACATATATCAATAAAATACAGATATACTCAATAAAGACATACAGTCTAAAGGTAAGTCACAACCGTAATGTCATACTAGGAGTCCAGATCAAAGGTTCCCCATATCACTCGTCTAGGCGAACATGCTCTTGAGTATGATAACACAAATAATGTATGTCGAAGAGGTAACACTCATCGGGTATCACCATAGGAAGTACACACTGAAATTCCAAATAGATACGATACAAAAAATGAGGATAACTCTTAAGGCCATGGGGTATACAAACAACTCAATTTGGATTAACCTGCTAAGTATAGGATCATTGCCCATGTAGTGTTGGTCCTGACAATACCAATAACTCCACATAGGGCATGAATATGAATAGAGGATCTCACATTGGACCTCACAGAAGGATTACAACAACTTTATCCAAGAATTTCCACTGAAGGCATCATTTTCCTAGGAGTAGAATGTGATTCTATACTAAACCTTAGGGTATTTATAAAGGGAACACACCCTAAATAAACTTTTCCAAGATATAAAGGACAAGGTCTCCAAGCCAACTTTAAATAAGTACATGGTGTGTTGTAGGTTTATACGTCATGTCCCTTTGATCCCGGGTCATGCACGTGTAAACAGATCATGTCTCATGTTTGTGTCAAATTACATGGCATGATATGTCCAATACTATAAAAAGGAATTTAATAGTTCTGATATCTATTAGCGCTAGAAAAAAGTGCTGATAAATGGAATATTTACCAGTGCTAAAAAAAGCGCTGATAAATTTAACCCTTTATCAGCACATTTTTAGCACTGATAAAGTGCCCCTTTATCAGTACTTTATTCTTAGCACTGATAAATTCTTGAATAAATAAAATTAAATAAATAAATAAAAAATAAAAAATAAAATTATTAAAAAGAATATTAGAAATTTTATTAATTGAATAACTATTGATAAAAATGAATAAATTGATTATACTATATATAAACTATAAATACTAATAAATAGTTTGTATTAAATATATAGATATATGCAAAATGAAAATTAAACAAATTAAAAATAAAAATAACTAAATTGATAAAAATACTAAACATTTTATTAATTAAATGATTACTGATAATGTTAATAAATAATATATATTAAATATATTAATATATATTAATATATATTAATATATATAAATATGATTTATGTATACAAAATAATATTTATGCTTTACATTAAATAGTAATATATTTAGTGAATAATGGTTTATAATTAAAAATTAATATGAATTAAAAATACCGACTAATTGCATCGAGTAATGGATATAGTTGATTTTTTTTATTTTTCAATTTATAACATAGATCAAACATATTATTTTGATTTTAGATATACATAATATATACATATTCACACACAAAAATATATTTTTTAGAATTTAATTAATTTATATTATTTATTTTATATATATTTATTTACTACATTTTAATATTTTCAATATGTATTCATCTTTATTTCAATATGTATCTATTTTTTTAATGATTTATATTAATCAAACTTATCCAAATTTTCAATATATTTTACTCATTTTTAATTAATCAATGTACTCATTTTTAACATGCATGAACCTAAGATTAAATATTCATTAATCATGTTAAAAATAAATCTGTAAACAATTATTTATAAATAAATATATTTATAAATGTATATTTATAGTTTTTATACATTTATAATTAAAAATTAATAAATAATATTTGTTTCAAAATTACTTATATAATTATAAATAAATAATTATAAAATTATAATAAATTCATTTAAATAATGAATATATTTACTATGTTTTTATATATATAATTATATAAATATATATAAAGATATAAATTATATTTTTTTTAAAAATATTTATATAATTATAAATAATTAATTATATATTCAATTAATTAGAAAATTATTATTTTATAAAAAGTATTATTATAAGTATTATAATTATATATAATAATTATACTTTTTAAAAAAAATTATTTTTTTAAAAGTATTGTAAGTATTTATCAGTGATTTTTTAGCACTGATAATCATAGATATTTATTAGCGCTGATAAAGATTCATTTCATCAGCACTTATTAACTTAGTGATGATAAAAGGTATGTTTATCAGTGCTTTTTTTGAAGCACTGATAAAAGTGTCACGATCTATTTCAAGAACCCTAACCATTGTGAACTAGTTCGCGATATACGAAGATCTCTGTGAAAGTGACCTCCTGCTGACACTACTTTTTGTCTAATCCAAGCTCGAATCTAGGCCACAATCAAGGCTCCAACTACTCCAAGGATCAAATCCAAGTCTCTAGAGATTCAAGGGTTGAACACAACCACAGATCGAATGAAATCCAGGTTTTTCGATATCTCTAATTTCCCTCGGTTATCCATTGAACCTTCTCATCCCACATCCATGTATCCCAAAAAGTCTAGTTACACTATACTATAATAAAACATCCCATAATTCATTATTTTTTATATATATTAAAGTATCTTCTTCCCCAATATCATGCGGGTCTCCTTGGGGCAACATTGATGTTATGCTACTTGAAATATATCAAACCCAATGTTGGTTCATGTTGTTGTGAGGTATAATAGGCTCCCAATACCTATATTCCATGACATATACCTTTTTAAATCATCAAATTTTTAAAAAATCATCCATATAATGGTTGGTGTTGTCATTGGTTTTAAATATTATATTGAAAACCACTTGGATGATGAAATATCTGACATCATTGGGGTCTTATATTATGTCGTGCAGAAATTGTCACATAGTGGGTTGAGTGAGGAGGAACTAAAATATAGGGTTATTACCTTCTAATTTATAGTTAATTCTAGAAGTTGTTTCCAAAAAATGATGATGAAATATCTAACAGTACATGGGAAGAACTATATAATTATTTTTTTTTCATGAAATTTTTTCCTAGGGTAATTAGCACTAAAATATGGTGTAAAATTAATGGTTTATATAGGATAACTATGAACTATTTCACGAGGCTTGGTATATATTTAGGGGTCACTTATGAAATGTAACAATCAAATGATTCTGATGAATATGTAAAATCAGATGAGAAAAAACAATATATAAGTTTAATTTGTTGTCTTATTTATTTAACTACTTCTTGAAAAAATATAATGTTTTCAGTTTTTATTTTTGAAATATTTCAATTTGAATTTAAATAATACGACTTAAATGATATAAAAAAATAGTTTTAAGGTTCTATAATCTATGGAAAATATTATACAGGAAAAACTAATTTTGATATAAAATGTAATTGATATTCTGATTTTGGTTGTTCAAATATAGTAGAAAAATAAACAATTGGAATGAGTAAATTTCTAGGAAAAACCTCAACATCATGTTGTTTTAAGAAAAAATACAGTTTCATTACATGGTGTAGATTAATAGTATATTTTTTTATAGAATTTATTATTCTCAATCCATTAATATTGGACAATTTTTTTCCTAAATTTGATATTTTCTTTGAAAAGTAACTTACTTAACGAGAAAAGTTTTCTATTATTTAAATTTTAAAGAATATTTTAAATCATTCAAGAATAAATCTTATACCACTAGATTTAACTAATTTTTATAAAATAAAATATTAACATTTATTGATGTAAATTTAATACATAAGTTTTAATAGAATCTATTTTTTTAAATAAAATTTATTTTTCATGGATAAAATCATTGCACCTTTAGAATCCCACATCAAGTCAACTTTATTATTTTGGATTTAATAATTTAATGACATTTTAAGTTCATTGTGGATTCTTAATTCTATTAAATTTTATGGTTTACTAACATAAATGTAAATCCATTTTTTATATCCTTCTAGTGGTAATATGATCCCCCACAGATGTGACCATCTCAATTACATGACATAATTTTTTTTTCATTACAATACATTACAATGACCATTTATGTTAAAAGTTTTACAAAATTAGGACAAAAAATTAACTAAAAACTCATGTATTTTTAAACTAATGGACAATTTTTGGAACAATATATACAACAAATTGATCCACAAGAAGCCTTCATTGTTCAAATTTGGATCAATCTCCTCATGTCACATTGTTCTTATTTAGATAAAGATCCTCATACATAGATTTGATCCAATTATCATGCTTATCAGCCTCTATAAATTATTTAGGCTCTACTTGGGAAAAATGAGGTATTTTTTAGAATCTTGCTCCTTTTAATTTTCACTGAAACTTTCCAATCATGAATGACATTTTATTAATTGATTTCAACCTTGATTGTATTTCTTTCACTTGATAAAAATATATCCATCTTTGAAATGATAACACACTCATTAATACTTCTTCAAAATCCCTTCATTTCTTTCATCACACATCTAATAAACACTATGTATGTTTTACTTTAATACATCTAAAACATATCATTATTTAACATTGCCTTTTTGTTCCACCCTTATTTTCTCCTCATCCTCCTCACTCATTGATTGATTGTTTGGTGAGATCTATTTTCATTTTTTATAATCATTCTTTCTTTACTATCAGCATATCCCTATGGTCAATAATGTTTTCATAGTAAAATCATTATCCATAGAATTAATTTATTATTTCATATTTATGTTTAATCTATTTATTTTTAGCATTAGTCATATAATAATTGTTTTCTTGTACAAGTGTATTCTTTTGTTTTAGTTGGGGTGGTTTATTCAAAGTTTCTCATGATCATGAGGGACCAGACTTCGATCCTGTAAATGATATAATGACAACTAGAAAGTGAGAAAATAATTCATACAACCATCAAGAAAATCTGAATTCCTACTACTTATTTAATTAATTTTATCATCATTTTATCTAACATTCGTAATTTAATTTCCTTATCATTTTTATTTAATAATTATTTAGTTATTTTCACAGATCTTTTTGGAAGTCATATTTTTATTTCCAACTATCTGCAACAAGCCATAAAAGAGATAAAATGTTTTTTTCTGCCAATCTAACAACGTTTTCCATATTCATTTCCTTTATTTTTCAAGAATCCAACAATGAATATTGATTCAATGTTGTTATCCAAAAAATCATTCTCATTTTTAAAAAATAGGAGTGTATAGGAAGCTCACGTTTCTATTGTGGTGACTTCTTGTGATATAATGGGCACATGAGCTTCTTCCTCTCGTCTGATTTTCAACAATGAGATAAACATTTCCGCTATGAACATCAATTCAATATGCAGTGTTGGAAATTTGACATATAAAGACAATATAAACGTCTTTACATTGGTAGTTAGGATTTCTTTTAGACATTTGGACATTTAATAGTCAACCACATATCAATCCAACACACGGTGTGACAAGTATGTATCAAAGTGTTTCTTTTTATTTAAAATTGACATAAATTTTAGTAAAAGGAAAACTAACATAATCAAAACTGAGAAAACAAAATCTAATTTTTTTATACTTTATGGAAATGATCCATAAGTCATTTGGGATGTGTAGGAATCAGTCTCGCCTCAATACAATGCACAGTGTGACTGGTATAACTCAGTGTGTTTGTTATCGATTTAAAATTGACAGTTTTGTTCAAAAAATCTCACTCATTGAAAACAAATCAAACACACTTTTATTTTTTTTATAATTTATTAAATTTATTAATAAGTCATTTATGATGTGTAGGAATTGGTCTCACATCAAACTGATACACAATGTGATCATTATAGGTCAAAGTGTGTGTTTCTAGTTTAAAATGACATTTTAGTAAAAAAACAAGTGACATAATCAAAAACAAGAAAACAAATTCATATTGTTTTGATACTTTAGTAAAATGATCCATAAGTCTTTTGGGATGTGTAGGATTCAGCCTCACCTCAATCCACCTCACAATGTGACCGATATGACTCCAAGTACATCTTTTTATTTCAAAATGATATCAATTTTAATAAAAAGGACAACTAACCTACTCAAAACCAAGAAACCACATTCATATTGTTCTGATACTTTAGTAAAACAATATATAATCCATTTGGGATGTTTATGAATTAGACACACCTCAATATGATGCATAGTGTGACCGATATAACTCTAAGTGAGTCTTTTTATTTAAAATTGACATCAATTTTAATAAAATTAACAACTGACCTAATCAAAACTGATAAAACACATTCATATTGTTTTTATACTTTAGGGAAATGATCCATAAGTCATTTTTGATCTGTAAAAATCATCTTTACCTCAATTCTATACATGATGATCCCGGTTTGACTCAATGTGTCTTTTATCAGTTTAAAATCGACAGTTTAGTTCAAAAAACATCACTCACTAAAATATGAGAAAACATTCTAGGATTTTCAAGATAATTTAATACATTGATTTATAAGTCATTTTTGGAATGTAGTAATAATTATCAATTCAAACTGATACACTATGTGATGAATATGAATCAAAGTTTATGTTTTCAGTTTAAAATGACATTTTAGTAAAAAAGAAAAGTGACGTACTCAAAACTGAGTAAAAACATTTGTATTGTTTTTATAATTTATAAAAATAATAATTAAGCCATTTCGGACTTTAAAGAATGATCCACACCTCAATCTAATTCACGGTGTGATGGATATTACTTAAATTGCATCTTTTTATTTAAAATTGACATCAATTTTAGTAATAAAAGACAACTCACCTACTCATAAACTTAGAAAATGCATTCATATTGTTTTGATACTTTATAAAAATGATCTATAAGTAATTTTTTACATCTATGAATCAGCTAAACCACAATCTGATACATGATATGTCCTGTATGACTTAATGTGTTTGTTATCATTTTAAAATCAACATTTTAGTTCAAAAAGTGTCACTCACTAAAAACTGATAAAACATGATCAAATTGTATTTATAATTTAGTAAAATGATTCATAAGTCATTTTTTACTTTTAGGAATAGGTATCACATAAAAGCACCACACAATGTGACAAGTATGAGTCAAAGTGCGTGTTTCCAATTTAAAATTAGATTTTAGTAAAAAAGAAAAGCGACGCACTCAAAACTGAGAAAACACTTTCAGATTGTTTTGATACTTTAGAAAAATGATCCATAAGTCATTTGAGATGTGTAAGAATCATCCAAAACTCAATATGATTCATAGTATGACCAGTATGACTCGAGATTTGTTTTTAAAATATATAAGTATCATTTTATTTTAGAACACACATCACATCACCAAAACCAAGAAAATGGGCCTAGATTTTTTTCTATTAATTAAAATTTTATATTAATACTTGATTTTTCTGATTTTATAGTGTTTTTTGTGCTACATTGTACTATTACAGCACACTCCACTGGTTCTAAAATGTGTTGTAACAACAAAATGCAATATGCCCCTTTATCAGTGCTTTTATAAGCACTGATAAAGGGATCCTTTATGAGCACTTTTACAAGCACTGATAAATGGTGATTTATCAGTTCTTTTATAAACGTTGATAAATGATCCTTTATCAGCACTTCTAAAAGAATTGATAAATAATACCTTTATCATCATTTCTTTATCACTGATAAATACCCAGGCTTTTAATCTCACTCCAGTAGTCAGTGCTTCTCTAGTGCGGATAAAGGCCATTTTTAGTGTTGTTAAAGGTCTATTTTGTAGTAGTGGTCTCATGTACTTCACCCTATGTTACAATACATGGATTATCCCATGTATTCTTGTCCTGGTCATTTTTGTATGGGAGTACACTGCGTTCTCATGCGTGTTTTAATCTTCTCTTATTATTATAGGATATCGAAGGAGATTCATCCCATTATAATGGCAGGGTTTTCCTTGAATATTCTAGGGCAGATGGTCCCTTAAATTTTATCTAAAATTATATTCATTTTTATTCTTGGTATGATGGTCACATAGGGAATGTGGGTTTGTGTGATAATAAATTCATTCAATATGTCATAGGAGTTCAAGTATGAGTAAGTGATACTACTTAGAAACAAAAAATATAAGTCAGTTATGATAAATATTTATTTCTAGTTTTGTTTCATAATTCTGTTAAGTCAAGGGGGGTGACTATAATTGGAATAAGAACTCATAGAGGGTTAATATCCCCAAATTGGGTCTTTTATCCCCTTGATAGGTAAAAAATGTAGTGTTTATAAATTCTATCTTTATTAAACAATAAGTGAATTTGATATGTGAATAGTGTTTGTAGGATAATAAAGAACGACAGAGCCCAAGGTTTTTAAAGTAGTTTGGATTCAAATGATCTTACATAAACTCTTAAAATTCTAATCCCAAATATATAAATAAAAAATATAAAAACTTTACTTTTGAAAGAGAGTGAAAAATATTTTCAACCTTTCATTTTCGAACCAGGAGGCACAAACCCAAATAATCATGGATCATAAATAAAAAATAAGGTAAATAGGATATAATCATAACATATGACACGAGTCATCATAATATGGTGGCAATAGTTGGTGGAAGATGTTGTGGAGTGATGCAGTAATGATTGAAAATGTATTTAATGATATATACATGCTATATTATTTTTGAATAAATATTTAATTTGTTTGGCTCTATAATACTTGTTAAATCCTGATAATATTATTTTTTATACATGTTATTACATTTTGGGTTTTATTGTGAAATGAGTGAGAGAAAATATAGTGCTAATATGGGATGTTTCATAGCTAGGATATAAGGATATCATCCACCAATATGGACTTTATAAAATGATTTTCCATAACATATTCTATGTTTCACATAATCTCCCAATTTTTTCCTTTATAATGTCCCACTAAATAAACTAAATTTAAATGAATTGATTATACCATAATAAAACTAAATTATACCTAACCGACCTAACTAGTATTGAAAATAAATGAACTGAACCTATCGACCCTTTATACTGAAATCAAATCAAACTAAAAAAATCCAATCTATATCATAACCGAAATTACTTGACCAAACTCATTGAATTGAATTTAAATGACTTTATTTGACCCAAGTAGACTTGAGTAGACCCGAAAAACACTAAACCACATCAAACTAAACTAAAATAAAAAGAAGCGAACTAAATTGAACCTAACTAAAATAAATTCTATAGTAATGATAAAAAATGCATTGAGTTGAATGATTCTTATTTACTTAACAAATCTTATCTATATAGTAATTTTTTGTCTTTCATATTATGATTCTCATATAGAGTAGTGTGCCAATTATGGTTTTATATAAAGTGAACAATTCTCATTTACTTAAATATATTTTTGATTAAACTTCAATATTATTGAATTTCTTTCATGAAATGACTTATTAAAATTTCTTTAAAAAATGAATAGAATTTGTATTTATAAACCCGATCAGATCTCAAGCGATTTTCAAAACAATTTAGAGTTATTTTTAGATTTTTCTCTTGATAATGCTTCAAACAGTGGTCACATACACTACCCATGTTATAATTATGTTGGAAGACCTTTGTTGATCCATGAAGAAGTTAGATACCATATAACCAAATATAGTTTTTAAACAATCTAAAATGTGTGGTATCACAATGGGGAGAAAATAAAATCTCAAAACACTGATGATCCAAATGAGAGGACTGGATTAAAGAATTTTTTATATAACTAGTTTCTTTTTATTCTTCATCATGAGAAGGAAGGTATGTTGACCCAAGAAGACTTCGACATGATCACACATGTTGCATCTAGTTAAAATAATGATGTTGATAGGGTGAAAAAATGAATGGTGCTGCCAAGACTCCAGTATATTGGCAATGTGGTAAAATGAAAAAGCTGGAATTTGTAATCTTATTGTTTCACGAGAAAAAAATGTATGGGATTTATAATACTTCCATCAATTATATTCTTACCTTATTGAAGGACTTACTTCCTAATGATGTAGATATCCTCTCAAACCACTATATAGAATGGAAGTTAGTTGAAGAACTTGAATTTTCAAAAAAATAAAATTTATGCTTTCTCAAAATATTACAACTTATTCTGGGAGGAAACTACTGAATTAAATGATTTTATAAAATGTATAACATCTTAATAAAAGTCAAAATCTGATGGAACACCATCCCATGTGCCATAGAAAGTAATGTGGCACATTACATTGATCACCAAACTTCATAATATTTTCATTTCTGATGAAATATCAATAAAACTGAGATGGAATCATACTAAGAGAAAGAATAATAATGAATAGTTGGTTCACCCTGTAGATTGATTTTCATGGAATATATTTGATTCCCGATATCTTTATTTTTAAGCTGATTTGCATAATGTGAGGCTGGGTCTTTCATGTGACGGTATTAATCCATTTGGGAAGATGCTTACTTTGCACAGTACATGCCTGATTTTCATACACATTTATAACCTTTCCCCATGGTTGTGTATGAAAAAAACATTCACCTTCATGAGTATACTTACATCTGGCCCTTCTGATCCCAGTAATTATATAGACGTATACATGCAATTTTTAATAAAAGAGTTGAAACCTATTTGGGATGTGGGTGTGTGCACATATGATGAATGTTTGAAAGACATATTTCAGATGTGTTATAAACTTATGTGGATGATCAATGATTTTCATTCTTATGAAATGATGTCTGGATGGAGCATGAAAGGAAAAATATCATGTACTATTTGTATGAAGAATACTCGATCTAGAATATTGAGATATTTCTATAGTTTTATTTTTATGGGAAATAGATGATTCTTACCAATGGACCATCTATATAGAAATAACCATCAAAGATTTTACAATACCATGGAGACTGATGATCCACCTTATCATATTTCTAGAACTGTTGTGCTTAATGAATTTCAAGATTTCAATTTTTCATTCAGGAATGGTCAAATGAAATCTAAAAAGAGGAAGAATGTTTCCAATGATAATTGTTATAATTGGAAGAAGATGAGTGTCTTCTTTGAGTTGCCTTATTGGTCAACCAAATTGTTACATCATTTCTTAGACATAATGAACATTGAAAAAAATATATGTGAAATGTATCTTTCGATTCTTCTAAATTTTAAGGTAAAGACAAAAGATGATTTACGATCTTGGCATGACTTGGTGGATTTGGGGATCAAAATAGAATTGCATCCTATGTGTATTAGTGAAAATAAATGAAAAGTACCATGTGCTTCTTATGTGATGATACCTACAGAAAAAAATTCAATTGATTGAAGTAATAGGGACTATCAAAGTTTCTGATGGCTATTCAAGTAATATATCAAAACAGTTCAAAAAAAGAGATTTGAAGATGAAATCTTTGAAGACCCATGAATATAACATCCTTCTGTATGAGTTGATTCCAATATCAATCATTTATCTTTTGTCAAATAATATAAGGGTGTCATTTATTCTATTTTACCATCACTACTGGAAATTAGATCTTTCCCAACGGTTTGGCCAAACCGTTGGGAAAGGCCCCCAAATTGGACACTTTTTCCAACAGTTTGGACAAACCGTTGGGAAAGGTGGACCTATCCCAACGGTTTGGCCAAACCATTGGGGAAGGTCCCCAAATATACCACTTTTCCCAACGGTTTGGCCAAACCGTTGGGAAAGGTCCCCAAATATGCCATTTTTCCCAACGGTTTGGCCAAACCGTTGGGAAAAGTCCCCAAATATGCCATTTTTCCCAATGGTTTGGCCAAACTGTTGGGATAGGTCTACCTTTCCCAACGGTTTGGCCAAACCGTTGGGAAAAGTGGGCCAAAATTCAACATCCTCCACAGAATGAAAATCAAAACCAAAGACCTATACCAACTGTTTTAACAATCGTTGGTATAGGTACTTTAATTTTTTATCGGACCTTCATACCGAGAACATTATATAAATCAAAATTTAAAATATTTATGAGAATAAATATATATATTTATGTAATTATGATCACAAAAGTCATGTTAGGTTAGTGGTTGAGTCGTTCAATGATAAACGAGAGGTCCTGGGATCAAATCCCAATGGAAGTTTTATTTTTGGAATTTATATACCAACGGTTCCATTACCGTTGGTATAGATTTCATATTACATATACCAATGGTTTCCAAAACCGTTGGTATAGGTCTATACCAACAGTTTTTGGAAAACCGTTGGTATAGACCTATCCCAACGGCTTACTTGGCTACGGTTCTCCAAACCGTTGGTATAGGCTATACCAACGGTTTGGAGGCCTATACCAACGATTCCAAACCGTTGGTAAAGGTTAGTTTTCCAGTAGTGCATTTTTTATAGATCTTTTTTCCAAGAATTTGTCCAAGTATTTATTGTAAAAAATGTTGGTAGATAAACCATTAATTTTGTGTGGGTTAGAGAAAATATTTCGTCCATCATTTTTCACATGCATGTTGCATCTAACTGTACATTATTTAATCAAAATAATTCTCAGAGGACTTATTTATTTTATTTTTATGTATCCAACTGAAAGAAAAATGTACACATTGAAATCTTATTTCTATAACATAAATCACCCTGAAGGTTCTACTGTGAATGGTTACTTGGCTCACGAATCTATGGATTTTTGCTCAATGTATTTGTCTGATATTACTACGAGAATGAACAGACAAATGAGAAATGAATAATAATATTATGAGAAAATTGAAAAAAAATTTCCATCACTTCCTCAAACATGAGGAATTCCCAGATCATATACATTGACAACATTAATCCTTGAAGATAAGGATATGGAACATCGCACAATGTTGTTCAACTGTGATTTGTTCGATGACTACAACAAGTAAGTAAATTGAACATGTATATCTTATTTCATCTCTTGTAATTTTGCATATCTGTTAAACTATTTCTATTTTTATCTATAGATAACATAAATAAATGATAAATATAAAGAATCATTCTTTATCTTTGATAAGGATATATAATTTTCACAGTAAAGAGTTTTCTGCTTGGTTGAAATTTAAGGTAGAAATATTGATATAATAAATTAATAAAATCAATATTTAATTAAGTTCAATATTTTTTTATATTTTAGGTATTGAGTTTTCCTACTGAATCTTCCTCTGAGGAAATAAGATCTTTGGATTTTGGTCCTAATACTGAGGTTTCTTGAATGTAAATCAATTACGATCAATGGGTACATATTTATTATCACCAAATGAGCAAAGAACATGAGAACTCAACATTATAGTGTTATTATAACTACCATAACATACTATTATGCTAGTTCATCAGATAATAGACCTCGTTTTGAAAATGTATCTTATTATGGAGTCATTGAAAAAATAATAATATTGAATTATTACTCTCATGGTCGAGTCACTATGATGAAATGTCAGTGGTTTGATTTGATGATGAGGTTGGGAACCGTTATTGATGATTGTGGATTTCGATTTATTGACATGACTCACACTCTTTCTATCTATGAACCATATGTATTGGAATCAATGATGAAACAAGTTTTTTATATCAAATATCATCTTCGACCAAAATTTGGTATCATTATTGAAGTAATTACAAGACATGTTTTTGATGATGGTGATGATGTAATTGACACCATATCTACTATCATTGACCCCAATCCATTTATTACTTATGATGACTCCAATAGATGAATTGTTAGAGTTGATTGTCAACCCAAAGTTGTAGTGGGAAATATATAGAATTATCCATCCATGTTATCAATTATTTTGGTTTATCTTGATTTGGGTTGTTAAGGTTAGTACTATTCAAAATGATTTAATATTGATTACAAATATTTTTTATCTGAATTGAACTTAATGTTAATTTTAAATATTTATTGGTTGCAGTTTTGTTTGAGTTTCATTTTATAATATTGAATTGAACTTTATTCAAACCTACAAAACCAAACACAACTTAAATAATTAAATTAGAATAAAAAACAAGAGGAATTGAATTAGACATATTACAATTATTGATATGAAAATAAAAACAAATGAAGATAATTACCAAACCAAAAAAATAGCTAAATTACCTAACCAAAAATATGAACTAAATAAAATAAGATTAATAAGTCATGTCTCATGTTTTTTTGGGTTACACATTAGTTTTCCTTTTCTAATTACTTTTATATTTGTTTTCAAATGAAGTAAATGAAACCTATTGAGGAGATGCGAAGAAAAAGGATGACATCCAACAATTGCTGAAGGATTGAGATGGTCATTCCTCCATTAGTGTTTGTTGTGAGTATTTTATTTCAAATATATATATATATATCAATAACATATAATGTCTTGTGATTAATTTTGTTTTAAAATTTTATGAAGGATCCACCACTTAGGCATCATTTATTTGACGACCATCCTAGTAGTGGTCCCAGTACGCAGGTCAGTGGTACGAGGGGTGGGGGTAGTACTTGAGCTAGGTGTTCCAGTCGGTGTACCCGATTAGACCTTGCCCCTCCCATTGGCATACCATCTTCCACACATTCGGATCCCACAGTTTTGTTGGAGTCACAAGGGATATTTAGGCCTAACTTTTTTTCACCAGCCTTTACATCTGATCCTCCTCACCAATCTTTACTGAATCTGATGATGATTCCCACTCCTCATCCATATCATGAATTTGGACAACCATCCATTCCATCTTCTTTTCTGTCTACTTCTTTCTATCTGAGCTCTACATTCCTTCTTCCACTCCTACTCCAACATATTCTATGCCTACTGAACATACACTAGGACCCAATCCACCTACATAGGGTGATGTTTCTTTAGTTCCTTCAGATCCAGTGGAACCCATTGATCATACTACCGTAGGTATATTTATAGAACCCTAATAATTTTTTTTACCACAATTTATTTTAATTATAAGATGTATTTATATAATATTTGTTTTTCTTCTATAACAAATACATCTACTAATAGGTGTAGGGAGTGTACATGCATGTGTGCAGTGTGGAACCACTGTACACAGTTGATGGTTGAATACAACGAAGACAACCAAATGATCAAAAAAACAGGACAACAATGTCGGAGTTTTTTGGAGATTCTTTCCAAATACTATGATATCATTACCATTATCCCACTCTCATGGAGAAAGTTTACAATCAAAGTCAATGATAATTTTTGAGAACATATATGGGTAAAAATATATTATATTTAATTCAATATTTGTTTTATTTATATGAATTAATATTTTGGTGTCATCTTCGTTTTAATTTTCCTGATGGTGAGGGTGCATGCCGAGTACATCTAATGGAATTAGGTGAGCTTTGGAGAGCCTATAAGCATGAGTTATATATTGTATGGCATGATAGATTTGGAACAGAGTTAGAGGTGGTACCTGTCATAGATTATTGTCTAATAGAACAATATAGGTAAATGATTACTTATTGGACACCAAGTTTAAGGTATTAGTCACATTTAGGTTTTTGAATGAAAATTTTGTTATTTTTCATTAATAATTTCTTTATATTATTGAATTTTATTTAGGAATAATTTGGAAAAAAAAAAAATTGATGCTAAAAAATACCTCCACACATTAGGGTGTACTACGATGTCAGATCATGAGAGGAAGCAGGTGTGACAGTTGTTTATAATTTTTCTTTAGGGCTTGCAATTTCTATTATTTCCTCCACACTTAATTCAATTTCTAAAGTTTTGATATAATTTTATTTATGAAATTAATTATTGGTAATATATTTTCAATTATGGTTTCCTACATTCAATGTCATTTCAAAGGGAGGTATTGAATATTCAAGGACGTGTGCCTCGAGAAAAATTGTTTTGCTTGAGTAGAAAGAAAAAGTATGGAAGTTCAGTTAATGAACAAACACAATAACATATTGTAAGTTCTATTTTGTTAATTTAAAATTTTAATATATATTTTTTAAATTAATAATCTATTTATATTTTTAATAGGATGATTTGGAGGCCCTTGATTCCCAAGAACCTAAAAGTTTTGGGTCAAATGATCACTTACATCAAGTCTTGGGAGATGAGAACCATGGAATAGTATACTGCCGACTTGGGAAGAGTATAATATAGAAGAGGTATTTTCCCTCTTTAGGTACCATTTTTAGCACCTCTAAGTTGGAAAAGGTTAATTCACATTTAAAATAGGTCGGAAAAAGGGTCACATAGGTGGAAGAACAAGTTGAAAGGGGAAACACTGAATTTATAAAACTGATGGAAGTTTTATGTCAATCACTTCCACCAAAGACCATCACATCTTGTAATGAATATATTTTAACAATGAGTTCATTATATAGTGCACCATATGAAAATACTAGTGGTGTTCGAGACGATGTCGTTACTGGCGATGATGATGGCAAGGAAGAGGCCGAGGTCTAGGATGATACTGAGACTGAGGCTAAGGTCAAGGATAAGGCTAAGGCCAAGGTAGAGGAAAAGGGTGAGGATGAGGCTGAGGATGAGGATAGGGATGAGGAAGGGGATAAAGACAGGGATATGGATGAGTATGAGGACGAGGTTGATCATTACAGTGATGATAGTGATGTTGACGAGGGACAGATTGATCCGTTACATTTTTGACTGATATTTATGACCTTTGATGTTTGATGATTTACTGTGACTAAATATATTTTTGATATTTTTTATTTTTTTACCAATGGTTAAATGAATCAAATTATTTTTTCTATTATCATTATTTATGTATTGTTCTTTTGGTATTTGAGGATTCTCTATTGGTTTCATTGCAAGTTTTGTTTGTTGAGGATGTTTTGTTGGTTTCATTGCAGGTTGAGGATGTTCTGTTGGTGTTTTGATTGTAGTGGGCAGTTAGTTTCATTATTTAATATTTTCTATTTTTATTGTTGGTAGTTATGATTGTAGGTGAATTATGTTTTGATGTTTTGTAGGTAGTGATGGTAGTTCTATTTTGCAGGTAGTGAATTATGTTCTAATTGTAGGTAATTTTGAGGTAGATTTACCTGTCTTGTTTATTATTGAAGTTGATTTTATACATCAATCTGAATATAGTTCTGTCAAATACCCATATTGAACAATTTTAATTGATCATTGATATAATGTCTTTCATAAGGGTTTAATGTTACCCTTTCCTATTAACCCCTGATGTGAATTTAGAGAAATTAAACTATTATAAAGAATATTGTTTGATGCTGCATCTGGATATTGGTTTAAAGATAGTTATGGTGTAGTTCCAACCAAAATTAGTAAACTGAGATATCTATGTGTATATAGTCATGAATAATGTGATGTGAATAAATACACACATGAGTAGGTGTTATGTTTATTCATGATATTTATCTACATGGATTCAGGGTCAGGACACTACACATATTGTAGTGCTTCTACCATCATTCTAAAAAAGTAAATCTTTCCAAAAAATACAACCATTCTCATCATCTACAGAGTATGAAAATAAATAAACTGTATATTTTAATGTGAGTTGAGTGGTTAGTCCCTCTCAAAGATATCAATATCCTTTATAATTTTGTGATAAATTTTCCTCCCTTGATTTTTCCTTTCTTTTTGAGTATAATTACCATAAAATGATGACCTAGTAGCTCAAATAAGTTGTTGGGAGATCCTTACTAAATTTATAACAAGATAAAAACATCCAAATGATTTAATATACATCTAATCTCCCCTATATGGATCAATATACTCATAATTTTCTAGTTGATGATATACTTTGATTGATCCATAATAGATAATTATTTTATTTAGTAGGACCATCAATGGATAATGGCTCTCTAGTGATCAATTTAAATTTATAAAAAGGTGTGTCTTTAGGGGGATATATAGCAGACATACAATGTGTAAGATATTGAAAAATACTTTAGTATAAATTTTATAAATCATGGAAAATTAATCTTGGATTACACTTTGTGGATAACCTACCAAGTGACATCAGACCATTTTGTGATGGTTTCAATAAAATGAGAAGAGGGGTTTACCATAACATAGTATTATTCATGCTCATGTTATTCATTTTTCAAAATACTTAGTGGATCTATTATGGGTTATAATGGTCATGGTTAGCTCCATGGTTTTAAGTGGATATTGGAACTCAAGTTTTATTAAACAAAATTATGTGAAGCTTTAAAGGGAATATGAAGAGTTTCAATATAGAGGGAGTGGTCAAGTGACATACCTGGTGTTTCCCTATGACTTTTAGTTCTTAGGTTCTAGCATGCCATATTCACATGCCCTTCCTTATCATGTCTTCACCTTGTCATGTTACTCCCATTCCCTTCCATAACCTAACACACCTACACTCTTCTTCACTCAAGATCCCATACCCACGTTGGCCACACTCTAATTATCATGCCCACACCACCCATGAGCCCATATTAATACACCCTTGTCTTACACACCCACACATCGTACCCGGGAACCCTAAGTGGTTATGAGATAATAGAGGCACCCATACCTCTTTTATCCTATAAAGGCCCCTATCCTCCCCATTTTAACAAAGTTTGAAACCAAGATCCATTTATATTCATAGATATAGAATAAGAGCTACTAAAGAATACATTTATATGACCAAAATTTTAAAAATATCCCTAAGGTTATTTTTCAAATAAAAACATGGGAAAAGTAATTAAAACTATTGATATTTGGGTCATCCAAAGGTTTTGACACCCAAACTCTTATAAAAGACCATTTCACCTAAGCCTCCACCAATGGAAGGGTGAAGGAACCCTCTTGATAATGTCTCCCAAGAAATAAATTTGAATCCACGTGGTTCTCAAGAATATTTTAGTGGAGTCATTCCTAGCTACATTCATTTTCATAATTATATCTAATTAAACTTAAACACAATGTATACAATGTATATAATGTTATATATAATTAAATAAATATATTTATAAATATATAAAAATATTTATATTTATAGTTATAAATAAATACAGATATATATTTATAATAAATATTAGAAATATATGTAATTAAAAATATAATAAATATATTTATTATAAATTTATAGTTATTAATAAATATATAAATATAAATAAATAAATAAATATATTTATAATTATTATTATAAATAAATAGATTTTTATTTATTTATTATACATGTAATTTTTTAAATATATATAAAAATATAAATAATTTATTATCAATATAGTTTTATTAGCAATTTTTAGCACCGATAAAAGTATGTTTTATAAGAATTTTTAGCTAGTGCTGATAAATGATTCCACTGGTTTTATAAATGAACCCTAACATTCTCCTCTTTCCTTCTCACCACTCAAGCTCTCGCGGAAGCCTTACCCTGCCACCACCACCGCCTCCTGCTCCCCCTCCTCCTCAACTGCCTCCTCCTCCTTTGTCATCGTCGCTATGAAGTCATCCTACACTGATGTGAATATCTTCTCCATCGCCTCTACCGCGTCCTCATCCTCCTCGGCTGCCGACTCCTCCTCCTACTCTATCGCCACCATGAATCCCTCCACCACTGCAAACCCTCCTCCTCCTCCTCCTCTGCCACCAAATCTTACCGTCGTGAAGCCCTCCACAAGTGTGCATTGTAACTTGATTATTTATTTGCACAAAAATAGATATATTACATGGATCATTTGGGTTTTGTTTTAGTTTTGATCCCTTGTGTATGATGGGATCATTTGGGATATTTAAATCCTAGAGTTTTGGAACTTTAGGGTTTGTAATGGAGGTTTTCTTTCTTATTTAGTTGGTTTCCATTGAAGGTGGCATGTTTCATCTTGGTTTATTCTTCTTCCAAGAATATTTTTTAATGCAATTGTTTAATTTTGTATTTAAAATTGTTACTGTTCTTTCTAAATTCATTTTTTATGAAATTATAAATATATTTGATATCCATGTGATGATTTAAAATGTTTTATTATGTTTTGATATTGGAATAAATGAGTTATCTTTTAAATTTCATTTTTCCATGTTTGAAATGGAATTTTTTCATGTATTATTATTTTGTGAAATGGTCATGAGGATTTTTGAAATGGTTCAAATGGTGTGTGTTATATTATAATCTAGTTTTGTTTTTCAATGACATAAAACAATGTTTTGACGTAGAAATTGTTTTAGAGTGAGGTTTTTATTTTTAAATGATTTTAAAATGGGTTGTTTTATAAATTTCAAATGTTTATTTGAAATGAGAATTTGGTTTACCCCTTGTGATAAATTACTTAATAGATTCTATAAAATGTTTTTGATGTAAATGGTTTGATTTTGGATTTGTTTATGATTTCAATGCATGAGACCCATTTTTTTAAGGGTAGATTCAAAATGTTTTTTATAATATATGATATTCTCATACAACAGGTCCACATACTTCATGTTTGAATACACCACTGTATATTTCGTAGAGCCCATCACATAGAGGCCTTCACATATTCTTGATTTTGGAACATTTTCTCTATATTATATTTTGATTTTTATGGTTATATAAAGTGGGTTTATTTTCTTTTGGAATGTGTTATACATGGGTAAAAAGGGTTTGTTTCAGTGAAGGGTGTTTAGAGGCGAGAGGAATGATTTTTTATGTCTTTTATATTTTATCTGATTGAATTCATGATTGTTTTTTATCTCTTCCATTTCATTTATCATGAGAACCCCAGTTACTTAGGCAGGACCTAGGACATGTACTTTCGAGACATTGATCCGCTCTCCCTAGTATGGGATTACATCCCCAAACTTACTTGGATTTAATATCCTCTCCCAAGATATGGATCAAAACACTTCACTTTTTAGGCATTGATACATTCTCCTAAAGAACCACTGTTGCACCAAATTATGAGTGATGTAAGAAATATTGAAATGATGCTTCTTAGGTTCAAGAATTTCCACTAGGGATGCCTTATAATGTTGAAGTTAAGTAGATAGGATATCCAACTTAACCTAATATCCCAAGTCTCATTCATTCCATACAATGAGGGAGATCATTGAGGTTGGTGATGCCTGGATTTGGCCCTCAGCATCAAAGAGCACCTAGTCTGGATAGAAGAAGAAACTTGATCACATTTAACATGATCTCTAGTGTAAACACCACCATAGTGTATAGCGAAGCTGTAATACTCTAAATTTAAGCCGTCTGAAGCATGAAATACTTCCTTGTATCTATTGTATAGATGTAAGGGTTAGAGACTTGAGGGACAAGGGTCTTTAGGATAAAGATATGGGTCAGGAGAAGAGAGAATGGAGACCAAATTTCCCTGCTAAAATGCATTATATGTATCTATTAAGAGTATATTCAGGTAACTAGGAGAGAGGTGGGGTACCAATCATGTCATTTAAATAACCAAGTCTAAACAAGGACCCCATTGACCATAGAGACGGGTATACCAAAGGTTTCCACCATGAAATGGAGTCACCTGCCCAGAAGAGAATACATGATAGAAGTAGATGAGAGAGATCCACTTCTACACATAGCCATTCCATCACAGTTTCTTGAATATGGAGAGTTCATACATCCTCATAGAGGAAATACCCAATCACATCACATACACCATGAAGAAATGAGATGTTGTAGAATGTAAGGGGAAGACCTAGGTGGTTAACCCACACTTCCACTTCAGAAAATTCATCTTCTCAATCATGATATGTGAAAGGCTAGACATCATCTTGGTTTGACCAACCTAGACACTCCATTAATCTTTATATCTATTATTTATAAATATAACATATAAAGAGTTCACTTTTATAATGCCCCATTCTACCATCACATGAATTCTCTCCATGTCTTTAAAAACACTCCTCAAATTAATACCCATTCCTTTATCACATTCATCATTCTCTTCGAAGAATCATAGTGGAATCCCCCCAGTTAGCATCATAGATGAATGAATTTATGATTTTTTTCAATATCATTGATTGTTCCCTTAGGTTCCTAGATTATTGAGAGGATTTTCATTGGAATTTATGTAAGTAAAATATTCAATAGTTTTATCCTTACCCTGAATGATAGAAAGATGATATTCTAGTTGGAAATGTTCCAATTAATATGAATAAAAGATCATTCAAATATAACCATCCATACTTTTCCATTTGATATGGGTTTACCGATATACTCTATTGGAAGGTTTCACCATTGAATTCCACGCATATCTTGTATGATTATAGAAAACTTTCTTGTTAAATATTTTTACATATAAAAAATTCGTTTCCATTGATTTATTTATTGTATTCTCTAGTTTTTGTAGGGAAGAATAATTATATTGACATCAAAAGATCAATAGATGGTGATCCATGAAAAGTTTCTCTTATTTTCTCATTGGTTTCCTCTATGTTCATCATCTAGAGAAGGAAAAGTTAATGACATTGGTTGGTTCAATGAATAATGGGATGAGTGTTTGATAGAAATTTTTGGGTTCTAGGTTTTTGAGGATTCTCTAACATGATCTAGGATTGGTGATTATCAATTTTTTTGTACTTTCACAATGGTTGATAAAATATTCTATTGAGTTAGGGGTTTAGAAAATTTTATTTATTTTGTGTAAATTTTGGAAGTTTCATGATTTTTATTGATTTGGTTGGATATTAAGGATTAAGTTACCCATAACACCTCAACTCAAACCATAGGGTTCGATCTGAAGAGACATAAGACCTCATTTACACATCCCCATCAATTAATTAAGGTTATATCATCAATGGATTAAGGTTATATCATAAATCCTCCAATGATAAATGGTCTAGTAAGATGATTCAATAATACTTACCCATTGAATTATCGTTGTTAATGGTAGATCCCTATTTGAATAATAATTTATGACAACATGCTATATTATCCACCGATCTATAAAGAAAAGAGGAATTTATCATCATATAGACAAGGAAAACATAGATCCAATATATATATATATATAATCATTTAACAAAAAAGAATAGAAATATGACATGGATATAAGAAGAACTTATCACTCAAACACCACCAGATTGGTCAAAGGTTAATGGATCAAGGGGAGATGGATGGGAGAGATTTAGATACTAAGAGAGAGATCTATGATTTGAAATAGGAACATGGGGGGTCAGATTTGGGTGTAGGAGGTGAAGAAAACACGTACAATTAAAATCCATATGGTGTATTAATTACACCCCTAGGAAGGGTGCACTGACCAGTCTACAATAGGAGGCTTTGATTGCGAAACAAGAACAATCCACTTCTTCTAGTGATGAGTGACATAGGGAAATTATTTTTGTGAAAGGAATGATTAATATTGTTGGGTTATGAAGCTGATTCAAGTGTTTTTGAAAATTCCTAAGTGACTTTTAAAAATGATTCAAGTGTTTTGAAACGTTTTTTAGAGGGTTGTCACTAATTTTAAATGATTATGATTGTTAGGTCATGAAGTTGTCTTAATTTTTTTTAAAAATGAATTGTGGTTTTGTGAAAGAGTGTTTGGAACTAATTGATTTATTTTAAAAAGGTTGTGTTATTTTAAAGAGGAATTTGTGTAAATGGTTAGTTTTATTAATGGGATTTCAAGTGTGAATTTTTTAAATAGTTTTCAAAGGAAATTTGAATCTTAGTTTTTTCATAATATTTTAAGTTTATATTTTTATAGAATTAGGAAAACCATTATATTATATCAATATTTTGTGTATTTATTTTGTTAAATACTAATATCACCAAATCAAATAGGATGGATATGAATAAAGAATGGATGGATTCCAATTGTTTGACAAGAGAGTATAAAGATGGATTGAAATAGTTAATCAAGTTTTAAAAAGATCATGCATATTACCCTTCTAAAATCCTTTTTCTTTGTTTACACTATTGTTATTCAATACAAGTTAGTCCAGAGGATTTGTAAGAACACTTGATTTGTCATGGAATAGATCAAAGTTATAAATGTTGGAATAAACATGGGGAAAAAACAAATGCAGCTAGTGGATG
Source organism: Viscum album (assembly GCA_963277665.1). NCBI lineage: Eukaryota > Viridiplantae > Streptophyta > Magnoliopsida > Santalales > Viscaceae > Viscum > Viscum album. The sequence goes on along the minus strand of OY728139.1, from coordinate 1,230,281,133 downwards.
GGATAACATTGCATTTTATGGATCATATGATATGATTATAAGTGTGGAAAATGAAGAAGACCATATTGAGGATGTTATTATAGATGTGAAGAATAATTAAGATTGTATTGAGGAAATGACAAGGATAGTTGAAGATGAACTTCATGATTGACCAAAATTGTTTGAGCAGTTAAAGAGTTGTGAAAAGATGCCTTTGTACGGTGGTTGAACTAAATATAAAACATTTTCATCCATACTAAAGATGTATAATTTTAAATAAGGAAATGAATGGAGTGATGATAGTTTTAAAGAATTACTTAATCTCTTGAATGACATGCTATCAGAAGATAATGAGCTCTCGAGCCGAACATATGATGCCAACCGAATGCTACGTTCGATGGGTATGATCTATGAATGAATACACACCTTTCCGAATGACCATATACTGTTTCTTAAGGACCATAAATCACTTAGATAATTCCCAACTTTTGGTGCTTCTCGCTACATGAAAGATGAATCTGGTCTTATGAAAGTTTTATGGTACTTTCCAATCATTCCAAGGGTTAGGAGACTATATGGAAGCGAGGAGACTACAGAGAAATTGATGTGGCATGAAGAAATAAGAAATAAAGATGGGAAACTATGTCACACTACATACTCTCCTCAGTGGAAGAGAATCGATCATGAGTATCCCGATTTTGGAAATGATCCAAAAAATGTTCGTCTTACGTTATCTACGGATGGAATGAATCCTTTTGGTTTTCAAAGTATCACTCTTAGTACATGGTTGATTATGTTGGTAAATTATAACTTTCCACCATGGTTATGAATGAAATGAAAACAAATCACACTATCTATGCTTATATCAGGACTGAAACAACCAGGTAATGATATTTATTTGGATCCATTGATTGAGGATTTAAAATTATTGTCGTATTCAGGTGTTACATTGTATGATTCTTATATAAATTAAGATTTCACATTGAGATACATGTTGTATGAGATGATAAATGACTTTCCTACTTATGTAAATTTTTCAAGATATAACATTTAAGGAAGTCATGGGTGTCCCATCTATGAATAAGGTACACAATCAATTAGGTTGAAACATTCATTGAAAACTATGTTTCTAGGACATCACAGATTTCTACCCTGATGAAATAAGTACCGATCTTGGAAGAAATTATTCGATGGAAGTTTATAAGAACATACTACACCATATCCACTAACAGGTGATAAAATCTTTGAGAAAGTAAAAGATGCAGACACTACTTTTGGTAAACCATTTTAAAAAAATCTTACGAAAACTAGTTGGAAGAAGAGGTCCATTTTTTGAATTATCATACTGGAATTGTCTATATGTTAGACACTTTATTGATGTTATGCATGTTGAAAAAAATTTATCTGACAGTTTCATCGACACATTGCTAAATACACTCGACAAAACAAAGGATGGAATTAAGACTAGGTTGTACATGGTTGACATGGGAATACAAGAAGAGATGGAGCTAGTGAAGGGTAAAAAACAAACTTTTCTTCCTCCATATTCTTACACTCTTTCTAGGTATGAGAGATATCATTTTTTCAACTTCTTGAATAACATAATGTTTCTATAGGGGTATTCATCGAATATCAAGAATATCATGTCCATGAATGATTTAAAGTTAAAGGGTCTGAAATAACACGACTACCACATTTTGATGAAATATCTAATTCCTAAAGATTTATGTTGCATTTTACCCAAGAATTTCCATTATATTTAATGAATCTCTGTTACTTCTTCAAATATATATGCAGAAAAGTTATAGACCTGAAAAAATTGTCGAGTATGAAATATAAATTGTCAACATATTACGTGAATTGGAAATGTTCTTACCATAGACATTATTTGATATGATGGTTCATTTTATGGTTCACTTAGTGATAGAAATTCAACTATGTGGTTATGTATACTATATATGAATGTATCCAATTGAACGATATATAAATTTTTTGAAAGGGTATGTCAAAAATCAAAGTCATCCAGAGGGTTGTATTACAGAGCGATATATTGTTGATGAAGTAATTGAATTCTGTACTAAATACTTTTTTGGTGTGGAAAGTATTGGTCTACCAAAATCTCGTCACATTGGGCAGCTTGTGGGTGAATGTATTTCTAGAAGATAGGTTGTCACAATCAATATTACAGATTGATAGCAAGCTCACCTTTACGTTTTTCATAACAGTTTGGAGGTTGACGCATATGTCAAAACACACAAATAAATTTGTAGGCATTTGAATCCATCAAGATCTGAAAATGGTTATCAAATACACATAATAAATAGTTTATAAGATGGTTTTGAGACCATATATTTATGTAGTTAGATGAAAGTACAGACTCAATTTTAAAATTACTTTGATGGATACTTGGAGGACCAAATGTTTATGTATTATCTTATAATTCTTATATAATTAATGGTTATACATTCTATACTAATGAACATGATGAAGAAAATACCATGTGGAATAATGGAGTTATACTTATGGATAAAGCTATGCATGTTTCCAGTGCTAAGGACAAAAATCCAATTTATGCGAATATGTCATTCTTTGGCATCATAAAAAAATATGGGAGTTGGATTATACGAACTTCCAAGTGTTGATTTTTCAATTCAAGTTGGTTGATAACGTAAGTACTGTTAAAATAGATGAGTTGAGATTCATGAAAGTTGATTACAGTAAGTAATGGTACAAATAAGAACTGTTTATAATGGAATCACAAGAAGTACAAGTATTTTATGTTCTAGATCCCACAAACCAAAAATGATCAATTGTTCTGTTATCTACCAAAACCACTGAAGGGTCTGATGAGAATTCAATGGAGGATGAATCTTTCATTGGGACGTCGAAATCATTTCACAATAGTCCCAATATAGATACATTTTTTATGTTAGATGATACCACAATGAAGTGATTTGGATAGTCGACAGAGGTGTCAAATATATTCATCCTTTTAAAAAAAGGAGCTCAATAATAATGTTATATATTATTTGTAATATACATCATGTTACCTTATGCTATTATATATTAGTTGATTATTTTATATAATCTAAATTAAATGTTAAACCAATTATGCAGATAATTACTTCTGCACGTGATGATGCTTCTAATCCTGAGGCACAATAGGTCTCTCAACCTGCTACTGCTCGTAGTGCAAAGGACCAGCAGGTTTCTCAACCTATTGCTGCTACTTCTCCCAGTGCAGAGGTACAACCACTATTTACACATGAAAATTCTAGCACTCCATAGGAACATAGTGATGATGTTTAAACTAAAGAAATGGTAGGTAATGAAACACTAGTGGAACATAAAAAATAGGAGCGTTTTAGTTTGAAAGTGTTAGAAAAAATCCTTAAGGAAAAAGTGAAAGGCATCAAATATGAGGTCGAATGGATTAAGCGGGGCCAACATGTTAACACCAACAAGGACATGTTTAGTAGTTAAATTGGAATCATCACTCAGCAACGCATGCTGATTTATGTACAGTCATTGCACCATGTTTTCATCAGGATTAAGACCCTGGTGTGGGGAGATATTACGGTAACATTATGATACCATTTCTTTAATTTAATAAAAAATAAAATAATGAAACACTGAATTACTCTTCATCATCCCTTATAGAGTGTATTTATAGTGGATGACTTTCATAAGGACTATGTATTAAGGGTTTCTATAAGGATTCAGAGAGGCTTTTAGATGATTTTAATGAAATTTTATCTTAAAGATACTAAAGGGAAAATAAACCCGCAACCACCTCCTATTTATGCACACCTGATAACCCAAGGAGCGTGGGATGCATTTACTGGCCATCGTGTGGAGCAGTATTTTCAGGTATATTGTGTTTGGTAACACATTTTTTGATGATACATATATTCACCACTTTTATTGAATGTTTTTTATTTATGAAATATTAACTGAGTGATGAAAATAAGGAACGAGTAGCAAAACCAGTGTACCCCTACCATAAAGAAAGAATGGGGTACACTTCACTTGAAAAAAATTGGTACGTATTTAAAATATACCTTAATACTTTTATTTGACATAAAAAAACAACATAACTATATTCATCTATTTATATGTAGATTGATGAATCTAAATCCAAATTCACTTCCATCCTACACCATGTGTTATGGAAGGAGGCACATGTAAATAAATATGGGATACTAATAGATGAAAACACACAAAAATTATGGGAAACATGTGTAAGTATGACATAATAAATATTTTTTTTTCTTTAAATTGATATTATATAACAATGATTAATTATTTTCCTATATTTTCTATCTGATATATTCATAGGAATCAGAAACACCCAAACCAGATGAAGATATACTTTTGGTGGCCTTGAAGCAAACAAAAAAGTATAGCCGCGTCAGAGGTGTGGGTTTTGGGGTGAAATCTCGAACATTTTTTGAGGAAAAAAATAAGAGGAGGATCAAAGTGAAGAAATCAAAATGATGAGAGAAATAATATCCATCCTTGAATAAAATATGAAATTATAGAGAGAGTTCATGGGAAATGTGATGTCGAGGGGGGGGGGGGGGAGAAGAAATAAATCAAGAACAACTAGCACGTGAAGATCCTGAAAGTGGGGTTATTAGAAAATCAATAAAAAGGTCTTTGTTCCATTCAGTCAACACCCACCCATCACCTTATAGCAAGGGCTATGATGTTCAATATCCAGAATTCCATGCTACACAAGAGACCACTTCCAATAGGTCATGTAAAAGTGTTGATTAACATACCCCATGAGCCGAGAACTGAGCTACCTATTCCAATTGATGATGAATATATTCATAAAGTAGAACAATCTTTTGGAACATTCATCGTATGACTGTCATAACTTGTAAAAAAACATGTCGACAAGGAGGTATTCATTTCTAATTTAATTTTCAAGATAAAAATTTCAAATTTAATGAAAAAAGGTCTGAACCGATGAATTTTATTAAAAATATACACAGGGAAGGGGGTAAAAATAAATAATGGCTCAAAACCATCTCAAGGATCAACCAACTGATTGAAACGATCTACCAAAAGAACCCTAAACCCACCCATTATATATCTGAATTTATTATCATTCTAGGATCATGTGAATATGAAGTTGAAATATAGTGGGGTTAAAAAAATTCTTTTTGATGAAAATATGTACGACGGGGAAGATCCCAAATTCATTAGTGTTGGTAATGTAAGTGAAATCTTGGAGCATGATTGGCTAGGAGGATTAGTTGTAAATGTATACATGAGTTATGTTTTCATGATTTGATTTTCCAAAAGCTAATATACCATGATAATTATGACTAAATACATTTCATATTTTTTATAGGTGTATATATGAAAAACAATTGAAGGGATTTCCCCATGAACAAAAATTTGGTCTCGTTAGTCCTCACGTCACCTCTACAAAACAAAAAGAAATAGAATCCAAGAGAGAGGTTTAAATAGTGAAAGATCTGCTCAAATCATTTAATAGAAAAAATATTGATAACAGAATCTTATTAATACCAATGATGTAGGGGTAAAAATATACAATATAATCATATCAAATATATTTTAATTTCTTTCATTACATATTACTTTTTGTGTTTTTAGGCAGCATTGGATGCTCATTGTGGTCAATTTGGATACTCCAAAGATTTATTTATTAGATTAAATGCATGGATATCCAAAAAACTGACAAAAAATGATGGTGTTTGTCAATTTTTAATACACAACATCCAACATTTTAGAACTAAACATCTAGTTATGTAATTTATGTTGTCTTTTAATGAGGATTATGTTATGATAGGACAATTCATGAATATCGTCTACATCATGGAATGAGGCAAGGGGAAAAGGATAAGAAACAACACAAGTACTACAACTGGATACAAATCATGGTATATATAATAAGATTTCACTATCCAAACACATATAAAAAAATTACTTATTTTTCTCAATGTTTCTACAGTGTCTAAAGCAAACAAACGATAAAGACTGTGGTTATTATGTTTATAAATTTATGAAAGAGATCATATTCCATGAACAAAGAAACATCCTTAAAGATGTATTTTCGTTCATAATAACTATTTCATTTAAAATATTTATTAATCCTTTGTGTATTAATATTTTTTCAGTACTACCTTGATTATCGAAAATAATCATATTCAAAATATGAGATAGATTTGTTTAGAAATGAATGGGAAGAATACCTGATGGAAGAATGTACAAAAATAGCATGAAGATGTGACCGACATGACATGAAGTGTCTATGTTTATTTAAAATTGTTAGTATTTTTAGTAAAAAGAACAAGTGCCATAATGAAAACTAAGAAAATTAATTAGGATTGTTTTGATACTTTAAGAAAATGATCCATAATTCATTTTTAATGTGTAGGAATCAACTTCACCTAAATCCTACACATGGTGTGACCTTTATGACTTTAAGTGTGTATTTTTATAATAAATTAACAATAAATTTAGCAAAAAGAAAAAGTGACCAACTGAAAAATGAACAAATGCATTCGTATTGTTTCGATACTTTAGGACAATGATCCATCAGTCATTTCTGACGTTTAGAAATCAACCACAACTCAATCTGACGAATGATGTGACTGATATGACTAAAAGTGTTTGTTATCAGTTTAAAAATGACATTTTAGCTCAAAATGCATCACTAACTAAAAACCAATAAAACTCACTACAATTGTCTTAATAATTTAGTAAAATGATTCATAAGTTCTTTTTGATGCGTATGAAGCATTCTCATATCAAACCGATGCACAATGCGACCGATATGACTCAAAATTCATGTTTCTAGTTCAAAATGATATTTTAGTAAAAAAACACAACCAACATACTAAAAACTGAGCATACACATTAATATTGTTTTTATACTTTATAAAAACAATTATAAGTCATTTGTGATATGTAGGAATCAACCACACTTCAATCTGACGCACGGTGCGACCGATATTACTCAAAGTGTCTCTTTTTATTTAAAATTGACATTGATTTTAGTAAAAAAACACAAATGGAATACTGAAAACTGATAAAAAATATTTGGATTGTTTTGATAATTTAGTAAAATGATCCATGAATCATTTTTATCTTGTAAAAATCAACCCCACCTCAATACAATTCATGATGTGACTGGTATAAATACAAATGTGTCTTTTTATCTAAAATTGACATTAATTTAAGTAAAAAGAAAAAAAATGAAATACTAAAAACCAAGAAAACACATTCATATTGTTTTAATACTTTATTAAAATGATACATGAGTCATTTGTGACGTGTATAAATCAACCACACCTCAATCTGACTCACGTTGTGACTGGTATAACTAAAAGTGTCTGTTATAAGTTTAAAATTTACATTTTAGCTCAAAATGTGTCACTCACTAAAAACCAATAAAATGATTTTCGATTGCCTTTATAATTTAGGATAGTGATTATAAATTGCTTTATGACGTTTATGAAGTATTATCACATAAAATCGATGAACTATGTAACCGGTATGACTCAAAAAGCGTGTTTTTGGTTTGAAATGATATTTTAGTAAAAAAATGAAACTGACATACTGAAAACTGATAAAAAACATTTGGATTTTTTTGATACCTTATAAAAATGATCCATGATTCATTTGTGACATGTAGAAATTAAACACACCTCAATCTGATGAATTATGTGACTAGTATAAATCCAAATGTGTTTTTATTTAAAATTGGCATTAATTTAAGTAAAAAGAACAAGTGACACACTAAAAACTGAGAAAATGAATTCATATTGTTTTGATAATTTAATAAAATAACCCATGAGTAATTTCTGATGTATAGGAATTAACCTCACCTCAATACAATTCATGGTGTGACCATTATGACTAAAAGTTTCCATTATTAGTTTACAATTGACATTTTAGCTCAAAATGTTTCACTCACTGAACACCAAGAAAACACCCTCTGATTGTATTCATTATTTTGGAGAGTGTTTCGTAAGTCCTTTTTGAGATGTATGAAGTATTCTCACCTCAAAATGAAGAATGATGCGACCGGTATGAATCAAAATGGGTGTTTTCGGTTTGAAATGAGATTTTAGTAGAAACACACAACTGTCATATTGAAAACCAATCAAAACCATTTGGATTGTTTTGATACTTTATAAAAAAGATCCATGAGTCATTTCTGACGTGTAAGAATAAATCAAACCTCAATACAATGAACAATGTGACCGGTATAAATCCAAATGTGTCATTTAAATTTGATATTAATTTTAGTAAAAAAAATAAGGGACATACTCAAAACCAAGAAAACCCATTCAGATTGTTTTGATATTTTAGGAAAACGATCCGTAACTCATTTGTGACATGTAAGAATTAAACCTACCTCAATAAAAATTACGGTGTGACCTGTATTTCTCTAAATGTATCTTTTTTATTAAAAATTGATATTTTATTAATGTATTCTTTTATATTATTGTTTAATTTATTTCTTTATAGTGTTACTAACATAATATTTTTTTTCTTACATAGGTGGAACCTTTTTCTTGAATTTGGATGATTTTTTCAGCAACTAATACCACGAGATGACATTTTTGAGAGGGGATCACATATGTCAAATGATGAAACATTAACATTTTTAACTATTTGTTGGATAATTATAAATGTAATTATATAAAAAATTATTTGAAATGTATATAGCATTGTTTTTCAAACCATTGTGTGCACTACTTTGTACTTATGTGGACTATTTTTTGCGCTACTTTGTTCGTGTTTGCGCTGTGTAGATGATGTTTTGTGTAAGTGGTGTGTGAGTGATGTGAAGGTGATGTTTTGTGTAGGTGGTGTGTGTGTTCTATGTAGGTGGTACTAGTGGGTGTGCTGTTTATATGTATAGGTGTTTCTATTGGGTGTTCTATTATATAAACAACACATCACAGGAAACTAGGCCTTTATCAATGATATTTCAAGCGCTGATAAAGTGACACTTTATCAGCACTAATTAAAGCACAAATAAAAATGTCCTTTATCTGTGCTAAAATAGCACGGATAATGGGGGACCATTATCAATGACTTTTTAGTACTATTAAAGGGGACCCCCCATTATCTTCATTGAGATTAACAATGCTTTTCTTGATCTATTAAAATATTTTTCTAGAGCTGATAAAAGCACTATCAGTGGTAGTGGATCCCTCCCTCCTTTATTATGTAGGAAATTTTTGTCCATGATTAATTTTATGTAACCCCACCTTAACCAATCCTTTGGTTATCCTCACCCACATATGAGTTAAAATCATATTTAAATGAGCTTATCGGGTCTATAGAGGTGATTCAAGATGGAGTTAAGGAGAAACCATCCAAGAAGGTGCACTCGTTGATGAAGGAATACTATATCACAAGCCAAGATTAGTTCGAAAGGAGTTTTTACCCTAAGTTCATTCTCACGAACCAAATCTGGTCGCCATCAAAACCAGAACCCAACCCAGCCTATGGCAAGAACCGAAGGGAGTTCCCTATCCCCATAGGTTGGGACAAGTTCCTAGGTATCATAAATAATGGTTTGGAAATGATTTACCTAAGTTTAGAAACATAAAACAACAAATAATAATAAATAAACTGGATCTAAAAATTACCAACCAAACAATCCTTAAATAAAATTTAGAACGGAAAACATGGTTTTAAACAAGACACAAGAGGCCCATGGATATAAAATAGCAGAAAGTCCAACACTAATACCACCACATGACAAAGGGATGTCACCCCATGGCCTTCTCCACAACACTGTACCAAGGAAAATAAGCTAACATCCTGAACCACCATCTCCAAAGACCTTTCCCTTACCCGTGTCAAACATGATCAAGTCTACTTACACCGAAAGGTGTAAGTGGGGTGTGAGATAACCCCTAATAGGATTCTAATGAGAAACGATTCCAGACATAATTATTAAATGAAAAATACATTTTCAATTTTAATTAAAGAAAAAAATTAAATGCTTCAATAGTTTTAAAGAATTTCTTTTATGAAGACAATTTTAATGGGAACAAAGAGAAGCATCTTTTGTGAAAATAACTTTACAGGAAAAGTAATTTGTAAAATAAACCAGCTTTACTTTTTTATTATCTCAAATGCCACACCATATTCTAATGTAGAGAACAAAGTAATCATAGAGAACCAACTATGGTAGAGGCCCTATAGGTACTAGTAGGTAGTGGAACCCTAGACCATTGAGTCTCTATGTAAAGTGGTATAGGAACCATGATAACATATGTTCTCGTGAACGATCCAATAGTAAGGAACACACCCATAACCTATTGTTATCCAATCATTATCCAAAAGTTTAGTTAGTGTTGTAATCGTCAATCCAGCAAAGTGAGACTGGGCCAATGCCACTTTTGTATCATTAGTACACTCATTCTAGTCTGCCCACCTAGTCCCTAGCTTCCCATTTTTTCTCAAGATGTTCTAAGTTTATATCACAAGTCATATTCAGATAAACAAAACAAACGATCCACTACATATACCCAATACTACACTTTCACACAAAATTTACATTTTTAAAATAAAAGGCACACCAAAAACCTTTCAAAACTTAATCTGCATCACCCACACAATTAATTAAACCAACTTCAAAATTAATGTAAACACTTTCATAATCCAATAAGCCACAAATATAATTTATTAAAAAATTTAAAAATATTTCGCATGACTTTAAACACCAAAATCACACTCAAATATTTTTGTATGAAAAAACACATGTTGATGCTACACCAAAACTTAAACTTCATAGTTAAAAAGAATATTTTCATGATTAAACAAATCCCTAGAAAATTTATTAAAAAATTTAAAAATATGTCGCATGACTGAAAATACCAAAACTCACTCTAAAATTCTTTTATAACTAAGTGAACCTTGACACCAAAACAAAATACCGACTAAAACCCTTACATATTTTAATAAACCAACATCACATCTTATAAAACACTATGAATGGTTCAACATGATTTTTCACAGAAACAACATACTCATATCATGTAAACACGCTACTAAAAACATAAACAATATATTAAACCTCAATTAAAATAAAATTCTCACAAATTAATAATAATAAATATGCTAAATTAATTAAATAAGCAAATGAATTTATCAATTAATACTCATACGCGGAACCACCTACCTCAGTGCAGATAAACTTCTCATTTTGGTGTGAAAACTCCACCTCACAACAATTGCACCTCAAAGGACTCGATTAGATCATAAAATCAAAACATCAAACCATTTATATCCAAAATAAAACCAAAGAAACACAAAACCCTAACCCGACAACCTAACGATAGAAGATAAAACCAACTGAAGAAAAATGAACCTACGATGAGGGTGAGAAAGGGTAAATGAGCAAGGAGAAGGGATTCCAAAGGTGTGCCACACTGGAAAACAGGGGCGACATGTGACTGTGTGAAGAGGAAAATCTCACGGGGGTCTCCAGATACTGGTGTGAAGTGGCTGTGTAAGGAAGTTGATGGGGGGGGGGGGGTGGCACGCTGGTTCAAGGGCCGCCAGAGAGGAAGATGGAGGGGAGCCGACTTGAAGAAGTGGGGGGATCGTGAGGGAAGCAGGGCATGAGGGGTGAGCATGGGGAAATGAAGAGCATGGCGTGAGGTGGCTGGACAGTGAGAGGGTGCCGGAGCAAGGAAGGGCGATGACCAATAGGGATGATGCTAGGATTAGGGTGCGACAGGAGAGGGGGGCTATATGGGAATATGAGGGAGAAGGGAGGTGAGGCATGACCCACCCATGGGGGAAGGCCAAACCCTAATAAAAAAGAGAAATAAAATAAAAAATAAAAAAATAAATAAAGAGAAATTAATAATAATAAGAATTCCCATAATTATAAGGATAATAAAAATATTTTTAATAATAATTATTATAATAATATTCTTAATTAAAATACTAACCAAGATAATAATTGTAAAAATGACATTATTAAATAATAAAAATAATAATATTATTAAAACCATTTTAATTTTTTTTCATTTTATTTCGTTTCCACTTTATCATTCATTTAATTAATTAATCAATTAACTAATTAATTAACCTTGCTCCAGGCAGGTCACACGTAGATTTATCGAAGTCGTGCGACTTCAACCATTCCATGCCTATGCGTCGGGAACTGACAAGGCTAAAACATTCATTTATCAACCAAAATGTAAAAATTTTATTCGGGTTTGACATGCACCCTAGCATAATATTTCAAATCCATATAAAATAAAAAAATAGAGTTATTTAAAAAGTCTGGGTGTGACAATTCTCCCCACCATGACACTTTTGTCCCCCAGAATGTGCCAATAGGCTTGGTCAACCCAAGTTTCCAAGAAATACCACAAATAAACTTAAAAAAACCCCAATCACCCGAAGATAGAGCATTCAAAACACCCATAACCACAATCTCCATATATCTCAAAACTAGAATCACTAAGAAAAATAACCAACAGTAAGGAATTCACCTCCAAGATAACTCATCAAGAGACCCACTACCTGAGATAACAAATTACTATGGCCAGGTTCGGGTGGAGCAGAAGCAAGGGATATCCCCATCAAACACATTTTGAAGACAAGGTTTTCCACATGTTCCTCCCATGGTGGTATCCCTATCATATTAGGATTCATGTCAGACATTGGTTCTCTAAACCAAACTGACTCACAAACCTAGGAAAAACCTATAACACTGGATTGGACCTCCAAGCTCCCTATGTTAAACCAAACCAACATAATAGAAGATTCTAGGAAGACCCGTAGTGGGTCTCCCCACCATTTTAGAATTTTCCTAGCACCACGACACCTGTGAAGACATTCCCAGCTTACTTAGAGTGATACAGACTGAACAATTCATCACGAACCCACCAACACGAGCCAAAATACATAGAATATTCCCATAATGGCCAATACTCCACCACATGGAAAGTTTTTGATAGTGGAAACCCCTAACCAATAGGTGAACTGGACATGCATGTGTCAATTCCACAAGACATGAGCATCTCCAAAGCGAGTACAATTTCAATCCCTAACCAACCAACAAGAAGGTAAAATATTCAAGATTCAGCATTCAAAGAGCGCACTCACTGAATTTTCAAGAATCTGGGTTCCTTGAACCTCCTCAAATCCCAGGAGGAAATCCCATAAGTTAAAACCACCACAAGGAGACAAGGCCTTTATGCCCCTCACAACAAAATGAAGCCTTCAGAGACGATACCACAATAGGGAAACTTAAATTGTCCCCATCCTAATAATGAAGACTTAAGTCAGACCCATCTAATCCCATTTCTGACGCATTTTGACTGTGTGAAGGCTTCACTCTAAGACCTATGGTTGGGGCCCTGATGTATGAAGCACTACCGCCTCACAGTCATAAGCTGACCATCTCTGACTGAAACTTCCTTTGCTAGAAAATCAACCTACAGACTTCTCCTTGTGTCCGAAGTGGACACTTCATTAACATACCAACTGATAATTTCAGTGAATGAATTAGAGTGCCCACTAACCACACTAGAGATAGGATATTGAGTCGTTTGTCAGACAAGTAACATGAACTGATGGAAGGATCACTCCAAGAACAGGTCCCTTTGGTTCACACTCCTCATCGGACGAGGAACCTTCACTTACCACAATATTAACAAGACCAACAACTATTATGAGCTTTAATTTTTTCCTCCAAACTTCCTCTGGGGAACATGAAACTAGTTCATCAAAGGGTCAACACACCTCCTTCACCATCTATTGACTAGTTGAGCACCTAAACGCTTTTCCACTTTCCCACACCTTCACCCCCTTAGGTACAACCACAAGATGAATCTAGTATTGAGGATCACTCAAGAAATCCCTATTTGCAAATAAAATGGAATGATAACCGTTTACTGATCTAGTCCCACTCCTCCAGACATACTCAAGACAACTTACACCCACACATCATTTGGATTTCATCAAAAACCAGAAACTCTTCCAACTTTCCCAAAGCACGAAACAATATTCAATCGACCTCGACATCTATAAGAAACCGACACAACCGAGAAAAAACCAACTCTGCCACTCCAATGAGAGTATGGTATGATCCAATAATTGAGATAGACCCATTGGAAACCCATTATACCATTATAAGGGACATATCTCGAACAAGAAACACAAAACCAACCTTCCACAAATCGAACAAGAAACACAAAACCAGCCTTCCAAAAACCAAGAACCTCACAAAACAAACATCCACACCTCAAACACAAATCCTATAATTCCAACTTAAAAAAATCAATTCATTTTCAGAAAAAAACACCTACATGAAGAACCAATAATTGTACAATGAAGCCCAAAATAGCTTTTGAAACCATCATTTTCACTCTAGACTCAAAACCATTTTTTTCCAATTCCAAGTTCATTTAAGTAGAAAAACTCATTTGAGAGAAAAACCCACTTTTCTTCTCAAGTTCTCTCAGAAAAAATCATCCCAACATTCCCGACAGAACCAAAAAACATAGGAAACCATCATGAAATTTTCTATCTATTTATCCAAATACACTTTTCAAGAAATAAGAAGGAACCTTAGAAATAAATCACCCACTACTGATATTCCATGATTCCTTGTAGATATGCATTTCCATGACACTTAGGAACCCATCCAAAAAATCTACCAATTATCCATTAGTCACATCCACATGCACATGAGAGAACCATATGAATACCATTGTACAAAACAAGTCACTTCTAATTTCAAAACAAAACATTAACAATATTCCGAAAACACTTTTCAAAGACCTTTTCAAAGGTTCAATAAAATTTTCAAAATGATTACCATTTATAAAATAAACCAATTCAAATTAAAATAACCAAAAAATTTATTTTAGAAATCCGATTTCAATAAATAAATCACCAAATTACATAAACACGGTCCAAGAAAAAACCTCCCAAAAATCTTGTCAAACTCATAGTAAGGGAAAAATAGGGGCAACCACAAAGTCCTCTTTCCTTTTAAAAACCCCTTCACAACAACCCAAAACTGAACCAAGACATAACCAACACTAAAGCACTTGGACAAAGAACTAGTGGTCATTTTTAACCTAGCTACATGTTTCAGTAGACCATGCCCTAGGAAAACACCAAACACTAGGAGTGTCGAACCATACTCTAGAGCATCACATGGGTCACTACTCCATGTGAGACCACACACAGTACCGATTTACTCCTACTGTCACCCCCATCCACACATACGAAATCCAAAAAACTTAAATCCCAGAATACCCCTGGTTACTTGAGGATCGAAACGATTAGGAGTTCACAATTCTCTTTCCATACCTACCCCTCGAGTCCCAACAGTCTTATCTCTGATTTACCTAACACCCTAAATAATAAGAACAAAAACTTCCCTCTAATACCATTTTTTTCATGAAACAGATCTGGTCGCCATCAAAACTAGAACCCGACCCGACCCGTGGAAAGACCCTAAGGGTGTTACTTATCCCTATGGGCTGGAACAAAGGCCCGGGTATCATAAATAATGGTTTTGAAAAAATTTACCTGATTTTAGAAACATAAAAAAACCCACAATAATAAATAAAATGGATATAAAAATTACAAACAAAACGATCCTTAAATAAAATTCAGAACTAAAATCATGGTTTTAAACAATACACAAGAGGTCCATGACTATAAAAGAGAAGCAATTCCAACACTAAGAACACCACACAACAAAGGGACATCACCCACTGTCCTTCTCCACAACCCCACACCAAGGAAAAGAAGCTAACATCCCGAACCACCATCTCCAAAGACATTGTCCTTACCTATGTCAAATATGATCAAGTCTACTTATAACCAAAGGTGTAAGTAGTGTGTGAGATAACTCCCAATAATATTCCACGGAGAAAAGATTCCAGACATAATTATTAAATGGAAAATACATTTGAAATTTTAATTAAAGAAAAGAATTAAATGCTTGAACAATTTTAATGAAAACAATTTTGTTATGAAGACATTTTTAATGGGAACAACTTAAAAAGAGAAGAATCTTTTGTGAAAATAACTTTACAGAAAAAAAAATTGTAAAATAAAACACATTTACTTTTATATTATCTCAAATGACACAATATATACTTACGGTGAGTGAAAATTAATCAGAGGGAACCAACTATGGGAGAGGACCTATAGGTACTAGTAGGTAGTGGGACCCTAGAACATTGAATATTAGTGTAAAGTAGTAAAGGAACCATGATAACATGTGTTATCATGCATGAGCCACAAGTAGGGAACACACCCATAACCTAGTGGTCTCTAATCATCATCCAAAAGATTAGTTAGTGTTCTAGTCGTCAATCCAGCTAAGTGATACCGGTCCAATTCCACTTTTTTTGTCACTAGAACATTAGTTCTAGTCCCCCCACCTAGTCCCCAACTTCCTATTTGTGGTCAAGATGTTTTAAGTTTATATCCAATGTCATATTCATATAAATAAAAAACGAGGCGCTACCTATACCCAATACCACACTTGCACAAAAAAATTCCATTTTTAAAATAAAACGTACACAAAAAACATTTTAAAACTTAATCTGAATCACCCACAAAATTAATTAATCCAACTATATAGTTAAAGAAAACACTTTTGAAATCCATCAAGCCAATAAGATAATTTATTAAACAATTTCAAAATGTGTCACACTAATTTAAACACCATAATCCCACTAAAATATTCTTTTATGGAAAAAACATGTTGAAGTTACACCAAAACTCAAACTACATAGTTAAAAGGCCATTTACACAATTAAACAAACCACTAGAAAATTTATTAATTTTTTTTAAAACATTTCTCATGACTAAAGATACCAAAACTCAATCTAAAATTCTTTTATAACTAAATGCACCTTGACCCCATAAAAAATGATGACTGCAGCCCTTACACATTTTAATAAACCAACAACACGGCTTATAAAACACTACGAATGGTTCAACATGGGCTTTCGCAGAAACAACATACTCATATCATGTAAACACACTACTAAAAACCTCAAAAACATATTAAACCTCAATTAAAGTCAAATTCACACCAAACAAAATAATTAATAAACATGACAAATTAATTTAATAAGTAAATGAATTTATCAATTAATACTCATACACAGAACCACCTACCTCGGTGTAGATAAACTTCGAAAATTGGTGTGTAAACTCCATATCACATCAATTGAACCTCCAAAAACATGAATAGACCCTAAAATAAAATCATCAAACCATTTATACCCAAAATATAACCAAAGAAACACAAAATCCTAACCTAACAACCTACCGATGGAAGAAAACCAACCAAAGAAAAATGCACCTGTGGTGATGTAACATCCCAAGTAAGTAATGAATAATATATTTTCTTATCTATGTCTATTTATGAATTATATAGTGTTTTAGAGGTTTAAAATGGGAATAAATCCAATCTTAAGCATAAAATACTCTAATATTTTAAAAAAGATTGTTTTACCACTTTTTGATGGCGAACCATTTTTAAATCTATATTTGGACAATTTTATAAGATATATTTTCAAAATAAACTTATTATTTAGTATTGGGACATTGAAATTTACTTTGGATAAATTTTTGGTATTTTTATGACAATGTCCATTTTTTAATGAATAGTGAAAAATACTGCATTTTACTTCAAAACTGCTTTTTCATCTAATTTAATTATATGGATATATTATCTTTTTAATTGGGTTTAAAGTGTAAATAGAATATATTTTTACCATTTAATCCAGTGGTGGTCATTGAGATTAATTTCACTTTGTAATTGGGCATAAACAAGTGCCAAACTTTTCATAGATATTGTTTCTAAAAAAACCCGCTATTTGTTTTGACAACGAGAATTATATTTAAATTAATTATTACAATTTCTGTGTTTTGAATTTGGTAAAATGGATTCCATATTTGGAATCAGAAGTTCCAAATTATTTAATTAAGACTTTTTTGTTTTTGGACATTATGAATAGTAACAACGGTAATTATCTTTAATTATCGTGATTAATTAGTAATCGGGTAGTTAAGGGTAATAAAATAATATCATAATAATAAAAAATGACCCCAAAATGTGTCCTAATGCTATCGGTTGTGTCATGGCTGACCATGGGATGCCTTGTGCCAAACTTAGGGACCCCATGGAATTACTTTTGGGTGATAGTGGCACTTTATCATTTTATTTTTAAAGAAAGGAAAATATCACAAAAGTATGTAACACCTAAGTAAAAAAATTTTAATTTTGTCTACATAAATGATATCTTGAACTATAAATAGTAATTAGAAAGCTAAAAATATTTCCTACATCATAGTATTTTTTCTATAATTTTTTAGACATTAAATAATTTTTTTTTATGAAACTATGATGATGCAGCGATTACCTCATTAATGAACGATTTAAATAAAATGAAAAGATAATGTAAAATATAAGACTTACACTTGTCAAAAACCTATTGGATGAGTATATTTCTAACCCTTATCACCTTATCCTCTAAATATATCAATTCAAGACCTTTAAAATCCGAAACTCATTTTAATATAAAGTAACATTTCTTGACTTTCCAAGAGTGCCCCTCCTCTCTCTTATAAAAGGCCACCCACCTCTACCTCCTAACCCACACCTCTCAAGCCATTTGAGCGGCCAAGATCTGCTCATTTTATCTCTCCACATCCCTATCTTCATCATATAAGCCTTACCTTAGGAATAAAGATCTTCAAGAAACCCTTTTGGTTCAAACCAAGCGGAGTTACCCGATTTAAAGGTAATGTCTTCACTTGTGTTCTTTTGTTTTATTTTGCTTCTCCAACCCCCTAAAATCTTTTTATTACTTTATTTTGCAATAGCACCAGTATCTTCAATATACTAGGATGTTGTTATGAGAAGGATTCAAGCTACATTTACACACACCTTCATCTAATGGTTAAAGAATATATTGTTTCTGTGGATGGAAAATTTCTACCTCACGAAACGATGATTGTTCAATCTTCTTTTAACAACTTTCATGGTGGCCATTAAGATGTCACTCTATTAATATATGATATATATTATTTTTATGTTTCCCTTATGATTCTGTATTTTTCATTTATGGCATACCTTTATGGTTTCCATTATGGGTAAACGCGATATCTTCATTTTAGGAAGTGCGGACTACCGCCCCCCCAAAGTGATTTGATTCGTTAATGCCATATGTGGGACGTATAAAGAATGAAGTTAATGATATTATATATGATATTATACTGGAATTATAATATACCTTTATA
The DNA here is from genome assembly GCA_963277665.1 of Viscum album. NCBI lineage: Eukaryota > Viridiplantae > Streptophyta > Magnoliopsida > Santalales > Viscaceae > Viscum > Viscum album. Next base: position 1,230,261,849 of record OY728139.1, on the reverse strand, counting down.
TCATTATTAATTCACTCCATTAAATACGAAATAGAAATAGAAGTAGCGTTCATGCATACGTATGACTTACCGTCTCCATGAACAGTGCATTTCATTTCTTGCCTCTAAATGTTATGTAATATTAGAAATTCATGTATATATTAGATATATATGATATATATGATATCTACATCATGAATATAATTTTGGATATAATGGATATTTTACCACATGAACAACTTGTAATTATAAGGAGTTTATTTTTGACTCAAGTACCAATGATCGACAAAATGGCCGTTATTAACTTAAATAATTAAATAGTGTTCATAACATGTTAATAAGTGATATAAAAGGGATAATGAACTATAAAAAGGTTCTTAATCAAGTAGAAATTAACTCAAGTTTATTATTCAGGAGATTAAAGAACGATCGAGTCAAGTCAGACACGAGGTAAGGGACTTTGTCTCAATCTCCTTTCATTGAGCCATATTTTGTTTTATACACAACTTTATTTTATACGGTGTATAAAACCCTTTGAATTTTATGTTTATTAAAAAGGAATATTTTTTATACGAAGCGTTTTACTAAATGAAAAAGGGAATGTTTTTGTCATACGTATGCAGCGACAATGACTTTTCCACCGCCGTGACCATTATCTGAGTTTCAACTTCCTCTACAGACCATAACTTTTTTTTAAATGAAAAATAAATACCATGTTTAACTTTTCTTTTATTTTGGTATTGAAAATGGTTTTGATAATTTTTTTATTATACCAATGTGTTATTGATATATTGTGATTGAAATGTGGAAATGATATGTTTCCTTTATGCATGATTTATGTGATACGATCATGTTATGGTTATTGAGCATTGTTTATGAAGATGGATGGTTCCATGATAAACTAAGGAAGGGTGAGCCAAATATAGATCTCTAATGAATTGGGTAATGTGAAGGAGTTAAACGCTAAGGTTTCTCCGAAGAGATTTAAGGAATATACTGTGATGGGTATTCCAAACGTAACCATGAGGGTTACTCCCTACGTAAGAATGTTATGAATGCCTCAAGTTACCTTTATGTATTATGATTTCTATGATTTACTCATTATTTGATGAGGTATGTTAAAGTAATTATGTTTTATGAGTAAAGTATGATTTCATTAATTCTTATATATATATGGACTAATGTTTTCATTCCGTATTTTTATATACCTTACTGAGCTTTTTATGCTCATCCCAAGTTTTTGAAATGTTTTTCACAGGTCAAGGGAAAGGTACATGATGTGATGATAGTGTCAAGTAAGTGTCAATAAAGAATACATGTTTTGTTTTAAATATGTTTCCTTTTATGGGAAAAGTGAATATTGTCTTTAATGTAACCACCTTGTTTAAATGTGGAATGTAATGCATCATTTATGATATAATTCTCTAAAACTATAAACCTGAAAATATCCTCAATGTGTAATCTTTTAATAAATCAATATTAAGTAATGTTTAAGGCTGGGGCCTTATAGTTGGTATCATAGGTCGGTCTAGATAACTTTAGGAGTTAGAATTCTATTAAATGATTATCCAAAAATATTTTTTTATGGTCAAATTGAAATGATACAACATTTGAAGATTACCATGTTGATTCATATAAGACATGTTTGTTCAGAATGGTTTTCCGTAGAGGAAATAGGGAAGCAGTGCTAGGAAGGCATACAGACAGAAATGACCTTTCGAATCAGCATACTGAGATTGTAGGAATTGGAACTGAACAGTTTCTTGGAGTAATGGAACAGTTGACTCAAGCGATAAATGGTGGTGGTATCCATGCACGAGATCATCCAAATCAACCGCAGGGGAACATGTTAGTGGTGGAACATTTCACGTGGCAACATCCCACATCATTCAGAGGATCATCTGACCCTGTACTAGATGAAGGGTGGATTAAAGCACTGGAGAAGATTTTCGATGTAATGTGGTGTTCAGACAATCAAAAGGTTAGTCTTGCTGTTTACCATTTGAAGGGTGAAACAGATCAGTGGTGGTCGATGGTTAAAAATATCAGGGACGCTGATGAGATTGATGCTCTTGACTGGGATGAATTTAAAGGTATGTTTCTCGAGAAGTATTTTCCTAAGGCTGTTCAGCTTAGGATGTAAAAACAATTCTTGGAATTGAGGAAAGAGGATTACTCAGTGGATGCTTATGAAGAAAGGTTCACTCGATTGGCAAGGTATGCTCCAAATTTTATCCAATACCTTGATAGTAAAATCATTTGTTTTTACTTAGCATTAAATCCAAAATATCGAAGTGCTTTAGCTTCTCGCGATTTAAAGAGTTATGAAAATCTTGTTCGATGTGATGAGAAGGTGGAAATGGAGTTTACCGATGATCAAGTGTTCTATAACAACAAATAGTAGAAGAGAACGAGGTGGCAGGAGAAAGGGAAGAATTATTCAAAAAGGTCTAATGGTAAGAAAACTAAGTTTCCAGTTTGTGATAAATGTGGTAAAAGTAATGGTGGGGAATGTCTTATGAATTCTGGAAAGTGCTACCAATTTGGTAAGATGGGACATAAGGCTTGTGATTGCACTGAAAAAGACCAGGGTGATGGTAAGACCAAATTTTATTCACAGTTAGTGAAATGTTTCAAGTGCAATGAGATGGGTCATTATGAAAATGATTGTTCGACAAAGAGCTCAAATTATGGGAACCAGTCAGACTAGAAGCAAAAAGGAGTGGTGAAATCCTTTGTAACTACTTCAGCAGATGTTGGGCCAACAAATGAAGTGGTATCAAGTACTTTGTTTGTTTTTTCAGATTATTCCAGTGTGTTGTTTGATTCGGGGTCTACACATTCTTTCATCTCTGAAAAATTTTCTAGTAAATTGGAAATTCTATCTCATGATTTTACTCCTGAACTTGTGGTAAAAACACCTAGGGGAAATGTTGAGGTAGAAATAATTAATAAGAATCTTCCTATCCTTATCCATGAAAAGAACCTACTTGAAAACCTTATTGTTTTACCTCTAGTAGAGTTTGATGTTATCCTGGGTATGGATTGGATCTATGTTTACCATGCTAAGATTGATTGTAGAGATATAGAAGTTTCCTTTCAGAAAGACTTTCAGTTTGTGTACAAGAACGAACCCTTACTGTTGATAACATATCAAGAGGCTGAGAAACTTGTAAAAGATGGAAATGAATGTTACCTTGCACATATTGTTGAAAACAAAGGAACCATTCAGATTAATGATGTGCCAGTGGTAAATGAGTATCCTGATGTTTTTCCTAATGAGTTTCCTGGAATAATACCAGATAAAGAAGTTGAATTTACTATTAACTTAGTTACTGATTCTAATCCAATTTCAAAAACCCTTACCAAATGGCTCAAATTGAACTTTTAGAGTTGAAGGAGAAATTTCAAGATTTATTAGATAAAGGTTTCATTCAACCTAGAACATCACCATGGGGTGCTCCTGTTATATTTGTTAAAAATAAACATGGTTCTATGAGAATTTTCATTGATTATAGAGCCTTGAATAACATCACCGTTAAGAACAAATATCCTTTGCCTCATATCGATGATTTGTTTGATCAGCTCCAGGGAGCTCAGTATTTTTCAAAGATTGAACTGAGATCGGGGTACCATCAGTTGAAGGTAAAGGAAGTAGATATTTTGAAGACCACGTTTTGTACAAGATATGGCCATTATGAATTTGTAGTATTGCCTTTTGGGTTAACCAATGCACCTACTGTATTCATGGACCTTATGAATAGAATTTTCCATGAGTTCTTGGATAAGTTTTTGGTTGTTTTCATTGATGATATTTTGGTGTTTTCTAAAAGTAAAGATGATCATGAAAGTCATTTAAGGGTTATTTGGAAAACCATAAAATAAAATAAATTTCATGGGAAATTCAGCAAGTGTGAGTTTTGGTTGAAACAAATTTCTTTCATTGGTCACATTGTTTCTAAATATGGAATAACTGTTGATCCTGAAAAAAAAAGGTTGTTGAATAATGGAAAAGACCCACAAATGTAACTGAGATTCGTAGCTTTCTTGGTTTGGTAGGCTATTACTGAAGGTTTGTTAGAAATTTTTCCCGATTATCTATCCAATGACTAAGCTAACTCGAAAGGGTGTTAAGTTTATCTGGACAAAAGAATGTGATGATTGTTTTCTGGAATTGAAAATAAGATTGGTGAATGCTTCAGTTTTGGCACTAGATTCCAGGAATGGTGAGTTTGTTATCTACAGTGATGCTTCATTGAAAGTACTTGGTTGCGTCCTAATGCAGAATGATCAAGTAATTGTATATGCTTCACATTAGTTGAAAACTCATGAGGTAAATTACTCTACACATGATTTGGAATTAGCTTCTGTTGTTTTTGCTTTAAAAATTTGGAGACATCATTTGTATGGTGTAATGTGTGAAATATATACTGATCACAAAAGTTTAAAGTATATTTTCACTCAGAAAGAACTAAAAATGAGACATAGAATATGGATATAATTAATCAAGGATTATTATTGTACAATTCATTACCATCCGGGAAAAGAAAATAAACTGGATGATGCTTTGAGTCGAAAAAGTAATGCTTCATTAAAAATTTTGCATTTGGAACATGATCCTTTTGTTAAGGATTTGATGAACTTTGGCATAGAAGTTGTTGGTGAAGGATGTTCTTCTGTTTTGTTTCATGTATCAGTGGAATCTTCTCTATCAGACAGAATTAAGCAAGCACAGAAGCAAGACAGTGAGTTGCAGAAAAAGGTAGAGCTGGTTCAGAAGGGTAAGTTGCCTGAATTCAACATTGATAATGATTGTGTTTTGAGATTTGTGAAGAGATTGTGTGTTCCATTTGATTCACAGTTGAAGAGAGAGTTGTTATGTGAAGCTCATAGTTCTCCGTTTTCAGTTCATCCAGGCAGTACTAAGATGTATAGAGATCTTCGGGAGTACTACTGGTGGGATGGAATGAAAAGAGATATTGATGATTTTACTGTGAAGTGTTAGACTTGTCAACAGGTTAAAGAAAGGCGACAGTTACTGAAAGGGATGCTTCAACCTTTACCAGTAGCAGAGTGGAAATGGAAGAATATATCCATGGACTTTGTTGTTGGATTGCTGAAGACAGCTCGAGGTAATAATGAAATCTGGCTTATTGTTGATCGCTGGACTAAATCTACTCATTTACTCTCTATACGAGATACCTTTTCTCTAGATCAACTTTCTCGTTTGTATCATAAAGAGATAGTTAGGTTACATGGAGTTCCCTTCTCCATTGTATCTGATTGTGATCCTAGGTTTACTTCTAACTTTTGGAAAGGCCTTCAGAAGTCGTTGGGTACTGAAATAAATTTTAGTACAACTTTTCATCCTCAATCATATGGGCAGTCAGAACAAACAATTCAGAATTTGGAGGATATTCTATGTGCTTGTTCGATGTATTATCAGGGAAGTTGTGACCAACATATTTCTTTGGTTGAGTTTTCTTATAATAACAGTTTTCATTCCAGTATATAGATGGCACCATTTGAGGCATCATATGGGAAGCGGTGTCGAACTCCAGATTTTTGGGATGAATTCGGTGAAAGGAAGTTGATGGGACTGGAATTGTTGGAAGAGTCAGTAGAAAAAGTTCAGATGATACAACGAAACATGAGAACAACTCAGAGCAGGAAAAAAAGTTATGTGGACAACAGGAGGAAGGATCTCTCTTTTGAGGTAGGTGATCATGTCTTCCTTAAAGTTTCACAATGGAAAAGTGTGATTCGATTTGGTAAGAAAGGAAAGCTGAGTCCAAGGTTCATTGGAGCATATGAAATTCTAGAGAGATTTGGATCAGTTGCATACCGAGTGGCGTTACCTCCGAGTTTATCTCATGTACATAATGTTTTTCATGTTTCAATGTTAAGTAAGTACATGCCAGATCCATCTCATGTTTTGGGTCAATAGGTAGTTCAGTTGGAAGAGAATATATCTTATAAGGAACAACCGTTCCATATTCTTGACCATAGAGATCAAGTGTTACGGAATAAGGTGATTCATCAAGTAAAGGTTTTGTGGAAAAACCACATGATTTAAGAGGCAACATGGGAATCTGAAAATACAATGAGGGATAAATACCCCCACTTATTCGATACGTAAATAAATTGCGGGGACACAATTTTATAAAGGGGGGAAGTATGTAACATCCAAAGTAAGTAATGAATAATAGATTTTCTTATATATTTATATTTATGAATTAGATAGTGTTGTAGAGGTTTAAAATGAGAATAAATCCAATCTTAAGCATAGAATACTCTAATATTTTAAAAAAATTGTTTTACCGCCTTTTGATAGTGAACCATTTTTAAATATATCTTTTAACAATTTTCTAAGCTCTATTTGTCAAAATAAACTTATTCTTTAGTATTGGGACATTGAAATTTACTTTGGATAAATTTTTGGTATTTTTCTGACAATGTTGATTTTTTAATGAATAGTGAAAAATACTGCATTTTAGTTCAAAAATGCTTTTTCATCTAATTTAATTATATGTATATATTATCTTTTTAATTGTGTTTAAAGTGTAAATAGAATATATTTTTACCATTTAATCCAATGGTGGTCATTGGGATTAATTTCACTTTGGAATTGGGTATAAACAAGTGCCAAACTTTTCATAGATATTGTTTCTAAAAAAATCCACTATTTGTTTTGACAATGAGAATTATATTTAAATTAATTATTGAAATTTCTGTGTTTGGAATTTGGTAAATTGGATTCCATATTTTTAATCATAAGGTCCATATTATGTAATTAATACTCTTGTTTTTGGACATTATGAATAGTAACGACAGTAATTATCTTTAATTATCGTGATTAATTAGTAATTGGGTAGTTAGGGGTAATAAAATAATATCATAATAATAAAAAATGACCCCAAAATGTGTTCTAATGCTACTGGTTGTGTCATGTACGACCATGGGATGCCTTGTGACAAACTTCGGGACCCTGTGGAATCACTTTTGGGTGATAGTGACACTTTATCATTTTATTTTTAAAGAAAGGAGAATATCACAAAAGTATGTAACACCTAAGTAACACAATTTTAATTTTGTCTACATAAATGATCTCTTGGACTATAAATAGTAATTGGAAATCTAAAAATATTTCTTACATCATTGTATTTTTTTTATAATTTTTAGACATTAAATAAATTGATTTTTTATGACACCATGATGATGCAGCGATTACCTCATTAATGAACGATTTAAATAAAATGAAAAGATAATGTAAAATATAAGACTTACACTTCTCAAAAACCTATTGGATGAGTATATTTCGAACCCTTATCACCTTATCCTCGAAATATATCAATTTGGGACCTTTAAAACCCGAAACTCATTTTAATATAAAGTAACATTTCTTGACTTTCCAAGAGTGCCCCTCCTCCCTCTTATAAAAGGCCCCCACCTCTACCTCCTTACCCACACCTCTCAAGCCATTGGCTTGGCCAATTTCTCCTCATTTTATCTATCCACATCCCTCTTGTCATCATAGAAACCTTACCTAAGACAGAAAGCTCTTCAAGAAACCCTTTTGGTTCAAACCAAGAGGAGTTACCTGATTTAAAGGTAATGTCTTCACTTGTGTTATTTTGTTTTATTTTGTTTCTCCAAACCCCTAAAATATTTTTATTCCTTTATTTTTTAAAAAACAGTATCTTCAATATACTAGGATGTTGTTATGATAAGGATTCGATCTACACTTACACACACCTTCGTCTAATGGTTAAATAACATACTGTTTCTGTGGATGGCGAATTTCTGCCTCACGAAATGATGATTGTTCAATCTTCTTTTAACACCTTTCATGGTGAACATTAAGAAATCACTCTATTTATATATTATATATATTATGTTTATTTTTTCCTTATGCTTCTTTATTTTTCATTTATGGCATACCTATATGGTTTCCATTATGGGTAAACACGATATCTTCATTTTAGGAAGTGCGGACTACCGCCCCTCAAAGTGATTTGATTCGTTAATGCCATATGTGGGACATATAAAGGATGGAGTTAATGATATTATATATGATATTATACTGGAATTATAATATACCTTTATATCATTATGAATTCATTCCATTAAATATTAAATAGAAATGAAAGTAGCGTTCATGCATATGTACGGCTTACCGTCTCCATGAACGGTGCATTTCATTTCTTACCTCTAAAGGTTATGTAATATTATAAATGCATGTATATACTGGATATATATTATATATATTATATCTACATCATGAATATAATTCTAGGTATAATGGATATTTTACCACATGAACAACTTGTAATTATAAGGAGTTTATTTTTGACTCAGGTACCAATGATCGACAAAAGGACCGTTATTAACTTAAATAATTAAATAGTGTTCATAACATGGTAATAAGTGATATAAAAGGGATAATTAACTTGAAAAAGGTTCTTAAACAAGTAGAAATTAACTCAAGTTTATTATTCAAGAGATTAAAGAATGATTGAGTCAAGTCGGACACGAGGTAAGGGACTTCGTCTCAATCTCCTTTCATTGAGGCATATTTTGTTTTATACACAACTTTCTTTTATACGGTGTATAAACCCCTTTTACTTTTACATTTATTAAAAAGGAATATTCTTTATACAGATCGTTTTACTAAACGACAAAAGGGAATTTTTTTATCGTACGTATGCGGCGATAATGACTTCTCCGCCGCCGTGACCATTATTTGAGTTTCAGATTCCTCTACAAGCCATAATTTTTTTAAATGAAAAATATATACCATGTTTTACTTTTCTTTTATTTTGGTATTTAAAATGGTTTTGATAATGTTTTTATTATATCAATGTGTTATTGATATCTTGTGATTGAAATGTGGAAATGGTATGTTTCCTTTATGCATGTTTTATGTGATACGATTATGTTATGGTTCTTGGGCATTGTTTATGAAGATGGGTGGTTCCGTGATAAACAAAGGGCGGGTGAGACCGATATAGATCTCCAATGAATTGGGTAACATGAAGAAGTTAAACTCTAAGGTTTCTCCAAAGAGATTTAGGGAATATACTGTGATGGGTATTCCAAACGTAACCATGAGGGTTACTCCCTACGTAAGAATGTTATGAATGCCTCAAATTACCTTTATGTCTTATGATTTCAATGATTTACTCATGATTTGATGAGGTATGTTAAAGTGCTTATATTTTATGAGTAAAGTATGATTTCATTAATTCTTATGTATACATGGACTAATGTTTTCATTCCGTATTTTTATATACCTTACTGAGCTTTTTATGCTCATCCCAAGTTTTTGAAATGTTTTTCACAGGTCAAGGGAAAGGTACATGATGTGATGATAGTGTCAAGGAAGTTTCAAGAAAGAATACATGTTTTGTTTTAAATATGTTTCCTTTTATGGTAAAAGTGAATATTGTATTTAATGTAACCACCTTGTTTAAATGTGGAATGTAATGAATGATTTATGATCTAATTCTCTAAAACTCTAAACCTGAAAAGATCCTCAATGTGTAATCTTGTAATAACTCAAGATTAAGTAATGTTTAAGACTGAGGCCTTATAGTTGGTATCATAGGTCGGTTTAGATAACTTTAGGAGTTATAATTCTATTAAATGATTATCCAAAAATATTTTTTATGGTCAAATTGAAATGATATAGCATTTGAAGATTACCATGTTGCTTCATCTAAGACATGTTTGTTCAGAATGGATTTCCGCAGAGGAAATAGGGAAGTAGTGCTAGGAAGGCATACAAACAGAAATGACCTTCCGAATCAACATCCTGAGATGGTCGGAATTGGAACTGAACAGTTTGTTGCAGTAATGGCACAGTTGACTGCAGCGATAAATAGTGGTGGTATCCATGCACGAGATCAGCCAGATCAACCATAGAGGAACATGTTAGTGGTGGAACATTTCATAAGGAAACATCCTCCATCATTCAGAGGATTATCTGACCCTGTGCTAGCTGAAGGGTGTATTAAAGCACTAGAGAAGATTTTCGATGTCATAGGGTGTTCAGACATTCAAAAGGCTAGTCTTGCTGTTTTCTGTTTGGAGGGTGAAGCAGATCAGTGGTGGTCGATGGTTAAAAATATCAGGGACGCTGATGAGATTGATGCTCTTGACTGGGATGAATTCAAAGGTATGTTTCTCGAGAAGTATTTTCCTAAGGCTGTTCATCTTAGTATGGAAAAACAATTCTTATAATTGAGGCAAGAGGATGACTCAGTGGCTGCTTATGAAGAAAGGTTCACTTGATTGGCAAGGTATGCTCTAAATTTTATCTGAGACCTTAATAGTAAAATCAATCATTTTTACTCATTATTAATTCCAAAGTATTGAAGGGATTTTTCTTCTCGCGAGTTCAAGAGTTATGAAAATATTGTTCGATGTGCTGAGAAGGTGGAAATGGAGTTTACCGATGATCAAGTGTTCTATAACAACCAACAGAAGAAGAGACCAAGGTGGCAGGAGAAAGGGAAGAATTATTCAAAAAGGTCTGATGGTAAGAAAACTAAGTTTCCAGTTTGTGATAAATGTGGTAAAAGTCATGCTAGGGAATGTCTTATGAATTATGGAAAGTGCTACCGATTTGGTAAGATGGGACATAAGGCTTGTGATTGCACTAAAAAAGATCAGGGTGATGGTAAGACCAAATTTGATTTACAGTTAGTGAAATGTTTCAAGTGCAATGAGATGGGTCATTATGAAAACGAGTGTTCGACAAAGAGCTCAAATGATGGGAAGCAGTCAGACTACAAGCAAAAAGGAGTGGTGAAATCCTTTACAACTACTTCAGCAGATGTTGGGCCAACAAATGAAGTGGTATCAAGTACTTTGTTTTTTCAGATTATGCCAGTGTGTTGTTTGATTTGGGGTCTACACATTCTTTCATATCTGAAAACTTTTCTAGTAAATTGGGAATTCCATCTCAAGATTTGACTCCTGAACTTGTGGTAAAAACACCTGGGGGAAATTTTGAGGCAAAAATAATTAATAAGAATCTTCCTATCCTTATCCATGGAAAGAACCCACATGAAAACCTTATTGGTTTACCTCTAGTAGAGTTTGATGTTATCCTGGGTATGGATTAGCTCTTTGTTTACCATGCTAAGATTGAATGTTGAGCTAAAGAAGTTTCCTTTCAGAAAGACTTTCAGTTTGTGTACAAGAATGAACCCTTATTGTTGATAACATATCAAGAGGCTGAGAAACTTGTAAAAGATGGAAATGAATGTTACCTTGAACATATTGTTGAAAAAAAAGGAACCATTCAGATTAATGATTTTCCAGTGGTAAATGAGTATCCTGATGTTTTTCCTAATGAGTTGCCTAGAATAGTACCAAATTGGGAGGTTGAATTTACTATTGACTTAGTTCCTGATGCTAATCCAATTTCAAAACCCCCTTACCGAATGGATCAAATTGAACATTTAGAGTTGAAGTAGAATTCACAAGATTTATTAAAGAAAGGTTTCATTCGACCTAGCACATCACCATAGGGTTCTCCTGTCTTATTTGTTAAAAATAAAGATGGTTCTATGAGTCTTTGCTTTAATTATAGAGCCTTGAATAACATCACTGTTAAGAACAAATATCCTTTTCCTCATATCAATAATTTTTTTATCAGATCCAGGGAGCTCAGTATTTTTCAAAGATTGACCTGAGATCGGGGTACCATCAGTTGAAGGTAAAGAAAGTAGATATTCCGAAGACCACGTTTCGTACAAGATATGGCCATTATGAATTTGTAGTAATGCCTTTTTGGTTAACCAATACACCTGCTGTATTCATGGACTTTATGAATAGAATTTTCCATGAGTTCTTGGATAAGTTTGTGGTTGTTTTCATTGATGATATTTTTGTGTTTTCTAAAAGTAAAGAGGAGCATGAAAGTAATTTAAGGGTTATTTTTCAAACCTTAAAAGAAAATAAATTTTATGGGAAATTCAGAAAGTGTGAGTTTTGGTTGCAACAAATTTCTTTCCTTGGTCACATTGTTCCTAAAGATGGAATAATTGTTGATCCTGAAAAAACAAAGGTTGTTGAATAATGGCCAAGTCAAACAAATGTAACTGATATTCATAGTTTTCTTGGTTTGGTAGGCTATTACCGAAGGTTTGTTAGAAATTTTTCCCAGTTATCTAGTCCATTGACTAAGATAACTCGGAAGGGTGTTAAGTTTATCTGGACAAAAGAATGTGATGATTGTTTTCTAGAATTGAAAAGAAGATTGGTGAATGCTCTAGTTTTGGCACTACCTTCCAGGAATGATGAGTTTGTTATGTATAGTGATGGTTCGTTGAAAGGACTTGGTTGCGTCCTAATGCAGAATGATTAGGTAATTTCATATGCTTCAAATCAGTTGAAAACTCATGAGGTAAATTACCCTACACATGATTTGGAATTAGCTGCTATTGTTTTTGATTTAAAAATTTGGAGGCATAATTTGTATGGTGTAAAGTGTGAAATATATACTGATCACAAAAGTTTAAAGTATATTTTCACTCAAAAAGAACTGAACATGAGACAGAGAAGATGGATATAATTAATCAAGTATTATGATTGTATAATTAATTACCATCCGGGAGAAGAAAATAAAGTGGCTGATGCTTTGAGTCGAAAAAGTAATGCTTCATTAACAATGTTGCGTTTGTAACGTGATCCTTTGCTTAAGGATTTGATGAATTTTGGCATAGAAGTTGTTGGTGCAAGATGTTCTTCTGTTTGGTTTCAGGTATCAGTGGAATCTTCTCTATCAGACAGAATTAAGCAAGCACAGAAGAAAGACAGTGAGTTGCAGAAAAAGGTAGAGCTGGTTCAGAAGGGTAAGTTTACTAAATTCAACATTGATAATGATTGTGTTTTATGATTTGGGAATAGATCGTGTGTACTTTTTGATTCACAGTTGAAGAGAGAGTTGTTATGTGAAGCTCATAGTTCTCCGTTTTTAGTTCATCCAGGCAGTACTAAGATGCATAGAGAGCTTCAGGAGTACTACTAGTGGGATGGAATGAAAAGAGATATTGCTGATTTTACTGTGAAGTGTTTGAATTTTCAATAGGTTAAAGCAGAGTGGAAGTAACCAAAAGGGCTGCTTCAACATTTACCAGTACCATAGTGGAAATGGGAGAATATATCCACGGACATCGTTGTTGGATTGCCGAAGACACCTTGAGGTAATAATGCAATCTGGGTTATTGTTGATCGCTTGACTAAATATGCTCATTTCCCTGCTATACGAGATAATTTTTCTCTAGATCAACTTTCTCATTTGTATCATAAAGAGATAGTCAGGTTATATAGAGTTCCCCTCTCCATTTTTTCTGATCGTGATCCCAGGTTTACTTCTAACTTTTGGAAAGGCCTTCAAAATTCATTGTGTATTGAATTAAATTTTAGTACAACTTTTCATCCTCAATCAGATGGGCAGTTAGAACGAACAATTCAGACTTTGGAGGATATGCTACGTTCTTGTTCGATGGATTATCAGGGAAGTTGGGACCAACATCTTTCTTTGGTTGAGTTTTCTTATAATAATAGTTTTCATTCGAGTATACAAATGGCACCATTTGAGGCATCATATGGGAAGAGGTGTCGAACTCCATCTTTTTGGGATGAAGTGGGTGAAAGGAAGTTGATGGGACCAGAATTGGTAGAAGAGTTGGCAGAAAAAGTTCAGCTGATACAGATACACATGATATCTTCTCAGAGCAGGCAGAAAAGTTATGCGAACAATAGGAGGAAGGATCTCTCTTTTGAGGTAGGTGATCATGTCTTCCTCAAAGTTTCCCCATTGAAAAGTGTGACTCGATTTGGTAAGAAAGGAAAGCTGAGTCCAAGGTTCATTTGACCATATGAAATTCTGGAGAGAGTTGGATCAGTTTCATACCGAGTGGATTTACCTCCGAGTTTATCTCAGGTACACAATGTTTTTCATGTTCTAATGTTAAGGAAGTACGTGCCAGATCCATCTCATGTTTTCAGTCCAGAGGTAGTTCAGTTGGAAGAGAATCTATCTTATGAGGAACAACCGGTCCAGATTCTTGACCATAGGGAGAAAGTGTTATGGAATAAGGTTATTAATTAAGTAAAAGTTTTGTGAAAAAACCACATGATTGAAGAGGCAACATGGGAATCTGAAAATGCAATGAGGGATAAATACCTCCACTTATTCGATTAGTAAATAAATTGTGGGGACACAATTTTCTAAAGGGGCAAGGATGTAACATCCAAAGTAAGTAATGAATAATATATTTTCTTATCTATGTCTATTTATGAATTAGATAGTGCTTTAGAGGTTTAAAATGAGAATAAATCCAATCTTAAGCATAGAATACTCTAATATTTTAAAAAAGATTGTTTTATTGCCTTTTGATGGAGAACCATTTTTAAATCTATCTTTTGAAAATTTTATAATATATATTTGTCAAAATAAACTTATTCTTTAGTATTGAGACATTGAAATTCACTTTGTATAAATTTTTGGTATTTTTCTGACAATGTTCATTTTTAATGAATAGTGAAAAATACTGCATTTTATTTCAAAACTGTTTTTTCATATAATTTAATTATATGGATAGATTATCTTTTTAATTGGGTTTAAAGTGTAAATAGAATATATTTTTACCATTTAATCCAATGGTGGTCATTGAGATTAATTTTACTTTGGAATTGGGCATAAACAAGTGCCAAACTTTTCATAGATATTGTTTCTAAAAAAACCCTCTATTTGTTTTGACAATGGGAATTATATTTAAATTAATTATTGCAATTTTTGTGTTTGGAATTTGTTAAAATGGATTCCATATTTTTAATCAGAAGGTGTAAATTATGTAATTAATAATCTTTTGTTTTTGGACATTATGAATAGTAATGATGATAATTATCTTTAATTATCGTGATTAATTAGTAATCGGGTAGTTAAGGGTAATAAAATAATATCATAATAATAAAAAATGACCCCAACATGTGTCCTAATACTACTGGTTGTGTCATGGCCGACCATGGTATGCCTTGTTCTAAACTCAGGGACCCCATGGAATCACTTTTGGGTGATAGTGACACTTTATCATTTTATTTTTAAAGAAAGGAGAATATCACAAAAGTATGTAACACGTAAGTAAAACAATTTTAATTTTGTCTACATAAATGATCTATTCAACTATAAATAGTCATTTGAAAGATAAAAATATTTCCTACATCATAGTATTTTTTTATATAATTTTTTAGACATTAAATAAATTAATTTTTTTATGACACCATGATGATGCATCAATTACCTCATTAATGAATGATTTAAATAAAATGAAAATATAATGTAAAATATAAGACTTAAACTTGTCAAAAACCTATTTTATGAGTATATTTCAAACCCTTATCACATTATCCTCGAAATATATCAATGTGGGACCTTTAAAATCCGAAACTCATTTTAATATAAAGTAACCTTTCTTGACTTTCCAAGAGTGCCCCTCCTCCCTCTTGTAAAAGGCCCCCACCTCTACCTCCTTACCCACACCTATCAAGCCATTGTCTCAGCCAATATCTGCTCATTTTATCTCTACAAATCCCTCTCTTCATCATATAATCCTTAACTTAGGCAGAAATCTCCTCAAGAAACCCTTTTGGTACAAACCAAGAAGATTTACCCGATTTAAAGGTAATGTCTTCACTTGTGTTCTTTTGTTTTATTTTGCTTCTCCCACCCACTAAACTCTTTTTATTCATTTATTTTGTAACAGCACCAGTATCTTCAATATCCTAGGATGTTTTTATGAGAATTATTAGATCTACACTTACACACACCTTCATCTAATGGTTAAAAAACATACTGTTTCTGTGGATGGCGAATTTCTGCCTCACGAAACGATGATTGTTTAATCTTCTTTCAACACCATTCATGGTGGACATTAAGATGTAACTCTATTTATATATGATATATATTTTGTTTATGTTTTCCTTATGATTTTTTATTCTTAATTTATGGCATACCTTTGTGGTTTTCATTATGGGTAAACGCGATATCTTCATTTTAGGAAGTGCGGACTACCGCCCCCTCAAAGTGATTTGATTCGTTAATGCCATATGTGGGACATATAAAGGATGGAGTTAATGATATTATATATGATATTATACTGAATTATAATATACCTTTATATCATTATGAATTCATTCCATTAAATATGAAATAGAAATGAAAGTAGCGTTCATGCGTACGTACGACTTACCGTCTCCATGAACGATGCATTTCATTTATTACCTATAAATGTTATGTAATATTATAAATGAATATGTATACTGGATATATATGATATATATGATATCTACATCATGAATATAATTATGGATATAATGGATATTTTACCACATGAACAACTTGTAATTTTATGGAATTTATTTTTAACTCAAGTACCAATGATCGAAAAAACGACCGTTATTAACTTAAATAATTACATAGTGTTCATAACATGATAATAAGTGATATAAAAGGGATAATGAACTTGAAAAAGGTTTTTAAGAAAGTATAAATTAACTCAAGTTTATTATTCAGGAGATTAAAGAACGACCAAGTCAAGTTGGACACGAGGTAAGGGACTTCGTCTCAATCTCCTTTCATTGAGGCATATTTTGTTTTATACACAACTTTATTTTATACGGTGTAGAAACCCCTTTGAATTTTACATTTATTCAAAAGAAATACTTTTTATATGAAGCATTTTACTAAACAAAGAAAGGAAATGTTTTTTTCGTACGTATGCGGCGATAACGACTTCTCTGCCGCCGTGACCATTATTTGAGTTTCGACTTCCTCTACAAGCCATAAGGTTTTTAATATGTAAAATAAATACCATGTTTTACTTTTCATTTATTTTGGTATTGAAAATGGTTTTGATAATGTTTTTATTATATCAATGTTTTATTGATATTTTGTGATTGAAATGTGGAAATGGTATGTTTCCTTTATGCATGTTTTATGTGATACGATTATGTTATGGTTATTGGGCATTATTTATGAAGACAGGTTGTTCCGTGATAAACTAAGGGTGGGTGAGCCCGATATAGCTCTCCAATGCATTGGGTAACGCAAAGGAGTTAAATGCTAAGGTTTCTCTGAAGATATTTAGGGAATATACTGTGATGGGTATTCCAAACGTAACCATGAGGGTTACTCCCTACGTAAGAATGTTATGAATACCTCAAGTTACCTTTATGTCTTATGATTTCTATGATTTACTCATGATTTTATGAGGTAAGTTAAAGTGCTTATGTTTTATGAGTAAAGTATGATTTCATTAATTCTTATGTATACATGGACTAATGTTTTCATTCCATATTTTTATATACCTTACTGAGCTTTTTATGATCATCCCAAGTTTTTGAAATGTTTTTCACAGGTCAAGGGAAAGGTACATGATGTGATTATAGTGTCAAGGAAGTGTTAAGAAAGAATACATGTTTTGTTTTAAATATGTTTCCTTTTATGGGAAAAGTGAATATTGTCTTTAATGTAACCACCTTGTTTAAATGTGGAATGTAATGCATGATTTATGATCTAATTCTATAAAACTCTAAACCTCAAAAGATCCTCAATGTGTAATATTGTAATAACTCAAGATTAAGTAATGTTTAAGGTTGGGGCCATATAAGTGAGGGTGCAGAAGGCTAACTGAGCAAGGAGAAGGGATAACGGAGGTGCGCTGTGCCAGAAAATAGGGGCTATACGCTACTCTGCGAAGGGGAAAAAGGTAGTGAGGTTGCTGGATACTGGTGCGAAGCGGCTATGTGGTGTGAGGAAGTTGGGGGGGGGGGGGTGCACAGGTCCAAGGGCCTCCAGAGAGGAAGATGGAGGGGCTAATTTTGAAGAAGAGGGGGGCTTGTCAGGGAACCAGGGCGCGAGTGGTGAGCATAGGGAAATGACGAGCATGGCGTGAAGTGGTCGGACGATGCGAGGGTACCGGTCGCAGACAAGGCTAAAACATGCATTTATCATCCAAAACGTAAAATTTTTATTTGGGTTCAGCCCACACCCTTGAAAAATATTTCTAAGACAAATAAAATAATAAAATAGAGTTATTTAAATAGTACGAGCATGCCAGTCATAGATTGATTTATCATTCTCTTAATAAATCAATCATTAATATGCTCATGATCAGTTCACTTTTTATTTTCATGTTTATTTTATTTCGTTGGATGCTTGGATGTGATTACTAAATAAATAAGATAACATGAAAATGCATTATGAATAAATAATTATCAAGACACGGTTAATCAATAATGTAAAATACACATTATATAAACAAGACATGTGATAAAAGGTGGAATTTATTCATAAATAAACAAAAACCCATCAATCAAATATTAAGTCAGAATACACTTTCCATTACTTGATCAAGGATGAGACCATAAAACTAAGTGTATGATATGACCCTTGATGAGACGCTTAATTTTATTAAAGAATTCTTATGAGAGTTTTGGGTTGACTTATCCAATTTTTAATTAAGATAATTAGCCCTTAATAGACATGATGTATCTTGTAGTTAAGTGATAAAGAAAACCGAGTCATGTTTTTAGTATCAAGGAGTCCATTCAACGGATCAAGGAGTTACGAGACCATAGATGGAAAGTCCATCTACCTAAATACCTTTGAGTAATTTTATGTTTGAATTATTAGAATGGAAGTATTAATAATTACCATTGGAATGTCCAAGTGACATGACATTCTATGTCCAATGGTAAGGCCCATTGGAACTAGCTAAAATATTAATAGACTAATAATAAATTAAACTATTTTTTCTCATATATTTTAGTAATAAAATAAATTAATAATAATATTCTCTTATATTGTTGTAGAAAATCACTCAACCATAGACCACATTATCCTTACAATCAATACTAGAGAAGGACAATAACCTTACTGAAAGTATCTTCCGGGAATGGTACAAATACTTTAACATCATACTATACTATGAATGGAATCATTAAATTCTAAAAACCACAGTACTTGATCCACCCGCTAAGGAGGTGATTGAGGAAGAGCTCACTATCTATGAAAAACACTTGAAAGATGAGAAAAATGTCCAGTTTTTGATCATATCCTCAATGTCAGATGAGCTGATGAAAAATAATGAGATCATGGATGCATATATAATTCTCTAGCATCTCTATGATCTTTTTTCACCACCCAATTTTTTTTTGTATTTTTAAAAATAAAATCAATTTTTGATTAAGTGAGAATCATACATGTAGAGAAACAATGAGCCTAAGGGGATTCACCATTGAAGGAACATGAAATACCAAACCCAAAACAACAAAACCAACCTGAGAAAAAAACCAAAAACCAACCATAAAACACAAAAAACAACACAAAAATGGGGGAAACGAACCCCATCATGTTTGTCACACCTCCCTAGAACCAACCCATCCCATCTTACCTCTTCATAGAACCAGTAACACCCATCCCTTCACAAAACCTTGGGATTTCATCCCAACTGACAATGTGTCATAATCCAAAAGGCTAGAACACCAAAACTGAATATGAGGGAGGGTCACCATGAGTGAAGTTGATGATCGAGAACGTAAAGGGACATGGTAAAAAAGAGAAGAGGATGATCGTTGATGGGTGGAACCATGCCTTGGAAAACAAAACCAAGAAAACCACATTGGGACAGACAACATTGAAGAAGGAGCACAAACTACCTGGAACATTGAAACCCAACAAGAAGAAAATGACGGAGGGTGAATGACGAAGGAGGCTGCACGCCTTCCGGACCTCACATAGTCAAAATTATTGGCTATATTGATCATCTAGATATTACAGGCTTTAAACTACACAATGAATTGTGCACCGATCTCATACTTTCCTCGCTCCCTTAAATACTATCATGTTTTTTTTCAATTATAATATAAAAAACATAGATAAGTCTCTCAGATAAATCCCTACTCTGTTTCTCTAGGTAGATAAGGACATGGAGGGAAAAGAATCTTCTATTATTATGATGAACAAGAGGAAGGGAAAATATAAAGGACCTAATAATAATCCTAAGCCTAATGTATCTACACCACACTCAACCAAGAGAAGGATAATCAAGGGGAAATAAATTGAACAAGATTTTTTTTGTTTTCTATGTCGTAAGAAGCTCCACTAGAAGAAGAAATAAACCCATCCAAATAAGTAAAGATAAACTTAAGGTACGTTCATTATCGAGTGAAATATATCTATTTATATTTGGGTATTAGATATAGATTATGATGCTCACATCTGTATCCAAATAAAGGAACCAAGTAGATTCATAAGAGTTGATCATGGTGAGGTAGACCTATGAGAAACCAACAGTTCCATACCTGCTGTTGTGGATATTCAAGATTACCACCTCACACTGCTGACTGAAATGATCTTGGTTCTAAATAATTTTTAATATGTAACTTTAGATACCAATAAAATTATTTTTTTCTAATCTTGATACGAACGGTTTTAATTTTAAATTTTGAAAAAATGATGCTTCTTTTACAAAGATAACACATGTTATGGTAAGACACATCTTAAAAATGGCCTTTATGTGTTGGATTACACAAAACAAGTAATGAAAATTGATAACAAAATCCATTCACATGACTCATATAACATCCAACTACCTTATCATCTCATAGTCCATGTAAATAAAATGTGTTTGACTAGATTGCACCAAGATGAATATTTAGATTCATTTGAACTAAAACAACTCAGCGTATGTCATGTTTGTTTACAAAGTAAAATGACCAAAACACAATTTTATGGTAAAGATGAAAGGGAAAAAAATATTATTGAATTGGTTTAAAAATATGTTTATTGACCACTTCCAATTAAAGAAAAGGGGTGGATACTCATAATTCAGAATTTTTATTGATGACTTTAGTAAATATGAATATGTCTACTTAATGAGGTATAAGTGAGATTCTTTTGATACATTCAAAGAATTCAAGAATGAATTTTAGAATCAAGTTGGTAAGAAAATAAAGAAATTTAGATCAGATCAACGTGAATAATTTCTAAACCCAGAGTTTATTTACTATCTATAAGAGTTCATGATTTTATCCAAACTCACACCTTCATATACACCATAATGGAATGGTTCAAGTGAAAGGAGGAATCACACTATGTTGGATATAGTGAGGTTTATGATGAGTCATGAAAGTATTACATTATAATTTTGGGGATATTCATTACAAACAGAATAATACACACTATCCAAGTTCGAAAAAAACAACAAAAAATATTCCATATGATATTTGGTGCATAAGTGATTGCACCACTATTCACTATTTCATTTTCACCTTTACACCATTATATTAAACTAAATTTTTATTGTAAATTTAAAATATAATAAAAAATTGAACTTCATGTTTGATTAATTTAATTTGTGTTTATCACTATTAAAAGGGTAAATTATACTTGTTTTGATATTTTCATTGAAGGTGGAGTTGATTTGAAGGCCCCAGAGATGATCTAAAAGAAAAATGGGCCAAACTGCTTGGCATCATATGAAAATCTATATACTATTTTGATCATTAAGATAATTAAGTGCATACAAATGGGCTGAAAATTTTTGTTCCTATTAAAACAAACATGGTCTACAACTCTTATCAAATAACCAAATCTCAATTCATCCATCTGGGGTCCCGTCCAAACCATTCTATCCCAGGGAAAGAATATTCCAGAATTCAAAAGTTTGGTTCGGTATTTTGACCATATCTCCCAATAAAAATGTCTAATGGATTCCAAATTTAACATGTAGATATTCAATAGGCTTGAAAAAAACTCTTATCTTTTGGTCAAGTTGTGATATGTCTTTATACTATTCCAAAACCAAGACACAAGTGGTCTCTCAAAAATAGGGTACTCAAAAGCATATTCTATTTTGTCTATAAAAAGACACCATGGGAACCTCATTGTGAGTTCAAACCAGAAGAAACTTTCTTCCATTTTGGAGTGATATAAGAGTATCATCCTCATCCTAGAAGTTCTCTAGGTCGTTATCCTCATAGGGGGATCAAGAATGAAGAAGGAGTTCCACCCGAGCTTCCTCCTCCTCCCGATGTCGAGCTAAGCGGTGGGTGATCATTGCGAGGGAGATACACACTTGGAGAGGGAGTTATGGAACATAATTATCTACTATTTTGGTGTATATTGTGGTTTTAATTATTATTTAATATGTATCTTAACTTGTTTTTATGTATTTAATTGAAACATGTTTTATTTTATAACCGATTGGTGTGCAATTTTAAGTATGTGTATTGTGTTGTTTTGATTGGACAACATAAGAACCCTTTTATTTCCCAAAAATTTGAGATTTAAATTTTCATTTACAAACCTTAAAGCATTATAAGTGGATGGAACTTTACTTAATGATTGTTATGTAAAGGTTTAGTTTTAATCTGATCATTTTAAGTGGCTTATGGGTACCCAAGATCTTGGTTAACCCTAAACCAAAGGATTACACTAAAACCTAATAATAAATTAAGAATTAGGAAATATTCAAGTGATGTAGTAACTTAGCAATGATTAATTATTTATCTCATATTTTTCACAATACACTTGGTCATTCAAATTTATAACTCTTTAAATTAAGTTACTTTCTTGAAAATGTTTTCAAAACCACCCCCTCTTTTAGTAATCTTTATTAAAAATACACACTCAAAACCTATCAATGATCCTTGAGAGAAAACCTATGGTCTGACCTAGACTACAAAATATTCTTTAAATAACTGTCAATTTGACATTTCATGACAATGTGGTCAAATTTTGGCACCATTTTCGTGGATATATTTGATTTTTAGTGCGTGTTTTTGATAAGATATTTGTAAATTTTGTGAATATTTATTTACCTTTTCAATCATTTTGTATTCTGATCTATTTGTTTTTTAGGTTTGGTTCCTAATGTGTTCTAATCTGGGAGATTTACCTCCTTTCGAATCCGAACCAGAGAGGATCCTACGTCAGAGACACTGAGACATAGAAGAGAACCCTTTGAAGGAGGACACACAAAACATCAAAACTCTTCTTGATCCTTCTACTTCTTCTTCTGGAACTGACATCAAATTGAAATAAACATTTATAACATAGATGAAAACAATAGAACACTAAAATAACAAACCTTAACTTATAGAAATATCCATCCCACATACATTCAATTACAAGGCGAGGCACCCGATTTTGAACAAAAATCTAGTTTAATTCATCTATTACCAAGATTCCATGGACTTCCTAGAGATGATCCACTCAATAATTAAAAATAATTTAATACTATGTGTTCTAAATTAAAACCTGAAAATGTGGATGAGGAACAAGTAAAACTTAGTTAATTTAATTTTTCATTAGAAGACACTACAAAAGACTAGCTTCATTATGTTAATTCCCCAATAAGAGGCTGGGCGGACATGAAACGCCTTTTTCTTGAAAAATATTTCCCATCCCCTCGAACTGCATCAATAAGGAAAGAAATATGTGTTATAAGACAATATCAATGGGAAAAACTTCATGAATATTGGGAAAAATTTTAAAGGTAATGTTCAAGTTTCCCACACCACCAAATAAGTGATAAAATTTGAATTCAGTATTTTTATGAAGGTTTAATTCCAATTGATCATAACATGATTAATGCTACTATAGGTGGTGCGATAGTGGATAAAACCCCAATCACTACAAGGACCCTAATTGAAAACATGGCACAGAACACTCAACAATTTGGTTCAAGGTCCATAGTACCCATTTGATGTGTCCATGAGGTGTACAGTACTGAATTTGAGAAGAAGGTGGAAACAATGTTTGAATTGGTACATACCCTTCTATGATAACTCACTCTCTCCCAAGGGAAATATCAATATCCTCCTCCCATCCATTGTGGAATCTACTATTATAACACCTATTATTATAAATAATTCCACCAACTGAGAGAAACTTCTGAGAGTTGTGAGGAAATATTTCATGGTCGCCCCTATAACCAACCCTTTAGGTAAGAACCTTATTATCCATCCAACCATGGGTAGAAAGAAAACCAAGCCTACAGGAAAGGGGGTACTCAAACCAACCTAAAAAAATGGAACCAACCGTGGAAGAGTATTCATCCACCACCACCCAAAAATCCTCAACCACAACAAAGGAATTTCCAACAAACCCCTCCAAAACCAGAGCCTAGCCTAAAATATATGATGAAACAAATGGATTCCAAAAATATCCAATTCCAACAGACCACTCATCCATCCATATAAGATCTCAAAACCCAATTAGGCCAACTAGATAACTTGGTGGGGGAAATTCAAAGTCATGGGTCAGGTAAACTACCCTATAAACTAGTAGTTAACCCTAGGGATAAGGGAAATGTTAGTTCCATCACCCTTAAGAGTGGGAACAACTTAAAACCCAAATGAAAACTTCATTAGATCCATACACTCCTGAGGAAACCACCATCCCAACTACTAAAAATGGTCCAAGAGAAGAAAATATTTATTCTTAGAGAATCCCTTACCAAGGAAAGAGTGTGTACGTCAATGAGTCTCTTATTCCAATCATTCCTATTCCATTTTAACAAAGGGATACCCAACCAAGAAAACAAAATAAAATTGAACTTGATATGGAAATACTGGAAATTTTCAAAAACGTGAAGGTTAAAATTCCTTTGATTGATACTGTGAAGAAAATTCCAAGATGTGACAAGTTTCTAAAGGATATGTGTACACACCGAAGGAGACTTCGAGGTGATGAGAAGATACGATTTGGGAGAAATGTCTCAACATTAATAGAACCATCACTGACTAACAATGCAATGATCCTGGAACCTTCTCGATTCCATGCACCATAGGGGAGTATTAATTTTCCAATTTTATGGTTGATTTAGGTGCTTCTATAAATGTGATACCTCAATACATTTATTCTTTATTGCAATTTGGATAATTGAAGCCAAATGGGATAATTGTTTAGCTAAAAAATCAGAGTACAACACACCCTTCTGGTGTGTTAGAGGATGATCTTTTGAGGGATCAAAATTTAATTTTTCTTACTGATTTTTATGTGCTTAAAATGGAAGATGATATGATGAATGGACATGCCCCAATTATATTGGATAGACCTTTATTGAAAACTTCCAAAATCATAATTAATGTCCATAATGAAACATTTTATATGGAGTTTAGTGGTGACATTGTCCACTTCAACATCCTTGTTTCCATAAAGAACCCCTCAGAAGAACATTACTCACTCTCTGTTAATTCAGTTGAAGTAATCCATTATCCTAAAAACACTTCTTATCATTCCCCCAATCCCTTTTTTGAGTTTTCATCCTTGATTGAAATTATTGGTAATTAATCATGCATTGATTTTTGTAGTGGTATAGAAAAGTGTCATGCATGTTTGTTAACAGATAATTTCTTGAACACTGATGATCCAATGAACATCGATGATACTACTAAGCTTGTAAAAGATCATTCCTCATCTAAGGATGATACAATTGATTAGTTAGATGAGATTAGTGACCTCTCACTTTCACACAAACTTCCATAAATAAAAAATACACCATAATTGGAACTAAAACAAGTTCAAAAAGATTAAAAATATTCATATCTTGAGAATGGAAACAAGATAACCATAATAAATGCTAGTTCACTCCCTCATGAGCATGAATCACGACTGCTTGAAATTTTTAGGGAGTATAAATAATATTTGGGATGGACACTTTCTAACATTCCTGGTATTAGTCCATAAATATTTACACATCATATATTGTTAAATTATGAGTCTAAAACAGCGAGGTAGGCACAACGTCGACTGAACCCAAACCTCCTAGAAGTTGTGAAAATGAGGTAACAAAATTATTATCTGTTGGAATCATTTATCCCATCTATGATATCCAATGGGTCAGTCCCATTCAAGTAGTTCCTAAAAAAACTATACTTATAGTAATAAAAAATGAAAAAATGAATTGTTTGAAACTCATGTGCATTATAGTTGGTGTGTCTATATAGACTATCACCGACTAAACCAACACAATATGAAGGACCATTTACCTTTTCTATTAATTGACCAAATACTAGGGAGGATAGTGGGTAAGTCCCACTAATGTTTCCTTTATGGGTATTCCGGATACTTTCAGATCCATATTTCCCCTGAGGACCAAGAAAATATGGCCTTCACTTTCCCCTTTGGTACATTTGCATATAGAAGGATGTCATTTGGTCTATGCAATTCTCCAGGTACATTCCAGCGATGCATGGTTATTATTTTCTTATATTAACTTGAGAATTGCATGGATGTATTCACATATTATTTCATTGTTTATAGATCCTTTTTTGATGAATGTTTGAGCTATCTTGGTTTAGTCCAACGCCGCTGTATTGAAAATAATCTTGTATTAAATTAAGAGAAATTGAATTTCATGGTGCGAAAAGGTATAGGTTTAGGGAATTTAATTTATTGGGATGGTATCTAAGTATATAAATCAAAATTTGATGTCATTTCTGCCTTACCATTCCCTAAAATTTATAGGATTTACAGTATTTCCTAGGTCATGCTATATTTTACCGTTATTTCATTCGTGACCTTAGTAAAATTTCACTCCCCCTATCCCAATTACTCCAAAAAGAAAAAGAATTTTTTTGATAAAGAATGTGAAGAATATTTTAATAAGTTAAAATGGAGTCTCACGTCACCCCCGGTAATCCAACCACCATGGTGAGATTTACCATTTGATCTCATGTGTGATGCCTCTAACTATGCTGTTGGGGTAGTCTTATCACAATGGGTCGATCGAGATCCAAATGTAATTGCCTATTCCTCACATAATTTGGACCCTACCCAAGAAAACTACACCAAAAATGAAAAATAATTCATTTCCATTGTATTTTCCTTGGACAAATTTAGGTCATACCTTTTGCGGTTCAAAGTAATTGTGTTCTCAGACCATGCATCCCACCTGTATCTCCTTAAGAAACCAGAAGCCAAACCACATCTCATTCACTGGATTCTCCTCATTCAGGAATACAATTTAGAAATTAGAGATAAAAAAGGAGTAGAGAATGTGGTGGCTGACCATATCAGTAGGATCCAACCATCCTCGAACATTGGCTCATCCCCTTTTATTCCAATAAATTATTTTTTTTCTTGACGAACAACTATACCAAGTGCAAGATGCTATTCCTTGGTATGATGAAATTGTAAATTATTTGGTATCATCTTTAATTCCTACTGATTTCAACAAAAACTAGGCCAACTGTCTAAAACATGAGTCTCATTGGTATATTTGGGATGACTCCTACCTTTGGTTCACCTGTAGTGATCAATTCCTCCGGCGTTGTGTTCTAGATAGTGAGTTTTAGTCATTCCTTAGGTTATGACACACTCTTACTTGTGGGGGCCACTTTGTTCCCCAACATACTGCTCATAAGGTCCTCGATTCTGGTCTCTTTTGGCCCACATTGTTTCTGGATTCCCATGAATTTTGAAAATATTTTCCTCACTGTCAAATAATGAGGAATGTATATAAAATAAATGAGATTCCACAAAAACCCTTACTCTTCCATGACATTTTCTATGTTTGGGTCATTAACTTTATATGACCATTCCCCAATTCATTTGGTAACCTATAAATTCTATTAATAGTGGATTATGTTTCAAAATGGGTAGAGGCACGAGCTACAAGGACTGATGATTCTAAGGCAGTTGTGTAATTTTTGAGAGCCCAATTTCTTTGTAGGTTTGGATTACCTAGGTTCATCATCAGTGACCAGGGTTCTCATTTCTGCAACCGAACAATGCAATCTATTTTGCATCGGTATGGGGTCAGGCTTTGAGTGTCTACTGCTTATCACCCACAGACCAATGGTCAAGCTGAGGTGTCAAATAGGAAAGTAAAACATATTCCTAAAAAAATGGTTCAACCCAATAGAAGTGATTAGAGTATTAGACTCGATGATTCATTATGGTCTTACCATACTGATTTGAAAACCCGCATTTTCATTTCACTATATCAGCTAGTGTTTGGAAAGAGTTTCACCTCCATGTTGATATTGAGCACTAGGCCTTCTGGGCCATCAAACAATGCAATTCTAATCTTTATGGTGTAGGTTCTCAAAGGAAGTTGCAGATTCAGGAGCTGGAGGAAATGAGAAGAGATTCATATGAGAACTCTAGGATTTATAAGGAGAGAACCAAGGCTTCCCATGACTATCTCATCCTTCATTGCTAATTATACATTGGGAAGAAGGTCCTCCTCTACAATTAAAGGATGAAGTTGCATCCAGGAAAGCTTCGTTCCCATTGGTTTGGACCATACACTATTACTAATTTATCTCTATTTGGTGTTGTTCAGGTTCAAAATGAAGAAACTAATAAAACCGTCACTTTCAATGGGCAGCGGCTAAAGCACTTCCACGAAGCCCTTTCAGAGTTCCCGATGGAGGAAATCCATGTTAAAGAAGAAACATACCAATGACACCCACTGGGTTTTATCCTTCCTCATGATATTCTATTTTATTACAGTGAGGACACTGCACACTCTATGTGTGTGTGGGGGGGGGGAGGGTGGGTGGGTATATTCCTGGGTTAGTTAGGGATTTTCATCATTTTTTTATTTCTTATCCTTTTCACCTTATTTATGGTATGTTCACTTTTCCCTATCTTGTTGATTTCATTAGGATTTTCATCATCTTTCTTATTTCTTATCTATTTCACTTTTTATGGTATTTTTACTTCCCCCCTTATGGTCACCAAGTCATCGAACTTACTAAAAATGCATATTGAATTTTTTTATTCCATGTTGATTTAACATTTGATGAAAATATGACTCTCTTATGGAATGAATGTTTATATGAATTTAACATCAGGGAGTGATTTTTAGTGAATTGGTTTTCTATCAATGATATAAATGGTTTTATCTCTATGAAACCTTTGAGATGATTGATGCCCATTGTGTGGGTAGTTGTTGGGAAAACCGTGTCACTAATATCTCCACACATTTTTGCACCAAACCACACAGTGTGAATATTTCTTACTTAATAAAAGGTAAATATATGTTAGGTTGATATTTCTCAGATTAAAATTTTATTTCTATATGTTTATTCCTTATCCGATCTGTTTCATTACAGTACCAGATTGACCAATTCATGTGTACCTGATATTCGACTGTTGTAAGCCCCCAAAAAAAATCAAAACAAAATTGGGTTGTGTCTTGAGAAGGTCAAAAACCACACTTCCTCAACCTTTGATCTTGTTATAACTATTAAAATTATTGTCGTGAGTAGATCAAACAAGGGTTGAGAGATGAGTGTGAGATTTGTTCCAAATTCAAATTCTGAAAAAAATAATAATAAATGAGGGGAGTGATGAAATGTGAAACAAATGGGGATATCTATATTGGTAGCTTATGGTTTGACTTTTGAGAATGCTTAAGCGAGTGGGTCTTGAAATATGATTTAAAAGGAAGTAGGGAAGGTTCGGTGGACAAAATCATTTAAGATAAAAAATGTTAAAATAACCTATATTTATTAGATATAAAGTAGATAGAATAACATGAAATGGTTTTCACACACATACATGGATAGTTAGTGGCATGTTTTACTTCTGAATTCCTTACTCAAATTGGAATCATGAATCTTTTTGAATTTCACAGTGATATGATTTATGAGACATATTTTTTCATTTTCACTAGGAATAACTCCTTGGTGGGGTTTGTGCATTGATCACATTACTTAAATGAATTGAAATTTCCTCAAATGTTAAATCTTAATGTTGTTTTTAATATCTACATGTATAATTTTTAAAAATATTTTTCCCAGGAGTGAAAATGTTTATGTGTGTGGGTGCGATCGCACCGTGATTCACTGTTTCATTTTCACCCTTACACCATTGTATTAAACTGAAGTTGTATTGTAAATTTAAAATATAATAACAAATTTCACTTTATGTTTGATTAATTTATTTTGTTTTCATCACTTTTAAAATGGGAAATTATACTTGTTTTGATATTTTCATTGAAGTTGAAGGTGATTTAGAGGCCCCGAAGATGATCTAAAATAAAAATGGGCCAAACTTCATGGAATCCCATGAACATATATCCAATGTTTTTGAGAAGTAAGAGAGTTAAATGCATCCAAATGGGATGAATATTTGTGGTCCGATCCAAAAAATCATGTTCTACAACTCTTATCAAGGAACAGAAGCCCAATTTGTCCATATTGTGGCCCATCCAAACCATTCTGTCCAAAGGACATAATCTACCAAAATTAAAACATTTGGTTCAGTCTTTTGAAAATATATTCAAATCCAAATGTCTAATGGCCACCCAATTTAACATGGATATATTCAAGAGTATGTCCAACAACTCTTCTCTTTTCGTCAAGTCGTGATATGACTTTCTACTATTCCTAAACTGATACAGAGTTGGTATCTCAAAAACAGGGTTCTCAAAACCACGTTCTATTTTGGATATAAAAAGGAACCATTGGAACCTAATGGGGGAGTTTGAACCAAAAGCAGAGTTCTTCCATTTTGGAGTTATATCTAAGTCTCGTCATTATACTAGAAGTTATTAATGCACCTATCCTCATAGGAGGATCAATAATGAAGAAAGGGTTCCACCCAAGCTTCCTACTCCTCCTGTTGTCGAGCTAAGCGGTGGGTGATCATTGCGAGGGAGCTACACACTTGAATAGGGAGTTCCCGCACATAATTATCTACTGTTTTGGTGTATATTGTGGTTTTAATTATTCTTTCACATGTATATTAACTTGTTTTGATGCATTGAATTGAAACACCTTTTATTTCATAATCGATTGGTGTGTGATTTTAAGTGTGCGTCTAGTGTTGTTCCGATTGGACAACATAAGAACCCCTTTCTTTCCCAAAAATTTGAGATTTAAATGTTACTTTACAAACCTTAAAGCATTATAAGCGGCTGGAACTTAACTACATTATTTTTATGTCAAGTTTTAGTTATAATAGTATCATTTTAAGAGGCTTGTGAATACCCAAGATCTCGGTTAACCCTCAACCAAATGATTACACTAAAACCTAATAAGCAATTAATAACGAGAAACTCTTAAAGTGTTCTAGTAACTTAGCAATGATCACTTATTTATCTAATATTTTTCACAATCCACTTGGTCTTTCAACTTTATAACTCTTTAAATTAAGTTACTTTCTTGAAAATGTTTTTAAAACCACCCCCTCTTTTAGTAATTTTTATTAAAAATTCACACTAAAAACCTATCAACGCTCCTTGAGAGACGACCTAGGGTATTCCCTAGAATAGAAAATCTTCTTTAAATCATTATCAATTTTACGTTCCATGACAACATAGTCAATAAAGGAATCCTTGTTTTCTATCATACATGCATGGGGATGCAAATCATTTGTTAAGGAATCTTCTAATAAAAAAATTACACCTTGAGGCACAAAGTGTATCTTAATTTAATACTCTATGTAAACAAAGGGAATACTACCTATAAGACCCCTTATATAAAAACTTTATAGTGTCCAGACATTCCATATTCCTTGATAGGGTGAATATATATAAAAGTGGTAGTGGGATCAAGATAGACTTTGATGAATTCATGAATCAAGATACAAAAAGGATGGCATTAGAAAAGATTCCAAAAATCCATGTGTAAGAAAACATTCTAGATACGTAAGTATTACATATGAGTACAAGAGAGTTTATAGAACCTAAAAGATATGGTTTTCCAGTCACTGAGGATGGCGACCCATTATTATTTTATAATGATGATTCTATAACCTACAAGGAAGCAGTAAGTGGAATTTTTTTTCCAAATGGAAAGAGGTAGTGTGTTCTAAAATGAAATCCATATACTAAAAATAAGTATGGATTTGATAGATCATCTAGTGGATGTAAAACCCATTGGTTGAAAATGGGTATTCAAGAAGAAATTGGACATGGGTGGGAAAGTTAGTACCTATAAGGCACGATTGGTAACAAAAGTTATAAACAATGTTAAGGCATTGGGTGTGAAGAAATATTTTCACCAGTCACTATACTAAAGTACATAAAAATTCTACATTCCATTACAATATACCATGACTATGAAACTTGGAAAGTTTATGTCAGAATAACTTTCCTTAATGAAAACCTTCATGAAGATGTCTATATGAAACAACCTGAAAGGTATGTTACTTAGAAGGATGCCAAAAATAATACAACTTATAGAGATATATTGATGGATTAAATAAATCATCCAAGTCATGGAATATTCAAATTGATGTAGCCATAATTTGTTTTTTTTCATAACGAATGAATGTGAGCCTTGTGTCTATAAGTGGTTTAGTGGGAGTTCAATCATTTTCTCAATTGTATATGTTGATAAAATATTACTTATTTGAAATGTGATAGAATTATTACAGTATGTTAATACATGGTTAAAGTAGTTCTTCTCCATCAAGGACTTAGGTAAAGCAGCCTATATTCTGGAAATCAAGATCTATCATGATAGATTTAGGCTACTTGGGCTAAGTCAATGTACATACATTAAAAAAATACTGAAGTGATTCAGTATGGAAAAATCCAAGATGTGATTTTTTCTAATATCACATGACATTAATATTTCTAAGAAAATGTTTCCTCAGACACATGATGAGAGACATAGAACAATAAGGATCTCATACACATCAGTAATAGGGTCAGTCATATATACATTTTAATGCACCAGGATGTATGTTGCCTATACTCTTAACATGCTTGGAAAATATCAAGAAGATCTAGGTGACCATTATTTTATCGAATTAAAAACTATTCTGAATTACTTACAAATACTAAGGATATGTTTATGGTGTATGGTGGAGATGAATAACTAGTCATCAGAAGATACATAGATGCTAGATTCCAAACAGATCAAGGCAATTTAAAATCGTAGTCGGGATACATATTCATTCTCAATGTAGGTGATGTGAGGTTGAAGAGATTAGTAAAGGCTATGGTTACTAATTCTATAAATTTTTTTGAGTATATTGTGGCCTCTGATGGAACCAAATAGACAGTTTAGATATACAAATTAATCCAAAAGTTAGACATGGTTCTAATAAGTAAAGACTTTATCATACTATACTATGATAATACTGTAGCTATGATACTTATAGAGGTTCCAATGTTGTAAAACCCAAATATTTTTAAATATATTTATCTTTAAATAAATTTTATTTTCATTGATATCATACGCTACACACAACATCAAGTTTAATTGAACCACAATATACTATATTATTATTTAAACATGACTGTTATAACCTAACCATTAAAATTGGAGGTATGAATAGGAATAACCACATTATAAAAAATATGTGTAATTTTTTTAGATAAATTAAATATATTTACAATTAAGTACTTAATTTTTTTTGTAAAGTCTTTATATGCATCAAAAATAAAATTTTCTTCAAAAAATATTTATTTATTTATTTTTGGGAACATATAAAATAATTAATTTCTGAAACTTTTATAAAATTTATTTGAAAAATTTAAATTAATTTTTAAAATTATTATGTCTAAATTATATTAGATTAAAATTTTTAGAACTTTTTGAAAAGATAGATTTTTTGATGAATAATCAAAAACACTAATTTTTATTGAAACCATTATTTTCGTTTCAAGTCTTTTCAAAATTTTATTTTATTTTAAAATGATTTAAAATTAAAATTAGTTCATTTATATTATAAATAATCCAATTAATCTCAATAGAAAAAATTTTATGTTTTATTTTGTTACTAAAATGTTTTATACTTAGGAAGACATTTTTTTTCTAGAAAAACACTTTCGATCATTTTTTACTGGTTAAATTTTAAATTAAATTATACTAATTATTTAAATTGAATTTTATAAAATAGATTCCATATTTTTAATTATAATAATTAATATAATATAATATGTACAACTTAATTTTTGGTCACTATGAATAGTAATCATAGTAAATATTTATCACACTATTTAAAGAGGTAAAATCAAGTTAAAACCATGGGGTAAAACATTAAAATAACTCTAACAACTACCCTTATCCTATTTATTGAGTGGTTTTAAACCAAAGTTATCATTTTAGAGTTAAATAATGTATTTTAAATCATTTTTTTTGAATTTTGGGAGCATATATTGACTTTTGTGAAGATAAGTTATATTTTATTCAAGTTTAATACTTTTTTTAGGTATTTGCATTTAATGATATGGTTTGAAGATTCCATTAGGTTTTGGATTTATGTAAAAGTATAAAAAACTTAATTGTTTTTACTATTTAACCAAAAAAATCATGTAAAACAATTTATTACTTTATTTCAAGGTAAAATAATTTTTACTCTTAAATTGAGTATTTTATTAAAAAATGATTTTCATACATTTTGTGTTCTTATATTAAAAGTAATTCATACCGTAAATAAAAATTAAATATGATAAAATGGATTGAAAATTTTTAATCAAAATGTACAATTTTTTTAGGATATTTTTATTTTTGTCCATATAATTAAGTTATCATGGTAAAAATGTAAGTTATCGCGATTAAGGTTAAAATGGGGTTAAAGTAGTTTAACAAAAAGATAAAGATTAAAATGTATCTAAAAACTTTTTAAATGAGATTTATTGAGTTTATCTCAACCCTATCACATATTATATTCTATTTTAGGGAGCCTTGGATCCAATTTATATGATAATGATATATATATTATTAAATGTTTTAAGTAATTAACCATGTCCTTTACCTACCCTATAAAAGGATACCTCCTCTCCTATCTTATCCACAATTCAATATCCTTCTATCTCAAACAATACAAACCATAATACCTTACAATATTTCTTCCCCTCATATAATATCCTCCGATCTTTCTAAAATACCAACCTTTTTAAGGCTTTAGATGTAATCCAAAAGAAGTTTCTCAACAAAGATGTATAACTCTTAACCAATTACTTTCAATTTTATTTATCCTTATACCTCTTATAAATATATTGTATCTATTTTAAAATAATAAACCCAGTATATTAAATATTTTGAAGTTTTATTATGAGAATGTAACATCCATTATCTATCTTCTTCCCATCTGTTGGAAAATGATAACGTCGCTCGTGCGTAGATGTGGACTACCACCCCAACAAAGAGATGTGATTTGTTTTTTCATTTTTAATTTAAATGGATGGTAATAAAGATATATTTAATGAATATATATGATATATATGATATAATAATTATTTTTAAAGTTTAATTATTATTTACTGTTCTCTCGTTCCATCCATCGAAAAGTGAAAACAACATTCCTATGTATGTACGATTTACCATCTCCATAAACGGTGTAATTCATTTTTCTACCCATATATTTTATGAATGACTCTAAAAATATATATGATAAATATATATGATATTTATTTCATTAATAAAATTATATATATTATGTAACCATTATAATCTTTTAAGGGCCATGACTGTTGAACTGAAACATGCATGAAAAATGAAGCCGTTATCACCTGGAACAATGATTTTAATAAGATATTGTTAATAAATGGGAGATAAGATGTTATAATTAAATAATATATGGTATGATATATATTACTATGTTTTTAATGGATTTATAATAAATTTATATTTATTATATATAATATTTTAATGAGTACGAAGCAAGAAAAGACTTGATGTAAAAGATTTATGTTTCAATCCCATTTTAATCAGGATTGTTTATTCCTGAATTTTCATTGAGGAAATTATATTTTCCTTATTAGATAAATACCTTTAATTTTGTTATCCTATGATAATTCATGTAATTTTCAAGTAATATTTCATTTTTCCTTCTTTATTACTTAAAATGATTAAGAAACTCTTTTAAAGAGAAACATACTTCATTTCCTCTATGGTCATGAATCTTTTTCTTCTGTGTATATATTTTCTTTAAAATGTTTTCACTAATGTTTTTTTAATTTACTCCTATGATATATGAAATTAATTTTTACCCATTATTTTTTTTACAAAATAGATTAAAAGGAATCATATTTTCATTTTCTGAACAAGGTACTTCTATCTTTTTACCATAAATGTGAATGGAATATTTGTTTTAACAAACAAGACATGAACAAAGTTTCCCACCTTTATAAAAAATTAAATATTTTAAGCTTTATTTAAAAATTTTAAAGTTCATTTTAAAATAAAACTTTTTCATTTATATTTGGGATTTTTCTAGATTTTTAATAAGTTATTTCAAAATGAAAGGGTATTTTCCTCAAGAATTATTCTAGAGATCTTTTAAAGAAATCTTTATTCTGTGATGAAATCCTTTTATATTAGTTATGATTTAATGGGGATCTATTATAAATATACCATCCTTATTATTTCTCTAGGTGATATATGATTATAATGCTGAGATGTTCATGAAACCCAATAATTTTCCATGGGTTATTATATGGTGATATGATGAATGTTTATTATCTTTTGACATTTATATTAATGTATTATGATTATGTGATGGTTAAGATTGTTATATCCCTCCAATGCATTGGGTAAAATGATATTGATATCTCATGAGATGATGATGATAAGCATGGACATGATTGTGAATATATTTATTCACATATTGATGCATGAGTATCATTGATCCTAGTTATGATCAATAGATTATATATGGAAATGACTATGAATAGATTTGGCACCCTTATTGATCATACTTCTAGAAAGTAATTGATTATGGATATTATGATTTAATATTTTGTGGGTATGAATATTTTACATTGAGATCACGCACTTGATTATGTTATCATACCATTATGATCATATTATGATCAAATGATTAATATTTCCCATGTTTACCATTACTGAGCATTTAACCTCACCCATTCTTATATTTTCCTTCCCTAGTTCATGATGGAAGGTTCTAAGTGTGATGATTATAGAAGGGTACCTTATGTAAAGAAAGTTGTTTAAGATGATGAAGATTGTAAATAAATATGATGTTTATGTATATAATCTCTAAAGATACTAAAACTTTACAGTCCTCGATTGTGTATTATTATGAAATATATTTAATATTAATCTATTAAGATATAATATCCATATATGAAAAATATGGTTTGTTATAAATGTGACATCAATGAAAAAACACATACATTGGAATATCAAATATTAAAGGATTTTTATCAAAGAGTTGATGTCACAGTGAGCATAGTAGCCACAAAATAAAACATAGAAGATCCATTAACTAAATCCTTATCT
The DNA here is from genome assembly GCA_963277665.1 of Viscum album. NCBI lineage: Eukaryota > Viridiplantae > Streptophyta > Magnoliopsida > Santalales > Viscaceae > Viscum > Viscum album. The sequence continues at coordinate 1,230,224,631 of OY728139.1, read as the reverse complement.
TAGGAGAATCATAAAAATCATGCAAGGGATAGTGGGATGAAGGATGTAGATAGTTGGATCTAGTGCAAATGAGAGTTTGTTGGAGTTGGTTCCCCAGAACCAACCGTAACATATTATATAATTTATATTACATATTTATATTCAAAGGAGTGGGTATTATATATATTTATTAGCATAGGATAAATTACTCTTATTCATTACATCTGTGCGATAATGTCCTTGGGTATCTATCACACTAATAAGGTTATAAAAATTCCCTATTATGATTTAAACCTTGAGGTGATATGACAATATCCATAAACCCTAGTCCCATGGTTGGATGACATTGTATTATAGGACACATATGACCTAGACTATCAGCTACTAAATTATCATAAGTGGATAAGGTTTCATATCATGAATTTAACACTTGATAATCTATAAGATAGGAGATTATGAGGAAAAACCCACTTGTATAAATTCTGTATATTTCCGTGTCATTGGAATTTTTATCTTAGATCATGTGTATTGATACTTATTCATTAAGTTTATTATTAATACATATCATGAATCACATACTTAAATATACTGACCAAAACTGCGACACCATATGTTCAGGAGAATTAGGGTACATTGGATGCATTATAAATGATATAATATTAATGAATAAATTAAGGAAACTTTTTTCACTTCCATATTTATGGTAGCTGATATCTCAACCCTTTGATTAAAATGAAAATTTCAAGTTAAATTCAATTCCCATGATGCATGGATAGGTTTATTTAAGGAAATTAAAGAAATATGTATCAAACATATGAGTTGATGACACAAATATGCAACATACTTGATGATATTTTGAGACAAAGATATTATATTATATGATAATTTTCGTATGTGGTTATTGTTATTGTGACATTAACTTCTTCCTCTTGGATGCCTTTACATGTTAATATTAGACTTTAGGTCAACATGCCTAATGGAATCAAGGAAGAATCCTAAAGGGTCACAAACTTAGTGTTTCAGTTGATCTAAGTTAAATATTATTTATATTTAATATTTAGAATATATAATATTTTTTAGTATGAAAAATAATATTTATTTAGTATTTTATTGACAACAAATATTAAATAAATATTTATCCACTAGACATTGAATATAATTTTAATTGATTTGTTTATTGAATAAATATTTTTTATTTAAATATTTATTTAGTGTTTAATAAATATCCAGGAGGATGAGAAGACTGAGTATTGAGTCTAATGATAAATATTTATTTACTAGACTATAAAATAGAATTTATCATTGTGCGAGTTAGTACACGCTATGAAGAAAAATAATAATATTTTTATTTTACATCACATGTATAACTTTATGGGTTTAATATATTTTTAAGGGCCTATGCATAATTAAGTAACATTTTAACCCTATCCCTAGGCATATAAATAGCCATTTGTATCCATTATATATACAAACCGATGTAAATATAATATTCTGTAGATATAATCCATTGTAGATGAAAACTATTAAAGATACAAACCATTATAAATACAATATTTTGTAGATACAATCATTTGGAGATACAAACCATTGGAGATACAATCAATTGTAGATACAAACCGTTGTATATACAATTCATTGTAATAATTTTATGTGCACAAAATTCTCCACTATATAGAGTCCTCTCCCAAAAAGGGGAACATCTACAGGGTTTCTCCTAAGAATGAGAGAAGTGTCTCTTCTCATCCATCCTATCGAGTCAAAGAGATCTGAACCAATTATTTCAGACCAAAGGAATAATAGTAGTGATTAAGGAAGCGATGCTAGATGATCGATACTGTTTTTCTGGCACAAGTATCATAGATAATGCTTTGATATAGAATGAACACACATGGATCACCGCTAGAGGGATTATACACTTGGATCTTCAAAGAAGAACAATGAAGCAACAAAACAACATTTATATGATCAACCTATTCCTCAAAAAAAATCTCAATACTGAGGTAATTTTATTATAAATTAATTATAAATTAAACATGAAAATATCTCCTCTTTGTTCCAACATTATTTTCTAATGGTTTATTTGGTTTTATTTGTTAGTCATGATCATTTTTTCATGTACATATCAGATAATCCATTGATTCTGAAAAAGGATTAGTCTATCCTGACCCAAATAGGCACTTCCGATGTGTCCATAACATTCCTGAATAAAATGGGGAATAAATTAAAAATGAAAAACTCATATATTAAACACGAGATACAAAATTTATGAAAAATTTAAAAATAAATCTAATTATAAATAGTATAAATTTTCCATACATTATGAATAATCCATAATTAGAGAAATATAAATAATTTATATTTATATCCAAATATGAACTTTTTCATATCATCCCTTTATATGATATTTTGTTTAAATATATGGTATATATAATATAAACATAATATATATGAACTATTTATATATTATGTAGATATTCAGAATATCACATATTTAATATTACTTAAACCTTGCTCATATCAAATATTAAAAATCTTTTTGATATGGTTTAATTAATTTCTCAAACAAGAAGATTTTAATTTAAACAATTACAAATTAAATATTATGAACAATTCATAATCATAATATAAAATGTTTATATTTTTCCTTATTTTTTAATTTATAAACATTTTATAAATTACACATATAATTTATATATAATCATTTTATATATAAAATATAATTTATGATATATAATTTTAAATAAATTTAATATTAATAATTAGTATTACATAATATTTATTTATTAAGATTTTTATAAATATTTAATAATTAATTAATTTATAAAAAATTTATAAATTCAATAAATACCCCAAAATTTCTTTTTTCATAATTTATAAAAATTTTATAAATCATTTTATTTAGTTCATAATTGAAATTTATAATTTTTTTATGTATATCATATTTTATGATATTTATTATATCGTAAGGTTACAAATGTCTTCTATCTGTGTCAAATTTGATGATAAGAAACTAATGACATACGATAGATAATACCCTTATTAATTATTGTACTCCACACTATCTTCTATATCATATTTTTTATACAATACTCTATTTTGTGGCATGAAACCGATGCCATTATACATTATGATTGGTGATATCATACGTTATGGCATATTGAAACTGATGAAATTATACTAAATTTATTGCTATGATATCCTATATCATATGATGTAAACATATCACATTTTATGATATCACATAACATAAGTCATGCCATATAACAAAATTCATATCATGGTTTAAGATATTACATACCTTAAGACCAACCACAATTCAAAATCTATATCATATTTAATGATATGGATTATGATACCCATTTTCCTTAAGAAAATATTTGTCACAGCCTATGATAAAAAATATGACATGAATAAAATTTTAGAATTCTTCATTTTAAACATGATTTTGAGAATCAAATGATCATGAAACATCTATAATATCACTGATGAGTTTTTAATGATTGATTAACTCTTAATCAATGTAGCATAAATAATAAGAAACCTAAACCTCATGACCTACCATGAATGAAACTGAAACTATAATTAAATAAAATGAAGAACTTTTGTGTGTACCTTACACCAATGAATGGACAGGCCTCCTTCATTCAAGTGCTTTATGAAGATCCCTTAGAGACATCCAAAATACTCCATCCTCTATGGTGTATCCACAAGACAACTTGCATCACCGATCACATGGGAATGACTCTCCTACCCTCCATGATGTACTAGTGTATCAAGTTGTAGTGGGAAGAGGAGAACTAGATATTTAGGATGCGAATAATTGGAAAGAATCAAGAACAAGGCTTAGAAACACCATTAATGGTGTTAAACTCCATATATAGACATAGAGGGTACTCTTTGAGTGATCATGCATTAACTAATATGTTACATAATGTATGATCAAATGCTTTGTCTATACATGAATTTATCACATGAATGAATTAATCCTCCCAAGAGTTTCATCATATTAAATGTTCATAATAATGATAAAAAATGTGAGAGATATTTGAATGTTAACCATTAATGTTCATTTTTAATTCAATCATAGATTTTATATAGAGATCATACTATATGATTCCCAACCATATGATATAGCCCAATCATACATTATAATTGGTTAAAGTAGTATCATGATATCTTATATCGTGCCATAATATATTACCATATCATATAATAAAATTTATCTAATTAAACTACAAAATTGTGAGACTTTATGGAATATATCCTTCAGCAACATCAATAACTATAAAGAAGTCGAGAATCATAGTTGAAATCAATGAAGAAAACATCATTGGTGATAGGTTAACCTCAGTACAAAATAGAAGGATATTGATTCTATAATAAGCACCATTTCTATATCATAAAATGTCAAATAATTTTGAGGAAGCTACTAAATATGAAAAAAATGTATAAAAGAGATGCATAAAGAGCTTGGTCAAATTGAGAAGAATAAAACATGAGAAATTGTTACAAGGTTAGAAGACAAAAATTCCAATGGAACTAGATGGTTTTGTTATAAAAAATCAATTAAGATAGAAAGATTGTTTGGAATAAGGATCAAATGTTGTGAAATAGGTTTTATTAAATTGAAGGGATTGATGTAGATAATATGTTTTCTCTCGTGGCATAATTAGAGATCTGACTTTTCTTGGCTATTATAGTGAAAAAGGCATTCAATGTATTTTAAATGGATCTCAAATCAACATTGGATAATTTATTACTTGAAGAAGAGGTATACATTAAATAACCATATGTTTTTTGTTCATAAATTTCAAAATATTTTTTTCTAGTTTAAGAAATATTTGTATGAGTTTAAGAAAGCACCAAGGATTTGGTATTCTAGACACAATAAATATACAAAGAAGCTCAATATTTTGTGAGGTGGAGTTGATCAAAATATATAAAAAAATGATAATAATAAAATGATTATGGTTCTCATTTATATTGATTATATAGTATTCATAGGATTGAATGAGGCATAATGAAAGATGTTTTTGGAATCAATGAGGTATGAGTTTGATATATCTTTGATTGGCGATTTAAAATTTTTCCACGGTTTAAAGTTTACCCATGGAAGAAATGAAAATTTTATTTCAAAATCTAAATATTCTAAGTATGTACTCAAAAGATCAGTATTGAATGATTCTAAGGCTATGGCAATAATGGTAGCTACCAAGGTAAAATCTTCAAAGAACGATGATGAAAAAGTGGCCGATGTGACTAAATATAGGAAAATAATTAGAAGCCTATTGTACTTGAAAGGTAAAAAATATAACATTTCATTTTACTATTTTCAATATTCATAGTACCAAAGTAATCCAAACTATAACCACTTTATAATAGTGAAAATCATACTATGGTAGGTCAATGGGACAACAGATTTTGGATCATTTTATAATGATACTTCATAGTGGGATTCATTGATATTTACAGATGTAGATTATAAAAGTTTCAATAAATGATCATGTAACACCCCTATATTTTAAAATAGTAACATTACATTTGATTCCGCATATGACACACAACACTAAGCCTAAACGAACTGTGAAATATTATTATTTAAATAAGATCATTCTGACCTAGATGTTAAATTGTAATATATGAATATGATTAAATTAATTATTATATATATATAAAGGTCTTAATAAATATAAATTTATTTATAAATTATAATTTATTATTCAATCAATTTCTAGCAGTCATTTTATTCATCGAAAATATGTTTTCTTAAAAGAATGATATTTACTTATTTGCATGAAGAAATAATATAATTATTTTTTACCAATTTTATAATTTTTTTATAAAATATAATTCATTTATTTAATCAAAATAAAAATATTATATTTTATTGATTTTTTTTAGTTTTTGGAAACTATTAATTTTTCAATGAATGGTGAAAAATACCGATTTTTATAAAATTTTCATTTATTTTTAATGAATTAAGTAATTTTAAAGTACAATTATTATTTTAATTTGATTTAAAATTAACATAGTTATTATTTAGTTATATTAAATCCAATTAATTACATTTAAATAAACTTTATAATGGGTTTTAGTAAAAGTTTTTTATTAGGCTTAAAAACACATTTTTCTGAAAACCGTTTTGAAGTGCATAATGTTTATCCATTTTAATTAATTATAATAACCCCTAATGAGGAATTATTTAAATTAAATATATATTATATGTCTATAAATATTAATTTAAATTCATTAAATTATGATTACTTTTCATATAGTCATTATAAGATCATCTTATTCTTGAGAAATGCGAATTTATTAAAAAAACATTTTTTCGACACGTTCGTAGGTTTAGTTTTAAGTTACATTCTGCCACTTATGTGAGTTGAATTTGTAAAAATTGATTACATATTTTTAATAATAATAATTTATAATATCTAATAGGTCAATTTAATTTTTTTATCATAATAAATTGTGAAAATAGTAAAAATTAATTTCCATAGTTAAGGTAGAAACCAGATTACCAGGGGTTAAAATAAAATTAACAGGATTAAAAATGACCCAAAAATTTTCTAATTATTATTTTATGGTCATATTTCTACCTTATATATTCCAATTTTTTCAAAATAATCCATTTTCGAGCCTTTTGGATTGTGAAAACACGAGTGTAATTCTTTCTTTAAAAAATTCCAAATGTGTCCTCTCCCCCACTTATAAAAGGTCACCCCTCTCCCATAATTTACACACTTCCAAAACCAATTGTATATAAAAATACCTAAAAAAATAATTTATTTAATTCAATCTACTCATTTTATAGGCCTTGTTTTGATTAGAAATACAAATTAGGAAGGTTTTTGGTGAAAACTTAAAGAAGTTTTCGGAAGAAGGGGTATTATTCTTAACCAAGTGTTTTGTTTTATTGATTCTGAAAACTTATTCAGATATTATTAACACATAATGATATAATAACTTCAGTTTCTTACATATACTAAGATTTTTTAATTTTAATTGAATGAACTACATCCATCTTCCCTCCCTCCAACGGGAAATGAAACCGTTGATCATGTGTATGGAAAACTACCGCTTTATGAACTGACGTAATTCATTTTCTTTCAATACTTCTCATGGATGAATATAATGATGTATTTAATTTTTATATATGATATTTATGATATAATTGCACTTTTTTTATTATAATATCACCTAATCCTTACTTTCCATTCCTTTGTAAACACGATAACATTGCTCATGTGTACGGCAGACTACCACGTCACAAAGCGATGTGATTCATTTTTCACTTAATCTTTTCAAGGAATAAAACAAGGATTGATTTTATATTTATATATTATATTAATTAAATATTAATATTTATATAAAATAAATAAATCATATAATTTATTATCTTACCATCCATTGAATAAACTACAACATTGACTACATGTACGGTGGACTACCGCCTCTTGAACTGATGTAATTCTCTTCCCATAATTGCCTCTCACAGATATTTATTATGATGGATTTAATGTTTATATATGATATTAATTAAATATTAATAATTTTGTAAAATTAATATATCATATTATTTTTTACCTTTCCATCCATTGAAAATGATAACGTCGTTCATGTGTATAAAGAACTACCACCTCGCAAAGCGATGTGATTAATTTTTTTATTACCGTATCACACAAATGGAATATGAAATGGTATTTAAAGAAATAATATAATATTTATTATATAATTAAAATTATTTAATTAAAATTATTTAATTATAAAATAACACTTATCTTATTTTCATCATGATCATTGAAAAATGGAAACGTTACTCGTGCATACGCATGACTTACCATCTCCATGATTGTAACATTGTTCATTTTTCATAACCATAATTCATGATTGGTTTTAAGAGTATAATTGATTTATAAAAATAAAAAATATTTTATAATTATTATTTTGTAGGTGATAAAATAATAATCACTTTTCCATTAGTCAACTTTCCAAGGTGATTTTAGACATATGAGCCAAATATCATCAAAAAATCAAACTTGAAACTTAATGATTAAGTAAATGAATATAAAATGATAATGAATAAAATAAAAGGAATAATAAAATTGAAAATTTTTCTTAAGAAAATAATTAATTAACATAAGTTTATTATTCTTGATGATAAATAATGCTCATGAAAAATCGGGTTCGAGTTAAGGGATCATTCTAACCCACCCTTTTCTTCAGGTTATGACCATTATCTCTAACTAACTTTATATATCTTTAAAATTATAGAATGATTATAAATTATGTATAAATCTTTCTAAAATTTACACCTATCTTATTATACCTTCATTTTATGGGGTAATACAAATCTTATGTTCATTTATCAAATTCCTTTATTATAAAATTTACTTCGATTATGATATGAGATGATATTATAAAACCCATTTTATTTCCATGGGTAATTATTATGTTATGAATTATGATTTATTTCCATTATGTGGAACAAATATATCATGGAAATATTATGATTTACACACCTAGATAATTCTCTAATTCATTGGGTAATGTTATTGTCTCATGAGACGTCATGTATGGGATTAGGGAGTAAAACTAATCCATTTTGGGAATTTTTTTAATGTGATATTGTCTAAGAAGTTATCCTTTAGTCATGTTTATGTCAGGTCATATGTTACTTCCATATTTCCATTGTTACCATGATCTTATGATACCATTTTCTTTATGTTATGCTTCAAGGTGATTACTCATGAGCCTTCTCTTTTATGATATCATGTTATATATTTTACTCACACGTTATACTTCATTGTCATGTTTATTCCTTTAATGGTATTTCTAGATCATAACTTTCTTCTATGTATTCCCTATGTTATGATATGGAGTTTTATGATCTCAATAAGGAATGGAAAAAAATAAAATATGGATTCCATGTTTTACTTTACTTTTATGTATTCTGATCATAGTCTTCCAAAGACACCAGGCCTCATGATCTTTAGGTTGTAATTAATGGATTTTTATGTTAAAAAAATCATGTAATAATATACATAAAAGGCTTGTGTAGCTATACTTGGTATCAGATCAAATGTTTAGTTAAAATTTGGAAACTAAGATAAGAAAACTTTAGTGAGAACCCTAGGGAGAAGTATAAGGATAATTATTAGGATAAGGCTAAGTATAAAAAATATCATATAATCTTGGTGAAGTATAGATTGAGTGGTTTTTGAGAAATTACATCTCTCTAGATACTATGAGTGGATGTGGATCTGGAACAGTAGTACCTAGGGGTAATAGCTCCAAAAAAGGTGCATTGAGATAGACTTGATCATCACCTTGTGTATGATAATTTACCTTACTGCACACCTGGTTTGACACTCCCAGGGGATATGCTTTAGAAATTCCTAAACTATTTAAAATCCATTATGAAGGACCTAAATAAATTGTTAGGTTATAAAACCTAAAAGGAAACATTAAAATGGATAAACTATATTTAAACCTATAGAATCATATGTTAGGATATACTTATCATTTGTAAGTTATTTCTCCCAAGTTTGTAAGTTTCCATTTTAATATGTTTATTAGTTAATGCATATTTATCTTGTTTTTATTATTTTAGTTATTGTTGGGAAATAGTAAAAATAAATCCAACAACAAATATGATAGGAAATGTAATTATTTTCTTAATAATATGCCAAACCTAATGTGAATGATAGTTAGCCATATTGTTATCATGAAAAATGATCTATTTCAAATTATGATTAACAACCAGAATATAGTTGAATTTAAAAACACATCAACGAATAGAAGGATGGCGTCTCATGTATTTTCAAGTGTTAAATATGATAAGGAAAATAAATTCAACTTCCCACATGTCAAAAATGTGGGAAGAGGTGCCATGGAAAATTACATAAATGAAATGTAATATGATTTATGTGGGGGAAAAGAGGCCATAAAGAAGGAAATTTCTGAAGGAAAATGAAGATTCTGGTTAACAAGATATCGAGAAATAAAGACAAAACTAAGGTACCACTAACAATTAAATGTTTTAAATGTGGGGAACTTGGTCATTATCTAATTAAATTCCATAATCCAAGGAATAATTCCAAAGATCCTATGTTATGACAATCATTAAAGCAAAATGATGTAAATATTTAGGTTTTTGAATTTTAGAATCATTTTGTTACAGTTTTTTTATTAATAGTATTTTGGTTATAAGAACCATGAAAATTATAAGGATAGTTCTGAAATAGTTTTTATGTAAGGTTTTATAAGAATATGTTGAATGGTACTAATGACCTGGAAATTAGATTTAATGATAAGGTGATATTTTATGAAAAAAATGATTAAGGAAAATATAATCTTCGATAAATACTTTATGTTGTGGAAATTATAGTCAATTAATATTATTTTATTTTGAGGAAAAAGTTATATAGAATATTTTAGTGGTTAAAAATTGATTTGTTTATTAATGTTATTTTGAGGAAATTCAAAATATTTTTGTGAATTTAAAAGGAATTATATAAATATGGTTTTATAAAAAGGAAAAAATTTATATTGGGAGACAACCCATTGCATCCAGTAAGTCCATGAGGCTTGAACCCACCACTGAATGGTGATAAGGGTGACCTACCACTGGCCTACGTAATGTATTGATCAATATGGATTTGTTTTTACATAAACAATTTGAAGAATAAATATTAAGTTGATTGAATATTTTTTAGGTGATTAATGATATTTTTGGAGACATCTTATCGGTTTTAAGTATATATAACATTTAGGTTTAACGTACAAAATTATTTGGTAAGAATGCTATTATGTTTTTGGATATGTAAGCTAAAGGGTTTTAAGGATAGAAACTTATGTTATAGACTAAGTTAAAATTTGGGAGATACAATTATGGAATTAGAGATTAATGTATTATATGGGAAAACTTATGCTAACTATTCTAGTTTTATTAATGATAATAGGAATGGACTGTTATTCTTTTTGGGATTATGTGATATGTTAGAAGTTTATTTTAGTGCTTCAGGAATGAAAAAATCATCTTGAATTCTCATCAATTATATGAAAGATGAGATTGTGGTGGAAATTATTAATTTAAGAAATTCTATATTTCATTTATGTATATTTACTTATGTTCTTAGTCTGTATGGTAAATGGATCCCTCAACTTTAGGTAAAGGATCTTGAATTTTTTTATTCAATTTTGATAAATCAATGGTCTCTTCTCTCAACAAAGGGTATAAAATTATCCCATAAATGTATCTTCTTTATAAATCCATGTTTTTAATTTCCAAAAATGTTAACTTATTTGGAAACCTAGTATGTGTTTTTTAGATGAAATTCATACATCCCTTTCCCTTCTTTTAAGAGGATGTTTTATTAACACATTTTATGGTGTGGGGTTTGCAAAAAGAAATTTTTAAATTTCAAACCCTTGATTACTGAGAAAGAGTTTAAATTGTGAGGATGAAATTTATTTCATTGGTAAAATCTAAATCCCTGATATGTTAAAATATGAACATTACATTCTATAGTGTATATGATATGCAACACTAAGCCTAAATGAATCATGAAATATTATTATTTAAATAAGATCATTATGACCTAGCTATTAAATTAGTGGGTAGGAATATGATTAACTAATTTATGAAATATATATAATGTTTCCAATAAATATTTATTTTATTTATAAATTACCATTAATAAGTTATTCCATTACAAGTAAAGTTATTTTATTCATCGAAAATACGTTTTCTTCAAAAAATGATTTCTACTACTTTATATGAGAAAATAATATAATTAATTTTTTTCCATTTTTTCAAAATGTGTTAGATAAAATATAATTTATTTTATAAATTATTATATTGATATTAAATAATGGTTATTTTTTGGTATTTTTTAGAACATATTAATTTTTACTGAATAATGAGTAAATTTGTCATTTCTTTTCAATAAATTTATTAATTTAAAATTACATTTATTATTTTAATTTTTTTTAAAATTAAAATAAGTATTATTTATTTATATTATATCTAATTAATTACATTTAAATCATCTTTATAATGGATTTTAGTATAAGTTTTTTGTTAGGATTAAAAAAACATTGTTTTTAAAAACTATTTTAATGTTCATAATGATTCTCCATTTTAGTTAATTAAAATAACCCTTAATTAGGAATGATTAATATGAAATTTAAATATTATATATATTTAAATATTAATTTAAATTAATTTAATTATTATTGATTGTCATATAGTTATTATAAGATCATCTTATGCTTGAGAAAAATGCATTTCTTGAAAAAGAAATATTTTTTTCGACATGTGTGTGAGTTTAATTTCAATTTAAATCCTGATACTTATATGAGTTGAATTTGGAAAAATAGATTCCATATTTTCAATAATAATAATTTATATTATCTAATAAGTTCAACTTAACTTTTGACCATAATGAATAGTGAAAACAGTAAAAATTAATTACCGCGGTTAAGGTAAAAACAGATTTACTGGGGAGTTAAACTAAACATATAAGAGCTAAAAATAACCTAAAAATTGTATAATTATTATTTTATGGTCATATATCTAAATTATGTATTATAAGGTTTTAAAATGGGCCATTTTTTATCCTTGTTTCTTGTAAAAAGTATGGGTGTAATTCTTTCTTTTAAAAAATTCCAAATGTGTCCTCTCACTCACTTATAAAAGGCAACTCATTTCCTCTCATTTGAAAACATAAAAAACCATTGTCTTGGACAATAAATGCCCAAATAAATTCTTTAATTCTATTATTTCATATTATAGGCCTTGGTTTGATCATAAAAGAAACATAGTAAGGATTTTTGTGCAAACCTAAAGAAGTTGTTTGAAGAGTAGATATCGTTTTTAACCGAATCTTTTGTTTTATTTATTCTTTCACATACTTAAAATTTTATTAAAACATAATGATATAATAATATCAATATATTAAATATACTGATATGTTTTAATGTTAATTTCATGACCTACATCCATCTCCTTCTCCCTCAAATGGGTAACAAAACCATCAATCATGTGTACGAAGGACTACCGCCCTATGGACCGATGTAATTCGTTTTCCATCACCAATTATTAAATCTTGATATAATGATGCAATTAATGTTTTTATATTATATTTATTATACTATTAAGCTTCCGAAATTATAATTTAATGTACACATTTTTAATTTATATTCCTTAGGGAACACAATAACTTTTTCTCGTGTGTACGACAAACTACCGCATCACAAAGTGATGTGATTCATTTTTCACTTAATATTTACATGGAATGTAATAAGGATTATATTTTATTGATATATGATATTAATTACATATTAATCATTATGTAAAATAAATATATCATATAATTTCTTACCTTAACATCCATTGAATAAATTATAACATCAATCGTGTGTGTGACAGACTACCGCTTCACGAACCAATAAAATTTGTTTTCCATCATAATCTCATGGATATTGATGATAACAACTTTAATATTTATATAATATATTAATTAAATATAAAAAGTTTTATAAAATAAATATATCATATAATTTCTTACCATCCATTGAAAGTGACAATGTCGTTCATGTGTATGATAGACCACCACCTCACAAAGTGATGTGATTTGTTTTTTTTATTTTATCATCACATGAATGGTATATGTAAGGGTATTTAAATAAATAAAATTATATTTATGATATAATTTTTATTATGTAAAGTTAAAATATCACCTACCTTATTTCCATCATGATCATTGAAAAATGGAAACAGTACTCATGCGTTTGTATGACTTACCATCTCCATGATTATAATGTTGTTTGTTTTTCATAACCATCCTTAATGATTGGTTTTAAGAGTATAATTTATGTATAAAAAATATAATTATTTAATTGTTATTATTTTGGATATGATAAAATTGTAATCTTTTAAACCATAGTCAACTTTCCAAGGTGATTTTAGACATATGAGCCGAACATCATCAAAACGTTCGACTTAATCCTTAATGATTAATTAAATAAATATAAAATAACAATGAATAAAATAAAAAGAATAATAAACTTTAAAAAAGTTATTAGGAAAATAAATAATTAACATAAGTTTACTATTTGGTAAGATGAATAATTCTTGTGACAAATCGGGCTCGAGGTAAGGGATCTTTCTAACCCACCCTTTTCTTCGGGTCATGACCATTCTCTCTCTAACTCTATTTCTCTCTCGTTAAAGTTATGTAATGATTATAAATTATAAACTTTTCTTTCAGATGTATACCTAGATTATTCTCCCTTATTTTTATGGGGAAATAAATTTCTTTTTTCCATTTCTTAAATTCATTCATTATGAAATTTACTTTTATTATGATATGAGACAAGATTCTACAGTCCATTTTCCTTACATAGGTAATTATTATGTTATTAATTATTATAAAATTCATTTATGTGGTCACATAGATCATCAAAATGTTATAATGGGTTCACCCAGATAGAACTCCAATGCATTGGGTAATGTTATAGTCTCATGAGACATCATGTATTGGATTATGGAGTAAACCTAATATATTATATAACTTTATATTCCTTGTGATATTGTATTGGAAGTCAATATTGAATAATGTTTATATCCTTCCTTAAAATCCATTTTTTTTAAAATCCACTTTATGGTTAAGTGGGAGCCTCACATTCAACCGATTAACCCAAAAACCCACATATCCAAATTTGAAATCCAAAATAAAGAACAAAGAATGCTATATTTGAGATTTAAAATTCATTCTTGAACCAAAAAATGAACCACCTTGAGTCATGAGATTTTGAGCGACGATCCACCTCAAGCCACAATCCTGATAGACAACAACAACTTCATTATTACCACTGTCGGTGGAGACCCACCAGTAATTGTCCCACCAGAGCTGAAAACCACAAACACTAGATACAACTTCAACCACCACCATATCATTAATTCACCTTCAAATAGAACTATGTTACAAAAATATAACCTGCTTTAGAATCAACACCATATGAGACAAACATCATGCAAAAAAATGAAACATACCATAATCATCGATGTGATCTCTACATCTATCACATACATCATATCGTCTTCAAACATCATCATCTCCAATAAGACAAAAAACCAGGCCACATTCTGAGTTATCTATGGCCTTCACAAACCCAACATCCCTTAACAAAACAAACAACAAGAAAAACCAATTCTGAAAAAAACCATTTCATCAATAAATGAACAATAAACATCTGACGCTGCTAAGGTATAGATCAAAGATGACGAATGGCGTGCCTCCTAGAAAACCATAAATCGAACAAAAAACACATCACAAAGCCTCTTGAAACCACCAAAAAAGATCAAATAGGATAGAAAAAAAGGATCAATAAGCTAGAGAAGAGTTTAAAGTGGTAGGGTCCCAAAAACTAAGCTCATCCTTTCTTGGAAACACCAACCCAGACTGAAAAATCCACCGTTTGGAAGAGAAAACCAACAAAAGACCAAGAAGAAATGACCTCCATGAAAGGGGAAACCAAAAAATATGAGACCAAAAATAGTCGAGCTCCTAGGACACCAACAAGATTAAACCAAAATATCCAAATCCCCCTCTAGAAAACTAGACCACCAGACTAGATGGGGTTAGAAACATGATAACTGTAAGGAAAGAGAAGAAGGAGAACCTATGAGGCTTCAAAATAGATCCAAGACAACATACATAAAGAGAAAGAGAAGGGGAATACAGGAACAAAATAAAATGATAAAGTGAGAGTGTATAGGAAGAAGAAAACTAGGGGAAGTAAGGAAGTAAGGAATGAAGGAATAAGGGGAGGGGGAGATGATGGCAGAGAAGCGGTGCGTAGGCCTCCCCCCACCAAATCACCGACTAAGGAATTGAAGCTTGGGGGAGAAGCGAGAGCGAGGCCTCTCATAGGTGGGATACCTTGACACTCTACCAATGTCTTTCACTCATTTTTAAATCATGTAATATTATTCTACCACATTTCCTATGTTACCATGATCTTATGATACAATGTTATTTATGTTATTATTTCATGTGATTACTTATGAGCCTCTTATTTTAAGATATCATGTTATATATTTGAATCATATGTTATGTTTCCTTATAATCTTTATTCCATTACTAGGATTTCTAGATCACCCCATTATTATATGTATTCTCTAGGTGATACTATGCAGTTTTAGGAGCTCAGATGGATTTAGGAGCTCACTAAAGAAACAAAAAAAAAGAGAATAATGATGCCATGTTTTAGTTCCTTGATGTATTATAATCATAAAATTTTAAAGAAACTAGGAATAAAAATATTTGGGTTGTAATTAATGTATGTTTATGTTAAAAAAATCATGTAATAATATGCATGAAAACCTTGGGTCTCTATAGATCACAAGATGATATCGGACGATGCATTATATCTAAGAGGATTTTGAATTTATTGGATAAGAAAGAAGAAATACTAAATTTCATTGAGCACTACAGAAGATGATTTTATTATGACTAATAATGAATGTATTCAATTACTATGGATATAGAAACAACTTGAGGATGTTGGAGTTGATATGAAATATTCAGTTTATATCAATTGTTATAAGTTTAGTGTTATCAATATTAGTAAAAATACTTTTGATCACTTAAAGAATAATAATGTCAAGATAAATTATCATTTCATCAAGGAGAATATTGAATAAGTACTAGTGAAGTTGTATCACGAGTCAACACAAAACCATGTTATTGAAATCATGATAAAGGTACCACCCAAGGATAGGTTTGAAAGGAATTAGTTGGATCTTGGAGTCTAAATATCTCCATCAAACTATATGGTTTAGAGAAAAGAACCCCATTTTCTTATATAAATTTCTATTTATGGAAAGGTATGATATTTCTCATGGATTCATTGTTTGAATTTTCATCTCTCTCTTGTAAACTTTTAGAGAAGCGATATTTGGGTTAATTGAAAATGGGGAATAAGTTGTCATTGATTTGGAGATATTGGATGTGGTTATAATTTTTCTCTCTTTTTTAAATAGGGGAGATATCCCATGATGATGATTTGTAAAGGGGGAGAGTATTTAAATGTTTATTTAGGGAGAGAAGTTTGGTTTAGAAGTATTTGAAGAGAATGATTGCCAAGAAAACGTTTTCATGTAATTTTTTATTGAACTCTTGTTTCTTAAGATGATATTGACTCATATTAACCTATATTTGGTGATTAGGGAATCATTGAAACACTATCAAAAGGCAATTAGTTTTATTTTATGTTGGTGTTCAGTGCCTAATATTTCACTATTAAAGGATTTTCAACAAACTCAAATGGGGATATTATTATTCAAAATCTCCATGAATCATTCTTGGGTTGTGTTTTTTGAAAAATATTTTAAATATACTTACAAATAGGTTTAATAAGTCATGAAGAATTGATATCATAGAGGTTGGAAGAGTTTTTAAGTAGTTATAAAAGTTCTTTATGAATAACATAAATCATGCCACAATTCCATAAATCACGCCACAACATATTTTACCTCAGATTAATGTTCTATGTATATAAGTGTGATTGAAATTTGAAGAATCTATCAATTCCCCAATATAATTTTAGAATATTAAGTCAGAACTTACATATAAAAATTTTATGCTCTTTAGTATAAATTCAAGGACATGAAAGATTTACTAATAACCGATGATGTAACTATGTTATATTAGATTAACCAATATTGTGGACATGAATCATTCTATAATAGAGTCCACATGGAAAATTAGCATATCTATACTTGGATTTGAAAAGAGAATCATGTCACAAAGGATGATGTTTTGTTGTGAAGTAGTTAGAGTTAGGATCTAGTGTTCTTCCTAGAGGGACGGGTCTATGTAATGGAAATATTCTCACTCCATTTAGGTTTATTCAAAGTTGTTTCCTATTATTACACCACATAATTAATGAAGGAGACCAAGTTGAGAAACTTATAGGAGAAGGTCATTGAGTAAAAAATGAGGTAATCACGTCATGATGGTATCAAAATGGGAAATAATATGGATACGAGTTTTTGAGTGGAAAAAATAATTACATCATGATTCTATGGATCATGATAAAATATTTTTGATTCAAATGGAAATATCCAGAATTAAAAGTTTCCATCTTTTAGGGATTTTTTTGTGAATTTAATTATAGAATATTTACTGAAAATAAAAATCAATTTTGGGAAAATTTTCCCATCCTAATTAATGAAAATTAAATATCAATTAGAGGGGTAACTTGGAGATTCTATCATTATTTAATAGATATGTTTTTTTATAGAACAAGGAAGTAGGATCATGGATTAATAAGTGAGATAAGTTATAATTCTAGATTTGTGATAGAAAGAAAAAGAGTGAAGGAATATCCATGAGTAAATATCATTGGAAGATCAGAGTGTTTCAATACATGGATGAAGGAGGAGATAATTAATACACAATAGTTATTGTAATATCATTTTTAGTTCATGGAATATCAATAAGGCTTCAATTAGAGGAGTAGTTAGTGATTGAGAGCAATGCCTTCTCTACTTTGTGAGGGATGTAAACCTGGGGGGTTAGTGTAGTCATTCTAAATTATAAAAAAATAAGTAGTGCACTTAGTGAATTTGGTATATCAATACGCCATCGTTGTATTCTCTTTATATTTAGCTCTGTATGGGTAAACCAAGAATTTTTTTTATCTATATCTTTTCTTGATTTATTACTTTGTATTATTTTTGATGGAGAGAAGTGTTCTTTCTAACTATGGAATACAATCGTTGGCGAGGGTCATTTGAGTAAAATCAACATACCATAATTCACTAGGTCTCATGGTATTTACCTTGTATGGGACCAATATGTATCAATGTTATAATGGATATTATATTTTTTATAGAGGTGCTATATACTATGTAGTGTAAAATATATTTGGATTGACCATTACTAGGACTTTCGGAATCAATCTATGTTTTTGACATAAGTGAACCTTTGGTATTGAATCCAACATTATTGATAGTTCTATTTTTGAAGAGTTTATAACCCCAATGTGAATATGATATATGAGTTTTATAATTCTAATTTTAGAGTGTATTTATCTACTAGTACCTTGATTTTGATTTATTGAAATTAATTTTAAACAAATACCTATTCCAAAGGATGTATTATTCTAGTATCTTTCCTTATGATGTTATTAATATTTTTTGAAATTTCATCGATTCATGTGGTTTAATTTTATCCAAAATTGTATACTATGAATTAGCTATTTTTATTTTATTAAATGATATTAATATAGAAAATAATACCATCCCTTTGATTAGGAAAAACACTAACCTGTCCATATATTCTTTGATTCCATACTAGTTAAACTTTTTAATCCAACCATTGTTGATTATTAAGCCATGAATTGATAATTTGTTCATTATTGAACATTACTCCAAGTCTTACTCGTGATTTTCTCATATTATAAAATCCATTGAACAAAATAAATGATTATTGGTGTTATAAATCATGTATCCACTCAATTAATTTTTAGGTTTCATGAGACAAATAAAAAAACTAATGACAATGTCATTACCAAATAAGTATGCTGTATTGGCACACATCCTTGATTGTATATTCCTGATGTCCTATATTATGTACTCTATCATTATGATCTCCATAATTATTTCATCATTATGTTATGATATATGTTATATATTTTATGGAATTATGTTAATTATTAATTATTTTCATATTATGTATATCATGACCATGTCTTGATGTATGTAGCTTCATTGATACACTAACCCTAACTGAGAATTTGAGTTAACCTATCTTTATATTTCACAATTTACCTAGAAAATCAAGATGAATACTATGTGTGACATAAAAATATATTTAAATGATGAATAATTATGTTTAATTAAGATTATGTATTTCTCATAAAATAAATCTCTTGATATTGTAATGTTTGAGTCTAGAATACAGTATGCTACAACTACTAAACATTAGTTCATGTGAGAAATATCATATAATCTATTATCAATGTAATAAATCATCACTGAATATGGATGATTAGAGTTAAGAGTGTTATATTCACATACCTTAAGAATTATCCCTTAAATTTCATAGTTTATAAATAATTACTAAGATTTAAACAATTCTATGGTGACGGGTGTAAGATCCCATCTTTCTCTAGGTGAGTTTATACTTGAGTTTTGGTTGAACCTATTTTATTTTAGGTTTTCTTAGTTTAAACCTTTCTGGTCGATTCTTGGTTTGGGGTGAAGATATTTTTCTTGGGAAAATGATCTAAAGTTCATGGATGTATGTTTTTATAAATTAATGGAGTCTGGGTTAAATGTGTCAAGGGTGTAAGAGATTTATCCATGGGTTTAGAAGGCTTCAAAATTGGTTCATAATTTTCCAATAGAAAATAGTATGAGAGCCATTTTATAGACATTTACATGCTATGAGCATGTTACATGATGTGAAACTATCACTAGGCAGATGTCATTAACTGTTTCAGTGTGTGAAATGAATACATTCCGTGAAACTGTTTTACATCGTGTAATGTTCGATCAGGGTTATAAGATCCTGGGTATTTTTTGATGTATGTATCATTTAATTTTTAGTCTAAATATATTATTTTGACCGAATATGTATTCCTAATGAGTTTATAGTGGTTACGAGGGGTGTACGGGGCTTTTTTTGATTTCGGAACCCAGACTGGTGAGAAAAATGCACCAGCCACACAGTTAGTAGAGACCATATGAGCCAGTCTACACAATTTCTCTAACCATGTAAGGGCTAGATAGAGGGGTGAAGAAGGGATATTGATTTTCCATAACCATGCATCTAGGGATGCACGCCTATGTGTGGACCTCTATAGTTTTTAGCAGAACCACCAATACAATTGGACCACAGTTTATAAAACTATGTGGGTTCTCCCTTGAGGTAGTTCCATATGCACAGTTGGTGCACAGTTTGGCTAACCATGTAGCGAAACCATGCAGCCTTAAATTTTTGGGTAAAATTACTCTTTTTTCCTTAAATTATTATATTTTTTCATCACTCCTCCTAATTTCTCCTTTTTCTAACATGCATTGAGTTTCTCTTCCCTTTGTGATCCTTTGAAACTCCCACCCAAGTAACTTGATATCTCTTCCATTCAAAGTCTAATCAAGCTTCTGTTAATCTAATTATATCCACTATGGTAATATCTTCAATCATCTCATTCCTTAATCCATTTCTCTTTCTATAAATGGAGTTAATGAGGTGTAGGATCTTATTCCCTATTTTTAGGGTGTTGATTCATTCTTCATATTTATTCCGATATGGGCCAAACTAAAGGATGATACTAAACGAGGAGAGTGATACAAGCTCAAGGTAGGAATTCTATTATTTATCCCTCAAGTATTTTTTGTTTTATAATTTTCATCGTGATGCCACACACTTTATTCTCTATGATTTTCCCTAAAAATACATTTAAACCAGGTTTAATTAAATGAATTTGATAAGAATTAACCATTTTTACTCTATGTTTGTTAGGTTAGGACCTCATCATTCAGTTCCACACCTTGAGGTGTGACAATGGATTTTCCTTGATGTTGTAAATGATTAAAGGACCCAATAATCCCTTAAATGTTATGGGAATGACTTTAATTTGTAATGATTATAATTAAAATGGATTGAAGTGAGTTGTGATCCCATGTCACCTGTTTAAATAGAGTGATGATTATGCCCTCTTTATTATTAAATGTAAATGAGTTATAAATTAATAATTGTCTCTTTATAAATCCTTGAATAATTATTATAGATTATGAATTTTGGAATGGAGACCCTTGATAATTATGATAAACGGGCATGATGACCTTTATTCTTGTTATATATATAGGCATGGATTCCCTTATCCGAATTTGATACATGAGTGTTTTAAATGGAAATAGGACATCCTTAAGAAATGGAATGGTCTAATGGAGACTAGTCAGTACATCCCTTTTATCATGTGAAATATATCCCATAGTTAAGTCATTCATGATGGATTCACCATTTTTTGTTTCCCTAAGAATCATGTGTTCGGGTTAGGAATCAATATTTCCGAATAGTTTCCAACAGGTTTGTTCATTGAACTAGAAACAAAAAATAGTTCTATATTCATGGGGACATTATTTATAAAGGAAGGTTTATCATTGGGAGTTTTGGCCAACGATGCTTAAGAACATGCATTGGTCGAGTAGATGGGAGGTTGGGATCTTCAAAACCTTTTTGGGAAAATTATTTCCTACTCTGAGACTCTCTTGTATATTTAAGACATATTCATGAATCCTTTATTAAACCCAAAGTATTTTGTGGATCACCCTTGAATTAACAACCAATTATTAGAATGTATAGAATATATAATCATCTGTATGTATATGAGGTTCTTCATCAATGGAGATATCTATATGTATCTGAGGTTCTTCATAAATGGTATCCCCTTATGTAAAATTAAAGATTCTTTGGTCATTATTATGATGATGTTGGTTTTATAGCCACATATTGGGGCACTTCAGAGTGGATCATTATCCAAGGAGATGTGATTCACTCTGGATTTTATCATCATCTTGGGAGACAGGGGTTAATCTGAAGTTTATTGGAATCTAGGGAGATGGGTGTTACTCTAGAGGTTATCATCATCTAGGTAGATGGGAGTTGTTATGATGTTGGTATCGGACCCATATGATGGGATTCCTATGCATCCTCATGAAATGAATTAGAACCCTTGTAGTTTAGTTCTGCTTAACGGGGAACATCCTACCTTTTAAGGTCATGTGATAATGATCTAACCGTAGAGTTTAACGTCATGTAACAAGGACGTCTAAGTGGAAGGTTCCTAGTCAAGGTTTGGTGTAAGACCTATGCCAAAGCTTCCCAAGGAACATGGAAAGGATATGAATTTCTAGGTTGAATTAGACCCTTCTGGGAATGTGGCCCAGAGAGAACATGGTTGATTTGGGGTGTCCGGTTTGGACCTTAGGGAGTCTACCTATGTATACCCTTTGGATTGGAATCAAATACCATGTAGTTAAGTTAATCTCATAGGGGAGGGTGGCCCTTTTACAAGATTAAGTTGGGGCTTATTATTGAAGAGGATTCCCTTATAAAAGGGACCATGAGGAATTTCTTAACTCATGGTGGTTTGGGGGCTGAACACAAGGCTTACTCATGAGGAGGATGCCCAAATTAAGGGAGTTATGATTGGGGATTACTCCTGAGGAGGATACCCATTGATCTTGGTCCCTAAGTGGGAATCCTATGTATCCTAATTTTACTGTAATCAAGAATCAGAGTTCTCATAGTTTAATCCATGACATGGATCATGTGGAATTCATGATCATAATTAACCCTGAATCCCACATGATTCATGCTCAGTTTGAAAAATAAGAGGAAGTGAAGTATCTAACAATCCACACACATTTCCTTATACTCTAGTGGAAGAGGAGGAGTATTATAGTGGAATAGGATAACATTATGACATTTTACTCTCTTAAATTTACCATGAAGAGGGAATAAAGGTAAAGTATGTGAAGGTATATAAGAGACAAACTACAAACTCCTACCTAAAAGGCTAGGGTCTTACTCCAAGAGGGAGGCCCTAAAATTGGTTCTGTAGTGGTATGAGGATCTAATTCCATGTTGAATGGAAAATAAAGTGTAATCTTCACCCTCCCTGATGTGAACTAGAGGGTTTAGATCTTATAGAATATAAGGGAAGGATATGGTCCAAACCTTAATCCCCAGGATTAGGAACTCATTGACACTATCCTTGGGGTAAGGGTCCTTGTGACCATAGGGATATAAACCCACATACACCCTGTGAACCCTGACCTCCCAACTGGGTAAGTGTGGGAAACCTCTGACCATAGTAATACAAACCCAAATGGAGGGAACACTGGTGTGCCACTCAGAATGGTTTTTAAAGTCCATAGGTCTAGGTGGGGTTTTCAGCTTGGTCTCTTTCAGACAAGGGAGATAAGGAAGAATATGCCCTACCATGGGTGGCTTGGAAAAGTGCTTGAATGGTGACTCATGTAGGTCCTGGACGCAGGTGTTCCATGCAAGTGTTCCATGTAGGTACACTGCACATGTCTTAGGAGGAACTAAAAGTGGTTATCATAGGGGGGATATAGGCCTGAATGAGTTAGATATACCTCAGGAAATGGGATACTATGGATAAAATAATAGGGTGAGGCTTTAGCTTAAGAATCCTGGGTCTCTTCTAGTGTCCTTAAAAGGGTCTCGTGATGGTCCCTAATGAGGGAGAGTGACCTAATGCAGGTGTTTTATCCTTAGGTAAGAATGGTCCTCATGCATGTGTATTATGTTTTTATACCTTGATGTTAAGTTGATGTTTCTTATCCCCATTAATTATATCTTCTATCGTGCTTTGGAGAGCTACCTGAGAAATTTTGGGGGACCTGGGTGAAGGTGTTGTGCAATGAGAGCTCTGGGGGTTCTTCCGATTTTTTAATTTTTCAAATGAGGAGACCTTGGGTCCTCTTTATAGGAAAATAGGGTTCCCTGGTTGAAGGGGGATGTCTGCGCAGGTCCACGATGTAGGTCCATGAAGAAGGTGTATGGAATATGGGGTCTTCTACTCCTTTGGTCTGCATAGACCAGCTGCACGGGCCGTATAACGTGCAAGGGTATGTGCACGTAGGATGATTTGGACAAGTACTTTAGTTATCCTTAAATTTTTTAGCACTTTAACATTCCCAAAATGATATTCATAATATTTTCATACTCCTTGAAAAAGAATGGAGTGTCAAAAAAATCCACCACTCTGGATTGGATCCAAACCAAAGAGGAGGGTCTATTCCTGAGGTAAAAGTATGGGGAAACTATTATGAAGGTGTTAAATGGTGGATCACATAGGGTCTTTACATAGGGTCTCCGCACAGGGTCTCCACTTAGGGTCTCATGGCAGTTTCCCTGCATAGGTTGTTGGGCGTAGGTCATTGGTGTAGATTAACGGTGCCTATAAATACCCCATTTTCCATTTTTCTCACATTTAAAGTTTCTGATTTTTTTCTCACTGTGTACATCATCCACCTAGCTACATCACACTTCAAATTCGTGAAGTTCTCCTAAAGGTTCTCTCGAGGTATAGACAAATAAGCGATAGGGCTATGCAGAGTCACCCTATTGAGGATCCTCATTGAGGCATCTCATCGAGGAACTTGTGATAAAGACTTGGTCGAAAGGGTTATACGAGAAACCTTATTAAGGGATCAGTGTAGAAACCCTTATTGAGGGAGATTCACAAAAACCCTTATTAAGGGAGCTATGTGAGTTATTAACTTTTCTAATTTTTGAGATTAATCTAAGTTAAAATTTGAACTTTCTTAAGTAAACATTTCAAATCAATAAGATAATTTGGTTCTTTATTACAGGTTTTTAAAGGTTTCTTGAATGACTGCCACTGAGAAAGATGCTGTGGACCAAACTAAAATGATCAAATCCATCAGGCCTGATATTTATGATTTAATTGTATCTGATCTGCTGGATCTGGAAAAAAATTTGATACCATATCAGTGCGAGTACCCATGGAGTGAATACCTACCTATATATGGGCACATACTTCTGAGGTACACCCACATTACAACATTTAAGAAATACTTCCTGGTGTCTTGGTTCATGAATCAAAAAAATTACCCTTCATTTAACATATCCTCATAGGATGTTTTTATAAAGTAAGGAACAATCCCTGTTGGTTGTATTATAAATCATAGCAGTTGTAATCAATATATAAAGCCACATATCGAAGAGTTGAGGCCTCATTGTTATCACTCAACCTTATATGCTTCAAAGATAGATCAGACTCAAGACTGGAAGGAGGACTCCAGTTGATTTTGGAGCCATTCCTTCCCTTTAAGATTTCTGGATCTGGTGTATGATACCTGATGATTTGTTTTTTTTGGTTTCCCCTTATCTTCCTCTTTTTCTCCATAGTAGTGTTACAAATATATTGACTGCTATTGAGCTAGGTTCTATCTTGAGTGATCTAGGTTTCTTCTTATGATCTTATTTTCCTTTTTTCATTGTTAGTGTTTCCGGTTGAGAGTGTTTCATAAATTTAAAGATAAAGGAAGGTGGTCTAAAACAAATCCCTATAGGATATTTCTATTTGTTTAAGTGTTTAAATTATTATGCGATTACAACGACCAAACATTAACATTAACATAAGAAATAATGGGTAAGGGTAATCATGTGTTTAGAAAACTCTATAGATCCCTTTGGAACCAATAGTGTTGAGACCAAGATTTTTGTTACCCGTAGGGTGAGTCTACCGTTGATTGATAACAAACTAGCTAATGGATTAAAATATGATTAACATGACATGATAAATTATGAGATTTATTATGATATATTCACATTATAAAATGGATTAATTGATGGTTGAAATGGATGATGATGTTTTGATATAAATGGTTGTGAAAAATGGCATGGAAACAACTTATGACATAATTTAAAGAATGGATGGGTAATTTAAAGACAAATGGTAATTGAAATAATTAACCATTATAACTTATGATATGATGTTATATTATGGTATTTTTCCATTATTACTTGTATTATTATTGATTCCAAAATGTTTATATAAGAGATTTTTCCAATTATATTGAAATAATTAAATAAAGGCCTATGATTGGTTTTGATTTAATGATTATAGGGCTGAACCTAGCTATGTGATTATACCATGGACTTATGGTTATGGTTGAAGTGGTTATGCTATATGCTTATAGATATTCTGTTAGGGTGATGAAGCATGTTTTTTGTTGTATTATATTAATTGATTAATTAATACACCTTTTTATTACTTTATTGTATGCACTTATTATCATACCGATTTTGTTCATACATGGTGGTGTTGACCTATTGAGTTTTACTCACACCCTATTCCGGATTCCATTTGATACCCAAGCAGATTTTATGGATGTAGGTTTATACAAGGGAAAATGAACTTGTTGTTGTTTTTTTCTTACTAGATGGTTTGGAGCTTGGAGATGGAACCAACATGTGGTTTGGGACTAGGGTCTTTTGAGTTATTTGTATCAACATGGCATTTTATCTTTATTACTTTTAGTTTGGAATTTAGAAAAATTTTATCCTATCATTACATGTTTTTTTTGTAGTTTGTCCTTTACCTTCTAATTTTATGATATACCACCTCCACTATTTTCTATTACTTTTTTATTTGTTTATTTACACTTTATTTTAACTCTTTACCAGGGGTATAGTCTCCTCACTTTATTATCTACACCCCTACTAATTTTCGAAAACCTCTAACATACAGGGAGGCATGCTTGAGGTCTAGTAACCAACCTGATTTGGCCATGTTAGAGGGTGCCAGATCAGGGGGCATTACAATAGGGATCTAATAAATTAACCACTGTATCATAGACATCAAATTCTATCCAATATTCAACACGACCCTTTGAAACCTTAAATTGATTTAAATATCCTTGTTTTATTGAGATAGTTGTAAACAAAAATGAGATATAATGATACCTCTAACAATATTAGAGTTTCCATTCCCAGAAATAAAAAAACATATTAATTCTATATGATTAAAAATTCCATGAAACACATGCATAATACACAAATATAAAGGCCTCTTGGATGATTCAAAACTAAAAATAGTTAAAAAATATAGTTTCTTAATGATTCAAAGTCCTAATCATTGCTCCAATGATCAATTTTATACCCAAAGTTTATATACCCAAAACTCTTCTAGGTTTTGGTGACATTATCAACACTTGGGACATTTTAGAATTAATTATAAAACTCATCCAATATCATAAAAGGTAAATTAAAAATTTAAAAACCTATAATTGTTTAGTAATATTTATTTTCTGAATAATGAGTCTTATATTATATAGTATTATACATGTACAATAGACAAAGAAACCCATAAAAAATCATTTAATTAAAGAAAATCATTACATTAGTCAGAAATTAAACCCATGAAATTTCCAAATGTTATAATGGGAAAAATTATAAAATAAGAAAATTAGAATGAGAAAATTTGGATCTTTTCAATCTGCTAGAACCATCACCCCTATGAAAAAACTGTATAAAAGAAATAGAATATTAGTAAAATAATATCTATATTAGAAAAAGAAAATATAGAACCTTGGGAGTAATTCTAGTAAATGTTTAATAAAATAATGAAGATATATTAATAGGAGGTACTATTATTGTTGGAATAGTAATTTGACCGTTTGAATAGTAACCCGACTATTGGGAATAGTAAATGGACCATTGGGAATAATAACATGACAATTGGAATACTAATTTGACCAAAAAAGAATAAAATGTGATATAAATAATATTTATTATGAGTAATTAAAGAAAATATAAATATTATAATTCCATAAAAGAAATACCCGGACAAAAAAACTCAAAGAAATTATAAGCACCTTTTTAATAACCTATATTTTAATGTATTTAAAAAAATCATAATTTTATTATTAAAATTAAATTATCTATGTTATAAAATTATCTTGATAAAATTAATGTCATATTTGAAATCAGAACATAAAAATTTTCCAAGGGTGTTTTTTTAGTAATTTTATGAAATACTTCAATTTTTATGTGAATTAATAAAAATGTAGTTTTTCAAATACCACATGTTTTATGACATAATGATGAATAAATAATTTATTATTAAATGTTTAATTGGTTATTTATCACGAAAATAAATTTAATAATACAAATGGGTCTTTTAAAAACATTAAAATTAATTTCAAAACCTAAAAAGCATTTTCCAAAGTCCAAAGACAAAAATATTTCATTAAAATAACAATTTTTCATTTTTTCCACTTTCCTTTTTATTAAACTAATAAATTAGGATTATAATGTGTTTAAAAATATTATAATTATATTATTTAATTAATATATATTTCATAATGTCAAAAATGTTACCATTCAAAGGTTTACCTTTATATAATATTTTATTCAATATTTTATCATAAAAGTACCTCTCTCCTGAAGTATAAATAACCCCCTGTGAAAAACACTCCTCTAACACACTGAGATTTTAAAAGAAGAAAATTATATTCAACGGTGTAAAATATACTAAAAACTAACTTATCTTATGTAACATGCAACAATTATTTTCTTCTATAGCTTACATTACACAAAAGACTAATTTTTACCGAACAATAATATATTATTAATAATATTATTTAATATGATAGTTATCACATAAATGTTGGAATAATGGGCTTGAATAGTATTAACTAGATTATGAAAATATATATTTTAAATTTTTTTATTAATTATCTATTTCTTACTAATAAAACAAGAATCATTAGTTGTAAAAAAGAATGTTTTCTAAAAAAGAGTTTTTTTCTTCTAAAAGACGGTTTAGTATTGATTAGCGCACATAATTTAAAATTATTTTTTATCAATTTTAGAAAATTTATATGAAAAAAAATTCTTTTTTTAAATCTTAATACCAAAATTATTCTAGGGTGATGTTTTAGCATTTTTATGAAATGTTTCATTTTTTAATGAATAGTGAAAAATACTAGATTTTAATTGAAAATGATCTTTTCATCTAAAACATTTATAATATTAAATTATATTTTTAATTGGTTTTAAAGTCATAATATTTAAATTATAAATATATTAATCCAATATATCTGATTGGAATCATTTTCATATAGTATTTTGATATAAAAACATTGTAAATTTTTGAACTGTTTTACTTTAAAACCCCGCTATCTCACCACGTTTGCGTGATTAATTTTAAATTAAATTATACCACTTCTGTGAATGGAATTTGGAAAAAATAGATTAAATATTTGAAATAATAATAATTTATATTATATAATGAGTTAAACTTAGTTTTCTCCCATAATTATTAGTGAAAATAATTAAAATTAAGTATAATGATTAAGGTAAAAACAAGTTTACTTAGATGTTAAACATAGAATATAAAGTGTAAAATGACCTAAAAATTTGTGAGACACCCATTGGATGACCATTTTTAAGAACGTATCACCTTAGGATATATTTTTATGAGTTATTGGTAAAATAGTTCATGAAAGTGACCTATATAATAAGTTAAGTAAATAAAAAGACAAAAAAGGATCCTTACTTGATTTTAATATCTATAATGTTGTGGGATAGAGAAAAAACCATATTGGTTTGGTTATATATATATTATTTTGAAATATAAATGAGTTTTTATCATCACAATAATTTATCTTTAATTTTTAGAGATTAATTATTTACTTAGAGTTCTTAAGAAACACCAATACAATAATTATTTAGTTAATATTTAAATAAAATAAATGATACTAAAAATATTAAAAGTGAAGTAAATTGAATGAATTGTTATATTAAATTAATTTCTTATGAATATATCATTTTATGTATGTTATAAATTAATATATTAAAATTTCATCATTTTCATGATGTTTTTAAGTTTAAATAAAATAAATAATTTCAAAATTGACATTAATGTTATTTGATAATAAATGATATTTTTATTAAATGATTTAAAATTACTAAAAATACAATAATATTAAAAGTTATTTTTAAATGTTAATAATTATAAATTATGGTCCATTAATATACCAATTTATCTTTTATAATGAACATATTGACCCCTAAATAGAAAAAACTTTGTTAGCACAGTTAGGGTTAAAGTAGCGTTTTGAAGCATTACACAAACTTATTTTAAAATTAATTTCCAACACACATGGAATTTTTATTTTATAAATTGGATATAATATTTATAATCAATTATTATAATTTTTATAATAATTCTCACTTCAATTTATTCTTAAAGGATAAATTACCTATGTTAGAAAACTAGTTACATTGGTAAAAACATAAAAGAAAAAATTGAGTAAACCTAATGACTAATGAAAAGAATGAAAAAAAATGATTTTATTTTTGTGTTGTGTAATTGTAGATCTGACATAATTTCTATCAAATCAATTATTTTTCAATTTTTTAAGAACATGAGGTAAGGGGTGCCTCCCTATAATGAATACTTTTGAGAATATACAAAAATTTCACTCTTCCTCCACTATAAAAGGGCATTCACTTTCCCCACTTCTCCTCAACTATAAAGAAATTTTTATTGTCCAAAAATTACAAAAAACAATCCCAAAATTACATACACTAATCCTAAAAGAATTATGTTTGGCATAAATCCAACCTAGGAAGCTTTTAGTGCAAACCAAAGGAAGATACCTGAAGAATAGGTAATGTTATTCAACAAGCGTATTTATTTTATTCCCTTCTCAAAATCATTCAATTATTCTTATACCATGATTATATAATAAACTTTGTATCCTAAATATACTGATATGTTTTTATGTTAATTTTATTAACTACACCCATACACACTTCCATCAAATGGGTTATGAAATCATTATTCGTGTGTACATTGGACTATGACCTGACAAAACAATTTCGTTCATTTTTATATTACCACCTATCATGATTGGGAATAATAATGGATATAAAGTTTATATATGAAATTTATAAGATTATTATACCTATTGAGTAATTATATAATATAAAACTTTTTTATATTCCAATAAATAAGGGATATGATAATGTCGTTCATGTGTACGATGGACAACATCCTCACGAAACAATGTGATTCGTTTTCACTAACCTATTACATGGAAGGTAATAAGGGTGAATATAATGGATACATGTGATATTAATTAAATATTATGATATCCATGAAATATTTATCATTATTGAATTATAATATAACATTTTCTTTCTTACCCTTTCACTCATTGAAAAAGTGATAACACCATTCATGGATGTGTGGACTACCACCCCCTCGATGAAATGTGATTCCTTTTTTCATCACCACGTCACAAGAATTATATATATAAGTATATTTAATTAATTTTTATGGTATTTATGATATAATTACCATTCTATAAATATAAATATTACTTACCTTATTTCCATAATGATAATTGAAAAATGGAAATGTCACTCATGAGTATGTATGACATATCGTCTCCGTGATCGTAATGTTAGTTCATTTTTCATAACCATGTTCAATGACTGGGTTTAAAATTATAATTTAAATATAAATATGATAATTATTTAATGATTATAATTTTTTATATTTGTAAATAGTGACCATTTTGATCATATCCAACCTACCAAAGTCATTTTGACACATATGCCGAATATAATCAAAACTTCCAACATAAACTCAATTGATTAAGTAATTGTATATAACATGTTAGTAAGTGAAATAAAATTAATAATAATGTTTAAAAAGGTTATAAAGTAATTAAATAATTAACATAAGTTTATTATTTAGTAATATAAAGGCACACGTGACAAATCATACTCAAGGTATGGGACTTCGTCTCAATTTCCTTTCATTGAGGTGTATTTTGATGTTATGAACCTATATTTTTTTATAAGGTATATATAATTACCCTTGAAATTTAATATCATAAATTTATTTATTATAATTATACTTAAATTTTTTTAATTTAATTATTTTATGGGTTTTACAATTCAAGTTATTTCCATGTGATAAAGGACATTTCTTTTAAAAAGAATCATATTTTAAAAAGTTTCCTACCAACTTTTTCTCTTCCATGTTTATGTTTTATAATGACTTTATGAAAGTTTTTATATAGAAATAAAATATTTATAATGTAAATTTTATGTATCTTTTCACTATATTTCATAGGTTTTGAAAATTAATCTTTTTATGTGTTTTACATGGAACATTTTGAAATATAACAAAAGGAATATTTTATTCTTAACATACACAGAGACAACAATTTTCCACTTTTGTGACGATTATTTTATTTCTTGATTCATTTTCAAGATTTCATGTTTTCTTCAAATAAAAAACCTATTTATTTTTTTGGGTATTTTTTTGAAAATGGTTTTTAATGAAAATGGTGTTTTGGTAATGAAAATGGGGTTTTAAAAGAAAATGATATTTTTTCTAAAAGTGTTTTTTATGGGTTTAAAATAGTTTTTAAAAGGTTTTTATGATGAAAGTGTTTTATTCATGATATGGTACTTCATAATTATATGAAATTGGTGAGCTTAATAAAACTTATATGAAGGTTTTAACCCCATTATAGCTCATGGGTGAGATCGATATAACTTATATGAAGGGTTGAGTCCCATTATAGCTCATAGAAAATGGATGAGCTTGATATAGCTTATACGAAGTGTTGGTCCCCATCATAGCTCACATGTGATCCCAATATATCTTATATTAAGGGTGATCCCCATTATATATCTCTAATTAATTGGGTAAATATTACATTGGAAGTCAGTTGAATGGTTATTCCAATTAAAAAGTTTTTGAAAGGGGTTTATGAATATGATACTCTAAGTCACTAAAAATAAGTTTTAATTTCTTTCTATGGGTTTCAAAGGATTTATTTGAGAAAAACATGCAGGTGTTTTTCCTATTAAAATGATTTATTTATTTATCTCAAAGAAAATTGATGTAAAGGTAAACATTTTCTGGGTTTTCATGTTTTTAATGAACTAATGGTTTCCTTTATTTTTATATCCCTTAATATGATTTTATTCTCATCCCATGTTTTTTTAAAAAAAATCACAGAGTTTAAAGATGGGTATGGGAAATTAAGAAGTCAAGTTGAATTTCAAGGATATTTTCCATGAAAATAAGTCGTGCTTTATTTTAAAAGTTTTATATTATGGGATAAATGGATACTAATCATAAGTGCATACTTTATATTATATGGTTTTTTATGTATGATTTATAGCCTAAATTTCTAAAACTATAAACCCGTAAATATCCTCAAAGTGAAAGAAATTAAATTCTTGACTAAAAATCAAGATCATGTACTATTTAAGGAAAGGTCCCTATAGTTGGTATCAAAGTAAAATTTATAAAACTTTAGAGGTTAGGCCAATGTTAAAAGAATCCCCTTAGAAAATTTTACTTTATGGTTATGTTGAAATGGTATCAAATTTTAATATTTCCATGTTGATTTATATAAACTTTTTCTGTTCAGAATGGTTTTCCATAGATGAAACTAGAAATCTGCGGTGGGAAGGCCCAAATAGGGAAATATCCTTCCAAATTAGCATCCCGCGATGGCTGGAATTAAAGCGTAATAGTTTATTAGTGATGTATCAGTTGATAGAATCTATAAATGGTGGTGGTATCCATTCCAGAGAAGAACCCGATATACCATGAAGGAATGTTTCTATAATGGATCATTTCATGGGAAAACATCCTCCATAATTCAATGGATCATTTGAAACACTGGTAGTTGAAGGATGGATCAATTCCCTAGAGAAGATATTTGAAGTCATGGGATATTCAGAACATCAAAAGGTAATTCTTTCCATCTATCATTTTAAAGGTTAAACTGATTGATGGTGGTATTTGGTTAAGAATACCAGATAGAAATATGATCTTGATGTTATGGAATGAGATTCATTTAATAATATTTTACTAGATTAATATTTCCTTATGGTTTTTCATCTTTTGATGGAGAAGAAATTCTTAAAATTGAGACAAAAAGATGAAGATTTTATGGATTCATATGAAGAAAAATTCATAACATTGGATAGGTATATTCTAGACTGTATTAAAGACCATGATGGTAAAATTAATAGATTTTAATTTGGGTTAAAACCAAGATTATGAATATATTTGGCTATAATATAATTTAAAAGTTATTATAAAGTTGTTCATTGGGTTGAGAATGTTTATTTATAGTTTACTGACACTTATATTTCATGAGATGAAAAGATTAAGAAACAATCAATATGGCAGGAAATAGAGAAGTAAACAACTATGAATTCTGGAGGTAATCACAAAACTCATCCCAAGTGTGGTAAAATACATTTTTGTGAATGCATGTTAGGATCTAGGAAGTTTTACCGATGTGGTAATCTTGGTCACAAGGTTCATGTTTGTAAAGAAAAGAGACCCGAACAATACAAGAATGCGATAACATATATCTTGTCAAAAGTAAAATGATTTAGCTATAATGAGTTGGAAAATTATGATAATGTGTGTATGAAGTGTCTTTCTTAGGGTGGAAATCATCATGACTTAAAGCAAAAAGGTGTGGCAAAATCATTTTCTACTTCTAAATTTTATGTTGGTCCATATGGTGAAGTGGTGAAAGCTCCAAGGAGTTCAGTATTTTTAGAAGGTTGATCATAAGATAAATGGATTAGGCACTCCTCTTTTGATGTTTTAACTAATAGAAGTACCTTGTGAGACATTTATTAATTTTTCATAGATATCCAAAGTATATATTTTTGTGGAAAGGTTATTTGAGTAATAATTACTTTACATGTTATAGACATAATATTAAAGGTATTAATAACATGTAGGGTTAATTTGATTATTAATAGAATTTAAAAAATAGTTAAATAATATCATTATAATTTAAATTTTTTTTATAGAAAACCTTAGTAAAAAGGTTGTTAAATGATTAATTTTATTTCAAGGATGTTCATCCTTTGATTATCGAGATAATGTTCAAACTGTGTGGACATAGTTTGTAAAGGGAGGGGGTATGATGTAACCCCTAAAGATTTTAAAAGAATAAAATTATTTTAAATAGTATAAATGACATGAAACACTAACTAATCTTATGTTACATGCAATAATGAGTTTCTTTGATAGATTTCATTACACACAAAACCATGTTTTATCAAACAACAATATATTATTATTATTATTATTTAATATGATAGTTATCTATTAGAAGATGGAATGGTGGGTATGAATAGGACTAATTAACTAATAAAAATATAAAATTTACACATTTTTATTAATTATCTATTTATTATTAATAAAATAATAATAATTTGAAAGAATAAAGAATGTTTTTTTGAAAAACAATTCATTTCCTAAGAGATGGTTTCAGATTTCTTGGAAAACATAATTTAAAATTAATTTTAACCTTATTTATAAAATTTATATGAAAAAATAAAATTCATTTTTTAAAGTGTAATACAAAAATTATCTTAGGGTTATTTTTTTGTTTTTCTAAATTGTTTCGTTTTTCGATGAATAGTAAAAAATATTGGATTTTAGTTCAAAAAAGCATTTTCATTAATTTAATTAATAATGTTAGATTATATTTCTAATATGTTTTAAATCCATAATATCTAATTTATATATCAATGAATCCAATATAGTTCATTAGAATCGTTTTTATATTGAATTTTGATATAAAGAAATTGTGAACTTGTGAACGTTTTCACTTTGAAACCCTACTTTAGCATTACATCTCTAGGATTAATTTTAAATTAAATTATTCAAATTCCATGAATTTAATTTTTAAAAAATTAAATAAATATTTTTAATCAACATAATTTATATTATCTAGTTAGTTTAACTTGGTTTTTGACCATAATGATTAGTGAAAATGGTTAAAATTAATTACAATGATTAAGGTGAAAATGAGTTTACTTAGTGGTTAAAATTAGAATATAATGTATAAAATTACCTAAAAATTTCTAAACTTATTTCCTTAGGATCAATGTTTTTGATTTATTGGGAAAACATTCTATGAAAGTGACATATATAATAAGTAAAGTAAAGAAAACGACAAAAAAGGAACCTTCCTTGATTTTAATATCTACAATGCTTTGGGGTAAGTAAAAAATCATATTGGTTCAGTTATAAATATTATTTTAAAGAATAAATGAGTTTTTATAATCATAATAATTTATATTTAATTTTTAGATATGAATTAGTTACTTAAAGTGCTTAAGAAATTCCAACATAGTAATTATTTAGGTAATAATTAAGTTAAATAAATGATACTAAAAACATTAAAAGTGAAGTAAATTGAATGAATTATTGTCTTAAAAGAATTTTTTAGATGAATATATCATTTTACATAGGAATTAAATTAATTTATTCAAATTACATCATTGTATTTATGTTTATAAATTTAAATTAAATAAATAATGTCAAAATTGACATTAATGTTATTTTATAATAAATGTGTTTTTATTAAATGATTTAAACTTAATAAAACTTATATTCCATTCCAAATGATATTTAAATGTTAATAAATATAAAATATGGTCCATTATTGGACCAATTTAGCTTTTATAATTAACATATTGACCCCTAAATAGTAAAAACTTTGTTAGCGTAGTTAGGGTTAAAACATTGTTTTTGCCCGTTACATGCTATTCTGTTAAAATTATTTTCAAAAACACATGAGTTTTTTATTTTATAAATTTTATATCATATTTATAATCATTTTTTATAAATTTTATCATAATTATCACTTTAATTTATTCTTAAAGGATAAATTACCACGTTAGAAAAAAAGTTACAATGGTAAAAACAAAAAGGGTGAAATTGAGTAAACCTAAAGACTAAGGAACAAAATGATAAAAATTCTTTTATTTTTTTGTGGTTTAAGTTTTTATCAAAAATAATTTCCCTAAAATACATTAATTATTAATTTTTAAATCACATTAGGTGAGTTAACCACCCAATAGTGAATACGTTTTAGTATTTACAAGAATTCTACTCCTCCTCCACTATAAATGGGCACTCACTCTCCCAACTTCTTCACACCTATAAAGCCATTTGAATCATCCAAAATCCACATAAATAACTCCCAAAATTCCCTAAAATAATACTATAGGCCTTATTTTGGGAAAAAAGCCAACCAATGAAGGTTTTAGTGCAAACCAAACAATGATACCCGAAGAAGAGGTAATGTTCTTCAACAAGTGTCTTTATTTTATTTCCTTCTCCAACTACTTTAATTATTATTATTACAAGAATATATAATAAAATATGTATCATAAATATATATATATATGTTTTTATGTTAATATTATGACCTATACCCACACACACTTTCATCAAATGGTTTACAGAATCATAATTATTATGTACAGAAGACTACCGCCTCATGAAATGTTGTCATTCATTTTTCAATTACCACCTACAACAGTTGGGAATAATGATGGATATAAAGTTTATATATTATATTTATAAATTTATTATACCAATTTATTAATTATATAATAAACACTCTTTTTATATTCAAATATGTAAGGGATACGATAACATCGTTCATGTGTACAGAGAACTACCGCCTTATGAAGTGATGTGATTCATTTTCACTAACACGCTACATAGAAGGTAATAAGTGTAAATACAATGAATATATGTGATATAAATGAAATATTATGATATTAATGACATATTTATAATTTTTTTATTAATAATATAACATTTTATTCCTTACATTTTCACTCACTAAAAAAGTGATAACATCGTTCGTGGATGTGTGAAGTACATCCCCCTCGAAGCGATGTGATTCATTTTTTCATCACCACATCACAATAATGATATATATAAGTATATATAATTAATTATTATGGTATTTATGATATAAATATAATTTTGAAAAGATAAATTTTACTTACCTTATTTCCATAATGATCATTGAAAATTGGAAATGTTACTCATGCGTACGTACGACCTATTGTCTCCATGATCATAATGTTACTTCATTTTTCATAAGTATATTCCATTATTGGTTTTAAAATTATAATTTATGTATAAATATGATACTTATTTCATGATTATTAATCTATATTTATTTAAATAATAACTTCTTTGACCATATTCAACTTACCGAAGTCATTCTGACACATAAGCTGAATATGGTCAAAACATCCGTTATAAATTTAATTGATTAAATAATTATAAATAAATTTTTAATATGATAAAAAAGTATTAATAAAATTTAAAAATGTTCTCAATAAAATAAATAATTAACATAATTTTATTATTCAGGAATATAAACACACACGTGATGAATCCGACTCCAGGTAAGTGACTTTGTCTCAATTTTCTTTCATTAAGGCATATTTTGATGTTATACACCTATATTATTTTATTAGGTGTATATACATCCCCATAACATGTTATATCATGAATTTATCTATTATAATGATATTTAAATATTTTTTTAATGTTATTATTTAATGGATTTAATGATCTAAGTGTTTCCCAAGTGATAAGGGACTTTTCTTTTAGAAAGAGTCATCTTTTAAAAGTTTTCTATCCAACCCATTCTCTTCCATGTTCAAGTTTTCTATTGATTTTATGAATTTTTTTTATATAAAAAAATATTTATGAAGTTAATTTTATGTCTCTTTTTACATTATTTCAAATATTTTCAAAATTAATATTTTTACATGTTTTATACGGAATGATTTGACAAATAATAAAAGAAATGTTCTATTATTAACGTACAAGGAGACAATGAATTTTCTGCTGTCATGACCATTATTTTAATTCAAGTTTCCTTTGTAAGATTTCATGATTTATTAAAAACAAAATCCTTTTTATTTTTTTGTTGTATATTTTGGTATTGAAATTGTTTTTTTCAAATAAAATGGTTTTTAGTATTGAAAATGGGGTTTTATGAGAAAATGGTATTTTTTTCGAAAGTGTTTTTCATATGGTTTTAAAAGAGTTTTTCAAGGGGTTTTAAGATGAAAGTGTTTTATTTATTATATGTTACATTAATAGTATATGAAACAGGTAAGATTTATACATATTATACAAAGGTTTGAGCCCCATTATAGCTCACATGTGAGCCTGATATAGTTTATATAAAGGGTTGAGCCCCATTATAGCTCATGGAAAATGGGTAGGCCTGATATAGATTATAAAATGGGTTAATCCACATTATTTCTTTTGGGTGAGCCCAATATAGATTATAAAAATGTTAAGACCCATTATAGATCTCTAATTAATTGTGTAATTAATATATTTTAAGTAGTTAAAATATTTATTTTAATTAAAAGGGTTTTAAAAGGGTTTTTCGATTATGATACTCTAAGTCACCAAAAAAGAGTTTTAGTTACTTGATATGGGTTTAAAAGGATTTATTTGAACTAAAAATTTGTGTGTTTTTTCTATGATTTTTTAATTTCTTTATCTCAAAGAACAATAATCTAAAGGTAAATATTTCTTGGGAATTCATATTTTTACTGAACTGATGATTTCATATATTTTTATATCCCTTAATAAGTTTTTTTTGAATCCTAGTTTTTTTAAATATTTTCATAGGTTTGAATGATGTGTAAGGTAAATGAATAAGTCTAGTTTAAAGTCATGCATATTTTCAATGAAATTAAATCATTCTTTATATTAAAAGTTTTATATTATGGAAAAAATGGATACTAATATAAAGTGTCCACTTTGTATTATATGAATTTGTTATGTATGAGTTATGGCCTAATTATTTAAGACTATAAACCTAAAAAGATACTCAAAGTGAAAGAGACTAAATTCTTGACAAAAACTCAAGATCATGTAATGTTTAAGGATAAATCCTTATAGTTGGTAATATAGGACAATTTAGAAAACTTTAAAGGTTATGATAGTGTTAATAGCATTCCGTTAGAATATTTTATTTTATGGTTTGGTCGAAATGATAGAGAATTTTAATATTTACATGTTTCTTTATCTAAAATATGTATGTTCAGAATAGTTTTCCAAATAAGAAACATGAAATTTGTATTGATAAGGAATCGATAGGAAAATATCCTTCCAAATCATCATCCAGATATGGTTGAAATTGGAATATAATAGTTTGTTGTAGTGATGGATCACTTAAAACAAGATATAAATGTTGGTGTTATCCATGCTAGAGAGGAACCCAATATACCATGAAGGAATATGTATATAGTGGATCATTTCATGAGGAAACATCCCCCATAATTCAATGGATTGTCTAACCTTGTGGTAGATAAAAGATGGATCAATTCCCCAGAGAAGATTTGAAGTCATGGGATGTTCATAATGTCAAAAGGTAACTATTTCCATCTATAATTTTGAAGGAGAACCTGATTGACAGAGTTATTTAGTTAAAAATACAAGATAGAAAAATGATCTTAATGCTATGTAATGGTACACATTTAAGAATATTTTCCTTGATAATGTTGTTCATATTAGGATAGAGAAGAAATTCTTAGAATTGGGGCGATTAAATGAAGATTATATGGCTTCATATGAAGAAACATTCGCAATATTTACTAATTATGTGTTGAAATTTATTCAATATAGTGAAATTAAAATTAATAGATTTTACTTAGGGTTAAAACCAAGATTATAAATATATTTGGTTGCATAATAATTTAAAAGTTATGAGAATTTTGTTCTTTATGCTGAGAGAGTTGAGATGGAGTTTTCCAACACTTATGTTCCATGAGATGAAAAGAGTACAAAACAATATTAGTGGAAGGAAATGGAGAATAAACCAAATTATAAATCTATAGGTAACCCAAAAACTTGTTTCAAGTGTGGTAAAATACATTTTGGGGAATGTATATTAGGATCTGTAAAGTGTTATCCATGTGGTAAGTTTGGTCATAAGGTGCGTGACTAAAAATAAAAGAGTCCTAAGAAATCTATGAATGAGGTAACAATTATCCAATCAATAGTAAGATTATTTAGTTATAATTATTTGGGAAATTTTTATAACTTATGTATGAAGTTACTTACTCAGGGGGAAATCATTATGATCAGAAGAAAAAAGGGGTGGCTAATTCATTTATTACTTCTACAATTGATGTTGATCCATCTGATGATGTGGTTAAAGCTCTAGGGAGCTTAGTATTTTTCAATGGTTGATCATAAACTAAATATATTAGGCACCCCTATTTTTTTGTTTTAAGTAATTTAAGCACCTTGTGATACATTTATTTATTTTTCATAGATATCTCAAGTATATATTTTAGTGAAAACTTTATTTGAGGAATAATGCCCTTACATTTTATAGACATAAGTTTAAAGGAATTAATGACCTTTAAGGTATTAATAATAAAATAATATTATTTGTCCTTTTTAAAAAAATTTGTCTGTAAAACCACAGTAAAAAGGTTATTAAATTATTAATTTTATTTCAAGGATGTCTATTCTTTGATTACTGAGATGAAGTTCAGATTGTGAAGACAAAATTTATTGAAGGGGGAGGATGTAATACCCAAATTTTTTAAAATAATAAAATTATTTTCAATAGTATAAATGATACAAAACACTAACTTATCTTTTTTTTATATATAACAATGAGTTTTTTGATAACTCACATTACACATAATACTAAGTTTTACCGAATAATAATATTTTATTAATATAATTATTTAATATGATAATTATAGCCTAGATGTTGGAATAGAGGGTATGAATATGATTAAATAACTTATGAAGATATATATTTTACACATTTTTATTAATTATATATTTATTAGTAATAAGAGAAGTATAATTTTGATGAAAAATGAATGTTTTCTGAAAAATACGTTTTTTTTTCTAAAAGACGGTTTAATCTTGCTTGGAACACATAATTTTAAATTAATTTTTAAGAATTTTAGAAATTTATATGAAAAAATATATTTATTTTTGAAATTGAAATATGAAAATTATCGTATAGTGAGTTTTTGGTATTTTTCTGAAATGTTTCATTTTTTGTTGAATAGTAAAAAATACTGGATTTTAATTGAAATATTCCTTTTCATCTAAATAATTTATAATGTTAAATTATATTTTTAATTGATTTTAAAGTTATAATAGTCCAATTATACATATATTAATCCAATATAAGTCTCTGTAATCATTTTAATATTTAATATTAAAATAAAAATTTTGTGAACTTGTGAACTTTTTCACTTTTAAAACCAGCTCTCTCATCGTGTATGTAGGATAAATTTTAAATTAAATTATGCCCATTAAAAAAGTTAATTTTTAAAAAATGGATTCAATATTTTGAATCAAAATAGTTTT
Source organism: Viscum album (assembly GCA_963277665.1). NCBI lineage: Eukaryota > Viridiplantae > Streptophyta > Magnoliopsida > Santalales > Viscaceae > Viscum > Viscum album. The sequence continues at coordinate 1,230,181,815 of OY728139.1, read as the reverse complement.
AAAGATCTAATAAAGTAAAATTAGTTTTTGACCATAATGATTAGTGGAAAATATTAAAATTAATTATAGTGATTAAGGTAAAGACATGTTTACTTAGAGGTTAAACATTGAATATAATGTGTCAAATGACCTAAATTTTTGGAATCACCCATTGGATGGATATATTTCAACCTTTATCACCTTAGTATTTATTTTTATGGGTTAGCGGGATACTATGAAAATGAATGTGATCTATATAATAAGTTAAGTAAAGAAAAAGACAAAAAAGGAACCTTCCTTGATTTTAATATCTATAATGCTTTGGGATAGGGAAAAAACATATTGGTTAGGTTATAAATATTATTTTAAAGTATAAATGTGTTTTTATTATCATAATAATTTATATTTAATTTTTAGAGATGAATTATTTACTTAAAATGCTTAACAAACTCCAATGCTATAATTATTTAATTAGTAATTAACTAAAATAAATGATACTAAAAATATTAAAATTGAAGTAAATTGAATGAATTGTTGTATTAAATTAATTTTTTATATTAATATATCATTTAAATATTTTCAATATATTCAATTTATATCATTTTATTTATGTTTTTAAATTTAAATTAAATAGATAATGTCAAAATTAACATTAATGTTATTTTATAATAGATAATTTCTATTAAATGATTTAAAATTACTAAATATCTTATCCTATGGAAATTAATTTTAAAATGTTAATAAAAATAAAATATTTTCCAATAAAGGACCAATTTTTCTTTTATAATGAACATATTGATCCCTAAATAGTAAAAATATTGTTAGGGCGATTAGGGATAAATTAGCGTTTTAGCTTATTATACGCGCTTTTGTTTAAATTATTTTCCAAAAAATATGATATTTTTATTTAATAAATTATATAAAATATTTATAATCATTTGGAATAATGTTTATAATAATTATAACTTTAATTTATTCATAAATTATAAATTAACCAGGTTAGCGAACTAGTTATCGAGGTAAAGACAAAAAGGGTAAAATTGAGTAAACTTAAAGAATAAGGAAAAAATAATAAAAATTATTTTATTTTTGTGTTTTTAAGTTCTTAGTGACTAAATTTTCCTCCAATCCATTATTTTTAAATATTTTTAGCACATGAGGTAATAAATACCTCCCAATAGTGAATACTTTTGAGTATTTATAAGAATGTAACTCCTCATCTACTATAAAAGGGAACTCACTCTCCCCACTTATCCATACTAATCAATCTATTTATCTCATAAAAAACCCACCCAAATAGCTAAATAAATTACCTTCCATAATAATATATGACTTAGGTTGGTAATAAATCCAGCCCAGGAAGGTTTTAGTGCAAACCAAATAAAGACACCTGAAGAAGATGTAATGTTCTTCAAAAAGATTCTTTATTTTATTTCCTTCTCCAACTCTTTAAATTATTCTTATACCAAAATTATATAATATAATAATTATAATAAATATAATTTGATGTTTTTATGTTAATTATAAGAGATACACCCACACACACTTCTTTCAAATGGGTTATAAAATCATTATTCAGGTGTACGACAAACTACCACCTTGCGAAACGATGTCATTTGTTTTTCCATTAACACCTCTCACGATTGAGAATAATGATGGATATAAAGTTTATATATAATATTTATAAGAATATTATAACTATTTAGTAATTATATCATATATAATCTTTTTATATTTCAATACGTAATGGATACGATAACGTCATTCGTGTGTACAATAGACTTCCACCTCGTGAAGTGATGTGATTCGTTTTCACTAACACATTACATGGAAGGTAATAATTGTAAATATTATTAATATATGTGATATAAATGACATATTGTTATATTAAAGATATATTTATAAATATTTAATTATAATATAACATTTTCCTCACATTTTCATTCATTTAAAAAGTGATAACAATGTTCGTTGACTTGTGGACTACTGCCCCCTCGAAGCGACATGATTCCTTTTTTCATCACTACATCATAAGAATGATATATATAAGTATATATAATTAATTATTATGGTATAAATGAGATAATTATCCCTTTTTAAATATAAATGTTACTTGCCTTCTATCCATAATGATTATTGAAAAATTAAAACGTTACTCATGACTACGTACGACCTACCGTCTCTATGATCGCAACGTTAGTTAATTTTTCATAACCATATTCCATGATTAGTTTTAAAGATATAATTTATGTATAAATATGATAATTATGAATTATTATTATATAGGTTATGTTTTAAATAATGATATCTTTAACCATAGTCAATCTACCAAAGTCATTTTGATATATAAGCCGAATGTGGTCAAAACATCTGACATACACTTAATTGTTTAAGTAATTGTATATAACTTATTAATAAGTGAAATAAAAGTAGTAATAAACTTGAAAAATGTTATTAAGAATTTAAAAAAGTAACATAAGTTTATTATTCAGTAATATAAAGTCACACGTAATGAATTAGACACAAGTAAAGGAAATTCGTCTGCATTTCCATTCATTGAGGCCTATTTTGATGTTATACACCTATATTATTTTATAAGGTGTATATACATCCCCTTTACATGTTATATAATTAATTCCTATATTATAATGACATTTAAAGTTTTTTTAATTTTATTATTTAATGGTTTTTATGATTCAAGTGTTTTCCAAGTGATACGAGACTTTTCTTTTGAAATGAATCATCTCTTAAAATTTTTCATTCAAACACTTTCTCTTCCATGTCCAAGTTTTCTAATGATTTTATAAATGTTTTTATATACACATACAAGATTTATAAATTAAATTTTATTTAATAGTTCAAATTATTTCAAAGTTTTTATAAATGAATATTTTTACATGTTTATATGGAACATTTTGAAAAACAAAAAATTGAATGTTCTATTCTTAACATACACAACGATAGTGACTTTTCTGTCGTTGCAACCATTATTTGATTTCTAGATTTATTTTCAAGATTTCAAGATTTATTCAAAGAATTATTTATTATTTTTTTTGGTTATTTTGATTTTGAAAATTGGTTCCCAAAGAATACAGTGTTTTGATATTGAAAATGGAGTTTTAAAAGAAAATGGAATTTTTTATGAAAATGTTTTTCATATGGTTTTAAAAGAGTTTTAATGGGTTTTATGATGAAGGTGTTTTTTTCAAGATATGGTACTTGAGAATTATATGAAATGGGTGAACCTAATACTGCTTATACGAAGGATTGATCCCCATTATAGCTCAGGGGTGAGCTCAATATAGCTTATAAGAAGGGTTGAGTCCCATTATATCTCATGGAAAATAGATGAGCCTGATATAGCTTATACAAATGTTTTATCCCCATTATATCTCACAAGTGAGCCCGATATAACTTATACAAAGGTTGATCACCATTATAGCTCTATTTTGAATTGGGTAATGATTATATTGGAAGTATGCCAAATGGTTATTCCAATTAAAAGGGTTTTGAAATGGTTTTATGAATATGATGCTCTAAGTCATCAAAAATGAGTTTTAATTACTTTCTATTAGTTCCAATGGATTTATTTGAGAAAAAAGTGTGTCTGTTTTTCCTGTGAAAATGTTTTATTTATTTCTCTCAAATAACATATATGTAAAGGTAAGTATTTCATGGGTTTTCATGTTTTTACTGATCTAATAGTTTCCTTTCATTTTATATCCCTATAGACGCCGAAAAGTACGTAACTCCTCGAGGAAGTTTCGAACTGACAAAGCGAAGTCATATTCAGACTCAGAGGCCCGGTCTGGAGGTCAAAGAAGTGTTGCGTGAAAAATTAGGTGAAGTGAACGGAAAAAATGTCCCACGCGAAAGGAAACCCAGGATTCGTGAAAAGTCCCAGCACTAGCGCAAAATAATTTCGCACCTGTGTCCCGCACGGTTGATATTTCGCGCCGCCACCTCTGTCGCACAATTATTTTGCACAACCCTAGATTCCGCGCCTCTGGATGCCTATAAATAAAAGGAGACCCCCTTCCTTTTTGGGGGAATAATTTTAACCGGATCCCGTGCGCATAATTGTGCACGCAAAACAGTCTCAAGTTATGGTTCTTTTCTGCGCCAAGTCACCCCGGGATCCGCCTTTGTGCGAGATCCCCCTGGCTTAGACTAAAGTCCATCCCCTTCAGGGTCCGCCCCTGGCGCGCAATTCCTTCGTTTGTGCGTAGGCCAGCCAAGTCACGCGCAATCCTTCCTTTGCGCGCGCACCCCTTCCATTGCGTGCAAATCCTTATTTTGCGTGCAATCCCTTCCTTTGCGCGCCGGCCCGGCCGTTTCCGCACGCATCCCTGAATTGCGCGCTGACCCGGTGTTTTCCACGCAATAGCCTCAATTGCATGCATGGATGCCCTATTGCGCGCAGACCTTACTTATTGCACGCAACCTATCCTATGTGTCGCTCCTATTGCGCGCAACAGTATACAGGCTCGCACCTGCTGGTGCATACCGCGGGGGTTGCGCCCTCGCACCCCCGCTCGGGGTCAATGCCAGGCTGTGGTCCTGGCCCTCCAGGCCGGTCCCTTCGCTACCGTCACAGACCCCCATGAAAAATGGAGAGTCACACCGCGAACTTTTCAGGCCGGGACGTCAGGATTTTCCATTGCGCCCTTATACACACCCACCTTCCACCTAGGGAATACCATGATTTGAGATACTCCTCCGCACATTGCGAAACACCTTGAGTTGACATATTCCTCTTGGTTCATTTCCTATGTTGTGAGTTGATATTCTCATGATCAATTCCCCTGAGAAGAATTCCCTATCATTAAATAATATGATGCCTCTTTTTCCAAATAAGATATGCCTTATGCTCCAAGCAAGAGACGCCATAGTCCTATCTACATGACTATAAACTATAGTAAACCCTGTTCTCCAAACATAGGATGCCTCTTGTTCCAAATAAGATATTGTTAAGTCAAAAGTCTTCTTTTGACTTCTATATCATGTTTTTGAAATCACAAATGTATTCTATCATATGTTTGTAAATTACAAATTGTCTTTTATCATGTTTATCGTATCATACAATGTTGATCGTACTGACCATATCGTACCATACTGACTCTGTCAATCGTACCATACTGACTCTGTTAATCATATCGTACTGACTCTGTCAATCGTACCATACTGACTCTGTCAATCGTATCGTACTGAATCTGTCAATTGTATCGTACTGACTCTGCTATTCAGATGTTCATTATTTGTTTTGGTACTTAGTCAAAAACACTCACTACATATGAATCGTACTCATGTTTTTCATTTCTATATATCTCTTTTCCTAACAAAATGATGTTGTTGAGTTAGTTACAAACTAATCAAAACGATGTCGTGCTTTCTGTTTCAATATGACCGTTGGAGGCAATATGACCGTTGGAACCCAAGGCCTATAAATAGGAGGTCATTTGAAGCTGAGAGAACGATGATAAACGAAGAGAACGAATGAAGAGACTCTGTGAACTACCAAGATTCTAGAGCGAGACACTGTGACTTCTCTCATCTTCCTTGTGCGTCCGATCATCGTATCGAGGGCTTTCAAGTAATTGAAAGACAGAGGTGCCGATTACCTACAAAATCGAGGGCTTCCGGGAATAGGTAGACAGACATGCCGATCATCGTATCGAGGGATGCCGAGGATAGGTAGACAGACGTTCCGATCATCATATCGAGGGCTGCCAGGGATAGGCAGACAGACGTGCCGATTATCGTATCGAGGGATCACCAAGGTGTTGGTGAGACAGACCTTTTATCCTAGGTGAAAGGATAACCCTTCTATTTGGGTTAAAAGAATTGTATTACTTTTACATTTCCGCTGTTACTTATATTAGAAAGGGATTTGTATTGTTTCCTTTATTCTTTACATATTCAATTGTAATTGTTTCAATTACAATCATTCTATTACTTTTTGTATTGATTGATTCTATACGCTTTAAGGTAGAATCATTCATCTTTGTATTACTCTGATTATTGTGTTCACCTTGAATACAATTGTTTTACTTTACATTAGTATTACAATACATCATACCTTTTACATTCAATACAATTGTGGGTGTTTGTATTTGTATTAGTTCAAGATCATTTAAACTAATCTCTTTGTTGCTAAAACTCAAAGGTTTTTAAACCTACAATTCACCACCCCTCTTGTATTGTTCCATCTAATAGACATACATATATATACTATTTGATCCAACAATTGGTATCAGAGGAGGTTTTCCACTGATTTGTATTACTAGATTTATTTCTTATTACTATCTTGAATACTTACTACACTAACGCGTGGAGTGGAAAAGTTGTTTTTGTTGTATTAGATGGCAGGAATGAATATTGGATCAATAGATAATCTGAATCCTTCTAGACCACCAATATTTGATGGGAATGATTATGAGTATTAGAGAGATCGTATGAAGACTTTCGTTATCAATACTGGTGTAGACAACTTTATAATGCTTACTGGAGGTTACAAAATTCCTGACAAAGAAGTCAGTACTTTCACCAACCAAGAGAAGAAAGAATATCAACTGAACTACAAGGTACGCAATACTTTATTATGCTCTATGACCAGGAATATATATAGTCAGATATCTTCATGTGAAGCAGCCAACTGTATTTGGAAGAAATTAGAAGTCACTCATTTTGGTACATCCAAGGTTATAGAAACAAGGAGAGCAATGCTTCGAGCAGAGTATCATGGATTTGTTTTTCCTTATGGAGAGCCAGTATGTAAAGTGAAACAAAGGTTTATGACAATTGTAAACATCTTACAATCTATGGGAGAAAAAGTTCTTGATGATTAAGCTCTTGTTGATAAGATTATAGATATTATGCCAAATGAATGGGAGTCAAAAAGGACAGCTATTGATGAAAATAGAAAAGTCTCCCAGATTACTCTTGATGAACTCTTTGGAACTCTTCTACAGCACGAGACAAGAATGAAGAGAGATGCTGATTTCAATAAGAAGAAGAATGGGAATGTAAGTGTAGCTTTTGCATCTAAAGCTAAAACACCTGAAAGGCTTACAAGGTCTAAATCCAAGAAAGTTGTTATATCTGATTCAAGTGATTGTAATCTTTCGGATAACGAGTTAGCCAATCTTGCTCGAAGGATGAACAAGATTGTGGGAAAGAAATATTTTCAATATACATTCAAAAAGAAAGATAGGAAAGATTCAGAGGTAACTTGTTATGAATACAAGAAAGCAGGACACATAAGGCCTGATTGTCCTTTACTGAAGAGGAAAGATAGAAAGGAGAAACACTCTGAAAGAAACAAGAAAAGGTTTTATAAGACAAAGAAAGTCTTGAAAGCAAATGATACGTGGAGTGAAAGTTGTAGTGATTCCTCAGATGATTCTTCAGAATATGAGACATCAGGACAAAGAAATATTTGACTTCTAGCCAGACTACTAATTGAAGATCATTGTCTCATGGCTAAGGTACATAATGCTGAAGCTATTACAAATGTGTCTTTAAATGAAAATTATATTGATAATAGATATTATTAATCTTCAAATGATGAATCTTCATCATCAGAAGATGATACATTACCTTCTTTTGAAGAGGTATCTAGATTTGCTAAGTTACTTGAAAATGAAAATTCTAAACTCAAAAAGAGATTTGAAAAAGCAAATTCTAGAATTTCTATTTTGACTAAAGAAGTATCAGATCTTTCTAAAGATCTTGATGTGAAAACTTCGGATTTTGAAAGTATTTTAAAAACCCTTGAGAAAGTTAAATCTGATAAGGATAAACTTTCTAAGGATCTCGAAACTGTAATTTCGAAGAAAAATATTTTAGAGTCTAACTCTAGTTCAAATTCAAATGTTTTCGAAAATAAGAATTTGGTTTTAAAACTAAAGTCAGAGATTTTATCCTTGAAAAAGTGTTTGTCAAACTTTACTCATGGAAAAGAAAACTTTGATAGGATGTATTCTCAAATTAGACCTTTGAGAAATCATTCTGGTCTTGGTTATACTTATTCCAAACCTGTTTTTAGCAATAACTATTTTGTTCCTCAAAAAACCATTTTCTGTTCTAAGTGTCAATGTGGTGGACACTGGAGAAGAGATTGTTCTCTTAACAAAACTCAATCTTTAGGATTTCATAAAGCTCATTTTGCAAAACAAATGTGGATTCCTAAAATTCTTTTATCTAACCCTTCTGGATCCAAACAAGTTTGGATTCCGAAAATCTAATTGTTTCTTTTTCAGGAAAATGAGAAGTGTACCAATAAGAATATTTGGTACATGGATAGTGGTTGTTCTCGACACATGACTGGAAACAAAGATCTCTTTGAAAAGGTTATCAAAACAAAAGGTGGAAAAGTTACCTTCAGAGATAATGCTCAAAAAATAATTATTGTTATATGTAATATTGTTTCATTTTTTTTTAAAAAAGGAGATATTATTTTACAATTCATCGGAACGCAAGAACAACTTGCTGACATTTTTACAAAACCTTTACCTTCCGATAGATTTTAATATATAAAATAGAAGCTAGGAATGATTACATTAAAATAATCATTCATATCTACTTCATGTTTTACATCTCTCCTAATAGTAAGAAACTCCTCATAGAAAGGGGGAGGACATTCCTTTCTATATCTTTATGTTTCTTTTTTATCTTATGATCGTTATCTATTTACTCTCAATATGTGTATTTTTTTTCTGTTTATCGTATTGACAGTTTTTATCGTATCATTCATTTTTTTCCCTTCTGTTTATCGTATTGATAGTTTTATCGTTTTGTTCATTTTTCCTGTTTATTGTATTAACAGTTTTATAGTATCATTTACTATCGACCGATGATGGTAATCAATTTCTTTTCCATCGACCGATGATGGTATTGAATTTCTTTTCCATCGTACCAATCAATCAATAGTATTGAATCGACTGATGATGGTATTGAATTTCTTTTCCATCGTACCAATCAATCAATAGTATTGAATCGACCGATGATGGTATTGAATTTCTTTTCCATCGTATCAACAGTTTTGTATCGACCGATGATGGTAATGATTTTCTTTTCTATTGAATCGACCAATGATGGTATTGAGATTGTTTTCTATCATACGGTCTGTTCATAGTAATGACTTTGTTTTCCATCGGCATGATGATGTTTTTTTTCGTTCCCTTACGATTGTATTTTCTTTTGATTGATATCAGAACCAACAATTACCTTATGTTCTCCGACAGGTATCTTTTTCATTTTTTTTAATTTTTCTTTGTTTTAATCCTAACCATTGATCTGGTTTTCTCTAATCTTGACCGTAGAAGATCAATGGTCACCCTTTTTTGACCGTAGAAGATCAATGGTCACCTCTTTATCGCCTATAAATATCCCCCCTCCCCTCCCCAAACCCACATTGGTTTTTCAGGATTTCAGGCGAAGCTCTGCTCCACCAGCTATAAATCATCGTATGATCTTCTCATCGGCAGAACCTTTATGTCTCAATCCTCTGCTAATACTCCCACCGAAATGTCTTCAAAGAATTTTACAGAGAAATACTTTAAGAGAGAAAGGTTAGTATCTCGAGACTTTTTCGATACGTACGATTCTACAATCTGGAGGATCATTTTGTTTCAAGGATGGGAACATCTGTGTGTTGAAAAGCCTGATTCTCAAGATCCGGTTCTTTTTTATGAAGTTTTTCAGTTTTACAAAACCGTTTCTTTCGACAAAGACATGACTATAAACTTTGCTGTGTACGATAGAAAATTTTCTATGTCTGTGAAACAAGCGGCACATTTTATGAATGTTTCTGTAGAAGGGGATTCTTTCTGTCCATCGCACAAACTATCAGAGGAAGTTGGTACATTTAATATAGAAAGTGATGAAAAGACTTTGTTTGTTATTAATGAATAAAAGAGAAAAGTGTCTCATCTTTCTCCGGACAATCGTTTTTTATCTTTATGGATGCAAGGTTTTCTTATCCCAAGAAAAGGGGATAGAGAAACTATGAAAGTTTCTGATATCTTTATGCTTGACTATCTTGTGAATATGAGAAAAGTAAATCTCATGGGCTATGTTTTTGAAACCATTATGAATGTCAAGACAGGAGGGATTAATTCCCAGTTGATTATGTATCCAACTATCCTTACGAAGTTCATTCTTGAAAGTATGAAGTTTTGTAACATTCCTTTGAAAGGAAACCCCATGGATTTGAAGCCCTCATGGATTAGTAAGAGTATGATGAAAAAGCTGAATGTTTGTTTTGATCCGAATTCAAAACTTTTTGTCAGAGATATAGAAGCTGAATTGGCTCAGAATCAATCGGCACCTATGCCAGCCAAAGACATTCAATATACCGGTTTTACTCAAAAGTCTGATCCGCAAACTAGTTCAAAGCTGAAGAAGAAGCCAAGGTACAGTAAGGAGGTTGTAGCAAAATGGAGAAAGGATAAGGAACAGAGAAAGGAAGGTGATCCGAAGTTTGGTCTTGACCCTGCTGAGGCTTTTGCAGAAAGAGTAAGGGTAGAATAAACCCTTCAGACTGAAAAGAAGAAGAAGGCTCTTTTGAAAAGAAAGGCTCAGGACTTTGATATCTCTAAAGTCTTGAAAGCGGTTGAGGATGCTAGTGCCCAACTAACAGAAGAAGTGCATCAAGAGCCCATCGTACAGAGTCTCCCTGAGAAAGAAAAACAAAAACAAGTAATGGAAGAGATAGAAGAAGTGGAAGTAGAAGAAGGAGACCTTCTTTTAGAATTTCTTCAAAGTTCAAAGTAGAGTAGAGATGAATCGGTTCAAAAGATGAGTGAAGGTGTTCAACAAACTCCACATGCCGATCAAGCACGATATCCGGACAGAATTTCATCTCAAGAAAAGCAAGGTACTCAATCCTCTCACTCTGATAAAGTTGTTATCATTAGTGACAAAGTGGAAGAAGAAAGAAAGCAGAAAGAAAAAGCAAAAGGAAAACAGCCAGCTGTTGACTCAAGCAGATCGTATGAACTAGCATCGTATGATGAAGATACTGATTCAGAGCATACAATCTCTCTCAAGAAAAGTGATTACATTGTTCATGTTTTGAGAAGGGTTGAGAAGACTATTCCCTATTTCCTGAGGCTGGAAGGGAAGATTGAATTTATTAATGACAATCAAAAGAAGAAGTTTGGCTCTGTAAAAGAATTGAGGAAGAAAGTTTTGTCAGTAGAAGCCGATTTGAAAGTTCTATCAGAAAGTTCGGTTGCTCATAAGAAGGCATGAAATAAAATTACCAAGTGGTCGTACAAAACAGAGAGCTCAATCAATGATCATGAAATTTCTATTGAAGATATAAGAAGGTTATCAAATGAGCTTGCAATTGCTTTCAACAAGCTTGACAAAGAAACGGTTGAAAGGTTGAACCTTTTGTCTTCTCAAAGAGCTGATGTTACTTCAGTAAAAGATTTGCAAGAGAGAATGAATGTTTTTCAATCTGAATTCTCGAAGGTTTCATATTTCAAGGATGAAATGGTTTTGCTGAAGAATCAAAATTATGTGTTGTCCAAGGATAACAAGAATATGCAAAACAGAATTGATACCCTTGAAGAAGTAATCAGAGTCCATAAGGAGACTATCAGAAATCAAGATCAGATTTTTGCGGACCAACAAGAGATTCTCAAAACTCAGGGAGAATCAATTTCTGAAGACAAGAAGAAGATCAAGAAGATAAAAGCTGTTCTTCATGAGTTTATAAAGAAGGAGAAGGAAAGAGAAAACAAATGATTGTTGTATTTGTTTTCTTTTGGAACTTGTCTTTGTTTTATAATGACTCTTATGATCCTTTTCTTTTATCCATTGTCTTGTATTGCTTTACTAACTCTTTCATACAATTCAAGATTACTCCTTTCTTTTTATAAATCACAAAGGGGGAGAATGTTTACAAAGGGGAGAATGTTTTACAAAGGGGGAGAATGCTTTACAATGCTCTTAAGGAAAATCTACGAATACAATCCTTAGGAAAGTCCATACCTAAGGGGGAGTTAGTTGTATTCAATTTCTTATTCAGAAGAGTTTTCAATAACTCAGGGGGAGATAAGTATTTCTTGTTACATTTACTTTGTGTGTTGTGCTTTCCAAAAAGGGGGAGATTTTTAAGTCAAAAGTATTCTTTTGACTTCTATATCATGTTTTTGAAATCACAAATGAATTCTATCATATGTTTGTAAATTACAAATTGTCTTTTATCATGTTTATCGTATCGTACAATGTTGATCGTACCGACCATATCGTACCATACTGACTCTGTCAATCGTACCATACTGACTCTATCAATCGTATCGTACTGACTCTGTCAATCGTACCATACTGACTCTGTCAATCGTATCGTACTGACTCTGTCAATCGTATCGTATTGACTCTACTATTTAGATGTTCATTATTTGTTTTGGTACTTAGTCAAAAACACTCACTACATATGAATCATACTCATGTTTTTCATTTCTATATATCTCTTGTCCTAACAAAACGATGTTGTTGAGTTAGTTACAAACTAATCAAAACGATGTCGTGCTTTCTGTTTCAATATGACCGTTGGAGGCAATATGACCGTTGGAACCCAAGGTCTATAAATAGGAGGTCATTTGAAGCTGAGAGAACGATGATAAACGAAGAGAACGAATGAAGAGACTCTGTGAACTACCAAGATTCTAGAGAGAGACATTGTGACTTCGCTCATCTGCCTTGTGCGTCCGATCATCGTATCGAGGGCTTTCAAGTAATTGAAAGACAGAGGTGCCGATTACCTACAAAATCGAGGGCTGCCGGGGATAGGCAGACAGACGTGCCGATCATCGTATCGAGGGCTGCCGGGGATAGGCAGACAGACGTGCCGATCATCGTATCGAGGGCTGCCAGGGATAGGCAGACAGACGTGCCGATTATCGTATCGAGGGATCACCAATGTGTTGGTGAGACAAAACTTTTATCCTAGGTGAAAGGATAACCCTTCTCTTTGGGTTAAAAGAATTGTATTACTTTTACATTTCCGCTGTTACTTGTATTAGAAAGGGATTTGTATTGTTTCCTTTCTTCTTTACATATTCAATTGTAATTGTTTCAATTACAATCATTCTATTACTTTTTGTATTGATTGATTCTATACGCTTTAAGGTAGAATCATTCATCTTTGTATTACTCTGATTATTGTGTTCACCTTGAATACAATTGTTTTACTTTACATTAGTATTACAATACATCATACCTTTTACATTCAATACAATTGTGGGTGTTTGTATTTGTATTAGTTCAAGATCATTTAAACTAATCTCTTTGTTGCTAAAACTCAAAGGTTTTTAAAACTACAATTCACCCCTCTTGTATTGTTCCATCTAATAGACATACATATATCTACTATTCGATCCAACAGAGATGCCTTTTGTGCCAAGCATAAGATGCCTAATGCCATGATTATAGTGGCATATTTTCAAGGGCGTTGGAATCCGTTCAAACACTCCATCACTCCAACCCACGCTTTGCGTGTCCTTTATTCGGATCTGCATCCACTTCCAAGTTTGGAGGGACCCTCTAACGGTATGGATGATTGACCTATGGTCCACCTGCTATCCAGGGCCAACGCCCCGAAAGAATTTGGGTGACACTTTGAGTCAGGTCCTGTGTTTCGAACACGGTCAGCAGTCAACCCTTCATTTGTTTATCCCCATTCCAGGCTAATGCGACAGGATGCTGTGTTGTGAACATGGTCAGCAGTTATCCTCTATCGCCACGCCGCTCTTATTGCATTCCGAATGCCGGGCATGTGATTCACACTTTTCATATACCTTTGTTCAGGCTGATTCCAATGCCCTTGGCATTATCCCGCTTGTGCACTTGCGCATAGGTGCATACCTCAACCCACCAATGAGTTGGGATGACCTCATGGCCAGACATGAGGAAGATATTATGGGAAGCTTCCTTGTGTAAGCCCCATCCACTGTAGCCATGCTAGCATGGACCCCTCAATGGTTCGCCCTGTGGCCCCCCTTCACTACGGCCTTGCCGATACCTTCCCTCCTACAAGGGGTAGAGGGCATTGGGCATGTAAGCCCTAGGGGTGTAGAGCGAACCCACCTTGTCCAAGCTGCAAGACGTTAAACTGCTAAGAACCTCATCCTTAACACATGACGTTAAACTGTGGTCTGACCCCGTGCTTCGCATGCAGGGTCCCCCCATCTCAGACATTTTTTATGCCTCTCGTCTCCACAGGAATTGACTCTCCCTTTAATGGAATGAGATACTCCTTGTCGGAGTGGCGTTTGTCCATGGGGGAAGGGCTGCCTCAGAGCGTAATCCCCTAGCCTCTCTTACGGAAGGTTGCACCCATGAACCTCCGTACTTCCCCCTGCCAAGGCCAGTGGAGTCCCTTTCCCACTGCGCTTTGTCGCACCACGGGCCTCCACTCTGGAGTAAGCCTCGACACCCAGGGCCGCTAACCACGCGTAAGCCCCTGTTTCCTCTTTAGGCCACTCCATGCGTAAGCCCCATTCCGCTTCTCATAGACGCACCCTTCGCGATGTGATCGTCTAGTCCCTACTGCCTCTTGTTTATCACACCGAGCATGACTCACGTGGGCTTAGAGCGCGCATCGACCATGACATCCTCCTATGGTCCACCTCAGAGCATAAGCCCCATACCAGCGAACTATGAGGACTTTGATCTGTGCTAACACATAGTATGTAGGAAGCCTCCACGAGGTTCAAGCCCATCACCCGGTCGTTCCGACCTCTCCACGTCAGTTCCCCAGCCACCATGGGACGCCTCAGAGTGTAAGCCCCATATCCACCATGGGACTCCTCAGAGCGTAAGCCCCAGATCCCTCATCCCGCATGACGTTAAACTGTATCTTGTCCCGCATGACGTTAAACTGTATCCCCCCCTTTGGGCCATCTCGGAGCATAAGCCCCATTCCTCACATCCACGCCTCATCCTGACTTCCCCCCCTCAAGCCCACGTGCCTGGGGAAGCTCATTCCCTAGCACGGATATCTCACTTCCTCCAGGATTCAATCCATGCATCCATTCTCATGGGTCGCCTTTTTAGGTATCCCACCGTATCACCGAATTACGCGGACTTTGATTCCCTGCCATGGGGATACGTAGGAAGCCTCCACGAGGTTCAAGCCCGTCACTCCATCATCCATCCTGATCCTTACCTGAGCCACCACATCCCGGTTAGATCATGACACCCCATCCCACTCCATAGTATCCAGGAAGCCGCCCACGTGTTGGCCCCAACATCGGTGTTCCCCCGAGGGGGTCCTTCAATCTGATCCACTCTCAGTGTTTCAATCAGTCTGATCCATCACCGCAAGAATTTAAACTCGCGGCATACCTCATGTTAAACATGAGAAGCTGAGAAAAACCTCAGATGGTACATATTCCCCGCGTTCGATGTGGGATGCGTCGGGCTTCTGCGCCCTCGAGAAGCCCTGTGATAAGGGACAAAAGAAAGACATGTTGATCCCCAGCATCAAGACATGCCACCGACACCCCAACATGACCATTATCCTCACCGAAGGTTGCTGCCCCGACAAGACCCCTTGCAACGTCTCGACGGAAGCAGTGTAATTAACTAGCGTCCATGCAGATATGGCGCCGGGATCGAGCTTCACGAACCCGTCTTAAATCTATAAGGGAGACCCGGATTAGGTGATGAGCTCCGAGGAGGAATCCACGGAAGGAAGAACCATCATCCCATCATCCCGGTTTCGATCAAGGAGAAGACATCTCTGAATAAGGAACGGATGCCGCCCGCCTTTGGAAAGTGGGAATGCAAGGCAACGAGTCGCGCATCCTCCCATGCATGACAGACACACATGCGCGTCCCGACATAAAAGCACCAGAAACAATCCCTTACTGAGATTTTTTCTCTCATCATAAGTTTTTTAAATTATTTTCATAGGGTTTAAGGATGGGTAATGGAAAATAATAAGTCAAGTTTAAAGTCATTGATATTTTGCATGAAACGTAATAATGCTTTATTTTAAAATATTTATGTTATGGAAAAAGTGGATACTAATCATAAGTGTCTACTTTGTATTATATAGTTTTGTTAAGTATGATTTATGGCCTAATTCTCTAAAACACTAAAACAAAAAATATCCTTAAAGTAAAAGAAATTAAATTCACGACTAAAACAAAAGATCATTTAATGTTTAATGTCGGGTCCTTATAACTCATAACTCACTTCAAAAAGTAAAATAACTACAAAAATTCACTACCTTAACCCCCTTATAATACCATGGGACTTTCTAGAGTAAGCCAAATCCATGTATTAAAAGAATTTAGTGCCATAAAAAAGAAGAAATATTGAGAAGAGAGTTTATTTTCATCAATTATTTATATCTTTTCCCTCTTATTTTCTTCTTTTTCTCTATTACTTTGAAACCTAAATATTTTAAGGTTAATTAAGTAGTACGTTAAAATTAAATTAATGATTTTAACCTACAATAATTTTTTAATTTATGAAGTATTTAATTATAATACTTATCTTTTCCTCATTTTCGACAATGTCTCGTCAACAGTTAGTTAACTACCAATGAAGACATTTCCAACTCTCTACTTATCAGAACTATTATGGATGTTTATAATAAATTATTTATAATATAAAATGGATAAATATAGGTATTTATAAGACTTTGGATTTAATATTTATAATTTATAAATAAAAAATAATTAAGATCATTAAATCAATAAAAGATTGTAAATTTTAATGAAAATATCATATCAAAACATTTCATCTTTAAATATGGAAATTAAGAAATATAATCCAATGATTATAATTGATAAATAAAGATAAAAATTAGAATAATTCACTTCTGGTTCCATGTTTTAATAAACCTAAGTTCATTATCAAATAGGTGGAAAAGAGAGGAAATAAAGTGTGATTAAAGGTAAGGTAATCTCCACGCCGTCTTTTCCATTCAAGCACCTATTTTCTGGAATTTTTTCTAAATGTTGGATTAAAATATTTCCATACGTTTTTGTCATCCCATTAATACCAAAATAGTGTTTTAATAATGGGATACCTTATTCCCCTCCCATTATTACATTTCCCTAAACCACATTTTATACCATCATGTTACCAAATTCATTTCTTGAATTTGTCTCTTTCACATGAAAAATTATTATAATGTGAATACCCAAACCATTACATTATACATGAGTATTCACTTAGATGTAAATATAATTTATTGATATTGGGATTTACATGTAAAAAACCCAAATTATCTTTCCATAGGTTAAAAATATAGTAATGTTCAAGTGTTGAATCACTTATATACTCAATGATTTTATATGAAACCCATTTGTTATTTTACATGAGTAATTGATGAAATGTTTTATTGTGATATTTATGAAACAAATGAATTAAGACATATGAAAGGTGCACCATAATTGTAGAGACCCAAATCTTGACGTACATGGACAATACATTACTTTTGCATAATACTTAATACATAACAAAAACAGACACACAAGGATCGTAATAGTTTAGTGTCTTTGGAAACTCGAATAAAATATTCTAATCATGGTGAAAGATCTTCAACATCTCCCAATAAAGATCTTCCCATTTTTTTCTTACCTAAAACCTTTCTTTATATCCTGGGGAAAAGAAAAAATAAAAGGGGTGAGCTCAAATGCCCAGTAAGGGTAAACATAGAGAACATAAAACAATCTATAAACATTTGAATGCAAAAACTTGAACACAAAATCTAAACATCAAAATCTTGAGCAGAGACATGAATCTTGGAAGTACGTAAGGAATATATCATAAGGTAACATCAATCATGATATAATAACATGCGAATAAAACATGTAATTGTGGAAACAATTAAGAACATGATATGATTTCCATAGTAGCCAAGGCATTGCTACCAAGACCATCTTAGTGGACAAAGTCCCTTTCGGAATCGTGTTCACTTCTCGTTCCAGTCCTATATTACTGAACTGGTTTAACTTGACATTCCAGCCATGTCTATATCATGAGATATAAATCTTTACCCAATGCATTGGAGGGAGATATAGGTCCCACCCATCTCATAATGAAATCACTCTTACTTGTGCCACAAAATAAACATACATCATTCATAATAACCCAATAAATAAAATGGGTTTCATAGACATCATACCATAATTACATAATCCATATAAAATAAATGGATATCATTTCATAATATGGAAAGTGAAACCATGTAAATCATAGAGACATTATACATGAAACATACACATATGAAATAATTTCATCTTAGATGAAAAATGGTTTTGATAAAACACTTGAAATGAATTCTTGAGGAAAATATCCTTTCTTCTTCAAAATCAATTTATTTTTCACAAAATGTCAGGAAATTTTAAAAGAAAAGGATTTTGTTGAAAATATTCATGAAATATTTTCGAGGAATATTCATGAAAATAAGTCTTTATAAAACCATAAAAATCCTTTCATGTCGTATACGTTAAAAAAAACATTCTTCTCATACTTTTGTCGGAAAAGTCAAAAGAGTACCTTATAGGGTAAATAAAAGAAGATTCCTTCCATACCAAGGGGTAAAAGTCAAAATGGGTAAAAAGGAATTTAAAAAGACATGAATAAATTTTTATAAAACATGGACATGGATGATAGAAATAACCCCAGTAAATAATTACGAATAAGTAATCTTGGATAAAAATGAGATTTGAAAAATTATCCCTTACCTTAGGTTCGATATGCTTCGTATGTATCCGAAACTCCTGTATAATGATTTAAATAATGTCATTGAATTATTAAAGAATCATATTCATTGTTATGATATCATATATATTTCACTTATGACTTTATATTACCCGTTCTTTTGTAAATTCCATGTTAAAGCAGCGTTTTGGGTAAAATCATTTCATTTATCATATGTGTTTTGACTTATCGTTCTTGATATTAATACTTATATCCTAATTTAAATAATCCCAGAATGTGAAACATGATTTATATATAATATATATTCATCATATACATATATATATTATAGATCGATAAAAGGAATGAATTACACCGTTCATGGAGACGGTAGGCCGCACATATGCATGAAAGGTGTTTTCGTTTCCTTATTGAATTGAATGAAAATAAATAGATGAAATGTATATATATATATAAATAAATCCAGTATAATTAATATATTTCATTATTATTCATTATATAAACTTTATGATCATTCATGTATGGTTAACATGGAGAATGAATCTCATCGCGTCGTGGAGACGGTAGTCCGTACGCACGCACGAGTGATGATATCGTTCCCATAATTCTTGAATAGAATTGGAGTGGATGGTATAATATATCAGAATCATTATGATGTTATAATAACCATATATAGTTATTCTTTACACTATTATACCCATCCATGTAATGTGTTGGTGGAAAAACATATTTCACCACGGCGTAGAGACGATATTCCGTACGTACGCACGCGTGGTGATTTAGTTTTCTGTAGGATGGATAGATGGTGAAATAGGGTTGTTTCATAATTATAATAAAATATCAGTATATTAGTTATACTGATGTTATTACTTCATAATGAAACAAATTAAGAAGAATAAGTGGAAGAAGAAATAAAGTTGAAAGAATCGGTAACAGACATTACCTCTTCTTTGAAGCGCCTCTTTGAGACCTCCTATTAGGGCACTAAAATTGGTCTTTTAAGAAGACCAGAACCTCTATCATGTTTCTATGGAAGTGGAGAAGAGAATGTTTCAGGGTTTGGTGGAGCTTTAAGGCTCAAAGTGATGTGAGGAAGAGAGGGAGGAGGTGCCCTTTTATAAGGGAGGAGAGGGGCACCTTTGGAAAAATAAAAAATATTATTTTATTATAAAGTCATATTCGGTTTTTAATAGCTCCAAATACAGTTATTTGGAAGCTAAGGTGGGGATGGGTCTAAATCCTCTCATCCAATATAATTTAGACAAGTTTAGGTTTCTATTTAAACCTTATCATTTAGATTTAATCTTAAGTTAAATAATTTTACTTTTACAATGTGTTCTTGTTTTCTTACACTATAAGGTTAATAAACTTACTATAACAAGCCAAAAGAACACCAAGTTGTTTATTATTAATATATATAACATTATCTAAGTCATTTTTCCGAACCTTATATTTTTAGGAATAAAATAACAATTAATAATATAATATTTGTTTTAAAAACTATTTTATGTCAATTTTGACACTATTTGGTAATTGATTTTTGTGATAATCTTAACAGAATTATTAGTTCTAAAAAAGTTAACTAAATCAATACTAACATGTCATATTAACCTATAAAATTAGTTTAATTCATAAAAAGTCTAAAATTACATTTATTTGGGTATTTATAAAATCAATTATGTCAATATTTCATTAATAAGATAATTACTGCATCATCTTTGTGTCATAAATAAATTAAATTATTTAATTTCTAAAAATTATAAATAAAATACCATTATGTAGGAAATATTTTTATACTTATAATGAATATTTATAGTCGAATTTATCTTATGTATAACCCTATATTAAAAATTATGTACTTATTAAACTTTGATTTTAATTATTTTAACCCTTCTTTAAATAAATTAATATTAAATGTCCTAATCTAATCCAAGTGGGCCTAAATGGTCATATTTTATTCCTAAGGTTGTTTTTGGTCGAATTACACTTATAAAATATAATTAGGACATGTTTTAGGGTAATAATAATATCATTTTTACCCTTAATTATCCTATTTACTTTTAACCGTGGTAAATAAAAGTAAACATTTACTATTCACCAAAAAAATATTTTCATATCATTGAACCACATTTTAGTCCTTGATTATAACCGTGTCTCTCTCATTTTTTAAATTCCACTCACAGAAGCGGTAAAATTAAGTTTTATTAAAAATTCAGTTTTTAACTACCACTTAGTGGTTTCACTATTCATCAAAAAATGAAAGTTTCCAGAAAAATACAAAAAGATAGGCCTAAGATATATTTGATATTATGAATTAAAAAATGATGTCTATTTTACCAAATTAAAAACATATCATTTGCATTAATTAATTTAAAAATTAATTCTTGTCGTCAAAACAAATAACGTGTTTTTAAGAGATAATAACTATCAAAAGATTGACACTTGTTTATCTCTGGTTTAGATGTGAAATTACATACAATGACCAAAATTGTATTAAATGGTAATAATATATTCTAAATATAATTTAAAACCACTCAAATTAATAATGTATCACTATTAATTATTTTGATTAAAAAAGTTGTTTTTAATTAAAATTTAGTAATTTTCACTATTCATCAGAATATGAAAGTTATCCGAAAAGTACCAAAATTTCACCCTAATCTAATTTTGATATTCCGAATCCAAAAATGAAGTCCATTTTGAAAGATAAAATTTATAAAATTTCAAAAAGTGGGTATTACTATTCATAACGGCTAGTTTATAATAATATTATAATAATATCTCGTTTAGTGAAACTCGGTATTGCGTACTACACACGCTACCGAGGAAGGTCTTTATTGCGTGTAATGCAAGCCAAGTCAGAGATGCGTGTTGTGCAAGCTCCTTTTAGTGTAGCGTACAACACAATACATTAATGAAATTAAAAAGAATATTTTTCATAAAATCCTGAGGTGTTACATTCTACCCCCCTTAAAATGAATTTCGCCCTCGAAATTCATCGGGGTAATAAATGGTTTACTACTCAAAAGTTTCTTTAATAGAAACCCACATTGTAAAAAGGAATACCAAAACATGACTTTAAAAACTAAAGCATGAAACATAATGGTTACCAAAATTAACTCATCACTGGGTTTTCATGTATGAGAACATAGGTGAAAATATGGAAATGGAAGAAAAATCTAACCATCAAGTTCTGATGGAGAGTGGTAGAGAACATGGCTATGAAAAAGCCAACAATCACAAAGCCATAAATTTGTGATGATCTAGGGTACCATCTGATTCATCATATATAAAGGCACTATGACAACATTTTTGGTTTTCAAGATCATTTCCTAAAGTTGAATAATTTTAATTAGAATAAATACTTACTTTATTTTGGTACAATCTCACTGTTGTTCGTGCCTTGAACAATTTCCACTTCATCTCTTAAAGAAATGAAGTTGAATTTGTTATTCATGAATTATTAGAAGATCATGTGATAGAATGACGGGTCATTCCATCTGTCTCAAACAAAAGGTTAACATAAGTTATTAAATATACATAAGTCGATCTATAGTGAGATTAATCATATATAGTTCCTAAAATGGACTTATACTCCATATATCATACGGATTAATATAATAAAACTAGTTTCTACTAAACAGGGACTTCATGTAGGCCAGTGGTAGGCGATAAAGGCCAGTCGCACTTCGGTTGTGGGTTCGATTCCCACAGCCTTGTCCGACGTGATGGGCTATCGCTCGTCTTGCAGGTTGTCCTTTTTCTAAAACTACATTACTATAACATCCCATCAATAATATCAAAAAAAATTCTATCCTTAAACAACACTACTTAATGTCCAACATAATCTATTGCAATCTTTATCTAAAATACTTCGGTCCAAGCTCATAGTATAAAGAAAACAATTACTTGAAATGTCATCAACCAACCATCATTTATCCCCCATTATCTTGTTGGTCACATTCCAATCATGTGAATACCTTAATCATGTATTCTCTTGAAAAATGAATACCCATTAAACCTTAATGGAAACATGAATGCTGTCAAAAGTTAACTCTTTCCACATACCAAAATCCAAAATTTCTATATACTCAAACCATAATATAATCTTCCTCTTATATCAGTCATGAGCTCATGAATACTATCAAACATTTAATTTTCTCCTTATCCCTTCATTATGCGCATATCATCTACTTTCCAAAAATACTGATACCATTCATCACACACTTTCAAAACTTAAGGAAAGACAATAGTGTAACAATCCTTAGATGTCTCTTTATTCCATAGTACCATGAGATTACTTATACAACATTACACTTGATAAACATGTAGTCATTCCACTACCTTCTTAAACCATTGACCGAGCTTCAACAATTCTTTCATCTCACATATCATTTTTAGTTTCTTCATCATCATCAACATAAATATTACCCATACGACCATACGGATTCTCTTCATGAGACTTTCCCTTAGGGAATTGGTTTTCATAATGCCCTTACATTCCACATTTAAAACATTTAACCATTGTTGATGTCGTAGCAATACCGTTATCCTCATTCCTGTTGTTAACTCAAACTTTTCCTTTGCACTTTCTAGATTTATGTACTTCTTTTCCACACCCAAACTATCTTCCAGTTCCTTTGAAACATTCTCCTTGATGCCTCTTCCCACATGATTTACATAGGGGAAATTGAACTTTCTTTCCTCTATGATCATCATGAAACTCCATCTTTATCTTATTAGCCGAGTCATAAAACTTACCAAATTTGAGTTTATTGATCATATTATGAAATTTATGATTCGGAATAATAATGATGTTTGGAATTACAAATCCCATTTCATTTGGTTTCTCATGAAGAATATCATTCTATTGTCCATCATATCCTCCATTATCGTGAATCATCTTGTTTCCAACCATTTTCTAAAACCCAAAAAGAATACTGTGAGAGGAAAAAATCATAATAAAGGGGGATTAACTTCAATATCTAACATCTTAGGTTTAATCTAATATCGTTACCATAATTCAAGGACTATAACCTATACTTATACTTAACCTTAGGGACATCCCTAGACATATCTTAGAAACATCTCTAGGGATATCACTAATATTCTCGCACCCTAGTTTCCAAATGTTGACTAAACATTTCCTCTAATACCAACTGTAGAGACCCAAAGCTTGACGTAAATGGAAAATACATTACTTTTTCGGAATACTTAATACATAAAAAAAATAGACAGACAAGGATCGTAATAGTTTAGTGTCTTTGGAAACTCGAATAAAATCTTCTAATCGTGGTGAAAGATCTTCAACATCTTCCAATAAAGATCTTCCCCTTTTTTTCTTACCTAAAACCTTTCTTTATATCCTGGGGAAAAGAAAACATAATAGGGGTGAGCTCAAATGCCCAATAAGGATAAACATAGAGAACATAAAACAATCCATAAACATTTGAATGAAAAAACTTGAGCATAAAATCTAAACATCAAAATATTGAGCAAAGGCATGAATCTTGGAAGTACGTAAGGCATATATCATAAGGGAACATCAATCATGATAAAATAGCATGAGAATAAAACATGTAATTATGGAAACCATTAAGCACATGATATGATTTCCATAGTAGCCAAGGAATTGTTCCCAAGACCATCTTAGTGGAAAAAGTCCCTTTCTGAATCGAGTTCACTCCTCGTTCCAGTCCTGTATTACTGAACCAGTTTAACTTGCCATTCCAGCCATGTCTATCTCATGAGATATAAATCTTTACCCAATGCATTGGAGGGAGATATAGTTCCCACCCATCTCATAATGAAATCATTCATACTTGTGCCAGAAAATAAACATACATCATTCATAATAACCCAATAAATAAAATGGGTTTCATAAAAATCATCCCATCATTACATAATCCATATAAAAGAAATGGATATAATTTCATAATAAGGAAATTGAAACCATTTAAATCATAGAGACATTATACTTGAAACATACACATATGAAATAATTTCATCTTAGATGAAAAATGGTTTTGATAAAACACTTGAAATGAATTCTTGAGGAAAATATCCTTTCTTCTTCAAAATCATATTCTTTTCACAAAATGTCATGCAATTTTAAAAGAATAGGATTTTGTTGAAAATAGTCATGAAATATTTTGGAGGAAGCTTCATGAAAATAAGGCTTTATAAAACCGTAAAAATCCTTTCATGTCGTATACGTTAAAAAAACATTCATCTCGTACTTTTGTCGGAAAAGTCAAAAGAGTACCTTGTAGGGTAAATAAAATAAGATTCCTTCCATACCAAGGGGTAAAAGTGAAAATGGGTAAAAAGGACTTTAAACATACATGAATACATTTTTATAAAACATGGACATGGATGATAGCAATAACCCCAGTAAATACTTACGAATAAGCAATCTCGAATAAAAATGAGATTTGCAAAATTATCCCTTACCTAAGGTCCGATATGCTTCGTACGTATCCGAAACTCATGTATAATGATTTAAATAATGTCATTGACTTATTATAGAATCATATTCATTGTTATGATATCATATATGTTTCACTTATGACTTTATATTACCCGTTCTTTTGTAAATTCCATGTTAAAGCAGCGTTTTGGGTAAAATCATTTCATTTATCGTATGTGTTCTGACTTTTCGTTCTTAATATTAATACTTATATCCTGATTTACATAATTCCAGAATGTAAAACATGATTTATATATAATATATATTCATCATATACATACATATATATATTATTTATCGATAAAAGGAATGAAATACACCGTTCATGGAGACGGTAGGCCGTACGTACGCATGAACGTTGTTTTCATTTCCTTATTGAATTGAATGAAACTAAATAGATGACATACATATGTATATACATAAATCCAGTAGGATTCATATATTTCATTATTATTCATTATATAAACTTTATGATCATTCATGTATGGTTAACATGGAGAATGAATCTCATCGCGTCGTGGAGACGGTAGTCCGTACGTACGCACGAGCGATGATATCGTTCCCATAATTATTGAATAGAATTGGAGTGGATGGTATAATATATCAGAATCATTATGATATTATAATAACAATATATAGTTATTATTTACACCATTACACCCATCCATGTAAGGTGTTGGTGGAAAAACAGATTTCACCACGGCGTGGAGACGGTATTCCGTACGTACGCACACGTGGTGATTTCGTTTTCCGTAGGATGGATAGATGGTGAAATAGGGTTGTTTCATACTTATAATAACATATCAGTATATGAGTTATAATGATGTTATTACTTCATAATGAAACAACTAAATAATAAGAAGTGGAAGAAGAAATAAAGTTGAAAGAATCGGTAACAGACATTACTTCTTCTTTGAAGCGCCTCTTTGAGACCTCCTCTTAGGGCACTAAAATTGGTCTTTAAAGAAGGCCAGAACCTCTAGGATGTTTATATGGAAGTGGATAATAGAATTTGGTAGGGGTTGGCCGAGCGTGAAGGCTCAAAGTGGTGTGAGGAAGAGAGGGAGGAGGTGCCCTTTTATAAGGGAGGAGAGGGGCACCTTTTGAAAAACAAAAAATATCATCTTATTATAAAGTCATATTTGGTTTTTAATAGCTCAAAATTGAGTTATTTCGAAGCTAAGGTGGGGGTGGGTCGAAATACTCTTATCCAATAGAATTTAGACATGTTTAGGTTTCTATTTTAACTTTATCATTTAGATTTAACCTTAAGTTAAATAATTTTACTTTTACCATGTCTTCTTGTTTTCTTACACTATAAGGTTAATAAAATTACTATAACAAGCCAAACGAACCCCAAGTTGTTTATTCTTAATATATATAACATTATATAAGTCATTTGTCCGAACCTTATATTTTTAGGAATAAAATAACAATTAATAATATAATATTTGTTCTAAAAACTATTTTATGTCAATTTTGACACTATTTGGTAATTGATTTTTTTGAAACTCATAACAGAATGATTAGTTAGAAAAAAGTTAACTAAATCAATAATAACATGTCATATTAACCTATAAAATTAGTGGAATTCATAAAAAGTCTAAAATTACATTTATTTTGTTATTAATAACATCAATTATGTCAATATTTCATTAATAAGATAATTACTGCATCATCTTTGTGTCATAAATAAATTAAATTATTTAACGTCTAAAAATTATAAATAAAATAAAATTATGTAGGAATTATTTTTATATTTCTAATGAATATTTATAGTCGAATTTATCTTATGTATAACCCTATATTAAAAATTATTTACTTATTAAACTTTGATTTTAACTATTTTAACCATTTTTTAAATAAATTAATATTAAATGTCCTAATCTAATCCAAGTGGGCCTAAATGGTCATATTTTATTCCTAAGGTTGTTTTTGGTCGAATTACACTTATCCAATAGAATTAGGACATGTTTTAGGGTAATAATAATATCATTTTACCCTTAATTATCATATTTACTTTTAACCGTGGTAAATAAAAGAAAAAAGTTACTATTCACCAAAAAATATATTTTCATCTCATTGAACCACATTTTAGTCCTTGATGATTACCGTGTCTCTCAGATTTTTGAAATTCCACTCACAGAAAAGGTAAAATTAAGTTTTATGAAAAATTCAGTTTTTTAACTTCTACTTAGTGGTTTCACTATTTATCAAAAAATGAAAGTTTCCAGAAAAATACCAAAAATTAGGCCTAAGCTATATTTGATATTATGAATTAAAAAATGATGTCTATTTTACCAAATTCAAAACATATCAGTTGCATTAATTAATTTAAAAATTAATTCTCGTCGTCAAAACAAATAGCGTGTTTTTAAGAGATAATAACTATCAAAAGATTGACACTTGTTTATGTTTGGTTTAAATGTGAAATTACATCCAATGACCAAAATTGTATTAAATGGTAAAATTATATTCTAAATATTCTTTAAAACCACTCAAATTAATAATTTATCACTATTAATTATTTTTATTAAAAAAGTTGTTTTTAATTAAAATTTAGTAATTTTCACTATTAATCAGAATATAAAAGTTATCCGAAAAGTACCAAAATTTCACACTAATCTAATTTTGATATTCCGAATCCAAAAATGAAATCCATTTTGAATGATAAAATTTATAAAATTTCAAAAAGTGGGTATTACTATTCATAACGGCTAGTTCATAATAATATTATAATAATATATCGTTTAGTGAAACTCGGTATTGCGTACTACACACGCTACCGAGGTAGCTCTTTATTGCATATAATGCAAGACAAGTCAGGGATGCATGTTGTGCAAGCTCCTTTTGGTGTAGCGTACAACACAAGACATTAGTGAAATTAAAAAGAATATTTTTCATAAAATCTCGGGGTGTTACAATAATAGCACTCCAATGTATTGGGTAAAGAATTAATCTTTAAAGATGACATGTTTTATGATACTTTGGTAAATAACCTTGGTAATTTTGATTTATGACACCTTGGTGATGAACCTTGGTGATATGCTTATAAATGACTCAATTTTATATTATAAACATATTTTCATGCTATGTATCATGTACTTATGATTATTCTATCATTTTATGCCTCAATTATTATCAATGTTGATCTTTCATGTTCCATTTCCTTTGTTTATTCACTTACTAGTATTTATACTCACCCTTTTTTGATGTATTACTATGCCAAAATTGGCATTTAGCGGCAGTTTAAACCGCCACTAAATCATTCTACGATGGTTTTGGAATATCGTCACTAAATTGTGCGTCGATAATCAATTGGCGGTGATTTTTTTAGCGGTGGTTTAAACCGTCGCTAAATGATTTAGTGATAATTTTTTAATTTATTTAATTTTTTTATAAATAAATAAATAATTTATTTTTTTCATAATTAATTATTTAATTAATTTGATTAATTAATTAATTAATTAATTAATTAACGAATTAACTAATTAATAATTATTTATTGTTTATTTATTATTTATTATTTATTATTTATTATTACCATACTCATGCCTATATCCATGTCCATGCCATTATTACCATGCCCATGCACATGCCCATGCCATATATAGAAATTCTATGTTGGGTGAGATTTGAACTCATTACCTCTTGCTTATTCTCCGAAGACTTTACCACTCCAGCAGACTCTTCATGTGGTGAATAAATAGAATTTAATATACTTATATATAAATATATTAATTGAAAAAATAAATAATACATAACAAATAGATACAAACTAAATAAGTATTAATCAATAGTGATTAATCAATAATCAATAATCAATAATCAAAAATAAAAAATTAATAAGTAATTATTAATATTTAATAATTACTAATTATAAATTACTAATTAATAAATCGAATATAAATGAATAATAAATAAATAAATATATAATATGGTAATAAATGGTAAATAAAAAAGAGTTAATAATAAATAGCAAATAAGAAATAGTAAAGAATAAATAGTAAATAGTAAATAGTAAATAGCAAATAGAAAATTGTAAATAATAAATAATAAATAATAAATGATAAATAATAAATAATAAATAATAAATAAGAAATAATAAAGAAGAAAGAAGAAATAAGAAATAAGAAATAAGAAATAAGAAATAAGAAATAAGAAATAAGAAATAAAAAATAGGAAATAAGAAATAAGAAATAGTAAATAATAAATAACAAATAATATATAATATATAATATACAATATAAAATATAAAATATAAAATATATAAGTAGTCTATAAATAATATATTAATTTAAAAAATAAATTGATTAAAAAAATAATATAATACATGATAAATAGATAATAAATTAACAAATAATGGATAATAAATAATAAATAATACACTACGAATAAATAAATAATAAATAAATAATGAATATATAATAAATAAGTAATTAATAATACGTTAATAAAAAATTAATAACATAAGAATAAAATAATAAAAAATTAAAAAATAAATTAATAATTAATAAATAATAATTAATTTATAAAAAATAAATAAATACTAAATAAATATATAACAAACAAATAAATTATAAATAAATTAGGAATAAAAAATAAATAAATGAGTTATAAACAAACAAATAATATATAAATAAAAAAAATAAAAAAATAAAATACTAATAATGAAAAATAAATAAATAACAGATAAATAAAAAATAGTAAATAAATAATAATAAATATGAAATAAGAAATAAGAAATAATAAATAAGAAATAATAATATATAAATAAGAAAACAAAAAACTAATAATTAAAAAATAGAAAAATAATAAATAATAAATAATAAATAATAAATAATAAATAATAAATAATAAATAATAAATAATAAATAATAAATAATAAATAATAAATAATAAATAATAAATAATAAATAATAAATAATAAATAATAAAAAAATAAAAAATAAAAAAAATAAAATAAAAAATAAATAATAAAAAATAAAAATTAAAAAATAAAATGATATAAATATCTATAAGTATATATACATATAACAAAATTTACATAGATATACATAAATAGACATTCATGTTACTTAAATATATATAAACACAATTAGATATATAATTGTATATTAATATATATTTATATAAACAAAAGTAAATATAGATTTCTCTCTCTATATATTTACTCATATATGATATATAAGTATATAAACATAAATATGTATACATATTTACAAAATATTCATAAATTCATATAAACTGGTATATAAAATTAATAATAAATTAGCAAAAGAGGAAAAAGCATACTAATTACAACACCATCAAATCAATAGGAATTAAATCAATTGAATAAAATCATAAATAACATAAAAAGCATATGAAAACACTTTTAACTGAAGATGAAATCTCATCGAATGTGTATGATATATATACACTTAAATTTATTTAAATATATCATATATTAATATTTATTTACATATATTCAAATATAAATATAAATATATATCTTTTTATCAACAAACACACATATGTATATATAAATCTTATTTATATATGTGTTCATTAATATATATATACATATAGTTTTACGATAAATTCATTTATATTATATATTTAATGATAATGATATATTTATATAAAAATACATTTATATATTATTTATAAACACAAATATTTACATATATATGTATTTATTTACAAATTTTAGAATATACACATAAATATAATTTTTTTATTTAGCCACACCTATAAATATATAAACATTACATGTATAGGTATATATATACATATTAATGTATTTTTATAAGGTAAATAAAGTCAAAACTTATTTATTTTATATGAAATAAAGAATACATATTTATTTTCATATTTTTATATGTTTAAAAATACATTTCTATTTAAATATGTATTTATCTAAGTGATTTATTATTATCAGATATAAGAAAATATGCACATATTTAATTATAAATAAAACTATATTATGAAAAATGATAAAATTTCATATCCATAATATCAATATAAATGTAATCTCAGGGAATAAATTCAATCTCCACAGATAAAGGGAAGCAAGTCCCCCTTAAACAAGGTTAAAAATCCATCGAATGTTAATCAATTGGGGTACCCCAACTAAAAGATTAGTTTTGGAGGCCTTCTGGGCCTTTTTGGGACTAGAAAAATGTGACAACAGTTTATCTATGTTAATAGGGGCATATAGCTCATTGCAGGTTTCGATTTGATATGTAGTATAGCCCAAATAGACACTCGGATCAAAAGTTATGACCATTTGAAGTTTGAGTTCGATTTCCAACTTTTATCAAAACTATAAAAAATTTTATTCTTTTAATTATTATGAATTTTAAATCTAATTTTGTTTTAGACAATTTCATAAGCATCTATTTGACCAGTTGTGGAGCTAAAACTGACTCTCGGATCAAAAGTTGAGGTCATTTGATGCGGAAGTCTGATTTTCAACTTATTAAAGATTTGTTTTCACTTTAAAATTATTATTAACTAATAATTATAAATATTTATTAATTAAAACATTATAATTAAATAAAATTTTAAATAATAAACTATATATGATAGTAAATAAAAAATAAAAAATAATAAACATTAATTAAATATTTCTTTAAAATTTTTTCCTTCAATTTCGCGGCGGTTTTGAATGAATCACCACTAAAAATAAATTTAATTTAATTTTTTGTTTTTTTTTAAAAATTATTAAAAATATTTTATAAATATTTAGTGGAGGTTTTTAAAAAATCTACTACACAACCACCTCTAAATTTTATTCTGAAAACTATTTTGCGTTAGTTTTGAAAACCACTGCGAAAAAACTGCCGCTAAATAAATGTTTTATAGTAGTGTATATCCTCAAGATATGATATGCAGTAAAACTAATTTAGTATGAACCTATAAAGAATCCTTTCTAGTGGATTAATAGTTTTTTTATGTAATTCATGTACTAGATTCCAAATTTCAAAGAAAATAATCCTTAAAAGATCATGTGTGTTGGTAAGTATTGTACCATCTAATGAATGTTTTATGTATTAAAAAATGTGTATTCCATAGTTGGTATTATAGAATGGTTTAGTTATTTTTAGAAATTTTGATTACAAATAATTAGTAAGAACTATAAGGATAAGTCTAAATATATGAAAACTTTTTGGAATTTTGGTGAAGTATTAAGAAAGTGGTTTCCAAGAAATGACATCCCTATCAAGATACTACAAGTGGATGTGGCTCTAGAATAGTTGTAACTAGGAGTAATAACCCTTAAAAAGTGTGTATTGTGATTAGACTCTATCTTCACTTGGTACACAATAATGATATTTTTTGTACAACTTGTTTGACACTCCTAAGGGACATGTTTGGTTAATCACATGATTTTTATAAACCATTATGAAGGATATGTAGAAGATGTAATTTTTATTAGTAGAGATTAATGAACAACATATTCAAGAATGTTATTTTAGGACTTAAAATCCCTTTATAATTACAATATTTCTAAATTTAACACGTTTCTCACTAGGGTTTTCTTATTTTATAAAAATGGTAGGTAATAAGAGGAACTATGTAAATGATGAGTGTAATGGACAGTGAACTATCGACCTTTATAAGTGATGGAATATGGAATGGAAAAATTTATAAGGATGATAAATCTACTATCTCAGGTTATGTATAATAACTTGAATCATTTTGAGCATCTGTATTCACCTCCAAGGTAACAACTTGAAGTTAAGTCCGTCATGAATTAATGACCACCTTCCTTGAGTGGATTTGTTGACCCATTAATTTCATAATAATGGATTACCTCTATAGAAAAGATATTTTTTTGTAATATGTTGTTCAGAGTTGGATAAAATCACCTTGGCAGTATTTTTATTAGAAAGAGAATCTAATCAGTGGTGGAAAATAATTAAGAACATGAATACAAGAGGGGATATTGATTCTATGGAGTGGGAAGAGTTCATGAAAATATTTTTTAATAAATGCTTCCATGCTTCATGAGAACAAAAATAGAGAAGGAATTATTAGATATGAAGGAGAAGGAAAATTAATTGGTGAAAAGATTTGAAATTAACTTTACAAGACTTTCTTAATGTACCACTAGATTTTTTATGTATCCCATGGGAAAGGTTAATAGGTTCTTTGGTGGTCTGAGACCTCATATATAGAGGAATGAGGAAAATAAGGACTATGAAAGCTATGAGGAGATAGTGAAGAATCATTTAAAGGTTGGAATGTAGTTTTGAGAGATGTAGTGGTCGTATAGTGTAAGAACCTGGTTCTTATTCTTGAGGTACATGTTTCTTCTTTTATTGTTTCCTTAAGTGTTGTTGAGAAAATAAGGAAAATGGGGAAAAATCACAATTTTGCGGGTACACGCCGTGTACTTGTCCACACGCTGTTTACTTTGGCCCTATGGGATGAGTACACAAGGCCTGTAGCCATGCTGGCGATGAAAGGTGTAAAAACTGACTACACGCCGTGTAGTGGGTATTCACACGTCATGTAGTCAGTCGATAGACAAATAGTAAGGCGGTGGCCAGCTGAGCGATAGTACACGCCATGTACTCAGGAATACATGCCGTATACTCATGCCGACAGGTGAACAATGTCGCGGTGGAAAGAAGCTGTCACGACCCGTCCTCGGGACCCGTTCCGTGACTACCCCAAGCCCGACTTCCATAGGACAGGGGCTAGTGACTAGCACCAAGGCGTACATCCCAATCAAAAGGGAAGCCATTGCCTTTACGAAACGAAAGCACACACAAACAGAGTACAAGAAGAAGCTACACTAAGTAAAGCAGTATAACAAACATGAAATAGTAAGTGCGGAAAGTAAATGGGACAGAATACAAACCCAAACTGAAAGTAAAGTACAACTGGAAAGAAAGTACAACAACTAAAAGTAAAGAAGCAACGTCGAGCCGTCCACTGGAGTCCCACCTGAAGGGTGGGTACAGATAGCCTCCTCAGCTCCTCGGGTCCAGCCGTCCGCCCATGTATGTCCCGCCCAGTGGTCCACCTCTAGGTACCGTCTTGATCCACAAGCCTCAATCGCGATCAGCGCTGTCCATCGTCTGCATCCAACACAACGTAGTGCGGGCATAGCCCGTGCAGGGGTGAGTATACGCTACTCAGTAGGGACCCCGAGACCCTTAAAGGTCTCCCATAATCCACAAAGGATAATCCACAAAGAAAAGATACAATCACGAAGTAACATCCAACACTACTTAGGTATATGCCCATACATATACCTAGGTCATAAATTCTAGTTTGGCTCCAACATCCGAGCCCCAGTTCGATCACATACACAAAGGATAGTACAACACAATCCACACAGAAAAGCACAACCCAATCCACATAGGAAAACAAGTCAATCATATCGAAGATAATGATTGAAAGTAAAGACTCAGCTCACACAGGTATACATCTTTGTAAGGTGATAGAGATGATCAGATGTAGCCACTGATTCATCTATGATGGGACCCACGTAGGATACTATACCAGCTAAGCTGTCATACCCATGTAGGATACAAGACCAGCTACTCTGTCGGACCCACGCTGGATGCTACAACAGCGGTCAAATACTGCCAGACCTACGTAGGATACAAGAACAGTAGTACTGCCAGACCCACGTAGGATACAGGAACAATAGTCATCACTGTCGAACCCACAGAGGATTTCAGTACGGTCTTCATCGCTGCCGAACCCACGGAGGATTTTAGTGCGGTCGTCGTCGCTGCCGAACCCACGAAGGATTTCAGTGTAGTCATCATCATCGTCGTAGTCGCAGCCAACTATAGGGTTCCCGCACACAACATGCTCGATTCCGGGAGGGTCCGTTCCACGAGCCAAGGGGGTCGATACATCAAATAACATGTAGTCCAGAGTTGATATATCCCAAAGTTCCATCTCGATAAAAGGAACTCAACGTGACAGACAGCGCGTCAATCGGACGCCCAGTCTGAGAGTTATTGGCTTTTTCGTTCCAGGGGCCTGGTTGTTTTTTAAGTCAAAACCAACCTGACCGCACTCCAAATGCGTCCAAACCTCGAGCGGAGTAATCCAAAAGGTCCATCTCACTAAGAGGAATCCAACAAAGTTGATGACATGTCAATCGGACTTCCTAAGCTCAAGTTATAAGTGTTTCCGCTCCGAGGGCCCGATTGGTTTCGTGTTCGAACCAACCCGGCCGTACCCAAAGTTCTCCGAAACCTTGAGTGTAATATACTGAAATGACCTTCTCGATCCAAGGATTTCATCACAACTGAGGGTGCGTCGATCAGAGGTTCTTATCCCATGTTACGAGCATTTAAACAAACATGTCCGGTTTTAGGGGGTTTTGGGTCTGGACCTACCCGACCCAAGACCCCCTGGGTCAGCCCGGCCCAGCCGGCGTGGCCTGGCGTGGCCTGGGCGGCCCAGCCCGGTGCGGCCGGTCTGGCCTGGGCGGCTGGTTGGCGCGGCCGTGGCCGACGTGGCCAGACAGCTCGGTGCTGGCCGAGCTCTCGCGGAAAGGGGGGGGGGGGGGGGGGGGGGCGCTGCCCCCTGTTTTGAAATGGAGGCCCCCACTTGGGGGACACTCCTTTGCCGGTCGGGGGTTACGACATCCGGCTCCTCCGAACGGCCGGCCCGGCTGGCCGGACGGTGCCGTCGCCGCGGGACCCCTCGGTCCCGCTCCTCCGAGGCGCCGGTGGCCTGTAGTTCTGGCCGCCGCTCCCTGCTCCGCCATGACCAAAGGCAGCGGCCTCCTCGTGGTTCTCCAGCGCAGGGTGACGGCGCCACACCCTTTCACCGAGGCCCAACTCTGGCCGCGACTTCGTTCGGCCTCAACAGTGC
The DNA here is from genome assembly GCA_963277665.1 of Viscum album. NCBI lineage: Eukaryota > Viridiplantae > Streptophyta > Magnoliopsida > Santalales > Viscaceae > Viscum > Viscum album. The sequence goes on along the minus strand of OY728139.1, from coordinate 1,230,145,835 downwards.
GGTGCGACAACGCCGCGCTTCTTCGCCGTGCTTCCCCTTGATTCTGCGCGGTGCCGTGGCACTACGCCGCCTTCGTTCGAGCCGCAACAGATTCAATAACAAAGGGGGAGGAGGGTCGGCCGTGTTCGTGCGGTCTGACCTCCTCCCATTATAACGATAACATGCAACCCCAAATAAAAGACGACGAACGACAGCCAGCTAGGGTTCAGAGGTTTGTGCGAGACGACAGCCCACCGAGTGACGAGGCCTCGGTGTAGGGCTCTTTTTCAGTGGAGGCACCGACGGTACCTCTACCAGCTGAGCCACTGATGCCACCAGCCCTAGACGCTGAGAGTGTACATCGCCTTAGTGCACTGCACGAGTTTGAGCGTCAGAGACCGCCCAGGTTCCGCGGGGAGACAGACCCTCAGGCAGCCGAGGATTGGCTGGAGGCTGTAGTTAGAGTTTTCAGGTTATTGGGGACACCAGCTGACCTCATGGTGATCCTTGCAGTGAGCCTCCTGCACGCGGCATCAGGCAGATGGTGGAGCTTGATGCTCCAGGTGCACGACGAGGCATCTCTCCTTTGGACGGAGCACTACCTCGATCTTCACAGGATCCACCCAGGTGCGTGACGGAGGTGCGGAGTTTCTTGGGTCTAGATGGGTACTACCGGAGATTTGTGCCAGAATTTTCTAGAGTTGCGGCACCACTCTCAACTTTGACGAAGAATAGGAAACCCTTCGTGTGGTCAGAAAGAAGTTAGCAGAGCTTCCAGGAGCTGAGACAGAGGTTGACCAGCACACCTATCTTGAGTCTACCAGTGGGGGGAGTAGGGTACGTAGTCTACTGCGATGCATCAGGGACTGGACTCAGATGTGTCCTGATGCAGGAGCGAGAAGTGATCGCCTATAGATCATGATAGTTGAGGCAGCATGAGTAGAACTACGCTACCCATGACCTGGAGTTAACAGCATTGGTCTTCACTCTGAAGATGTGGTGACACTATCTGATGAGAGAGTGCTTTATAGTCTACTCTGACCATCAGAGTCTCAGGTACATATTCTCGCAGAAGGACCTGAATCTGAGACAGCGGCGATGGATCGAGTTCCTCCAAGACTATGACTTTGAGATAGTCTATACTCCTGGAAAGGGGAACATAGTAGCCGATTCTCTCAGTATGAGGATGGGCATTAAACTACTAGGGGAGGCGACGAAGCAGCTAGCCGCTTTGCAGATATCCTTCGTGGATAGATATGGAGCAACCTTTCTTCAGTCACTCACAGTCACCCCTACACTAATGCAGCGGGTCAGAGAGTCATAGTGTGGGGAAAATCATTAGTTAGATGACCCGTTCGGGCACGTGGGTGGACCCTTGGGTGGGGACCACGTTTCTGTGGGGGCAAATGGTGGGCGGAGCCCAGTTGTTACAGAAGCCGTTAGAGGAACAATTACAAAATGAAAAGTACACACTGTGTACTCAATAGTACATGACGTGTAGTCTGTTTTTTCGCTTAAAATGGGCAGTAGGCTCCTCCGTTCACAGAGGAAGCTTAGAACTGAAGGAGAACTTGGGAGACACGACCTGAGATTTGGAGATCACCTGATCGAGCACTGGGAATCCGATTCCGCCTCCGTCGACCTCGTTGGAACCGTACGGGTAAGCCCTCCACTCTCTTTGAGCCGTTCTTACCAATTATTTCCCGAGGGAAGTTATTTACGTTTGAACAAGAATTATTTTACCTTGGATCTACATCGTTCTTGGACAACTTGAGGAGCGTCATTCACGTATACTGATCAGGGGAGATCAAGGTAGTTGGTCTGGTGTTTAATTTCCAACTACTGTGTGTTTTTGTGTACCATTGTGCTACAAACCCACGTTGGGGTGTCGCATGACTGAGAACTTGGCTGTTTAAATACCTATTATTGCACAGGTAATTTAATGTAAGTATAAAACTGTTATTTGGGATCACTGCTTGGATCTTGGACCACCCCAGGGCTGCGTTCCTCTGTTTAGCCGTTTGGCCTGGATACCTGAGGGTATGCCATGTTTATATTGATAATTACTTTTCCCTTGAAAGGAATTGTATATTAAATTTCTTGTTATGCTTTGGGATCAGCCCAGTTACTTGTGCCTGAGGGCAGTGTTTTACTTTAGCCCGAGGGCGTTGTTTTCCTAGCCCAAGGGAAGAAGTTATATAGCTCGAGGGCAACGTTTCTTATGCTTGAGGGCAGTAGCTTCCATGCCTGAGGGAAATATTTTGTATTCCTACGGGTTAGATTCCATATGCCTGAGGGCACTATTAATTTTGCCTAAGTGAAAGCCTAAGGGTGTGGTTTTATTATATTAGCATGAGGGCAAGACTGAGGGCGTGGTTTTATTATATTAGCCCGAGGGAAAGTCTGAGGGCGTGGTTTTATTATATTATCCTGAGGGGAAGGTTCTGATTGGACTGAGGGCCTGGTTCTGGTGAGCACAGAATGTTATTAAATTGAATGGTTAAATGAATATTAAAATGGAAATATGACTGGTAAAGTTAGTTACTTTTGAGTACTTCTTAGCTTATTGCATTTAATACTGCACACTGCTGTTGCACATTTTCACTAACAGTTGAGCACATGCCTTTAATGGGTGCCTACTGGGATTTATTTCTCACACCCTGTTTGGGTCATGTTTTCGGCCCAAACAGACTATATTGTTATAGGTTTGGATAAGGTAAAGGGTCCCTATATAGATACTTGATTGTTGGAGAGGAGTAGGAGAGCATGGGACCGAGCTTAGGCTTGCGATGCTGCTGAGTTCCTGTGCACTGTTTTGTTTGGTTTTACTGTACCTTGTACTTTGAGATGTATTGTATCATACTGTATTGCTGTGTAACATGTTCTGGCTGTTTTCTTAGAACTAGAGACATGCTGAATCATTATCTATATAACTGTTGGTTATCTTTTACTTTAGTTTTCCATTTCAGTTGAATGTTGTTTACAGCTTCCGTTGTTTCATGTTTATATGATTCCACTGTGCTACACTTTGATAAATGAGGGCATAGTTTCCCCACTATCAGTCCTTGGCCCTCGCTGCTAGTTGGCAGCCTCTGGCATTTGGGGAAATGCGCTTGAGGTCATGTGACCAACCGGGTTTGGGGCACCCGTTGAGTGGAAACCAGATCCGGGATGTTACAAAGTGGTATCAAAGGGATTATTTTCTTTGAATTAATATTTGGAGCCTTAGTCAGGGATAGGATGAAAATGGTAGTTGGTAATAAGCTATACCTGGGAGTAGCTAACCCGTGTATAGGGAAAATCTAGTCTACCTCGTAATTTTGCAATTATTCTGATTTTGAAAATTTTACAGTTGATTTTATTTTCACCGTTGGGTGAAACACTTGTGATTGTGCTATTTATATGTTATACATGGGTTCTATTTAGCTGAAACCCAATGATGTGAGGGTATTCCATCTCATGCATCATTTAGGCACATGCTAGAAATAACATGCCATGCATAGTTCCATGCCATGTAGGGGCATTAGAAATTGCATGTTGTTGTGATAGTTGTTGTGCTAGAAAAGTAGGATGTTGCGATAGATGATTTGATAAATACCTTCTACGTGATAGGGTATTTTTGTGTGATCTTTTTGATAGGATGGATGTCAAAATTTGGTTTTTGGGGAGTATGGGCCCTCAATGACTGGAAATTGGTGGATCATTGACTTGTTTACTTATGTATAACATGTATAAGATTCCAAAATTTGATTCGTGGGGAGAATGGGCCCTCACGGATTGGAATATGGCACTTAGGTGTTGTTTTTCAGTATTTTATGGGTTCCAGAGTAGTTTTAGAGGCTTACTATCTGGAAAACCAAGGATACACACTGTGTAGTTCCATGGACACACACCGTGTGGTCTTCTATTCGGGAAAAAATGAAAAAAAATGAAGTACACACCTTGTACCCTCAGTACATGCCGTGTAGTCTCTTCCCATGTCATAGACCGTGTGGGCGGGGACACAGGATTGGGAAAGGCTTTGAAAAAACACACCATGTATATGATGTACATGCCATGTAATGTTTACCCGGAGTCCGCCCTTGTAACTAACAACACAGAAGGAGGAGACCTTGAGACATACACGCCGTGTCCACCTTGGAACACGCCATGTAGTCTGACCAGGGGACCCGACCGTGTAGCTAACAAACACAGGTCGGTGTTACCTCTTCTTGAACATGCCGTGTACCTGAGGGACACGCCGTATAGTTATTACCGGTAGGAGACCGTGTGGACTTGACCATGTGGCTGGGGAACAGGGTGATGTACACGCCGTGTGCTGGTGTAACTTGCCATGTAGTGTCAACAGAGTAGTCGGCCGGGTCACGAATGACACTGGAAGTTGGAAATTAAACCATAAATGCCGTGTAGATAATATACACGCCATGTAGTCTTGTTCAATGTGAGCAGTGTGGCTTAGCCGTATAGAAGGACTCAGGTAGGGAAGGAGGATTCAAGTACACATCGTGTATTTAGAAGACACACCGTGTGTTTGGGGTGTTACACGACCAATTTAAGATGGAGTACACGCCCATGTAAATGATTGTGAGAACACACCGTGTAGTATTATACACGCCGTGTAGTCAAGTATTGTAAAATTTTGTAAAATTTCTTTCTCCGTCTCCTTTTTTAGGTCTTGGATAATCTCGATATAAGGTGTGCATTTGACCTTGTAGAGTCATGCCGCCATGACGACCACGCATTGTTTTCCAAGAGAGTGGCAACGATTATACTCCAGATATGGTAGGCCATGGGATACCAGTGGATTCACCAGTAGAGCCAGATGCAGATCCAGCCATTATACCAGACATAGGCACGGATGCGCAGTTCCATGAAGTCTTCATGCAGTTCATGCAGACCTTTCAAGGAGCACCACCGACAGCCACATCTATGGATGATCTGACTCGTATCTTCCAACAGCAGCATCCACCTACATTTTCAGGGTATGGCAGACCACAGGCTGCGAAGTCTTGGCTGGATTCATTGCAGACTATTTTTGAGTATCATGAGACGCCTCCAGGGCGGATGGTCAAGATCGCAACTTATATGTTGCGTGATTCTACCAAGAGGTGCTGGGATGTTACCAATCAGATAGAGAATCACAGAGACATGGAGTGGGAATATTTTTAGACAGCTTTCTATGAATTCTTCTTTCCAGAGATGCTAAGAGCAGATATAGCTCGAGAGTTCATGAATCTGTAGTAGGGTGCTATGTTGGTGATGGATTGTTCTTCTCACTTTACCGAGCTTTAGCGTTTTGCACCCGTTCTGGTGGGTGATGAGACATTGAGGGATAGAAGCTTTGAGGATGGTCTTCAATATGACATCCGAGCACTGGTGAATGTTTTCAGGTTGCCTACTATACATGCTATTGTGAACCAAGCACTAATTACCAAGAGGAACCTACGGGAAGCTAGTGGTGTGGGCCAGGGCAGTTCGACACTAGTTTCTGGTACTATTTCTACTGGTAAGAGGAAGATACAGATAGAGTTCTCTCACGGTGGCAGTACTAGCCATAGGAATGCTTCGGGTGGCCCGATCATGTGCTACTAGTGTGGTAGAGAGGGGAACATGAGACCGCAGTGTCCACATGACCCAGTGGAGTGACGATCTTGCAGCAAGATGGGTCATCTCTAGCATTATTACAGAGCATTTCTGCCGGTGGCTTGTGAGAGGGATTCTGTGCAGACTCCGCATGCGGGAGCAGGACCAGAAGCTTCTTACTAGTCGGGAAACTGGAATACGTGCGGGCATGCAGGTAGAGATGGTGGTCGTGGCCATGGTAGCAAGACACCAGGATCTCAGAGTCATCAGAGTGGGACAACTTAGGGTATCTAGCCTGTGTCACAGGGCCGCGGAACTGGGTAGGCATATGCAGTGAAACATACCCAATAGTAATAGGATCCTGGACCTTCAACTGTCTTAGGTATTGTTCTAGTAGATTCTATCTTATCTTTAGTACTTTTTGATATGGGTGCTACACATAGATTTGTATCTATGCCTGTTGAGGAGATTCGTGGGCTCTGTGTTTCTTCTTCTTTTGAGGTTATGATGCTAGACACTTTGTTAGGAACTAGGACGGCTGGTGTGAGTCAGTGCAGGGAGTGCCCCCTTGAGGTTGGTGGGTGTCACTTTCTATGAGACCTCTATGTATTAGAGATGACGAGCTGTGATGTCATTCTCGGGATGGACTGGTCGGTTCCCTTTCGAGCCTTTGTAGAATTCTATCATTTTAGTGTGCGTTTCACGTCACCAGAGGGCAGAGAGTTTCTATACAAGGGCGAATGGGATGTTCAGGCAGGTCGAGCTGGACCAAAGCATCATGGGGGAGGTGGATTCACAGACCTAATAATGAGTTTATATCTGGATGATCAAGAGACTTGTCAGAAGGATTTCCCTCCAGTGGTTGATCGTTTCAGGGATGTCTTCCCGGACGACTTTTTAGGTCTACCTCTAGAGCGTGAGGTGGATTTCTCTATCGAGCTTGTGCCAGGAGCGACACCGGTGTCCATTCCTCCTTATAGGATGGCTGCACCTGAGTTACAAGAGCTCAAGAGACAGTTAGAGGAGTTACACTCAAAGGGTTTTATCTGACCCAATACTTCTCATTGGGGTTCTCCAGTCCTTTTTGCAAATAAGGTGGACAGTACCCTCAGAATCTGTGTGGATTATCAGAAGCTGAACCAACAGACGGTTAAGAACCGATATCTCTTACCAAGGATTGGTGATCTTTTTGATCAACTTCGAGGTACACGAGTGTTATCGAAGATTGAATTGAGATCTGGATATCATCAGTTGTGAGTTAGACCATCAGATATACCTCTCACAGCCTTCAGAAGTAGGTATGGTCTATACGAGTACTTGATTATGCCTTTTGGACTCATGACCACGCCAGCAATTTTCAAGGCTCTAATGAATCGTGTGTTCCACCCTTATCTGGACTCTTTTGTGGTGGTCTTCATGGATGAAATATTGGTGTACTCTCACACTCGACACAACCATGCCACCCATCTTGAGATCGTACTGAGTACACTGAGAGATCATCATCTATATGCTAAGCTCTCGAAGTGCCACTTTTGGATGGACTAGATTCACTTCTTGGGTCATAGCATCTCAGAGGAAGGAGTTGCAGTAGACCCAGAGAAGGTGAGAGTAGCAGTTTCCTAGGAGCATTCTAAGAACGTGTTTGAGATATAGAGTTTCTTAGGGCTGGATGGTTACTACAGACGCTTCATACATGACTTCTCTCGCTTAGCAGTGCCGTTGACGAGTTTGACTAAGAAGGGTGTGAAGTTCGTTTGGACTGAAGTTTGCGAGACATCCTTTTAGTAGATGAAGGGGAGGTTGACATCAGCACCAATCCTGATACTCCCATAGAAAGGGAAAATATATTCAATTTATTGTGATGCATCAGGTATTGGGCTGGGAACTGTGTTGATGCAGGGAGATTGAGTTGTTGCGTACGAGTATCTGCAGTTGAGGCCACATGAGATGAATTACCCGACACATGACCTCGAGTTGGCTATAGTTGTGCATGCGTTGCGTTGCAGGAGACATTATCTCTTGGGAGAGAATTTTGTGGTTTTCACTGACCACAAAAGTCTCAAATATATCATTACACAGCGTGACTTGAATCTGAGAGATCAAAGGTGGGTTGAGTACCTACAGTCCTTCGATTTTAAACTTGCCAATACACCTAGTAAGGGTAATACAGTTGCTGATGCACTGAGCAGGAAGACTCAGACATAAACGGTTCATGAAGCCAGTGGTGAATGAAAGATTATGCCTTTTTTCTCTGAGATTCATTTGGAGGTGCATGATAGTTTGGGGAAAACCTATCTTTAATCTTTAGTTGTGACTTCTACCCTACTGGATAGAGTGAGGATGAGACAACCATCTGATTCAGAAGGCCTACTTCTACGGGAGTCGGTGGAAAGTGAGGACCCTCCTCCTGGGTGGACGATAGGTGATGATGAGGTACTTCGTTTCCATGGATGATTGTGGGTTCCAGGGGATATACACAAGGAGTTGATGTGGGAGTTTCATGCTTCAGATTGGGAAGTTCATCTTAGAGTTACCAAGATGTACCGTGACTTGAGCTGTTAGTACTGGTGGATGGGTATGAAGAGAGAAGTAGCTGGCTTTGTTATGAGATGTTCAACCTGTCAGCAGGTGAAGGCAGAGCATCAGAGGCTAGCTATACTGTTACAGCAGTTACCCATTCCGGAGTGGAAATGGGATGATGTCATGATGGACTTCATGACTGGGTTGCTAAGGTCCCCTCGAGGCAATGATGCCGTGTGGGTTGTTGTGGACAAACTAACAAAGGTAGATCACTTTTTGATGATCAAGGAGACCTTCAGAGTTAACGAGCTCAGGAGGTTGTATATTTGAGAGGTCGTACGTCTTCATGGTTCCCTCATTCTATCGTTTTAGATAAGGACACCCATTTTACGTCTCATTTCTGGAAGAGTTTTCAGAGGAAACTGGGTACACAGGTGCTTCTGAGCACAACTTACCTCCCTCAGACTGATAGTCAATTAGGACATACGACCCTTAGAGTTCGTGGAGGGGATCTGGTTTTCTTGCGTGTTTCACCGATGTTGGGACATAGGTGGATCAGGAGACAGGGTAAACTTTTACAGAGGTATGTGGGGCCATTTGAGATTCTGGAGAGAGTCGAGCCGGTTGCCTATCAGTTGCAGTTGCCACAGAGGTACCAGGCCATGCATGACATCTTCCATGTATCTTAGCTATGCCGTTATCATTCAGACTCATATTGTAACGGTCTGAAATTACTTCCAGTGGACTACAATTGATACCTATCAGGGCACTCCATGGGTGGCTACACCCCCTGGGCGGGACACACCACCATCCCCAGTGGCAGCCATTTCCTCATGAAGCCCTTGGGCGGAGAGCCATGCTTCGTCCAACGCTCACATGTGAGAGTTCCCAAGGATCAGATACATTCCTACCTCCTTTGCCTCTGATACCAACTGTAGAGACCCGTATCCTGACGTACATGGACATTACATTACATTTGCGGAATACTTAGTACATAACAAAAACACACACTAAAGGATCGTAATAGTTTAGTGTCTTTGGAAACTCGGAACGTAATCTTCTAATCGTGGTGAAAGTTCTTCAATATCTCCCATAAAGGTCATCCCTTTTTTTTATACCTAAAACCTTTCTTTATATCCTGGGGAAAAGAAAACATAAAAGGGTGAGCTCAAATGCTCAGTAAGGGTAAACAAAAGAAATATCAATCACATCATATATATAAGAACATAGCTTTTGGAAATCTTAACCTGCAAAAAAAGCTCATAATATCATAACATGGGATAAATCATAGAAGTGAAATGTAATCACAATAATCATAACATAAAACATGGAACTTTGTGGCATACACACATAATCATAGAGAATCATTTCTTGTTAGTCAAGACTCATTGCCAAGACTATCTTAGTGGACAAAGTCCCTTTCTGAATCGAGTAATCCTCGTTTCAGTCCTGTTTCACTGAATCGGTATAACCTACCATTCCAGCCATGTCTATATCATGAGATATAAAATCTTTACCCAATGCATTGGAGGGAGATATAGGTCCCACCCATCTCTTAATGAATCCTTTCTTATGTGTGCCACAAAATCATAAATCATACATCATTGCATAACCCATGTAATAAAAATGGGATTCTTAAACAAAATGACATCATAAAACCATTCATATAAGATAAAGGAATTCATAAACATAATTCCATCACAACATAGTCAAATCAATGTAAAAATATGGATAGAAACAGAACCCTTTATTATCTTATATGGAAAATAATTTTGATAAAACACTTGAATTGAATTCTTGAGGAAAATATCCTTTCTTCTTCAAAATCAATTTCTTTTCACAAAACATCATGCAATTTTAAAAGAAAGAGATTTTATTGAAAATAGTCATGAAATCTTCTAGAGGAAGCTTTATGAAAATAAGGCTTTATAAAACAGTATAAATCCGTTCGTGCCGTATAAGTTAAAAAAAACATTCTTCGTACTTTTGTCGGAAAAGTCAAAAAGTACTTCGTATAAAAACGACAAAAGATTCCTTTCACACATATTACTAAAAACTCACCGAAGGGTAAAAATGGATTTAAACAATTGTAGGTGGATGGAAATAATATTACATATTGATGAAACATGGATTTGGATGATAAAATACACCCCAGTAAATACTTACGAATAAACAATCTCGGATAAAAATGAGATTGTGATATTTCCCCTTACCTTAGGTCCGACTTGCTTTGTAAGTGTCCGAACCTCCTGTATAATGATTTAAATCATGTTATTGACTTATTACAGAATCATATTCATTGTTATGATATCATATATGGTTCACTTATGACATTATATTACCCGTTCTTTTGTAAATTCCATGTTAAAGAAGCGTTTTGGGTAAAATCGTTTCATTTATCGTAGGTGTTTTGACTTGTTGTTCTTGACATAATTATTACTTATATCATGATTTACTTACTTCCAGAATATAAAATATGATTTATATATCATATATATTCAGTATATATATATATAATAGGTATATAAATAAAATGAAAAACACCGTTCATGGAGACGGTAGTCCGTACGTACGCATGAACGTTGTTTTCCTTTCCTTATTGTCTTGAAATGGAAGTAAGTAGATGACATACATATGTATATATATACATAAATCCAGTAGCTTTATAATGTCATATATTTCATTATTATACTTTATAATCATTCTTAAATGGTTAATATGGAGAATGAATCTCATCGCGTCGTGGAGACGGTATTCCGTACGTACGCACGCGCGGTGATTTCTTTTTCCGTAGGATGGATAGATGGTGAAATAGGGTTGTTTCATACTTATAATAACATATCAATATATGAGTGATACTGATGTTATTACTTCATAATGAAACAACCTAAGAAGAAGAAGTGGAAGAAGAAATAAAGATGAAAGAATTGGTAACGGTAATTACCTCTTCTTTGAAGTGCCTCTTTGAGACCTCCTCTTAGGGCACTAGAATTGGTCTTTGAGGAAGACCAGAACCTCTAGGATGTTGCTAGGGAAGTGGAGAAGAGATTTTGGCAGGGGTTGGCCGAGCTTGAATGCTCAAATTGGTGTGAGGAGGAGGGGGAGGAGGTGTCCTTTTATAAGGGAGGAGAGGGGCACCTTAGGAATATCTCAAAATATTATTTTATATTAAAGTCAAAATCGGTTTATAATGGTTCCAAAGGGTCTTATTTCGAAGCTAAAGTGGGGATGGGTTGAAATACTATCAACCAATATAATTTAGACAAGTTTAGGATATTATTTTAACCTTATCAATTAGATTTAACTCTAAGATAAATAATTTAACTTTTACCGTGTCTTTTTGTTTTCTTTCACTATATGGTTAATACACTTACTATATCATGCCAAACGAACCCAAAATTGTATATTATTAATAAATATATCCTTATCTAAGTCATTTGGCCGAACCTTAGATTTTTAGGAATAAAATAACAATTAATAATATAATATTTGATTTAAAAACTATTTTGTGTCAATTTTGACACTATTTGATATATGATTTTTGTGAAAGTCATAACAGAATTAAATGTTCGAACCAAGTTGATTAAATCAACATTAATATATCATAGTAACCTAGAAAATTAGTGGAATTCATAAAAAGTCTTGAATTACATTTATTTTGGTATTTATATTATCGATTATGTCAATATTTCATTAATAAGATAATTACTGCATCATCTTTGTGTCATAAATAAATTAAATTATTTGATTTTTAAAAATTACAAATAAAATACCATTATGTAGGAAATCTTTTTATCTTTTTAATGAATATTTACAATCGAATTTATCTTATGTATAACCCCATATTAAAAATGATTTACTTATTAAAATTTGATTTTAACTATTTTAACCCTTCTTTAAATAAATTAATAATAAATGTCCTAATCTAATCCAAGTGGGCCTAAATGGTCATATTTTATTCCTAAGTTTGTTTTTGGTCGAATTACACTTGTCCAATAGAATTAGGATATGTGTTAGGGTAATATTAATATCATATTTACCTTTAGTTACCCTATTTACTATTAATTGCGGTAAAAAAAAGTAAAAAGTTACTATTCACCAAAAAATTATTTTCATCTCATTGAACCACATTTTAGTCCTTGATATTAACCGTGTCTCTCGGATTTTCGAAATTCCATTCACAGAAGCGGTAAAATTAAGTTTTATGCAAAATTCAGTTTTTTAACCTACCACTTAGTGATTTCACTATTCATCAAAAATTGAAAGTTTTCAGAAAAATACCAAAATTTCACCCTAGGCTAATTTTGATATTCCGAATCCAAAAATGAAGTCCATTTTGAAAAATAAAATTTATAAAATTTCAAAAAGTGGTTATTACTATTCATAACGGCTAGTTTTAATAATATTTTAATAGCATATCGTTGTTTAGTGAAACTCGGTATTGCGTATTACACACGCTATCGAGGAAGGTCGCGATTGCGTGTAATGCAAGGCAAGTCAAGGATGCGTGTTGTGCAAGCTCCTTTTGGTGTAGCGTACAACACAAGACATTAGTGAAATAAAAAAGAATATTTTTCATAAAATCTCGGGCTGTTACATTCTACCCCCCTTAAAATGAATTTCGCCCTCGAAATTCGTCGGGGTTATAAATGGTTTACTATTCGAAAGTTTCTTTAATAGAAACCCACATCGTAAAAAGGAATATCAAAACCAATCTTTAAAAACAAAAGTATGAAATGTAACGGTTACCCAAATAAACTAATCATTGGGTTTCCACATAGGTGAAAATATGGATATGGAAGAAAAATCTAACCATCATGTTCTGATGGAGAGTGGTAGAGAACATGGCTATGGAAAAGCCAATAATCACAAATCCATAAATTTGTGACGATCTAAGGTACCATCTGATTCATTAGGTATAAGAGAACTAGGACAACATTTTTGGTTTTCAATATCATTTCCCTAAAGTTAAAGAATTTGAATTAGAATAAATACTTACTTTATTTTGGTACAATCTCACTGTTGTTCGTGCCTTTAACAATTTCCACTTCATCTCTTAAATAAACGAAGTTGAATTTGTTATTCGTGAAGTGTTAGCAGATCATGTGATAGAATGACGGGTCATTCCATCTGTTTCAAACAAAAGGTTAGCAAAATTATATACATAAGTCGATCTATAGTGAGATTAATCACATATGGTTTCTAAAATGGACTTATACTTCATATATCATACTGCTTAATATGATAAAACTAGTTTCTACTAAACAGGGACTTCCTGTAGGTCAGTGGTAGGCGATAAAGGCCAGTCGCACTTCGGTTGTGGGTTCGATTCCTACAGCCTTGTCCGAAGCGATGGGCTGTCGCCCGTCCTGCAGGTTGTCCTTTTTCTAAAACTACGTTACTATAACATCCCATCAATAATATCGAAAATCTTCTATCCTTAAACAATACTAACTTATGTCCAACATAATCCAGTCTAATCTTTAGGCTTATACATAATACTGCAGTCCACTCTCATAATATAGTGACAACGATTACCAGAGATTTAATACTGTCGTTGATCCCCACATATCATAAGATATGTCTTGTTGGTCACATTCCAAACATTCAAAGTCCTTAATCGTGTATTCTCTTGAATACCTTAGTGAAAACATGAGTGCAGTTAAAAGTTAACACTTTCCACATACCAAAATCCTCAAAATTCTATATACTCAAACCATGATATCACTTAGTCTTTATATCAATCATGAGCTCATGAATACAATCAAACGTCTCATTGTCTTCTTATCCTTTCATTATGCCCTTATCATCTACTTTCCAAAAGTATCTGAATAACCTTTCATGGTAATACACTTAAGGAAAGACAACAGTGTAACAATCCTTAGATGTCTCCTTATTCCAACACTACACATGATAAACATGTAATCATTCCACTACATTCTTAGACCATTGACCGAGCTTCAACATTTCTTTCATCTCACATATCATTTGTAGTTTCTTCATCATCGTCAACATAAATACTTCCCATACGACCATCCTGATTCTCTTCATGAGACTTTCCCTTAGGGAATTGGTTTGCATAATGCCCGTATATTCCACATTTAAAGCATTTTACCATTGTTGATGTCGTATCAATACCATTATCCTCATCCATGGTGTTAATTGAACCTTTTCCTTTGCACTTACTTGCTTTGTGTCCTTCTTTTCCACACCCAAAGCATCTTCTAGTTCCTTTGAAACATTATCCTTTATGCCTCTTCCCACATGAATTACATAGGGGAAATTGAACTTTCTTTCCTCTATGATCTTCATGAAACTCCATCTTTCTCTTATTAGCCGAGTCAGGAAACTTACCAAATTTTACTTTATTGATCATATTATGAGATTGCTGATTCGGCATAATAATGATTTTTGGACTTCCAAATCCCATTTCATTTTGTTGCTCATGAAAAATATCATTCCATTGTCCATCATATCCTCCATTATCGTGAATCACCTTGTTTCCAGCCATTTTCTAAAACCCAAAAAGAATAGTGTGAGAGGGAAAAATAATGCTAGGGAAAACAACATAATAAAGGGGTAGTACCCTCAATATCTAACATCTTAGGTTAAATTCGAAGATCGTTAGCGCAATTCTAGGACTATAACCTATAGGTATACTTAACCTTAGAGACATCCCTAGACATACCTTAGAAATATCTCTAGGGATCTCACTAACGTTTTCGCATCCTAGTTTCCAAAGGTTGACTAAACCTTTCCTCTGATACCAACTGTAACGGTCTGAAATTACTTCCAGTGGACTACAATTGATACCTATCAGGGCACTCCATGGGCGGCTACACCCCCTGGGCGGGACACACCACCATCCCCAGTGGCAGCCATTTCCTCATGAAGCCCTTGGGCGGAGAGCCATGCTTCGTCCAACGCTCACATGTGAGAGTTCCCAAGGATCGGATACATTCCTACCTCCTTTGCCTCTGATACCAACTGTAGAGACACGTATCCTGACGTACATGGACATTACATTACATTTGCGGAATACATATTACATAACAAAAACACACACTAAAGGATCGTAATAGTTTAGTGTCTTTGGAAACTCGGAACGTAATCTTCTAATCGTGGTGAAAGTTCTTCAATATCTCCCATAAAGGTCATCCCTTTTTTTTTACCTAAAACCTTTCTTTATATCCTGGGGAAAAGAAAACATAAAAGGGTGAGCTCAAATTCTCAGTAAGGGTAAACAAAAGAAATATCAATCACATCATATATATAAGAACATAGCTTTTGGAAATCTTAACCTGCAAAAAAAGCTCATAATATCATAACATGGGATAAATCATAGAAGTGAAATGTAATCACAATAATCATAACATAAAACATGGAACTTTTTGGCATACACACATAATCATAGAGAATCATTTCTTGTTAGTCAAGACTCATTGCCAAGACTATCTTAGTGGACAAAGTCCCTTTCTGAATCGAGTAATCCTCGTTTCAGTCCTGTTTCACTGAACCGGTATAACCTACCATTCCAGCCATGTCTATCTCATGAGATATAAAATCTTTACCCAATGCATTGGAGGGAGATATAGGTCCCACCCATCTCTTAATGAATCCTTTCTTATGTGTGCCACAAAATCATAAATCATACATCATTGCATAACCCATGTAATAAAAATGGGATTTTTAAACAAAATGACATCATAAAACCATTCATATAAGATAAAGGAATTCATAAACATAATTCCATCACAACATAGTCAAATCAATGTAAAAATATGGATAGAAACAGAACCCTTTATTATCTTATATGGAAAATAATTTTGATAAAACACTTGAATTGAATTCTTGAGGAAAATATCCTTTCTTCTTCAAAATCAATTTCTTTTCACAAAACATCATGCAATTTTAAAAGAAAGAGATTTTATTGAAAATATTCATGAAATCTTCTAGAGGAAGCTTCATGAAAATAAGGCTTTATAAAACAGTATAAATCCGTTCGTGCCTTATAAGTTAAAAAAAACATTCTTCGTACTTTTGTCGGAAAAGTCAAAAAGTACTTCGTATAAAAACGACAAAAGATTCCTTTCACACATATTACTAAAAACTCACCGAAGGGTAAAAATGGATTTAAACAATTGTAGGTGGATGGAAATAATATTACATATTGATGAAACATGGATTTGGATGATAAAATACACCCCAGTAAATACTTACGAATAAACAATCTCGGATAAAAATGAGATTGTGATATTTCCCCTTACCTTAGGTCCGACTTGCTTTGTAAGTGTCCGAACCTCCTGTATAATGATTTAAATCATGTTATTGACTTATTACAGAATCATATTCATTGTTATGATATCATATATGGTTCACTTATGACATTATATTACCCGTTCTTTTGTAAATTCCATGTTAAAGAAGCGTTTTGGGTAAAATCGTTTCATTTATCGTAGGTGTTTTGACTTGTTGTTCTTGACATCATTATTACTTATATCATGATTTACTTACTTCCAGAATATAAAATATGATTTATATATCATATATATTCAGTATATATATATATAATAGGTAGATAAATAAAATGAAAAACACCGTTCATGGAGACGGTAGTCCGTACGTACGTACGCATGAACGTTGTTTTCCTTTCCTTATTGTCTTGAAATGGAAGTAAGTAGATGACATACATATGTATATATATACATAAATCCAGTAGCTTTATAATGTCATATATTTCATTCTTATACTTTATAATCATTCTTAAATGGTTAATATGGAGAATGAATCTCATCGCGTCGTGGAGACGGTATTCCGTACGTACGCACGCGCGGTGATTTCTTTTTCCGTAGGATGGATAGATGGTGAAATAGGGTTGTTTCATACTTATAATAACATATCAGTATATGAGTGATACTGATGTTATTACTTCATAATGAAACAACCTAAGAAGAAGAAGTGGAAGAATAAATAAAGATGAAAGAATTGGTAACGGTAATTACCTCTTCTTTGAAGTGCCTCTTTGAGACCTCCTCTTAGGGCACTAGAATTGGTCTTTGAGGAAGACCAGAACCTCTAGGATGTTGCTAGGGAAGTGGAGAAGAGATTTTGGCAGGGGTTGGCCAAGCTTGAATGCTCAAATTGTTGTGAGGAGGAGGGGGAGGAGGTGTCCTTTTATAAGGGAGGAGAGGGGCACCTTAGGAATATCTCAAAATATTATTTTATATTAAAGTCAAAATCGGTTTATAATGGTTCCAAAGGGTCTTATTTCGAAGCTAAAGTGGGGAGGGGTCGAAATACTATCAACCAATAGAATTTAGACAAGTTTAGGATATTATTTTAACCTTATCAATTAGATTTAACTCTAAGATAAATAATTTAACTTTTACCGTGTCTTTTTGTTTTCTTTCACTATATGGTTAATACACTTACTATATCATACCAAACGAACCCAAAATTGTATATTATTAATAAATATATCCTTATCTAAGTCATTTGGCCGAACCTTAGATTTTTAGGAATAAAATAACAATTAATAATATAATATTTGATTTAAAAACTATTTTGTGTCAATTTTGACACTATTTGATATATGATTTTTGTGAAAGTCATAACAGAATTAAATGTTCGAACCAAGTTGATTAAATCAACATTAATATATCATAGTAACCTAGAAAATTAGTGGAATTCATAAAAAGTCTTGAATTACATTTATTTTGGTATTTATATTATCAATTATGTCAATATTTCATTAATAAGATAATTACTGCATCATCTTTGTGTCATAAATAAATTAAATTATTTGATTTTTAAAAATTATAAATAAAATACCATTATGTAGGAAATCTTTTTAGCTTTTTAATGAATATTTACAATCGAATTTATCTTATGTATAACCCCATATTAAAAATGATTTACTTATTAAAATTTGATTTTAACTATTTTAACCCTTCTTTAAATAAATTAATAATAAATGTCATAATCTAATCCAAGTGGGCCTAAATGGTCATATTTTATTCCTGAGTTTGTTTTTGGTCGAATTACACTTGTCCAATAGAATTAGGACATGTGTTAGGGTAATATTAATATCATATTTACCTTTAGTTACCCTATTTACTATTAACTGCGGTTAAAAAAAGTAAAAAGTTACTATTCACCAAAAAATTATTTTCATCTCATTGAACCACATTTTAGTCCTTGATATTAACCGTGTCTCTCGGATTTTCGAAATTCCATTCACAGAAGCGGTAAAATTAAGTTTTATGCAAAATTCAGTTTTTTAACCTACCACTTAGTGATTTCACTATTCATCAAAAATTGAAAGTTTTCAGAAAAATACCAAAATTGCACCCTAGGCTAATTTCGATATTCCGAATCAAAAAATGAAGTCCATTTTGAAAAATAAAATTTATAAAATTTCAAAAAGTGGTTATTACTATTCATAACGGCTAGTTTTAATAATATTTTAATAGCATATCGTTGTTTAGTGAAACTCGGTATTGCGTATTACACACGCTATCGAGGAAGGTCGCGATTGCGTGTAATGCAAGGCAAGTCAAGGATGCGTGTTGTGCAAGCTCCTTTTGGTGTAGCGTACAACACAAGACATTAGTGAAATAAAAAAGAATATTTTTCATAAAATCTCGGGCTGTTACACATATCACGTCTTTCAGCCAGAGGATGTTGAGATTCAGATAGACATGTCCTTTGAGGAGCATATGATTCATATCATGGATAGGAGCACAAAGGTTCTCTGAGGCCGGTCAGTTCCTCTCGTATGGGTGCTATGATAGTATGGCCGAGTGCAGGACAAAACCTCAAAGCGGGAGACTGACGTACATGCTCAGTGGCCAGAGTTGTTCTGAGCATTATCTTTATCACCCTTGGAATGGAAATCCAGGGATGAATTGATTTAAGGGGGGAAGTTTGGAAGAACTTGGTTCTTATTCTTGAGGTACGAGTTTCTTCTTTTCCCTTTTCCATAAGTGTTGTTAATAAAATAAGGAAAATGGGGAAAAATCACAATTTTGTAGGTACACACCATGTACTTGTCCACACGCTGTGTACTTTGGCCGTGTGGGATGAGTACACAAGGCGTGTAGCCATGCTGGAGATGAAAGGTGTAAAAACCGACTACACACCGTGTAGTGGGTATTCACACATGGTGTAGTCAGTTGGTAGGAAAATAGTAGGTCGGTGGCTAGCTGAGAAACAATATATGTTGTATACTCAGGAATACACATCGTGTACTCATGTCGACAGGTGAATAGTGCCGCGGTGGAAAGAATCCCCCAGAGGAACAATTAAAAAATGAATAGTACACGTCATGGACTCAATAGTACATGCCGTGTAGTCTGTTTTTTTGCTTAAAATGGGCAGTAGAATCCTCTATTCACATAGGAAGCTTAGAACCGAAGGAGAACTTGTAAGAGACGGCTGGAGCTTTGGAGATCACCCGATCGAGCACCGAGAATCCAATTCCACCTCCGTCTATCTCGTTGGAACCGTACGGGTAAGCCCTCCCCTCTCCTTGATCCGTTCTTACGAATTATTTCCAAGGGGAAGTTATTTAAGTTTGAACATGAATTATTTTACCTCATATCTACATCGTTATTGGATTATTCGAGGATCATCGTTCACTTATACCGATCGGGGGCGATCGAGGTAGGTGTTCTGGTGTTTAATTTCCAACTACTATGTGTTTTTGTGTACCATTGTGCTATGAACCCACGTTGGGGTGTCGTATGGCTGAGGCCTTGGCTGTTTAAATACCTAGAATTGAAAAGGTAATTTAATGTAAGTACCAAACTTCTATTTGGGATCACTGCTTGGATCCAGGACCACCCCATGGGTGCGTTCCTCTGTTTAGCCGTTTGGCCCGGATACCCGAGATTATGCCATGTTTATATTGATCATTAATTTTTCCTTGAAAGGAATTGTATATTAAATTGATTTTTATGCTTTTGGCTCGGCCCGGTTACTTGCGCCTGTGGGAAATGTTTTACTTTATCCTGAGGGCATTGTTTTCTTAGCCCGAGGGCATAAGTTTTATATCCTGAGGGCAACGTTTCTTATGCCTGAGGGCAGTAGCTTCCATGCCTGAGGGCAATATTCAGTATGCCTGAGGGCGAGATTCCATACGCCTGAGGGAACTATTAGTTTTTCCTGAGGGAAAGCCTGAGGGAGTGGTTTTATTATATTATCCTGAGGGAAAGCCTAAGGGCGTGGTTTTATTATATTAGCCTGAGGACAAGCTTGAGGGCGTGGTTTTATTATATTAGCCTGAGGGAAATCCTGAGGGTGTGGTTTTATTATATTATCCTGAGGGAAAGGTTCTGATTGTCCTGAGGGATTGGTTCTGGTGATCACATAATGTTATTAAATTGAATGGTTAAATGAATATTAAAATGAAAATATGACTGGTAAAGTTAGTTACTTTTGAGTACTACTTAGCTTATTGCATTTACTACTGCACACTACTGTTGTACATTTTCACTGACAGTTAAGCACAGGCCTTTGGTGGGTGCCTAATGGGATTTATTTTTCACACCCAATTTGGGTCATGTATTCAGCCCAAACAGACTATAATTTTGCAGGTGTGGATAAGGGAAAGGGTCCCTATACAGGTAATTGATTGTTGGAGAGGAGTAGGAGAGAATGGGACTGAGCTTAGGCTTGCGATGCTGCTAAGTTACTATGCACTATTTTGTTTTGTTTTACTGTACCTTGTACTTTGAGTTGTATTGTATCGTATTGTATTGTTGTGTAACATGTTCTGGCTATTTTCTTAGAACTAGAGAAATGTTGCATCATTATCTATATAACTTTTTTTTATATTTTACTTCAGTTGAATGTTGTTTACGGCTTCCGCTATTGAATGTTTATATGATTCCGCTGCACTACACTTTGATAAATGAGGGCATAGTTTCCCCACTATCAGTCCTTGGCCCTCACTTCTAGTCTCCAACTATTGGTGTTTGGGGAAATGCGCTTGAGGTCATGTGACCAACCGGGTTCAGGGCACCCGTTGAGTGGCAACCGGATCCGGGACGTTACATATAGTATGAATGAAAATAATAGATAAATGGATCCAATATGAGGGAATAATTTTTGATCATGGGAGAGGAGGAAAGATTCTAGAAACAACCACATGTAACAAATTTGGGAAGAAACATTTGGAGAAATATTTTCATGTATGTGTAAAGTGATATAAATGTAGAAGAGATGACCATATAGAAAAAAATTGTCATAGTGTGGTGAAGCCTCAACATCACAATAAAAAAATGGGTATATGGTGCAGGAAAAACCTAAATTTTAATGATTTAAGTGTGTAAAACATGGGAACTTTAAAAATAATTGTCCACTATAGAATATAATATAGGGTAACCAACATCAACCTTAACATAGTCCAAGGAAGTACGGTCATGCTTTTGAAATCATAATGGCTGACGTAGAGGATCTAAGCAATGTAGTGGAAGGTAAATTCATTGTTCTCTAAAAGATAGAAATTACTTTGTTTGAATCTAATTTTACACATTCCTTTATTTAATCCAAGTCTGAAAAAAAACATATAATCAAATGAAGAACTCTTATAAGTATAATTATCAGTTAAAACTATTTGAGGAATTATCTGAACATCAAAGATGTTAGAAACTCTATTATCAACTTTGGTGAGTAATATAAAATCACAAATCTAGTATTGATTCCCATGGTAGACACTATAATAGGGATGGAATGGATCCCAAAGTATAATACTAAGATCAAATACAGAATAAAGAAACTTTCAATGGTATTGAATGGAAAACCTAAAGTTATTTTCAATGAAGAGATATCCCAACCGAAACTCTATCTAAAAGAACCTCCTATATCCTCATTTATGGAAATTTCTGGTGAAGGAAAAGAATAAAGATAACATCTAAAGATAAAAAATGTCTCCATTTTTCAAGAATACATTGATTTATTTCCTAGAGAGTTACTTGGACCTCCACTAGAAAGAGAGGTAGATTTATCAATTAAAATCATCCTTAGATCCAAGGAAATATCAAAGAAACCATATATAAGGAAATATGTAGAATTAGAAGAATTATGGAAGAGAATTCAAGATATTTTCGGGAAATATATAATTTGATCAAGTGTGTCTCCATGGGGAGAACCTATTCTATTTTTGAAGAAGAAGGATCGATCAATGGGGTTATGAATTGATTATAGAGAAATTAATGGGATCATAATGAAGAACAAATATTCTCTTCCAAGTATTGATGATTTATTTGACAAAATTAATTGGGATAAATTCTTTTCCAAGATTGATCTCTAATTGGGGTATCATCAGTTAAGGGTGAAGAAAGAATATTTCCCAATGTCTACCATCCAAAAAAGATATGAGCATTCTGAGTTTTTTGTTATGACCTTCAACTTGAATAATTCTCCTGACATATTTATGGATTTAATTGAAAAGTCATTAAATATTACCTTAATTAGTTTATGGTGGTCATTATTGATGATATTTTGATATATTCCAAAAGTTTCAAGGATAAAGAGGATCATTTAAGGGTTATTTTACAAACTTTAATGAATGAGAAGTTATTTGGTAAATGTAGTAAATGTGAATTCTAGTTATAATAAGTTGCATTTTTGGGGAACATTATAACCAGTGAAGGAATATCTATTGATCCTACCAATGGAAAGTCAATGTAGGAGTAGCCACATCATTCTACTATAACTAATATTATTAGTTTCCTTAATCTATACAAATACTATATAAGTTTTATAAAAAACATTTCATGTATTTCTAATACACTAAACATTTTAACTCGAAAAGGAGTTAAGTTTATCTGAAAAAATTTGTGTAAATAAAGTTTCAATGAAATTAATAAAAGGTTAGTTAGTTCAAAAATTATAAATTTACCCTCTAGGGGAGAATGATTTATCATTTATAGTGATGAATCCTTAAATTTAATTGGATGTGTACTCATGAAAAAGTGATTTCTTATGTATCATGATAATTAAATCCATGTGAAAAAACTATCCAACTCATGACCTTGAGTTAGTTGTAGTCATATTTTCTCGAAGGATATGGAGACACTATATTTAAGGGAAAAATGTTATATATACATAGAACACAAAAGCCTGAAGTATATATTCACATTGAATGATCTCAACTTGCGTCAGCAAAGATGGAAAGAGCTAATCAATGACTATGATTTCCCTTTTCACTACCATCCAGGAAGGGAAAATAAGGTAGCTGATGCTATTATCAGAAAATAACCTTCTACATTATCCATGATGTGGATTGAGAAATACCCTATATTCTTGGATAGGAAAAGGATAGACCTATAAATATTAATGTAAATGGAATATATTCTACATTTACCAAATGATTTATAAACTATCCATCAAAGAGGGAATCAAGTATGAAAAAAGGGATGCTCTAAATTTTTAAAATAAGGTGAAATCAATAAATGAGGGGAATCATAATGAATTCCACATCTAAAAATATGGCTTCATTTTGTTTAGAACTAGATTTGTCATTCCTTCATCGCCCGAGATACAAAAATAGCTATTGGATAGTTCAAATAGTTCATCTTTCTCTATCCATCATCGAATTACCAAGATATACTAGGATATTTGAGATCAATTTTTATGGTTCATCATAAAGAATAAGATCGCTGAGTATTTCTAGAAGTTATTGGTATGTAATAAAGTTAATCATAGTGACAGAAGTCCATAGGGATGATGCAATCATTGCCTATACCCATATGGAAATAGTAGAACATCACCATAGAATTTTTCACAAGTCTATTTATGACATCTAAAGGAAATAATGTGATGTGCGTTATGGTGGAATGAATCACCAATAATACCCACTTAATATATATTTAGGAATATTTCTTTCTTAATTAACTTTCTAAGATATACGTAAGGGAAGTTGTGAGGTTACATGGGGTACCACTTTCTATCATTTTTTATTGTGTTCCAAAGTTAACTTCTAAATTCTTGAGAAGTATTCAATATACTCTGAATACTTAATTTAATTTTAGTATGAACTATCACCCATAAACTGATGACCAATATGAAAGGACCATTCAGACACTTAAAGACATGCTGAGATCATGTTCAATGGAATATAAAGGTGGATGGGATCCACATCTCCCATTAGTTGATTTATCATAAAATAACAAATTCTACTTGATTATTCGAATGGATCCATATAAATCACTATATGGGAAGTGATATAGAACTCATAATTTTTAGGATGAAGTTACTGAATAGAATATACTTGGACCTAATCTTGTTCAAGATATGAAAAAAAGGATCAATCCATCCAACAATATTTAAAAGTTTCTTAGAGTTTTAAGAAGAGGTATGATAACAATCGTTTAAGGGAATTGGAGTTTTAAGTTTGAGACAATGTTTTCTTGATAATATTACTATGGAAGAGAGCTATGTGGTTTAAAAAGAATGTAAATATTAGGCTTCGGTACATTTTCCCCTTTGATATCCTTTATTTCATATGAGTAGTGTCATACTGACTATCACTTTCACCAAACATGGCTCAAGTTCATGATGTGTTACTCAAATATCTCTTGAGGAAGTAAACACCTAGTCCATCACATGTATTGAATATAGTGGTGGTACAAATAGAGAATGAAATTCCTTATGAGGAGCATCTGGTGAAGATATTATACCATAAATACAAAATAATTTGAAACAATACAACTCACATTGTAAAATTTCTATAGAAAAACCATAAGTATGAAGAGGCTATGTGGGAATCAGAGGAAATGATGAAACATAAGTACACTAATCTATTATCAACTGAGAATATGAGTTGAAATTTTGGGGAAATAATTTATAATGGGAGGAATAATGTAATGACCTATAATTTATTACTAATATTTGTTTCCTGAATAA
This sequence comes from Viscum album, assembly GCA_963277665.1. Lineage (NCBI taxonomy): Eukaryota > Viridiplantae > Streptophyta > Magnoliopsida > Santalales > Viscaceae > Viscum > Viscum album. The sequence goes on along the minus strand of OY728139.1, from coordinate 1,230,120,842 downwards.
TGAGTCTTATATTATATAGTATTACATATATACACCGCAAAAATAAATTAACAAAACTTTATTTCATCTTTGAAAATCATTAAATTAATAGCAACTAAACCCATGAAAATTAAAAACATTACAGTGAGATGAAAAATAAAAAATAACAAAATTATAATGGGAAAAATTGGATCTTTCCAACCAGCTAGAATTATCACCTCTACAAACAATACTATATAAAAGAAACAGAATATTAGTAAACCAATCTATATATTAGAAAATTAAAATATAAAAACTTGGGAGTAATTATAGTGAATTTTTAATAAAATAATGAATAGGTATTTATAGGTGGTAATATGACCGTTGGAATAGTAATATCACCATTGAAATAGTAACTTGATCATTGTGAATAGTAACATGACCATTGTGAATAGTAACATGCCCATTAGAATAATAGTTTGACCTAAAAATAATAAAATGTGATATAAATAATATTTATTACGAGTAATTTAAGAAAATATAAATATTATAATTATATAAAATAAATTTCTGGATAAAAAAACTCAAAGAAGTTATAATCACCTTTTTAATAAATTGTATTTTAATGTATTTCACAAAAATCATAATTTTCAGTTTAAAAATTTAAATTACCAATTTTAGAAAATTATTTTGATAAAATGAATTTCATATATGTAATCAAAACATAAAAATTTTCCAATGGTTATTTTTTGATAATTTTATGAAATACTTTAATCTTTACATGAATAGTAACAAATGTTGTTTATCAAAAACTACATGTTTTAGGAAATAATGATGATTCAATAATTACTTAATAAATGATGAATTAGTTATTTAATCCCAAATTAAATTTAATATGATAAAAGGGTCATTTATAAAAATTATACTTAATTTACAAACATAAAAAGACTTTTCCAAAGTCTAAAGTCAAAAATATTTAATTAAATTAATGATTTTCATTTTTTCCCACATTTATTTTGATTAAACTAATAAATTTAGATTATAAGGTTTTTTAAAGTCTTAAAATCATATTATTTAATTAAAATATATTTTAGAATGCCAAAAATGTTACTATTCAAAGGTTTACCTTGATATTATATTTTATTCAATATTTTTATCCTAAAAATACCCATATCCTAATGTATAAATAACCCCACTCCCTGCCCTTGGAAAACCACTCATGTGTCACTTACCAAAGTAAAATATTTGCCTAAATTACATCCCATAACCTAAATTTAATACCTTGGGACATTTTTGAGTAAACCAACTCCAAAAATCAAAGGACTTTTGTGGTGTGGATAATAAGAAACACTGAGAAAAGGGTTTGGGTTCATCAATTCATTCACCCTTTTTCTTCTTCTCTTCCTTTTTTTCTCTATAATTTTTTTAAAAAATATTATATGGTTAATTAAGTAGTATTTAAATTAAATTATTGATTTTAACTTACTCTAATTATTTAATTTACAACATATTTAAACTTCATACTTATCTTTTACCCATTTTTTCAATGTACTGTCAACGATCAGTTAACTTCCCATGAAGAAATTTCCAACTCTATATATATCACAACTATTATGTATGTTTATCATAAATTATTTAAAATATAAAATGGATAAATATAATTATTTCTAAGATGATGTAGTTAATTTTAATAATTCATAAATAGTAATTAATCAAGATCATTAAATAAAAAAAAGGTGAGAAAGTTTAAGGAAAATATCATATCAAAACATTTCATCTTTAATTATGGAAATTAATAAATATAATAAAATGATTATAATTGATAAATAAAGATAAAAATGAATATAATTAACTTTTGGTTCCATGTTTTAATAAACCTAAGTCTATTATTTAGAAGGTAGAAAGGAGAAGAAATAAACCAGGATTTATGGTAAGAAAATTATCCACTTCCTCTTTTCTGTTCAAGTACCTCTTTTATGTAATTTGTTTTTAAAATGTTAGATTATAATATTTTCATACTGTTTTTATCATCCCATTACTTCTATAATAGTGTTTTAACAATGGGATACCTTCATCCCCTCCCATTTTTTACATTTTCTTAACCCACATTTTACACCGTCATGCTGCCAAATTCATTTCTTCAATTTCTCTCTTTAACATGAACTTTTTTACAATGTGAATACCCAAAACATTTACCTATACATGGGTATTAGCCTAGATGTAAATATAATTTATTGATTCATGTTTCTACATTTATAGAACCCACAACCCCTTTCTGTGGGTAAAAAATGATGTAATTTTCAAGTGTTTATGAACTTATATACTCAATGATGAAATCAATTATTCATTTTACATGGGTTATATTGAAATGTTTTATTCTGATATTTGTGGAACACATTAATTAATACATATAAATAGTGTGCCCTGATATCAATCTAATGCATGGGGTAAATAATTAATCTCTAGATATGACATGTTTCAAAATACCTCGGTGAATAACCTTGGTAATTATGATTGATGACACCTTAGTGATTAACCTTGGTAATATTCTTATGAATGCCTAAATTTTATGTTGTATCCACATATCCATACTATTTATCATGTACTTATTATTATTCTCTTATGTTATTCCTAATTTATTATCCATGATGGTCATTTATGTTTCATTGCCTTTGTTTATTCCCTTAATGGGATTTATACCCAACCATTTCATTTGATGTATGACCCTTGGATATGATATGTATTAAACGTAACTTATTAAGAACCTATGAATAATATTTTAAAGTGGATTATAATTTTCTTATATTATTTAGGCAGTATATTTCTAGGTTCCAAGAAACTAAATCTCAAAAGATCATGTATTTTTTTAAGTTTAGTACAATGAAATGAAAGTTCTATATATTAAAAAGTTGGGATGAAAAAAAAATCATGATAAAAAAATAATTTTTTAAAAAGGTTGGTAATAATTTAATCATGTTTTTAATTATTGAATCCAAGCCTCTTTCAATATCCATCTATAATGTTTATTTTCCTTGGTGAGATCCCTCCCCATCCAAGTGATATTATTAACTTAAAATGGAAAAGGGTAAAAGAGAGGAAGAGAAAAACACTTGAGAACCTCTCAGATGAGTAAAACTAAAAAATTATCTCATTTACACAATACTAATGAAAACCAAGCACTATATTTTATTTCTCTTAATGGAATAGAGACCAACATCATTAAGTGACCTATATTTTTTCTAATCAAGACTCAGATTGTTTTTGAGTTTTGAAGTCCCTAGTTCTATAATAGAGAAAAATGGTAAATATATCCCTCTACTTGGCCTTAGAAAAAATTTCCAAGTGTTCTGTTAATTTTGGGGTGCACTGTTTACCACTGAGTTGTGTTTTTGTGGAATTAAGAGCATGTTTATTTTTTTAATATATTTTTAATATTTATTAAATAAATAAATAAATAATAATCATATTTGAATAAATGGGTATATTTAATAAATGGTATATTCAATGAAAATTTAGTATCCACAGTTGTGTTTGTAATAATGGGGGTTTCTTAAGAATGGTATAATTTCTGTTTGATCTTTGATACCTAAAATAAGATGTTTCAAGCCTTTAATTAAATCTTCAATTGATATAGTGACAAGGAATTTTTCATAAAACCTTGACTTTATTTTGAATAATATTTTATAACGTGGGTTTGAACCATTTTTGTTTAATTTGTGATATACATGCCTAAAAATATTATATAAAATATGATATATTAATTTCTTTTAGTATATGCACAAATTATTATGAAGAGTCATCTGTAAACCCTAAATGAAACTCCAGATAGGAAGTCCATCACTGAATTTGGATTCAAGATGTGATGTTTACCAATGGGTGGTAATTTGGTAATTTTCTGGGATGATTTTTTTTACGTAGATGAATGGTTGCAGTATAATCAAATTAATATAATTGACTTAAGTAATTCATTTTAATTATGGATTATGTTTATAAAATTTTTTATATGGAAAGAGATGGTTTCAATTTTGGGGAAATATTTATGGATATTAGATATCTATATATTTTTTAATGGGTTTAACTATAATTGTATAACGTTAATGGGAGTTTTAAAAGGTGTAATTATTGAATTCTTTATAGAGAGCGGGGAGTCATAATTATAGAATTTATTAGGGGATTTTATGGCAGGATAATGGGAAGAAAATTAGATGGTAGATTAATTGGTTTTAACGTCACTAAATATAAAAATATTTTCCTATTCTCTAAAACTCTCTATTATCCACATTATTTGGTGAAAAAACCTTAGAGGAATTGGCGAGAAAAGAAGATTGACGTTCTTGAAGAATTAAATATTGGTGCGTGCATTATTCCAAGAGTAAGTGGATCATGTGACAATGATGAACCAACCACGAGGTAGGGTATTCACATTTTTGTTTTAATTTTTTATTCAAGTCATTTTTTGGGTGAATTAAATCCATTAAACTCATTCTTGATTTATCGATTCCCATTCCATGGATTTTATGGAAGAACATTATACAAATTTTTTTTGTTGATTTTTGGTGATGAATCAAAGGCATATTTATGGTTAATGGTGGGATCAACCAAAGGATCAGTCTCTAGTACCCCTCTCTACTTCCTTGTGTCATTCACCCTTCCTTGGCATGAAATGAGCCACCGACCATGACCATTGTTGGTTTTTGGTGGCTAGTTCACTAACCATTGAACCTTGTTCCCCCTTATTTCTCTACCTTGTGTGAATTAATAGGAGGTCCCCAACTATAGTACTGGTCAGTGGTGGTGTGGTGATAGTAGAGTGGTGGAGCTGTGTCAGACTCAAGATTTCATGATGATGGAGTCTTATTAAAAGAGGTGGTAGTAGGGGTTGAATTGATAGTATGGTCAACCCCAAAGATGGTTGTAAAGAATAAGACGATTTGGGTACCCTTGAACATTATATGAACTATGATCAAATAGTTAAACACCCAACATGTGACAGGAAACATGACACAATCCAATGGTGGAATAACCATATGGCTAGAAAAAATGGACCAATAACATGATCCACTTATAAGAATATTGGGTGATTCCACTATGTTAGGCTTCTAGCCTGACCTAGATCATGAGGCATAGGCTGACTAGCTTGACTGAGTATACCAACCCTTAAGCTAACCAGGTATAATCCCAGGTCAGGTTCACTCATCCCGACCTATGGCAGATGTGAATGGGAACTACCCACCACCCACACTTGAGTCACAAAACACTTGGTGGTGTCCACCTTCCCCTCTCCCAATGTGCCACATGGAATTCCCAGAGGTCACTAAGTGGCTCAATATTTATTTTCATGGTGTTTCTCAAGGAAATTTCATGGCGTATCTATTTCAGGAAAATAAATATCCTAAACTATGTGTTTTTATATCTAGATCTTCCCATTGATTTTTTTTGTATATTTGATATAATTTTCAAGGTGATATGGGATGTTTATTTTATTTTTATCTCCATAGGTATGAAAATGAGGTTTAATCATGATGATCAAAGTAAACATAGTACTGGTTACTCCCTTAGTTACATGCTGATGATAGAGTTTTGGTCTCTTACATTCATTAAGGATATCAGTACTTCCACTTATACTCATGGCATAGATCCTCCAAAATTCAAGCATGGGTTTAGTACTCTTTTGGTCTTGTGAGGGTGAAAGTATCTTATATGATTGATAGGGTTAGGAAATCCCCCATTATTCGGGTGTGGATCCTCTATCTATGGAGTTAGGTACTACCTCACTTGATATTCTCTACTTAATAAGATATTGGTCCTCCACTTGTGTTTATTACTCCCTTAACCTACACATATACTTCAATGAGGCATGGGTACCCAACTATAGATTCTGAGAGGCACATGGGTTTTTGATATGACTGGCTAGTTATGGAAAGTTGGGGTTAGTATTCCCTTGACTAATTCATAATCATATAAAAGGTAAAGATTTTAAAAAATATTTATAAATCAGTGATATGGTATCTATGGAAATCAGGGAGAGATTCCCCCTCATTTAACACACATACTCCATCGATGATAGGGTTTTCCACTCTATGGTTTAGGGTGGTAATGTGGGTAGGATAAATAGTCTGTATACTTTGAACTTTATGACACCTCATGTACTCTATGGTTTCTTTTGAGTTATGACTTACAAATGGGATATCTAAATGTGACTTAGTGAGCATTCCGACACTCCAAGAACCCCCAGTCTATCATAAGATACGATTCTTCATAGAATAGAGATGGGATTTCTAAGAATACTTTATATTGATGAAAATTATTATTTATATTTACTTTTTAGTTTCAGGAATCCTACTTGATATGTTTATATTCACCCCTATATGGGTTTTTCCCACACATGTTTTGTTTGTACAGACAATGCATTATTCAAAGATGGTCTTGGTGGGTACAAAGATGGTGCAGCTTATTCAAAGATGACATTTAGTGGAGCATGGTGGCTCATGATGATGGTGATGACCACTGAAGTGGGAGATTAATCCATGATTTATTGAAGTGGGTGGAGCATTATAGTGTCTCATGTCTATCATATTTATGGAAGTTCTAGTTGTATAATTTATTTGGTTTTTTCGTACATGATGATGTTCTTATCATGTGTTGTATCATGTATTCATTATATACAATTAAATTATCCACACACATACACACTGTTTGTGTTATTTGTTATTTTGTGTGTTGGATATATGTATGTTGTAGGTTATTATAAATTAAGACCACCTATATCGTGTAATATTCCTACTCAGTGTTCATCACCAGTTTCTTCCCTATTAGTGTAGGGATTATGGTGGCACACTCAACTTACTGCTTTCCCACGATGGGTCCCAGTGGGTTGGGTCATGTTAGAGTTATATCTGAATGTTTTTTCCTAGGGAAAAAGTTTGATGTTAGGAGTCTTATTATGATTGGTTTGAAAATATATAACAATAGTGATAAGGTGATTGTAGTTTGATCTTTGGATTAAGGAACCTAGTATTAGTATGGTGACTGATGAATCCACTCACCAAGACCTTAATAACAAATTAATTATCTATAAACTAGGAGTCATTAATTGTGGGGTATATATTAGATAATATAATAATCATGATGTGGTTTTTTATTGATGTTCACATCCCTCTCAAGTCATCTCATTTAGATATACTCTAATCCTTAAATTTTTATCCTATTTAATGCAAGATTCTACCTATATATTCCCCTCATTGCTAATCAGTTGAGAGATGAGGTGTTGATGAAGAGAATAAATTGAGATATCCTTGCATCACGAGTAGTGAAAAATTATCCCCCCTTTTTGCTTAATGTATAAATTCTTATAGATAAAATGGTAGAACATTCTTAACCAGATAGGAATACTCATCAGTTGAGTGAAATACAATAGTTTAGTAGTTGAGGCCTCTTAGAGTAAAAGGTCACCCTAATCCTTATATAGTAGAGGGTTGATTGGATTTAGATAATCATGTAGTTTTTTTTGATGGGACACTTGTAGAACATATTCCCAATCTTGTATTGAGTTTTATATATTCCATAATAATCCGTTAACAAATGATGTTTTTCAAAAACTCATGGATGGACTTCTATACCATGGAGTTCTATTAGGAGACCATAAGGAGGTTTGAGTTTATGAGATATTGGACCCACTATAGGGTGGAACGACAGTGTTTAAATATGTATTGAGGCCCCAAAAACTCATGATGTATTATATAGACATGATTTGTAGAAGAGTTATTCAAGATTAGTAGTTTTGGAAGAGACTATAAAGAAAGAATTTGGTCAGAGTTGTTATCGTTTTCCGCTCTATATATGTTGGAGTCCCTGAGTGAGTGTTGGAAGATTAAAAATTCATGGAGGAGATATACCCTAATTTTGTGAGTAGATTAGCATTTTACATGCACACTCTTTAAAAACCCACAAAAAGGTTGATGCTGGTGAAATTTATTCTTTATATATCATATGTTCGAGATTTAGAGAGTCCAATAGTACCCCTAGCATATCTTTTATCAGTTAGAGAGTTACCACTGATGAAAATCATTTTTCACTCATACCTTATGGTGAAGTGATTCTATCCTAAAAAGATAAAAATGACTTCTATAGAGTTTCTTCATGATAAGAACAATGGTATCATCCTTAGTATGGAATAATTACCCCCATATATAGCTGTCTATTATAAAATATTCCCTTGTAATTATATTTGGGTTGTGTTTATTAATAAGGATGTTGAAGGAATCTTCAAGGAATCTTACAAGAAATGATGGATGTGTATGTAGAATACTGGAGTTGCTTTGGATTGATTTTAATAGAATTTGGTTTATAAATTATGTTATAAATTTTCCTAATTCTATGTTATAAGGGTCATTTACTCTTTGAGTAAAAGAATTATTTAGAGGAGACAAAGTGGAAATGAAAATTTGAAAATGCACTGAAGCATAAAATTCATTATCTCACGGTTAAAGAAATTAGAAAAGGGGAATTCTATAAGGGTCATAAATTTTTATACTAGAGAAAATAATCGTTACCACTAGAATTTTATAAGGGTTAGTTGGAATTTCATTAGGGTTAGATAAATTTCATAAGGGTTATTAATTTTAGGGAAAATGAAGAAGGGGAAAATTTTAAGGTCTATCTTTGATTTTGAAAGGGCCATCCCTGATTTTTTAAGGTTAATTTAGGAATATGTAAGGGTTTTCACTTGTTTAATATGGTTAATTTAGGAATCTATAGGTGTTATCCCTAAAGGGTTATCTCATAATAGAGGAGAAACATGTAAAGGTCACTCCCTTATCTATTTTTTGTGAAGGATGACCTGTAACTATTTATGAAATATTTTATTAATAACTAAATGTGATTAATAAATCTTCCCAGTTTAGAATAATAAAATCATTCCAAGAATAATGGCTGGATCAAGAAATAATATTTTAGTGATTTAAATTCAATTTTGGTGTTGATTAGATGAATCTGGTTTTGACCAAGTCACACATCATAGTAGAGGATATCACAACATGGACTTGTAAGAAACAATTTCAAATTGATTTAATATTACATTTGTTCAAATATTGTGCCTTTAATTATTTCCAAAATATCAGGTGATTTGGTTGGAATTTAATTCTAGAGGAGATCATTCTTCTATCTTGAAGTTTTTGTATTCAAACATTGAAATATTCCTCACATGAATATCAGGTGAATAAAAAAAATAATAATAGATATTTTCTCTTTCATTCTATTTTAAAAAAGGAGATAAGTGGATCAACATGCATAAATTTTTTTCCTAGTCTATATAGGAGAGAAATTCATTACAAATTTTGACTGGAAATGTGGAAGGATTTTGGGATTTACTTAGAAATCCAGTGAAGAGGAGTTACAAAATTCAATATTATCAGAGGATTGTGGTGTTCATTATTTTGGTGAAAATAGAGGTAATTGATACAACACTATTGGTTTAATTTTTATTATTAGTGAAGATCATGTAGTATCACTTGGAGGAGTAGTGATCTTTCGAAGTGGTTAAGACCAGTGATATTTCTATTTATTTTAGGTTTTAAACTATGATGGTCAATGAAATCACTCAAAAATTACAATAAAAGTAGCGTGCTTATTGATTTAGGTGAAATAAAACATTTCCATCAAATTATCCTTAAATTCTCCATGTTTTGATGAACCAAGTAAAACAATTAACTGTGTATCCCTTTTATCACTTTACCGCTCCATTTTTACTATAAGGGAGAGAGTGTTCCTGATATCGGGAGAATGATATCATTGGTGAGGGTTATTTGAAGAAATTTCTAACACCTTGATTCACTCCCCCTCTCAGGTTATCGACCCTAAATGGGATCAGTATGTGGTATCAGAGCCAATGTTCTTGGTGAAATTTTCTCTCCATCTAAAGTAATGACATAGATTTTCAATCACAAAAGAATTATAATTTTCTATTATAATAATTTACAACTATGGAAAAATTAGATGCATAAATATTTATGATAACTATGAATGAATGTGTACATGGATACCATGCATAGTATTTTAGCTAATATAGAGAGTGGGGAATTATTAGTGAAATATATTAGAGAGTTTGATACTAATGCCAAAAGAGTGAACACTTTAGGAGGAGTTTTATCTAATGATATATAAATGAAGTTTATTTTATGATACAATTAAATTTACATGTGGGAAAATCTTCTTAATATCTATGAAGGTGACTCCATGGTATGGAAAGATAAGTTTCAAGTACTATAGAATAAGTATGAAGATTTGTGAATGCACCTGAATGAAACCATCAATGCACTCTTTGATTAGGTAAACATCCTTACGAAGGACATGCATAAGCTCATAGAAAATATCAATGATGTAAAAATAATAAATAGCATTTTGAGAATGTTAGCACTGTAATTCAACCCCAATGTCAAGGATCCAAAATATGTCACGTTAGGCATTATTTATAGAACTTGTAATGACTCAGGTTTTTAATATATGTTTTCCCCTAATTAAGTAAAATATGTTTGATAGATTACACCACACAAAAAAATAAACTTAAAGGAAACCATGATATGTTTATATCATTAAAACCTAGTTTTTTAATTTGTAGTTATGAAAAATAGAAACCAAATTGTTAAAAATATTAATTTATGTATTTATATATAAAGGTTATTTTATAAAAAATTACTTAAATAATTATTGTGTTTAAGAATATTTAGTTTTATAAAATGTAATATTTATTAAAGAAAACTAAGTACATTATGGTTAAATTATGATTTAAATAAAATAAAATATTTATTTACTAATGCAATATTTATTAGAGTTTAATTAAAAATAATAATAAAAAGAAATAGTATTTAAAAAAATTAGTTTCTTATAGAAACAGTTTCTAATTTTATTTTAACATTTTATTTAAATTTTAAAATACAAAATTATATTAATTTAATTTTAAAAATTAAAATTAATTTTTTTATTTATAATTACAATATTATCTTAAAATTAATTTCTGTTTTTTTTTCTAAAAAGATTCATATTTAGGTGAAAAGTGAGGAACACCATTTTTGTAAATAACATGAATGTTATGAAATTATTAATATATAAATATGAATTGGAAATTCATGAAACATTTTTCAAAGACCAAATGTTTATTTTATAAGTTAATTTATAATTTAAAAAATTTTGGTTTTAATTTTCAAACCCATATTCGACATTTTAGAACTTATGTTATAATTTTCAAAAATTGTTTTTATAATATCATATATTTATTATTTACAGTTACTTTTTATAAAATAAATAATATGAATATAATAAAATTAATTCCATTTTTTAATTCATCATGTGAAAATGGTCTTAGTATAATTTTTTTGTATTTTTCTAAAATAATTGATTTTCCGATGAATAGTGAAAACATAATATTTTCCAAAACAATGACATGTATTACCATATCAATATATAAAAAAGAATTATAATTTGATAAAAAAATTTAATTTATTTAAATAATAATTATATTCATTTTAAATATATTGTTTTAAATTTATAAAACCCATGTTTAACATTATAAAAAAAGAAACATTTCAATTCTAATAAAAAAACTATTTTTGGTCTTTTCATTTAATTAAACATTATTTTAGTTAAATTTGGTTTTGGATTGAATTTAAATCCAAATATAATTTTTTTATAATAATCCAATTTATTTATTTAAAATAAAAAACATTGACAATATTATCCCACACTTAAATTTGAAGCTTAAAATGATCTTTTTTTAGAAACAGTTTTTACACGTTTTATGTGTTAATGATAAAATTTATTTATCTAATGATTATAAATTTTATTTTATAAAATTATTTAAATATTTAAAATCATAATTTTAAAAATATTGAAAAATTTTAATTTTAATTTTTGCCATTAATTTTAGTTTCTGAGGGTGAAAGTTGAGGTAACGCGACAAGGGTAAATTCTGGTAAAAGTGGTTTAACATAGTGTATGTGGTTAAAAAATGTGGGAAAAATGTGTGAAATTGAATGGTAGAGGAATTATTGACCGTATATATTTTCCCAAATTATTATATTCCATTTTGGATCCATTTTCCTTGAATAATAGAGTGATATTATTGAGAAATAATCTATTTTTAAAAAAGATCCCTTTTTTCACTTACAAAAGGATACCACCTACTATTCATTTTTATAACCATTAAAAATATTTTAATCAACTAAAACACAACCCTAGTATCTCATAAATAGTCTCCCCATTCTTTTTAAGCCTTTTTCTCATCAAAATACCAATATAAGAAACCTTAAGGAGTTACCCAAGGTATAATTTCCAAGGGAAAGGTAATAATTTCAACCCAACTTTTCCAAGTTATTTTATTCATCTACACCCATCAAGTACCCTATGTATATGAAGGTATGATAAAAAAAATATTTTTACTATTATTAAACTTTCTTTTACTAATGGAATATCCATTTTATACTTTCCTCCAAAGTAATTGGATAAAATGAAAATATCATCATGCGTGTGTGCAAACTACCGCCTCCATGAATGACATGTTTTGTTTTCCATGACCACCTAACATGGCTGACTTTAAAAATTTATTTTTTTATGTAAAAACAATATTTTTTAAACTATTAATATTTTTTAATGACAATATATGTCAATATATAAATAATAAAATTAGAAATGGTTATAATAACTGTAACCATATTAAATAGACTTATTAAGACATCTTTCTTAATTTGGATATATTTGAAACAATATAAGTATTTTTATAATGGAATGATAAATGATATAAAAATACAAAATTATATATATCATGAAGTTTTTATGACTTGTTTTACCATGGTCAACAAACTAAAAGAGTTATGAAAAAATTAAGCAAACAACCTTGAGTAACTGACGTAAGAAAAAACTATATTAAAAATAAATACAAAAGATCATGTATAAACCTTATAAAATTTAATATAGATGATTATTATTATTGGTTATATATCTAATGAACTTAATTTAATTATTATGGAAGTTATGTGCAAGTGCAGAGCACTTTCAGACATGAGGTAAGGGTTTCTTCTCAAAATTTCATTCTTTGAGACACATTTTAGTTTATGCACCAAATTTATTTTAAATTGTGTGTATAATAATAATTTGATATATAATATCTTGTATTTTATTTTTCCAATTATTTTAACTTTAAATTCAATCTCTTTATATTTCAAAGTGGGTTTTATTATAATGTTTCTTAAGATATAAGTGTTTTTGTATCAATCACCTTTTATTAAGGCATGTTTTGATATTATGAAACAATTTTCATTTTTATGATGTAAATACTAACCCCATGAATTAAAATATTATAAATTATTATTGATCATGGAAAATTCACTTCCATTCATTCTCTTCCTTACTGTGGTATATTATTTATATCTTCTATAAAATATAAGTGTCTTTCATAACTCAATCATATTTCATGCATTATAATGTGTCTCCTTGAGTTTTGTTTTTCATTTCACATGGTATTCCCTATATCAGGAGATCAATTTTGATTTAAATCTAATTTACTGGTTATTTCTCATAATTTTTAAAAATAAAACTATGTTAAGAATAATGTCAATCCATTTAAAGGGTAGTTTACCCTCATTGTCTATAATTTCCCTTCCCACCAATGTTCCATTTTATTGGAAACCTAATTAAGAATTATATAAAGTGTATATCGTATTTAAATTTTATTTTCAAAAAAATAAAGTTTTATTATCTTGTTTTAGGATTTTGGATTTCCAAAATGTGTTTTAATGCATAAAAGGGATTTTCCATACCACCCTCTTTACTTATTAGTTACACATTATCTTTATTTTTTATATTTTTATGTAATATTATCACAATTAAATTATATTTTTATAAATTTACCTTATATATATAACTATTTAAATATCCTTTTATTATTGGTGTTATACATGTTTTTAGTTCCCTTTGAAATCCCCACTTTAAAGTAAACCTGATTTAGGGAACTTCCTTATTTCTTATATTATATCAAGTATCAACCCCAAATAATGTTTTTAAACAATGAATAGATTATATAAAACATAATTATTTTATAGAAAACCTTATTAGTTCAATTCTAGTTTTATAGAAAATAATAAGTTATTTACTCCTTTAAAAATATTCTTTAATTATTTCACAAAGCAACATCCAAGTGGTTCATTTTTATTCTTTATTCTCTTAGATCTTTTTCAACAATTTTATATATTAGGAATCCATGTTCAAGACCTATGTACCTTTTCCAATAATAAAATTTCAAAATGATTTAATTCTTTCTTCTATTGTGAAACCTTATGACTTAGCCTTCAGTTATTCCTTAATTCTGAATTATAAAACCCACTTCCTTCTCATGGGTTTGATCATTCTTATGATTTATGTATGGTTTATTTTTATCATGAAAAACACATATATATGATCTTCATTATTTAACAGGTGGTTCTAAAATTATATATCCCTAAAATTTATTGGGTAAAGATTTATAAATCCCGAGATGCTATGTAAGGGATTAGGGAGTGAACCTAATCCACTGTGGGACTTTTTTCACTATGTGATGATGGTCTTGGGAGTGACCATGGAATTATTTTTATGATGTCATGTCTTGTGTTGTTTTCTAAATTTTCCACGATTTCATGATCTTATGATTTCATTTCCTTATGCATTTTTTCCATGATTATGATCATTCTATTTATGATATCATGATATGGCTCTTGACTCCCATGTTATGCTTCATTACCATGTTTATTCCCTTACTAAAATTTCTAGCTCACACATTTCCTTATGTATTTACCCAAATTTATCCTATGAAATTTTAGAAGATATGTGGGACTTTGGAGAAATATGGGGAGTTTTAAATAAATATAATGTTTTTATATTTAATTTGATTTATTTGTATATCTAATCTTCCTAAGACACTTGACCTCTAGAACTTTGACTTTTATTTTTTGGAAAAGTATTCTAAGAATTATGAAATAATATACATTTAAGTCTTGGGTCTCTATAGTTGGAATCAGAGGAAGGTATAGTTATTTTTGGAGATTAGTACGAGATACAATTTGTGAAAACACTATGGATAAGTTTAATAGATAAGTATATGTATAGGATTACATCCTGAAATGTTGACATGTTTTGAGTATGTCATTTTCCTAGCAATGAAATTATAGTCTGGATAAAAAAAGTGGATGCAGAATTTAAATTTTTTTTATCTAGGGGTATTAACCCCAAAAATTATAGATCTAGTATTAACTTGAGCATCACATGGTGTATGAAAAAGAGGCCTAACTATACACCTGTTTTGGTACTCCTGGGGGATATGATTTGGTTAGTCATATTATCTTTATAAACCACTTTGAAGGATTGATTTCCTAGTTAATTTGAGGTACATGGTTGATAAGTATAAGATAACCCAACTTAAAATGACATAAGTTAAAATAAAATTGATATAGGTTGAACTAAATGAATTATGGGATAATGTGATGATGTAAAAGGGTAAAAGGTTTTAAGGTTGGATCGCTTTTATGTTATTAATTATGATAATCTCCTGATGCTATTAAATGTCTTTCCCTCATTTTAACACTTTTAGTTTTAGTAACTGATGGAACTTGAAGAAATCAAGGGTGTGAGAGATAATGCGATGATTAACTAAACAAATAACCCATCATAAAGGGATATGGAGTGAGAAACCTGGTGATTATGAAAAACTAACTATTTAAAAATATTATTAATCATGTTATCATAATTGAAATCATAAACCCACCAATTAAGAGAAAGACCGAGTCTCATGGGAACTCGGGTGATGAATATGATGAGGGAAAGAATATTCAACATGTTAATTCTTAATGAATTACCTCCAGGGGGTATGGAAGATGATTTAAGTGTGGTAAATAAGGCAATTAAGCAATAATATGATAAGGAAAAAAGAAGGTTACAATAAACGAAGATAATATTCTTCATAAGGATCCATTGACGATTTGATGTTTTAGATGTGTGGAATTTTTTCACTATGAAACCCAATTCACCAATCAAAGGGTTAAAGTGAAAAACTAACACTAACCACTACCTAGATCAATAAAACAAGGAAAAACTTATGCAATGATTTCTATTGTGGTAGATAATAAATTTGTACTTTAGATTTCTTGATGTTTTTGTCATGAATGATTTTATCTATTAGGCATTGAGCTATAAATAAAAAACATTTGGTGGTATAATTTTTATGTCCATGGTATTTAAAACTTATTCAAGGTTTATGGAAAGTTTCACCTTTTAGATTTATATATTCTTTACTTATTAGAATTCTATTAGGAATAGATCATCTGTTTTTACAAAGGGCTCATATAAAATTGCAAATAGATAAATCTCACTGCATATATCAAATAAACACATGATCAAATATGAGTGTACGATTAATTAGGATCTCACTATAGAAATTACTCCCATCACATGAGTTTTAAAATTTCTAGGACCCAATTTATTTAAGTGGGGATAATTTAATGACATAAGATTTTAATATATGTTTTTGTCTAATTAATTCAAATATGTTTGATAGATTACTCAACATGCAACACCAAACTAAAATAAAACCATGATATGCCTATACCATTAAAACCTAGTCATAGAATTATTAAGCATGGATATGAGTAACCTAATTACAAAATATATTAATTTATATATTTATATATAATGGTTATTTTATATAAATATACTTAATTCATTATTGTGTGTAAGAATATATACTCTTATATGATGTACTTTTTATTAAAGAAAACTAAGTTTAATATTTTTTAATGATTATTTTAACAAAATATAATATTTATTGATCAATTATATCTTTATTACTGTTTCTTTAAATTCCGAATAAGAAGAGATAGTATTTTAAAAAAATTATTTTCCTATAAAAAATTGTTTTAAATAGTATTTTATGATTTTATTTAAATGTTAAAATTTAAAATTCTGGAAATTTAATTTGTAAAAATAAAATTACTTTCTTGAATTATAATTTCAATATTGGATTAATATTATTTTTTATATTTTTTTCTAAAATATTTATATTTAGATAAATTGCAGAAAATACTATTTTTATAAATATAAAAGATTTTATGACATTATTAGTATATAAGAATAAATTTTAAATATATGAAACCTTTTTATAAGACCAAGTATGTATTTTATAATTAACTATATAATTTAAAAAATGATGGTTTTAGTTTATAAATCCATATTTGACTTTTAATAACTTAAGTTATGTTTTTCAAAAAAAAATTAATATATTATACATTTAGAATTTTTAAATTAATTTATTATCACAGATATAAGTTGAATATAATAAAATTAATTATATTTTTAGATTCATATTGTTAAAATATTCTTAGGATTATTTTTGATATTTTTATAAATTAATTTATTTTTAAATGAATATTGAAAAATACATTTTTTACGAAAACATAAATATTTATTTTTTTATGCATTTTGTGATCTAATGCTAAAATTAAGTTCTATAACACTTAGAAATTTTATTTTGTAAAATTATTTAAATATTTAAAATAATAATTTTAAAATTATTAAACAATTTCAATTTCAATTTTGGCCATTAAAATTAGTTACCGATGGTGAAAGTCGAGTTTTGCGGTATGGGTATATTAGGGCAAAATTGGTTTAATATAGTTAAAGTGGTTAAAAAATGTAGGAAACATGTGTGAAATTAAATGGTGCTTGGAGGCTTGACTATATATCCTTCCAAACAATATTATTTTACATTTATAGATCGTTTTTACTTGAATAATGGAGTGATATTATTGATAAATAATGAGTTTTTACAAAACCCTTCTATTCACGAACCTTAAGGAGTTACCCAAGGGAGAACTTCCAAGGGAAAGGTAATACTCGCAACCCAAATTTTCTAAGTTCTTTTCTTATTCTACAACCCTAAAACCCTTTTATTCATGAGGATATGTTAAAAAATATTTTTAATATTCTTAAATGTTAATATATAATTAGAATATCCATTTTATACTTTCCTTCAAAGTCATTGAGAAAAACCAAAGCATTGTTATCTATGTGTGTATACTATTACCTCCATGAACGAGATGTTTTGTTTTCCATGACCAAAAAACATGGATGAATTTTATAATGTATTTAATATTTAAAAATTAAAATTTTTACATTATTAATATTATTGAATGAAAATGTAAGAAAATCTATAATCAATAAATCTAATAAATTGTTATATTAACTTTAACTGCCTTAAATGGAGTTAGCAATGAACCTTTCCTAATTTGGATCTATTTTAGAATAAAATTTGGAACAAAATAAGTATTTTTATTATGGAATAATAAATTTCATAAATCTTCACAATTATGGATAACAATAATTTATTTTACAACACCTTTCACCACAGTCAACAAACTAAAAGTGTTATGAAAAAATTAACCAAACAACCATGATTAAGTGTCATAATAAAAAAAATATTACAAATAAATAAAAAAATATAATAAATGGATCTTATAAAATTAAATATATATGAATAAGTTTCTTGGATATATATATATATAATGAACCTAATTTAATTTTTCAGGGATTTATGTGCAAGTCTAGAGAACGTTTGGACATGAGGTGAGGGTTTGATCTCAAAATTTCATTCTTTGAGACACATTTTATTTTATACGCATAATTTATATTGAATGGTGATTATAATACCAATTTTATATATAATACCATTTATTTTATTTATTCATTATATCTTTACTTTATCTTCATGCTCTCTCTCTCTCTTGAAAGGTGTTTTTATTAGAATATTTCTTAAGCTGTAAGGGATTCTATATCAATCACGCTTCATTAAGGAATGTTTTGATATTATTAACCAATATTTATTTATATGGTGTAACTATTACTCCCATTACTTATAATATCATAAATTATTATTCAATGTGAAAACTTCAATTCCATTCATGCTCTTCCTTTCTTTGACTAGATATTAATGTTCCCCCTAAAATATAAGACTCATTCATAACATAATATGATTTATTAAGTTATAGTATTTCTACTTGAGTTTTTTTTAATTTCTTATGGTATAACCTATTTTTATATTTTGAGATAACTTTTTATTCAAATATTTTTTATTTATTAGTTTTAATCCCTTTTAAAAATGTAATTTCGTTAAGAACAATTCTCACCCACTTAAATGATGGTTTCCCCTCCTTGTCTATAATTTCACTTCCCACGAATTTTCTCTTTTTTAATTGGAAAAATAATTATGTTTTATATCATTTAAAAATAATAATTAACTTATCTTATTTTTAATATAATGTTTTATTATCATATTTTATGATGAGGGATTTAAAAAAAGTGTTTTAAAAGATAAAAAGGTATCTTCTATACCACCCCCGTTACTTGTTGGTTACATTTTCTCTTTATTTTTATCCATTTTTTATGAAATTTTATCTCAATAAATTATTCTATTTTTTATATATTACCTTGAAATATTTACCTAGTTAAATATACTTTTAATTTCAGGGGTCTTACATTTTTTAGTTGCCTTAAAAATTCATACTTTAATGTAAACCCGATTTAAGGGAACTTTCTTATTTACTATCTCGTGTCAAGAATCACCCAAAAAAATGTTTTGAAACCATGAATAACTTATAAGAACAATAATTATTTTATAAAGAAACCTCTTAGTTTAATTATGGTTTTATAGAAAAAAATAAGATATTTTCTTCGATAAAAATTTCCTTTACTTATTTCGTAAATCATCACCCAAGTAGTTCATATTTTTCTCTCTTATCCTAGATAATTTTCAAGAATTATATAAATTAGGAATACAGGTTTAAGGCAATTATCACTTTTCCAATTATAAAAGTTCAAAATTATTTAAATCTTTTTTTTCTTGTAAATCCTTATGATTTAGCCTTCGATTATGAATTTAATTAAAATTATCAAACCCAATTCCTTCTCATGGGTTTGATCATGATTATGACTTATGCATGTTTCCTTTTTCTCACATGGAATGTAAATGTATGATTTTCATTATGTAAAAAGTGGGTCCAAAATTATATATCCCTTCAATTAACTTGTAAAACCTTTATATCTTATGAAATTCTGTATAAGGGATTAATAATTGAACCAAATCCACCATGGGACTTTGTCTATTATGTGATGATGGTAATGAGAGTGACTATTGAATTATGTTTATGATGTCATGAATTATGTTGTTTCTACATATTCCATGATTCCATGATCTTATTATTTAATTTCCATAATCCATTTTTCCATTCTCATGAACACTATCTTTATGATATCATGATATGCATCATAACTCTCATGTTATGATTTATTGCCAAATTTATTCCTTTACTAGGATTTATCGATCACGAGTTTCCTTATGTATTTCCCCCATGGTATCCTGTGAAGTTTTAGAAGATCTATGGGAGTTTAGAGAACTACATGGAGTTTTAAATAAATATGAAATTTTTTATGTTTAATATTATTTATTTGTATGTCTAATATTCCAAAGACACTAAATATCTATATCTTAGGATTGCATTTTTTTTGAGAAGTAGGTTAATAATTATGAAATAATATGTGTTTAAGGCCTGGGTAGCTCTATAAATCTTATGGCATATGAGATTAGAAATAATGGGAATGAGTCTGTGTCAAAGGAGAATTATCAGGATGTGTAATTCAAGTTAAAAAAGAAACTCACATTAAGATGATCCTGAGGAAATGGAATTTGATGAGATGATTTTTGGTACCAAGCATATTATAGTGGCATGTAACAATGATATTTTACAATTTTATTTCTGTAATTACATCAAGAAATCATCATAGATGATGGAAAACTATCAATTATAACATAAGGATCATGCGTTGAAGGAGTTAAGCATGAAAATAAAAAAGAAATCGTTACTTTATTTGATTTTTTGACTCAATAATTTCTCACTCTTGACCAATGATTTTTTTGAAGGAACCAATATTGTATTCCTCTGTATCATCCATATTATATTCAAATTCCTTCCATAAATTAGGCTTATAATGTCTTATATAGGTAGTTTTAAAGTCCCAAAAATTGAACTTAGGCCCCCAGGTAACTTAAAACATTTTTATAAGCTCATAATGATGACACTATATGACTTAGTAAATGTATCATAAATGTAATTTATATTTTATGACATACTTGTAAAATAAAAAAATGTCATATGATAAAATTAAAGTCCTTAAATTGACTCGATTCTCCCATTTAATACTTAACAAACCTGGAATAATAATAGTCATTCCAAAAATATATATATATATTTTATCTAATTAATTACTTGTAAATATATTGAGTAAATAAATTCAAAACTCATTATTATAAACTTGAATAATATTGAATTTATTTATTTCATAGTGATCATTCAAAATTAGACACCACCAAGCCTTGTGGTGGGGCTCCCCATGTCCTAAAATCCTATTCACTAAGAATAGGATAGAATGTTGAATATTCTTAGTGTGTGACCCTTTAGGTCCTTATCTCAATAGCATTGGGTACTAATCATAGACTGAGATAAGAGTCCATAAACTAATCAAGCACCATATGGAGATAAGTTCAACCATAGTAACAAT
Organism: Viscum album; assembly: GCA_963277665.1. Taxonomy (NCBI): domain Eukaryota; kingdom Viridiplantae; phylum Streptophyta; class Magnoliopsida; order Santalales; family Viscaceae; genus Viscum; species Viscum album. The sequence continues at coordinate 1,230,099,260 of OY728139.1, read as the reverse complement.
AACCTCTCCTACAAAAATTTGTTATGTAATATATTCTATTTGTCTCATAATATCTCATAAAGCTGGATGCACAACTTATTTCACCATTCTTACCTAGTTTATTTATTCTTGAAAACACTAGTTAGACTTACCTTCTTCAACCATTGACATGGATTTTATGAGGGTACTAACACCTTGGTCAACTAGCCTGAGACATCTCTTCTATTTAGAAGTGAAAAATCATATCTTAATAATTTAATCAATGCCACACCACTAATAACACACCCAATAAAATATACCTTTCACAAATATAAATTTCATGGTCTTCATCTATCATAAAAGTATACAATTAAATGGCACATACTAATAATAATCTCGAGTAAAGATACCAAACACCTACTTACATATAGGAATAACCAATGGAACCTATAACATGTAGTGTTTTGATTGGTGGGTTAGTCTTCATGATCACATAAAATAAATATCAATGAGTAAACAATTCATGAGATTAAATCTCAATTCTTATTATCCCCAAACACTTGATATCCTAACATCATTTGTGTACTATAATCATGATGTGTCCAGAAGATAGGATATATGTTTAAGACTATTTTATGGTATATTAAGGTTCTAATTATATTTGGGAAATACTATAATGTTTTTATATGACATGTAATCTATGGTCATTACCAATAATATATCACACATAGAAGTAATTTTACTATCATTTTAAGAGAAAACACATGTATATATTAAATTGTATGCATGTTATGCTAATCAAAGTGTATATAAGAGTTGGATCTAGGGAACCACTTCCAAAACTCATACTAGAATAATAGAAAACTAGTAACAACCATCAACCTAATAAATATCATGTAAAAACTATTCTTCTACTAAGTTATAGATTTAGTTAGGGGTCTTACACATTTTCCAATGTGGAATCTCTATTAACTGTGACTTCACCACTCTGAGTAAAATAACTCATGAGATGAAACATTTGAAGTATTTTATTTATCATTTGGTGTGACCTGTGATCCTTAAAAAGTACCACTATAATAATATTATCATAATAAACTATAATAGGTTATGCACCACTAGTAACAATACCAATTTTAGAGACAAATCCATGTATCCTAACTACATCCTTGTCTATATTAGAAGGTAACATATACTAATATTCTACTATAAAATTGGTGATCATAAGTTTCTTTGAGCTTCCCCATCCCACCACACCACCATTAAGGGAATTTTTTTTCCTAACTACGATTTTAGATAATTATGATCGATATGGTAACTAAAATCAGTGTATCCCCTCACTACTAGATCCTCATCTCCTATATACACTAGGAACACATCCTTTGTGTGAATCAAGTACATTATGATAGTTTTCATATCCACAAAATAAAGCCCTCCTATATTAGCTTGAGATATTCCTCCTATTATAAAATTAAAGGAAACATAAAATCTATTACATAACAGGGAATACACAATAGATCCCATTAATTAAGAATAAGGGATTCTACTCATTCTATAAATCTACTATGGGGTTTGTAGAAACATTTTATCAGGGATTTTTATACTATATGACATTAGAAACAATCATCTCCTTGATTTTTCCATATTTTACCTTTTGAGAAACTTATAAACATATATAATTTTAATTTTCCAAATTAGTATATGATATCTGTCTCTATAGATATTGATATCTAGAATATAGGTCTATTAACTTAATTATTTCATAGAGAATCATTCATTTAACCAAGTATTAAATAACTATAATAATTTTACATTTTTTACCATAATCCATATGTCATCAACATATAATATTGGGAAAATAAAGGAATTCCCAGTAACATTCTTATAAAAACATGCCACACATTAATTTTTATGAAACCAAACTTCATTATAGGCTCGTAAGAATGAAAATTTCCTGATTGTGATGCCTGATTCAATGAATAAATGGATATATATATATATATATTATACTTTTTTGGACTATTTGACTAGATAAACACCTTAGTTTGTGTTATATATAATTCTTCAATAAACTTACCAGTTAAAAAATATATTTTGATGTCCATTCTCTAAATTCCATAATCTTGGAAGGCTGTTATTGAAAGTAATATTTTGATGGATTCCAACATCATGAATAGTGAGAAGGTTTAATTATAGTCAATACCATGACATTTACTGAAGCCTTTCACAACAAGATTTAATATATAAGTATTTACTTTATAATCCATGTACAACTTAGTTTTTTAATATCCATTTACATCCAATAGGTTTTACATTAGTTGGAGGGTATACTAAAATCTACACTTTATTTTAGCACATGGACTCTATTTCATAATGCATGGATTATTTCCATTTATAAGAACACTTTCCATATATCACTTCCTTATAGGTAATAGGTTCATCATTATATAGGAGTATTGTGTAACCTAACTTGGTGAAAATAAACCCATATCTTCCTAGTTCTCTAACCTATCATGTAAACCTGCACAATACTTGTATCTTCAGAATATATTCATCTCCCACTATATATTTTATATATTGTTACTTTACAAATTATTGTTCATCTATAGAATCAAATTCATTGAATTTTATTTTTCTCGCACGATTTAAAATGAAATGTTTCCCCTTTCTAGAAATACAACATATCTCACCATAATAACTTTCCTATTTGAAGGTTTATCTAGGTAATATCCTTTTTTCTTAGAATATCCTATAAATATTAACTTAATTCTTTAGGATGATTTCTTTTCAATTATTATTGTATTGAAAAATACCTCACACCCCCATACACTTATATGAGTGTTGGGTCCTAAAAAATCCACATGAATGGAGAAAAAGATTCCATGAATTTTATAAAGGGTAAAATAAACCCAAAGAAAAATTTGAGAAAAATTGATTGAAGGATGTGAATCCATGAAGGATGGATATGGTTCACATAGAAAACTCACCACTCAGACCACTGATCCACATGGTGTCCTACAAAAAAAATCATTTGCGAGACATGGAAATGTCCTCCATCACCTGTGAACAAGACCATATCATTTGTAGGACCAAAAGGTTATTTACATCCCATAATCAATCATACCCCATGAATGATAAGTCATTACCGATACTAGATGGTATTTTTTTCCATCCCCCACAAAACAAATCTACTGCAGGACTAGGCGTCCTTATTGGGAACCCACAAATTAATTCCCCATAGATCACTATGGATGACTGGCCATCTTGATATCAAAATACCCCATTCATCTATAAAAAAAAAGCAAAGGGGGAACTGAAGAAAGGGATGGAAGAAAAAGAGAATAATGTGTGAGATCCACTAATTCTGAGTAGGTAAACTGACCACATAAGATTAAGGTAGAAAAATAATTCATCTGGACATCGGCAGACCAAAAAACCTTTACATATTCCATTCCTTAAAGCGTAAGAGGATTCCCTATTTTCATTCAATCATCCCATGTACCAAAAATCTAAACAGAGGGATTCCTTCACAACGTAGAAAAACACTACATGGGATGAACTCGATTTCGCATAGTAAAAGGATTCATGGGGAAAACCAAGTCCCACTTAGAAAAACACTATGCGGGGAAAATCCATACCATGTATCAAAAATATATTCCAAGGGAACACATCCCGCATAACAACACACTATTTTAAATGGGGAATCCTATGGTGTACAAATTTATCGCTCACATTAATTCCCTCTAGTGTACCATTCTATCCCAGTATGGACCCTCTGTGAACCATTATAGTGGTATTAAGATAAGACCTCTTCAAATTCTACCCGAGATGTATGATCAATTCATTGGGAACATCAGAATTTCCTCTTGAGCATACATACCCATTGTAAGTGGGGTAATCTTGGTAACCTCTTTAACAAGGGGGATCCTCATAATGATTCTGAGTGTACATTCTCATGGTAACGAGGGTCCCAACCTTGGTGTTACTCACAAAGACCTCCCCATTTTAGGGATTAAGTGGTGAATCACACTTTCTTTTCCCTTTGAGGATTAATGTATTATCCCCATATCTTACTTGGAATTGGGAATAAGGGAATCCTTCCCAGAGTAAGCGTCTGTTTATTGGAGGCCACACACCTTCTCCTCTTCATCTATCCGGGTCATATCTAAGAGTCGATGCGACTATATTGGTTACAAAAAGAGAGGATAAATAGGCACATTAAAATCCAAGAGAGGAGACGGGAAGAATATCTCTCCATATCCCTCTCCCTCTCCCTCTCCCTTTGGGCTTTTACCTCATCCAATATCGGGGAAGTAATATTGTGTGGTTTCAAGATCATCCACTTCCTCTTGTTTCTCACACTGAGCATGACTCATGTGGGCTAGGAGGTTAGTAGTGATCATGACATATATATGATCCCAGACACCTATGAGCCTCCAATTTGGTATAAATCCCAAGTATACTTATTCCCATAGGCCTCCCATTCAGTATAATCCACAACATTTTTGAACTACGTGGGATTGGATTCCCGACTAAATGGGATACGTAGGAAGCCTCCTTGAGTTCCAAACCCAACACCTATGTTCACCTTAATGTTTTTTAGGCTAAATCTTTGGAAGGTTCATATCCAACCTAGAGTTCCATATTCCTTTTGGGTCCCTTTTCATCACTATATTTCTTCGGTCCATATTCTAAAAAAAACATACCCCATCTAGGAGGGCACATTTCTTCCAGGTCCCTCGGGCGACCTCAACATAAGTCGCACACTATCCTTTACTAAGAACCTTTCACCTAGATTTCCTTCCCGCATGATGTTAAAATATATAGTTTGGTCCTTGTCACATGGCCTTAAAAGGTGATGTGTCCCATTAAGTGGCACCAAACTATGTGGGTTCTGATTCATTTCACAAGGATACATAGGAATCCCATTTTATAGGTTTGATCCCAATATAAAAAAACTCTCATCTCCCCAGATGACAATAAATTTTAGAGCACCTCACTATGTGTCTTAAAACTAGTGTCATAATGATGAAAAATATCAGAATCTCAGATCCACATATGAAAGGGTACCATTTATAGAGAATCTCGGATACATAAAGATCCCTCCATTGATGGAGAACCTTATATACATACTGATGATTCCAAATTTACACATGCTAATAATTGATCATTAATTTAAGGTAGAACTATGTTATAATTGGGAATGACCAAAGGATTCATGAACATGTATTAAATCAAACATATAAGAGAGTCTCAAAATAAGAAATATTTTCCCTCCAAAAGTGTGTGATGAGCCTGACATCCCATATTCTCAACCAATTTGAGTCCATAAGAATTGGTGGGACATTTATTAACAACCACACGCCTTTGGAAAGAAGGTTCATGAAACATCTCAAATAAGGGAACCTTTGGATGTTTCCATCTTCATGAATAACCCGTTGGAATCGATTTGAAAATAGTAAAACCAAATTGAGTTATTGTGAAATATTCAACCCCCCACAATCAATCACATTAGACACTATGATTTTCATTAGAAATAAAAATGGTGAACCCGATGTGAATCCTTAACCAAGATAATGGTGTCACCCACATGTTAGTCCCCTTTGCTACTCAAAATTAAAGAGGAAAAAATAGAACAATTTGTGACATATGTGTTCATTTATGGAGATGCTACTTTGACATAGAATTATTGTGTGTGTTTTTCACATATATTGCATGAACTTTTCACTAGAGAAATATTCAATCCAATGGAATCTCACCAGATTTTGAAGACATACACATCGACCAAATACGATAGAAACCGATTAGAAGATGAAAATACCTGCTCATACATATCAATACCATTAGTTAAATATGGAGGCAATGAAGAGGATATGAATATCCCTGCTCATGTATATCAAGACAGTCAGTCAAATACAAATGAAAACAACGAGAAGATGTAAATACCTACTAACTCATATCAAGATCATCTGAAAAATATGATTTCAACTAATGGGAAAATAAAAGTCCTTACTTTAATATATCAAGCCCATTAGTAAAATATGGCAGCAATTGGAGGTCCTAGTCGACGTACCTCAACAATGAATTAAGGGTAGACTCATATTCCTACTAAAACACCAAAATGGGTGTATATTACCATTCCCACTAAGTATGTTTAAATTATGGAAGTTTAGAAATTAATTCCTGACCACATCCTACAAAACCTCCAAAACATAATATCTTTAGTATAAATTTATAATAGTCAGGCCCATGAACCAGACTATTAAAGTGGGGTGACTCATCCATACTACTGGAGGGTCACTCAGAAGAAGATATACATCCCTGATCCCATGTAAGAGGGCCATAGACAATATTTCACAATAAATGGACAACTGGATCAGGCATAAATACCCATTCTAATTGAGGATTACCAGCCCATTTCAGAGGCTTCTCCAGGGAAAGCAAATATCCCTGCTAAAATTATAAAAACCAACTAGAAGGATCCTACAAAAACATGGGTGTTTCCCAAACCCTCTTTAGTACATTAGAATCACTATTCAAAACACGTGATTCCAGCTTCCCATTGGAGAGTATCAAAAAAGAAATCCCACCTGGGGCAGTTCGAAATCCCAGAATATGATTACGAACCTCATCTATTGAATGTTGTAGTTCTTGTGTCTGTCAAATATATATCAGTAGTGACCCATGATCTTTCTAATTTATTAATAAATTATGAAAGTGGTAGTATTATTCAAGATGGTCCTCCCCACATCCCTTCTACAAATAGGTCTAAAGGTACTCCCATTACCATATCAAATAAGAGAAATCCCTCATATTCTGAGGCACTTGGAATGATGGGTATAGTCATTTTTGATAACCTATCAAGGAAAAGAGACATCCTTTCTCAATAAAAACATGGTTATGGGAAAAAATCTATCTCAAAACCACCTCTAAACCATTTCCCTGACAATAATACCCCTATTATCCCCACTACCTATGAAAAAACACCCAAGAAACACCCATGTTGGAATAATAAAGTAGAGGGATATATGTAATAATACCAAAAAGATATGTTACTCATGAGAATAAATTTTTTTGGGGATGATATACCAATCATCTTTTATCCATCACACAATTCTTAGTTCAAAATTCTAGATTTATTGTTAGAAGAGTGTATAAAAAACATCTGTATGAAGCAATGTAAAACTATCTGCCACCAGAAATAAAAGTTTCTTCCCTATAATGGGTATTCAAACCATGTTAAAATATTGGGATAGATTCATTGTCAAATTTAATATGAATCCCTTCCATATGCATAATGGACATGATCATAGATGTATTAGAAATATGTTCAATTGTCATTCCTCAATGCATTACATGAGTTATGTCATCTAATTATCAATGCCCTGCCTAGTGTTCATATTCGAGGATGGGGAGAACATAGAGCTTTTCATTTCATGTTATTCCTTGGTTAGAATAACCCACCATAAATTAAATCCTATAATTTCATTACTTCAAGATACTTATTACACAAGATCCATTCTCAAGAAATATGGAATAATTAGTTGGAAGCAACCCTAAATAAGTCTCAAAAGCATTAGGCCTGATGATATAAATATATAAAAAAACTCTTGAACTAGGAAACTGAGAACATAAAGTAGGATTATATTTTAAGGGAAGCTAATCACTATGAACTACTAATGTCCTCAAAAGAGGGTGGTTATAATACAAATCATGTATTTCACCCAACTCACACTCTAATAAGGATGTGTGAGATAAAGAGAGAAGCAATAGTTGTAGTAGTCACCACTATATGAGATCAACCCCAGTCCACTAAGATAGGTGATTTTTTAACATAAAGTGTCCCTCCAAGGCTGAAAAATTAGTCCCAAGGCATAACAAAGAAAGAAGAGGATAATCCTCTCCCACATGGCTTGGGGAATTTTTTTTAACTCAACCTCCCCCTCAATAGAAATGTGCCTTTCCCATTTGGGGAAATTAAAATAAATGAACTCTTAGAGTTCATCCCATCTCATGACCCATTTCTACCAATAAGGACATGTATGACCAGGTTGTAGGGAGGTTACATCTGAGTTAATATTTTCCAAGAAGACCGAAGAGGATCCTGGAAAGGAGTAAGGAGGTCCATTAAATGGAACAAAAAACCCTCTTATCATTCAATAGCCAATATGATGCCTGCAATATATTATGCATTGGTGAAAATCATGGGAATCAATACTACATATGGAAGAGAATATTATGAATATATAGTGGAGAAAGGATAGGATGGTTCAATTTAGAATATTATCCACACTAAGTTAAATGAGGGCGGTGTTCATACATAGAACTAGAGAATCAACCTGAATTTGGGTTCTACCTTGACCAATACTTTACTAACTCCTTAGTGAACATCTATCAACGAAAAGGGTAAAAGAAATATTAAAAATTAAATACATCTGTAGAAGGTTGATCTTGACTCACTCGAGGAAATATTCAAGAGACGAGAGGAATAAATGGAAGAGTTGATAAGACTCAATGTAATATTTCCCCAAGAAAGAATTCTTACTAGATATATTCCATAAGAAGAGCCTCAAATAATAATTATAGATAGTTTACCCTAAAAAAGGGTTCACCCCAATAAAAGAGGCTGGGCTAGGACATCCACTTAAATCTTTGCCCGGTTCATTAGTTTATCTGTATCTGATTATGGAAGGATATCAACATTTACTTCCTTTAAAAAAAAACTAGGACTGATTCAGGAAAACCCTCAAAATTTGTCCCCTATCGAATGTCATCCATAGAAACTGGTGGATCCAGTGCATCAGGACATTACTATTATTGAACCTATTCAAGATCTCATTCAACCATATATTCATCAAGGGCTTATCAACACCGTCGAGTCATTGGAATATCGATTGGAAGATGTGGAGGAATGGTGTGCACCGGTACAACTAAAATGGAAACTGTACCCTGGATGGGTGATTGACAACCCACCCCCACCAAATTTCAGGAGTCCTACGTTTCCAATATTCAATTGATTAAGATACTCAAAACAAATTCTTACAAACTTTGTTTCCCATTATGATCCCATGATGTGAAACCATGAAAAATAATAAATAGTGAAACTCAAATGTTTCATCAAAACCTTGCAAGGGACAAACTTCATATAGTAGATAATTTTTCCAACTCGGTCAATCATGAGATGGGAGGATTTTTGTCAGAAAATTGTATTCCTAATTCGTCTCAATGATTCAAAAGAAAACAATACATAAACTCTTGAATTGAAAACAATGATAAAATGAGAGGGTCTTAGATTTCATTTCCAGATAGAAATGGATGATATACTCCCTAAACCTATAGCTTCCCCAAGAATATTTGATTTCTATTTTTATAGAGAACCTTTGTGACAAGCTGTGAACATTAATTATCCCAGTAAGATATATGGGTGGGTTTTGGGATCTTATTGTGATTTCTCAAAGAATGGAGGATTCCAAATATCAAACTAAGATTAAGTACTATAAGAATCCACTGGTCTCAGGTAAAAGAGTGGGAAATGTAGAAGAAACAACCATTATTCTTAAGCTAGAATCCATGTCATATATAGCCCGAAAACCCACACCATATCACGTGGAACCCCTGGGAATAAATAGAAACCCTCAAATTGTTAGGGAATTTAGAGGGGACCCAGAAGAAATCAATTAATCGAGTGAAGGGAAAAAGTTTACTCATTTCTAAATGATCAAGTCTATGACTAATTTATAGTAGCTAAAGATAATTATTTACTCCACCTACCAAATCCCAAAAGGTCTGACCAGGTAGATCTCGATGACTGACCAGATTATTTCTCCTTCCAGAGAATTTTGGGGAACACCATTTAAGAATTATTCTTCTTCAAAGACATCATGTAAAAAATATTGGACTCTGGGAAATTGAAGTTGGGAAATTTACTATCACAAGTAGCATATGTTTATACTACCTCCCCTGAGGAAGAAAATGAGTGGAAATAAGTTGTTATCAAACAAGAATAAGAGTTTTATGATTGGATGACTTGAATGAAAATAAAATTAACTCATAGTATTCTACGATAATAGTTGAAGAAACTAAATTTTCCCCATCTAATTCGGGTATGACACAACTGACTCTATCATAATCACAGAGACAGACTTTCAAAAAGTGTCCTAGCTGGAAGGGTAGAAGGAAAATTCAGGAAGATGAACCTACACTAAGGATGAATATTTCCTTGACACTCTTAGACTTTATACCTTTAGGTTTGAAACAAATAGTGGTAACCCACCAAATGGTAGCACAATGGGTGCTGACCCACCAAAAGGCACCATTAGAAATGGTCATCGAGAAAAAATCCTTATTAGATGAGGAGTTAATATTTGGTTCCATTAATATCATTAATTTAATGGAAACATTCTACGATGATAATTAATGATATGAAACAAAGTTCCCCACACCTGATTGGGGAACCCTAGGAAGAGGTTGGAGTAGTTGAGGGTACAAGGAAAGATGCAGTCATGGCAGAAACCAGAATTTTAGCCACATCACTACTGAAATTTTCAGTGCTGTGGATGCTCATAGAAGATCCCTTTAGTGATTACAATAGGAGCTAGGAAATATCTATAAAAATTAAAAAATCTATTCTAACCCAATCATCATGGAATATTAGTTAGAAGGGGTATAGGTGTCCGATTACTCTTGGAAACCAAGAAGACATGTTCATCGCAACCCATCAAGAAAAAGAGAACATGTAATTCCTATTTCGAGGGTCGATCCATCTACATCCAACATTCCATCCCCTAAAGTGCTTATGAAATATCATCTCCACATCGGGAAGCATTGTAATTTAACCCTAATGAATGAAATACTGAAGTAATTAGCACTAATACCAGCCTTGTTATCAATCCTGGACTCATTATGTTTATCAAAAACCTCTGGTAAGAACTAATAGATGTTTCTATAATCCCCTAGTAGCTTAAATGTTAGGTTTCCACTACCGAGGTCTATCAAATAGAGATCTATCCTACAAAATGTTATGTGGTTATATCCTCTATGAATCAAGACAAATATTCCACTGTATAATGATATATTAGACCATTTTATGTGTTCAAAAGTATAAATGAATTTTACGTTCAGAGGGATTTCATTGAAAATGGCTCTGGAGTTAATCTCATTCCTATATGGACACTTCGACAGTTGGGTTATAGTGATGATGACCTAGAAACCTCTTATCTGACACTATAGAGTAATAAAAAATCAAGATCAAGAACTTGGGCTAAATCAAGCTTTGGTCTTAGTTTTGGGACCTTATATCCGAATTAGAATTATTGGTTGTTCTGTAGGATACAATGTTCAATTTTTTCTAGGAGGGCCTCAGTTTAATAAACATGAGAAAATCCCCTCATTATACAATAAATGCATCAAATATTTCATCAATGGATAAAATGGGACACTTCACACAAATAAGGGCCCATTAAAATCTTTTGATTCAAATTATATAGATGCAAATTTCTATAATAGGGAAGGGAAAAAATCCATGCTTAATGATTTTTCTTGGGTAACTTCCCCAAATGGTCTAGAAATGATCTCGTCCTACCCCATAAAACAACTCAACAAAGAGTATGTATTAACCATTAATATGTTCAACCAAATGGACCCAAATTTAGGAACATATTCAACAACCTTCATTATATTAGTCATTAAATCCATGTCTAATAGTATTGAAAATGATGTTGACTATCCAAATAGTAGTGAAAGCTCGTATAAAAATAGTCTCATACCATCCTATGATCTTTGATAACTACCTGCCTCACCAGGTGAGACAAAAAATGTTTTATGCCACTAAAAAAGGTTGAAGATACCATTTCTCTATCTTTTACTCCACCCCTCTAGAGTTTTGAAAGAGATCCCATGTTTTCAGCTGGGTTAGAGGAAGTATCTTCATCTTCTGAAGGAAACAATATCATATCCTCTCATAACACTGTAGAGCTTACCCCATTACTTTCTACCCATATGAAATAGGTGGAAGAAGATGAATAAGTAGAAGAGTAAGACATAAGGGATTCCCCTCCAGCATTTGAGGAGGGTGTCTCTACCACCATTGACAAACCTAGAGAGATAAATCTAGGCACATAAAAGGACCCATGACCCACTTTGATCAGTGAAACCATGTTTTCTAAAGAGCAAGAGGTGTATAACTCAATTTTGAAGCAAAATCAATACATATTAACTTGGAATTATATAGAAATATCGATCCTAGATCTTCAGGTGTCCACTCACCTCCTGGTATTTCCCGAGGACGACCAGGGCTATAAGTAACTATCCAAAAGAACACATATGAAACACACATCCAAAACTAAATCTGAAGTTGACAAGATCATATGATCCAACTTTATTCGAGAGGTTCAATATCCAAAAAGGCTGGATAATATAGTATCTATTAAAAAAATAATAGGAAAATTATATTCTACATCAATTTCCGAGATCTCAACCAGAATTGACCGAATGATGATTTTCCAGTCCCAATTACAGAACACGTTATTGATGGAACAACAAAATATCAATCCTTATCCTTCATGGATAACTATTCAGAATATAGTAAAATATGAATGACCTAAGAATATGAAGAATATACCATATTTATGGTCCATCATGGAGTTTTTTTCTATCGGGCAATGACCTCTGTCTTAAATAATGAAGTCACTACATATCAACATTCCAGGCATCACATATTCAAACCCTCCTAGTGGAAGTTTATCAAATTCTACTTTAATGATATGGATGATAAATATTGATAGCGTTCAGACCACCTAGAAGATTTTGTAACCATTTTAAATAAACTATAAAAACATAGTCTGAAAATGAACCCCTTAAAATGTGATTTCGACATTACCTCAGGGAAATTTCTTGACTTTTTCATATGCCATCGTGAAATTGAAGTCGACCTTGAGAAAAAAATTTTTTATCCTTAGCACGTCACCTAATCAGAACATTAAATTGTTTAGATAACTATAGGTACACTTTTCCTACATTCAAATATTTATAGAAAACCATGTAGGAAAATGGTTTTCCTTTATCAGGTTGATGAAAAAGTGGGCTACCTATCAGTGGAATGGAAATTTTCAGGAAGCATTTGACATTTATATGAAATATATTTTGATCTCACATTCCTATCAAAGGAAGACGATTCATTTTATACATGACATCCCAAGAGTGGTCGTTGGGATCCTTCCTTGTGCAAAAAAAAATGAAACTGACAGTAAAAAAAACCTTTATCACATCATCCAATCCACGATCAATGATGATACTATTTATTTAGATACTGATAAGAGATGTATGATGCTAATATTTGCAGTTCATAAAATGAGGCACTACCTACCACATCATTAGGTAAATTTGGTCTCTAATATATATCTAATAAAATACATTCTCAGATGTTTGATGTTGATTGGGAATCTATCGTGGCAGACAGTCATCCATCAATAGTTTTACATTCAGTTTGTTCCTCAAAAAGAGATGAAGGGCTAGAAGTTAGAATATTTTGTAGTAGAAAACACCATGACATAAATTACTTCATTAGATACCAAATTACCCAATTAAGAGATATTTTCTATTGAAAAGGGACTCCATATATGGGATATGTATTTTGATAGTGTATCCAGAAACCCAATATGGAAGAGGATGGAAGAACCTAAGCTCAAAAAGGTTGGGTTGGGAGTTATCCTCATTTCTATAGCCAAGGAAGTCCTACCTTAATCCTTCCTGCTATCAAAAGGGTTCACACACAACGATGTAGAATATCATGCTCTCATTATAGGGCTAGAGAGGGCTCTTTAGGTATACGTAAATCACTTGGAGAAAATAGGTGATTCAAAATTGGTCATCAACTAGGTCAATGGTTATTATGCCATAAAAAAGGAAGAGCTAATCCCCCTAATAAATAACATATGAGGACTAATATAGGAATTCCATTTAGAGATGATATTGAATCATATACCTTATATACAAAATTAATAAGATGATAAATTAGAAAATATATCCCTGAATCTAGAATATTCGTATTGGGATGAAACAGTCATCAACATTGCTCACTATTATATGGAATCTCCTTATATTAAAGTGAGTATGGAAGAGATTGATGAAATTAGTTCCATACCCAAACCATATGGTCCTTCCACTAGACAGATTATATTGATCTTTAGATACTTAAAAAATGGGATACTCCCATCGGATAGAGATGGGAAAGATAAAATCTTTAGACAAGAAATTAACTTTATTTTATATGATGACACAAATCATCAAAATTTCCTTTATAAGCAGGGTGTTGATGGGGTATTTCTCAGGTGCATTGATTAATAAGAGACCACTAATTTCATTAAAGAAGTGCACACCAGATCCTATAGTGCCCACTAGTTAGGGTTCAAGATTTATCATCAATTTTGAAGGCTTTGGTACTATTGGCCCACTAGGATATAAGATTTCACAAGAGTTACCAAAACGTTCCATGCTTTCCAGGTTTATGCTAACTTCATTCACTTTAGTATCCCCAGTTCATGGTATGTAACCATTAATTGATGTTTTTCATGGTTATAAAGTTTAAATTTTAAGGATGTGAAATTAGGGTGAACTCTAAATAAGTTTTTGGGGATAAATTAGATGCATACGAGATGTGCATGATTTGTCTAAACTGTGCAGATATCCTAGGAGAAACCATGCACAGTTGCAGTTTTGAGGTAGTAGCGTCAACATGGTTTGAGCACAGTTATGGAGACCCTGAAATTAGGCTATGTAGGGGTTTCCTTAATGTAGTAGCTAATGTATGGTTAGCACATGGTTGGTCTAACCACATGCAATGTAAAAAACTAGATCAAATTTTTTAGGAACTTGCTCGTTTTTTCTCTAATTCACTCATTTTGGCTTCAAAATGGACCTAACTCAAGATTTAACTCCATTAAAGGATATATAACCTTTCAAAAACATTTTTATCCAACCGAGATCCCTCCCTTAATGTTTTCAAGGATAATTCTTGTGGTAAGTTCCCAATCTTCATCGTTTTTGTCTCATTTTCTTAGATATCCTTCTCTTATCTTGCTATTTTCTTAGATCTACACCTGATGTGGGTAGATATAATATTTTTAACATCAAATAAGGACATATATGGTGTTTTTATTGATAGGGGAGGATATCTAATTCGGTTTCTTGGAATCTTGACTCCAATTCTTGATGTACGTCTTCGTTCTTCCTCGTTCCTCTCATGCTTTCATAGATCTTCTAAGATATTCTTATCCTCTCCTCTTGGTTTCTCTTATATTCACTTATTAGGGGTAGATATAATATTTTGGATGAAAAATAAGTTGTGTTTTGGTTTTGATATTGTGATTAGAAGATATCAAAGGTTGTTTCTTGGATAATCGACCCAACTTCTTGTGCGTTCTTCGTTCATTGTTGAGTTTTTTCAAAACCTTCAAGGTAGGTGGATTCAATCTTGTATAATCTCGTTCAAATTTATTATCTTAGTTTAAAATAGATTAAATTTAATGGAATTTATTGTGAAATCTTGTTTAAATGCAGGAAATAAATCTTCTTGAGTGACGATTTATAATTTTTGTGAAATTGTGTAATCTCGAGGAATTGTTTTGAAAATTGTTTTAGTTTGTTGAATTTAAAATGATGATTTTAAATTTTTTATTTTCTATAATATCTAAATTGGTTTTTTTGAATGTGTTTTTCAATGAAAGGGTAATTTTATTGAAATGTTTTGGCTTATAAATGGGGTTTTATGGAAAAATAGTTTCCAATAAAAATGTGTTTTTTTTTGAAAAGGTGTTTTGGCATGATCCTTGGGAATATTGGTGTGTGAGTTCATATTTCATATACAGGGCTTGGTTGAAATATAACCTTGTTCTTGGTTATAAAGGGTTAATTCCACATGGGATATAATTACCTTGTGATGACTTGGTTGATCGATGAGAAACTGCTAATGAGTATGGAACTGTCATAACGAAACATGCATGTGTGATAGTATGAATGTGTGGAATGATTCAAGTATGCCCAAAGGATATTGTCAGATGTTTTTAAATATTTATTATTATTTTTATGGAATGATAAATTTATATCAAATTCGTTTTACTATCACTTTTTTACTTTTGGTTTCAACAGTTTTTAGAAATGTTTATATTCAATTATAAACTGTTTTGGGAAATTGTTTTATATAAACTATTTTATATAAATGTTGCTAACTCTTCTATACTAGTATCCTAAGTAGGGAAGTCATGGGATAAATCTTACTGAGTTTTATACGCACCCCTTCTTTCTCACTTTGATGCTTTTACAGATGATATCTTACGGGATAGGGGAAAAGGTAACTATCACACATTTGTAGCACCACTTCATGATACTTGGGATGTTTGGTGATGTTGGAGCATGAAGCTAGTGGATCCTGGAGTATTATGGTATTCTTTGAGTCTTTAGTTGTACTTATTCTATTTACATTGATAGTTTTTTCATCTTCCATTGTTGCACACTCTGAATTTTTTTTAATATGAATAAAGTGGTTGAATTGTCTTTCATTGTTCATGCATCATTTAGTGAGCTATTTGGATATGGTTTTGTGAGTTAATGGTTTAATTATTAAAGGTTAAATCATCCCCCACTCTTTTTTAAACCCTTTGTCATTTATTTCCAGCCTTTGGAATCTTGGGGATGTCGCTTCAGGACAAGAAATGACTCATTGTACTCTTAAGACAATGAGAATTTCAAGGTAATTTCAAATGGTATCAGCTTGTTCGGCACATGACTAAAAAGTAGTCATCAATGTTCATGGTCTTGGAGTTGAAATTACTTCTTGTCTATTCCTTGGGTTGGAATCTTATAAAGGAGTAGTATTTTCAAAACTTGAAATATATAGCATAAAAGGATGTAGCTAACCCTTTAATGTTAAACTTCAAGTTATCAGGGAATTGGGAACATTAGTGTTTGAAGAAACTTATGGGATTTTGAAATCTCATTATCATGGGTTTAACCAATAATAAAATCATGCCATGAATTATAGGAATGACATACCACTAGGATTTTTTACATAATTTGGTGTGATAATTTATGTTGTGAAAAAGTGTTGATTTTTGAAAAAAAAGAATGAATTTTTTTTTCATATAAAAGATTTTGAAAAAGTTAATGCTTATGGTATATTGAAAATGGTTTAATTTTCAAAATCAAGTTGAAAGTTTTCAAAAAAAGTTGAACATGGAAAAAGTTTGTTTTTTGAAAATAATGTTGTGATTGTTGATGTGATATAATTTGAAATTCTAAGCCATCAATTTCTAGAGAGTGAGACTTATAAAGTTTGTTGTTTGTTTATAAAATAGAACTTGGTAGGTGTCATATGAACTAACCAAAGGAATCTACAGACAATGTGGTTGCACCTAAGACATAGGTGAACCAAGAGTTGATTCAGAGTATCCTTAAAGTGTTTCAATCCATGGACACAAGGAACTGGAGGTATGAGCCAAGGCACATACATCATTCCATTCAGTTCACGAAGCATAATCTACCCATCTTATGGGGTGATACTAAACCGAGAAAGGATAAGGTGTGGTTAAATAGGATGAATAATATCTTTGATTTCATCGTCACACAAATGGATCTTAAAGTCAAGATGGACACACACATGCTCAAGGATCTTGCACGCTAGTGGTGGGAATTAGTTCTACATGCTAAAGAGGGTCAAGGCCTTACTTGGGAGGATTTTGAAGAATTGTTAAAAGAAATTATATCCTCACACCTTCAAGATCCAAAAGATAATGGGCTTCTTTATCCCGAAGAAGGAGAACCTCTTTGTCCTAGAATATGCAGAAAAATTCATGAATTTAGTGTGATTTGCACAAGAAGTTGCATCAAGTACATCCTTCAAGGAACAGATATTCGAATCAGGGATAAGGTAAGAAATTCGATCAAAGATCGTGGTGCTCTATATTACTGATTATACAAAGATGGTGAAAAGAGTGGTAGTGAGTAAGCAAGATATCCTAGGAGCTATGGGAGGAGGAAGTATGATGATTCCTACTAGAAATGGTGGAAACTCCAATGCTAGGAGAAATCGAAAGAGAGACACATATTTCTATGGTGGGAGAGGTAATCAGAATCAAACAGTTGGATCAGTAAATATTCCTCCACAACCAAAGATCCAAGAGGGATGCTACCAATGTGGTTCCTTTGACAACATAAATCTAAAGTGTACAACACCACCAAGAGCATGCCATAATTTCAACAATATGGGTTACCTTAAGCACTTTTGTCATAGTTATCTGAGGTCGGGTGCTCGAGAAACTTATTAGGTGTTTCAAGCATCACATGCTTTGACAGGGTGAGAACAATAAAATCAGACTCATCAACAGAGAATAGATATCCATAGTTATTCTTAGAATACCATGACTCCTCAGCAAGGGAAATTCCAGCAAGGGAATAAATAGTATATTGAAATGATGAAGTAATTGTATTGAGTTGAGTAGATAATTGTCAATGATCAGGCTAGACCATCAATAGTTAAAGGTACAATTATTTGGAATTCTAACTTTGTTCAAGTTTTGTTTGATACTGGTACATTGAATTCCTTCATTGCTTCTCATGCTATTTACCTTATATGTTTAAAACTGGAAATTATGCCTTCTGTGTTTAAATTGAAAGCTCCTTTTAGTGAAAGAGAATGTCAAGACTTTGTGTGTAGAGAATGTTCTATAACTATTGATGGAGTTGAGATGAAATGAAATTTCTCGATATTGGAGATGGATGTCTAGGATGTAATCCTGGGTATGGATTAGTTTACAATGTCCAAGGCTCACATCGAATAGTATAGAAGAACAGTTAGTTTCATGACTAAGGATGGTGTCAAGAATCTATTCAGAGGAGAGAGGGTTGTAAAGAAAGGTGTAATGAGCTTGTTGGCACCAATAGTGGGAAAAATCTCTTATCAGTTAATAATGTTGACTTTAGCATCAATGGAAGAGATCAAGGAAGATAGTTTTCCATCAATTGTGGATAAATTTATAGATGTATTTCCTAGGAACTTCTCAGGGTTACAACCTCTAAGGAAAGTGAAGTTTAAAATTGATTGCCTTATGGTGTCCATTTCTATTTCCCTTCAATATTATAGGATGGAACCAATAGAGTTAATGAAATTGAAAGTTTAGTTGGGGGAGCTAGAAATAAAAGGTTTCATTCGGCCAACCACATCTCAATGGGAAACACCAGTATTGTTTGTGAAGAAATAATATGGAACCCTTTGGCTGTAAATTTATTATCGCAAGCATCACAGAGTTACAATAAATAATAATTATCCACTTACATGAATTGATGACCTGTTCAATCAATTGAGGGGAGACTAGTGGTTCTCTAAAATTGAATTGCAATCAGGATATCACCAATTGTGTGTTCGGAAGGAAAATATTCCAAAGACAGCCTTCAGAAGTAGATACATCCACTACGAATATGTAGTTATGACTTTCGGTCTAATGAATGCACTAGTGGACTTCATGGATTTGATGAATAAGATATTTCAACGATATATAGATTCTTTTGTTGTGGTGTTTGTGGATGATATCTTGGTGTATTAAAAGTCAAGGTATGAACATGAGAAACACTTGTAAATAGTGTTGGGAATCTTGAGAGATCACCGTTTGAATGCCAAATTATCTAAGCATGATTTTTGGATACAAGAGGTATGCTTTCATGGCCATGTGATTTTTGAAAAAGGAGTTTCATTGGATCCTGAAAATATAGAAGCTATTATCACATGGAAACCACTGAAGAATGAATTTGAGATATGAAGTTTTCTTGGTCTAGATTGATACAACCAACACTTTGTGCATGAATTATCACAGTTATCCTCGCCAATGAAAGCTCTGAAAAATAATAATGTCCCATTACAATGAACTAAGGAATTATAAAAGTCTTAGGAGTTGAAATTTCATCTTACATCGACACCTATATTGATTTTTCTAGAATCCGGATAGGGGTATCTTTTGTACTATGATTCTTCAGGATTAGGGTTGGGATGTTTTCTCATGAAAGGATAACATATTATGTCCTATGGTTCAAGGCAGCTGAGGGTCAATGAGAAGAATTACCCAACACATGATTTGGAGTTAGCTGCAGTCGTCCATGCTTTGAAGACATGGTGAAATTATCCATTTAGTCATAAATTCACTATTTTTATAGATCATAAAAGCATGAAACAAATTTTCTCACAATGATATTTAAATCTAAGGAAAATGAGATAGATAGAGTATGCCCAGATGTTTGAATTTAACTTGATGTATAAACCAGGAAAAGGGAATTTAGTGGCCGATGCATTGAGCAGAAAGTTATATGATTAGTTGGAGAAAGAAGCTTCAGATGAATGGAAATTCATTTCTTTCCTAGATGACATGCATGTGGAATGTCAAGTCTGAGGTGATGTTGTAGTTTTCTTTTTACCTTAAATTGTTCCTCATTTGGTAAATATGGTCAAAGAGGAAAAAATATCTGATGTAGAATTCCTGGTTATGAGTTAAAAACTCAAAGGTGGGGAGACCATTGAGGGTGTGAAACTTAATGGGAGTTTAGTTTTGTGTTTCATAGATCAGATGGTTGTACCTATGGATTTTCAAGAACAACTCCTTCATTCTTACCACCATTCGAGATTGGATGTACATCCAGGCACACAGAAGATGTATAAGGAATTGAAGGCACAATTTTGGCAGAGCGGTATGAAAATGAAGGTGGATGAGTATGTCTCATGGTGCTTAACTTTTCAGTAGGTTAAATAATAGAATTAGAGACCAGCAGATATGTTGCAGTATTTACTGATTCTAGTATGGAAATAGAAGTATATAACTATGGATTTTATCACAGGTCTCCCAAGAATGGCCCAGAAACACGATTCCATATGGGTGATAATGGATTGTCTTACCATGTCAACCTATTTCATCTCTATTCATGAAACTCATATGGTGGAGGATCTATCTAAAATATATATCCAAGAATTGGTAAAGATACATAGCATACCAATTTCAATCATGTTAGATAGATATCTGAGGTTCACATCTCGTTTCTCGAAATTCTTACATAAATCCCTTGTGACTCGGTTGACTATGAGAATGACATATCATCCTCAGATAGATGACCAGTTTGAGTGGATTATATCAATGTTGTAAAACATGATGCAGGATTATGTAAATGATTTTTTTGGTTCATGGGAGGAGCATGTACCGTTAGTGGAGTTATGATATAATAATAGCTATCAATCCTCAATACATATGGCTTCGTTTGAAGCGTTGTATGATCTTCCTTGTCATTCACCACTATGTTGGTGGAAATAGGTGATACTTCAGAAGTTGGGCCCAATATTTTCTAAGAAACAATGGATAAGATCTAGTTGATCATAAATAGGATGGAGGCAGCTCAGAGTTTTTATAAATCTTATGTGGATCATCGTCGATGACTGTTGTCCTTTTTAGTAACTGATCATGTGTTCTTGTGGTTATCTTCAAGGATTGGACATCATCATTTTTTGAAGAAGGTAAAGTTATATCTTCAATACATAGGCCCTTTTGAGATACTGGAATAGGTTGGAGACGAGGAATATCAGTTGGAATTACCACCATGGTTCAGTTCGGTGCATAATTCTTTCCATGTATCCTAGTTGAAAAAGTATTAGCCTAATTATGACCATGTGATCAGATGGGATCACATTGACCAAGAGCCTAATGCTTCATTGATACATATCCCATGTGGATTTTGGATAGTAAAGAGAAAGTATTGAGTGAAAACGAATCAGTCTTGTCCAAGTTTTATGGAAACATGGTTAGATTTCAAAAGAGACTTTAAAAGACGACAAGGAAATTAAAGAGAAATGGATGGAACTCATCTAGGGAAACAATGGTTTTCTACTTTTTGAGGATAGAAAGAACAATGGTGGGGAGAATTTAGTACCCATGGTTTCCGATATGTAACCATTACATGATGCATTTTATGGTTATAAAGTGTAAGGATAAAGGATGGGAGAGTTGGGTGAACTCTAAATAAGCTTTTGGGGCTAAAGTAGATGCGCACAGGCTACACACAGTTTGTCTAAACCATGCGGATATCCTAGGAGAAACCATGAACAGTTGTAGTTTTGAGGTAGTAGCTTTGGTATGATTTGATAAAAGTTAGGGAGACTGTGCAAGGAGTCCATACATGGGTTTCTTTAATGGTGTAGCTAATGCATGGTTAACACACTATTTGTCTAACCGTGCAGAAAGTCCAAAACTAGATCCCGTTTTTTAGGAACTGGCTCGTTTTTGCTCTAATTTGCTCATTTTGGCTTCAAAATGGCCCTAAATCGAAATTTAACTTCATTGACTGCTAGATAACATTTACCAAATTCTTTGGAGCTAACCCAAATCCCACCCTTTATGTTTTGAATCACGATTCTCATTGTAATTTCCTGATCTTCATTGTTTGTTTCTCATTTTCGTAGATCTCCTTCTCCTATCTTCCTATTTTCTTAGATCCACACTCACTATGGGTAGATCTAAGATTGTTAACATCAAATAAGTACATATATGGTATTTTTCTTGATAGTGTAGGAGATCTAATCGGGTTTCTTGGAATCTTGACCCTGATTCTTGAGGTATGACTTCATTCTTCCTTGTTCCTCTCACACTTACTTAGATCTACTTAGATCTTATTCTCCTCGCCTATTAGTTTCTCAGATAAATGCCTATTAGGAGTATATCAAAGATTTTTGATGCAAAATAAGTTGTATTTTGGTCGTGATATTGCAAGTATAAGATATCTAAGGCTGTTTCTTGGAGAATCGACCCGACTTCTTGTGTGTTCTTCATCCGTTGTCATGTTTTTTCACAACCATCAAGGTATGTGGATTCAGTATCATCTCCTCTTGCAATAATTTATTGTATTAGTTTAAAATTGATTAAATTTAATGAAATTTATTGTGAAATACTGGTTCAATTCATGGAATAAATATTCTTTAGTGATGATTTATCATTTTCTTATAATTGGTTAATATCGGTGAATTATTGTGAAAATTATTTTAGTTTCATTAATTTAAAATAGTGATTTTAAAATTTTAATTTCTACAATATATAAATGGTTTTTTGTGAAATGGGTTTTCAATGAAAAGGTTATTTTATTCAAAAGGTTTTTATGGAAAAATGATTTTTAATTAAAAGGTGGTTTTATTGAAAAAGTGTTTTGACATGATCCTTAGGAATATTGGTGTGTGAGTGTATATTGTATATATGGGGCTTGGTTGAAATATGATCTTGTGCTCAGTACCAAATGGTTAATGTAACATGGGATATAATTACCCTATGATGACTTGGTAGATCAAGGAGAAACTGAACATGAGTATGGAACTGTCACAACGAAGCATGCATGTGTGATAGTATGAATGTGTGGAATGGTTTGAGTATGAAAAAAGGATATTATGAGATGGTTTTAAATATTTATTAGTATTTTCATGGAATTATAACTTTTTGGAAAATTATTTTTAATATCACTTGTGTACTTTTGGTTGCAACGGTTTTTAGAACTTCTTTGTATTTAGTTATAAACTGTTTTGGGAAATTGTTTTATATAAAATGTATTATATAAATGTTTTGAACTCTTAAATACTTGTGGAATGTGTAGGAAAGTCATTGGGTAAAGCCTACTAAGTTTTATACTCACCCCTGATTTGAAACTTTGGTTCTTTTGCAGATTCTATCTTCCAGGACAGTGGAAAAGGTAACGTATCACACGTTTTTAGAACCACTTCATGATACTTGGGCTGTTTGGTTATCTTAGATCATTGAGCTAGTGGATCCTAGAGTCTTATGGTATTATTAGAGTATTTAGTTTTCCTTCAACTAGTTACTTTGATAGTTTCTTTTTCTTCCATTGTTTCTCACTCTAAAGTTATTTTAATATGAATAAAGTTATTGAATTGTATTTCATTGTTCATACATCATTTAGTGAGCTATTTGGATATGGTTTGTTGAGTTAATGGTTTTATTCTTAAATAGTAAATTGTACCCCACTTTTTTTGAAAACCTTCGACATTTATTTCCAGACTTTTGAATCTTGGGGATGTCTCTTAAGGCTAAGTAATGACTCATTGTACTATCATGCCAATGAGAATTCACGAGTCATTAAATTCACAAACCCTCAGAGGTGATTCACATAGCCAAATACTTATGGACCTTTTCCATATAGGTAATTAATGTCGTAGGACCCTATCCTCCTACCATAGCCAAGTATATAAAGTACATTCTCACTGAAACCAAGTTTTTATCCAAGTGGGATGAAGCTATACCCCTCAAAGAATTTGGGGAAATGAACATTGTTTGTTTTTTGAAAGAAAATATCATTTTTAGATTTTGTTTCCCTCATAAATTACTATTGAAAAACATCAAAAATTTCTATTCTACTATATTAGAGAAGCTATACCTGGAGTATAACATCAAGTTCAATAGTTTATCCTACTACCATGCAATGGCTAATAGAAAGATAGAGGCCTTCAAAAAGACCCTATAGAATATACTCCAAAATATGGTAGATAAGGATAAAAGGTCATGTTCCGACAAGCTCCTACATGCCTTGTGGGACAACCAGACTATAAACCAGACCACCAAATATGCAACCTCATACTCATTGGTATATGAGATAGAGGAATTATTTCCCATTGATTTTTAATTTAACTCATTCCACAATAACATATGTGATCATTTATCCATAGATGAGAAATCCTAGAAATGAATAGATGAATTGGAGTGATTATATGAGAAGATATTGCACATCTTGAAACATTTATAGTTTCACCAAAACATGATTGCATGATACTTTAATAGATAATTTCACCTCTGATATTTCCTTGATTGTGAGATGGTGTTCATCCTAAGGACACCAATGATACCCACAAAGAAACCTCTAATGTTGGAGAAAAGTGGTAGGGTCCCTATTCCATACACAAATTCTACTCCAATGGATATAAATCTATGATCTCGATGGAAGGAAATTCATCACAGTCCCTAACAATGCAAGGTTTCTCAAGAAATACTTCATGTAATAAAGTGAACATCATCTTCACTACACAATGTTAAACTACATTGAAAATCTTTATCACATGGCCTTAAAAGGCGTGGTACATCATCCATGTTGCAATAGAATAAACCAAGTTACACAAATGTCCTTGCTGCATGACATTAAACTTCATAGAATTTTCATCCTGACCACATGATGTTAAACTATACAGAAGGAGTCCTGATATTAAAACTTTAAACTAAACATGAAGCATTGTCTCACCAACTATCCATCGCTAATGAGATACATATGTGAAAAAGAAAAATGTAGTGTTCTTATCCTTGTGGGTGTGTCAAATCCACATTGGGAGTATCCCATCCAGGAGCTATGTGTGGCTTTATTCCTTTCATCACAGGATGCATAGCGACTCCCAGATCTACCATCCTATGTCTAGCTATAATGATCAACCAAAAAAACTCCCTCACTGTGTATGGATCAAACCTACATAGCGAGCCTTTCAAAACTATGTTTGGATTGATTTTAATTCCATTTGGATACATATTTATTCCTAGACCCTATGTTATAGTCCCATCCATAAAATATAAAAAATTCCCATCCCCGACATACAAGAAAAATTGATGTAGGGAACTCCAACACATGTTCTTTCATTTATAGGTCCATTTTAAGTAAAACCTCCTCTCTCTACACATGGATCATATCTATACAGGGAATAATTTTCATAACTACACATGGATTAATTACTTTCAACATAGGCTGAATATTGACACATGGATCTTTAATCCTTGTTCCAACCACAATAATCCACGAAAAATACCCCTAACAATATATGGGTCAAATATACATGAGGAGACTTTATCATAACTATATACAGCTTGATTCTTACTCTAATGAGATATGTATAAATAAATGGATCTTATATCCTAGTCCTGCCACTAAAAAATAAGAATGCCTCTATCTTTCATTTTTATCACCTTACTATAGTGAAATAAGTCTTTTCCACCCCTTGTTTCTCAAACTGAAAATCACTCACATGGGATTAAGAGTTTAGATAAAGGATTCCCCACATGATAAAGGAATATCAATTCAAATTAGGGTCACTGTGGTCTTGGTTGAATGACCTTAAAATCCGCACCATATTTCCTTACTGCAAGATGTTAAACTGCTTGATTGACGCAAGTATAAGAACTATTTCTAGATTGATTCCTACCATCGCATGATATGTAGTGAAACCCATGTTTTTTAATCTTTGGTCCAGTTTCAATTTTTAATTTTCACATCATGGAATATGCATCCTTACCACATAACACTAAACTGCAAGGCTGATGTCCTCATCACATGACATTAAACTGAATGATTTACTCAAGAACTATGTGTGGATTGATTCTCATTTTAATGAGATGCATAGTGACACCTAGGAATCATGTCTTAGTCCCAACCATGGGGTAAATAATAAAATTTCCCCATCTTCTGCATACAAATAAATCTCTATGCAGGAGTACTTAATGTTGGTCCTCTCATTCTGGGGTCCATTAAGGAAACAAAAATGTCCCCTCCTATAAATGCGTTAGATCTATATAGGGAATTTCACACTCTATGGCCAATCATGGTATGAATTATTCTTAAACACTCTAAAAAATTCCTTCCACTCATCATAATCTATGTCCTAGGGAATTTTGGATCTCCACAATCTTTCTTTGGCTATCAAAAAGGGAAGGTCATTGTCTTGAGGACACCTTTTTTTGACTATGAATTATATTCCCCAGTTGAGTATACATATGTCACTCAGAAAAATGTCATATGAACTAGAGAAAACTTCATCCCCAGAAGTGACCTCTCTTATCTTTGTTAACTTTAATGAAAAGTTTGTCCCATATCATTTATCCTAATCTTAGAACCCCCAAGATTGTGGTTTATATTTTTTCCTCTTCATATCTGAGGTATGTTTGAACATATTGTCCCTATTATCCTTTTATTACTCATAATTTCCATGACACATGGTCCTATCCATATGGTCTAAAACTACAAGACCCCATGCCATCTTTACTGCATAATGCTAAACTACATGGTTAATGTACCTCTTATTCAACATTAGAATTAAAGCAATACTTTTATCTAGATTCCCACCTTCAAATATACACAGTTACTTATTCTTTACACCGAGTCACTTATATCCTTACCAAATCACGTTAAACTGTATAAATGATGTCCTCATTGCATGGCATTAAATTCATGATTCTATATCCCACTTGATTATTATCATCATAGGATATTCAATGAAACTTAAATCTTAAATTATGGGTCTAGATGAAAAATAAAAATGCCATGATTAACTGTTTATGGGTCATACCTACATAGAGAACTTTCACAAAGGAACTAAATCTATCCTGATTCTCACTTTAACAAGATACATAGTGACAACCGTATCCTATATCCCAGACTATGCACAATAAAAATCAAAAAATCCCCCCACTATCCTATGCATGATCTAGATCTGAATAGGAGGGTCCAATACACATCTCACCTCGGACTTGATTCCATATTAAAACAAAAATACACCTTCCCCACACAAGTGTTGATTAATATGTGGGGAAACCTTCTTAAATCTATGTATGACTTGATTCTCATTTTGATGGGATACATTTTTACTACCTGACATTATGTCTCAAACTTAACCATTAAAAAAATACCTCTTTCATTAATATGGATTAGACCTGCATGAGGAAAAAATTTGTACACATTATTGGGTAATATTTATATGAAATAATATGTTCATATTCATGACATTCCCTTTCAGAAACCAAAATATATATTTGGGGAAGTATTAATCTCTATAATATTTCTTTTTCCATAAAAAATGGAAGGTTAGTTACTTAAGGAAACATTTTTTTGACTACACATAATATGACCCAGTTGGATCTATATAAATTTCCCAAAAAAGGCGTTTCAACCATAGTCAAAGTTGTCTTCAATATGGACCTATTCTATCTCCATAATCCCTGAGGATGTTTTCATCCCATAATAGTTTTTATATTCTAAATCCCCCATATTTTATTCTTACATCCTTTCCCCTTCCTTCCCGAAGATGATGGAATATTCTTGGACAGATTGTTGTGAAATGGGAAAATCACTAATCTTTTGATCAAAGATAAGTGACCTTAAATTTTATCCCTCAAACCTACTCATCGTAAGAAATTAAAATACATGATCCATATCCACATTTCATGAAATTAAACTACACTATGCATTAACCCTAATTTACATAAGAAAAATTCATGTATGAGCAGTATTTCATTCATGGTCAGTGCTGATAAAGATGCAACCATAATTTTTAGAAATAATTCCCTACATAAATCAACCTTTATAGCCATGAAAAATTTGGATCTTCACAAATTACCCATCCATTAGTAATAATAATGTTAGTATCTTGAGGATACCTTTGTTTGACTATGCATAATATTCTCTAGTTTGTTTTTTCATAAATCACCCACAAAAAGGCCTATCAATCGAAGGTGATTTTTTCTTTAGAGAGAACTATTATATCTCTATATGCCCTGAAAGCAACATACTGTAAAACAACTTTTAAATATTATTTATGGTTACTCCTCGTGTACTTATCCTATATCAAAACTTGGATTAAAAAATTGAAAAATCAGTGCCTAAAAATATACCATTCAAATGTCTGAAGAATATTGGGACATTCTCGGCCAACAAGACATGCCAGGGTCATCACCCAATAAATCACGGTCAAATATGTTTGACTTAAAACACCAATCAAATTATTCTGGAATTCAATACTTTAAACTTCCTACAAGAAAAAAATACATAATACTCATCAGGTTTAAAACCTACAAAGAAAATTTGGGGTAAAATTTGAGTCCAATCTTACTAGACCTATGATTTTCATGGTTTAGGAAATAATTTAGTAATGCAAAGAAAAAGTCACAAAACAAGTTTGGTTGAAAACCTGTAAAAGGTGTCTTAAAAAAAGTTAAATCATGACCTCTAAGTCTTTATCACAGTGGTCTTAGGAAAAAATTAGGTAAGTAGAAGGAAACAGATGAAAAATTTATAGGGTTTTTCATATGACCCTAGACATAGTAAAAAATTTGATCACTTATTCCCTTGGATCCATAAAAAATTATAGCATTACATGATATTTCATCCAAATAATATTAATCTAATATTATGAGGATGATTGATATTGGTATCCAGTGATAAAACCATTCAGGTTATCTGGGATATTATATTTAAAACATTGAAAATTATGATGGATTGGAACTACAGGATAAGGTAAAGGATAAGTACTAGAGGGTGATTTTTTTTGATTTATCTATTGAATGAGAAAGATGTAGTAGAATCCATTTATTTTTGAATCTATGTAAGACTAATAAATTGTAATTATAGATCCCACATGGAAGATTCACAAACCTTAACCATTACATGATCTAAATCCTCTATGGATCAATAGAGGTAAAAAAAGTTGTAGTCTCAGGATTAGCACCATCTTTCAATGCCTCCACACTCTCATCCTCCTCTAATCCTACCTTCTCAGCCTCTTCTACTAACCATTACCCTTAATCAACAATTGCATCATCATGAGCCAATTGTTTATTAAACTTATCCAACTCTTGACAAATCTTCTCCAACGCCTAATGAAGCCCCTCCACCAAGTCTATCTTCCCTATAATTTAACCATGTTTCCTTAAAGGCACCCCATCATGATCAAAAACACCATTAAGAATTATATTTTTGGCTATGGAAAGGCGGGACATGGACTCTATAGTTTAAATACTAGACTGGATCATGCTTGTCTTCTCTTGATAATCAATCAACTATTTTACTACATCATGTATGAAATGATTATAAAACCCCCCATACCCAAGCAATAAAAACATGAGAAAAAATTTATGCAGTTTTATCAGTACATTTTCAAGGGGGTATGATAAATTAGCTTCTAAATTCCCTTCCATATAGTTTTATGGTAAATACAAGGATTTTCAAGAGACTCTTGATCTTCTTCAGAATAACTCTCATATGGTGGAATATATTTAGGAATCAGTTCCATTAGACAGGGTCCTGGATTAGTGACTTCAGCATGACATGACTTTATGGAAGCTAACTCCTTTGTAACATCGGTGGGATGAGATATCAGAGTAGCGGTTGCAGCCAAAGAATTTTTTGGTAGTAATCCTAAAGTTAGATGATTAAAGTAGTAAATTCCTAAACATCAAAAGAAAAGGGAATGGATGGAAAATTTTAGAACTCACATTTACTTTTTGATATTCCAAAGTCCCTGAATTACATTGTCTCAATGACTTGTAAAACTGTTGTTGTATATTTAGTTTGTAGGATATCTATATTTTCTTCTAGGGATCACTATGCTGATTGGGTTTTCTCGACCAAGTCAGTGTCCTCCATAAGGTTTCTCATTGATTCCGAGATTATGGGGATGAAGATCATGGAGCCAAGAGAGACAATTGAGTTTGATGCTTCCTGATCACAAGTCGCTACCCCTTCCATGGTTGTTACCTATAGAGTGGAAATATCACTATGGGAAAACGATATGAAAACCTATAAAGGATCTCCTCCTAATGTGGTAGAGTTTGTTTGATCATGAAGAGTTTCCCCCATGGGGCTTGGAATCTCCCTTATGCCCTCATTTGGTCTAGATTCCCGATCCATATCATGTAAAACTGTTAGTGGTATCACATTTGTCTCTGAATAATAAGGGGCTATGGGCCCCTAGGTGGTTTCTGCCTGATGACTCACTAAACCTATTCCAATTCATGTGCGATATAATTAATTAGCATATAGAAACACACAACATAATGTTTGAGTAAATAGATGTAACAAACACATGTTATCCTAGACAGAAGATGTATCACTAGCTTTCATGCTTTTCGACACTTCATAGTTTTCCATGGAGATGGTCATTTAGAGAGAAAAATGGGTAGGTCTAGTGTAGAAATGTTCTCACAGGATCTGCAAGAACCAACTCCATATGTTCAATTT
The DNA here is from genome assembly GCA_963277665.1 of Viscum album. Taxonomy (NCBI): domain Eukaryota; kingdom Viridiplantae; phylum Streptophyta; class Magnoliopsida; order Santalales; family Viscaceae; genus Viscum; species Viscum album. The sequence goes on along the minus strand of OY728139.1, from coordinate 1,230,068,246 downwards.
TTCTAAGAGAGTCCTCTCTGATGGCTACCTCGACTGAAGATATTTTTCCCCAATAGAATTTCCCCTTGGTGTATACTCTAGGGAATAAATAGGTGACTGAATCTCTCCAAAATCCTAGAAGTAAAAGTATTATGGATTCAAGATCACAGTAATAATGAGAAGAGGAGTTGATACAAACCACTATATTACCTCATCGTTACACCATCTCACCTCACCATGGCTATAAACAAATCCATTAATTGATTGGACTAGTAAATACTACACATAAAAGAATGAATGCATGTGTACATATCCTCAAGGTATATGTACACATCCTAAGGGTTATCCTATAAAGATTTTCCCTGAGGATCTATTTTCAGTACAAACCCCGTGAGATCAACATCCTTGTCCTAATGTGTTTCCAAGATTTATTCAGAAGTTTGTCCCACTCTCCAAGTATCCCATTTCATCAAATCCATTTGGAAGGATAGATTAAAAGGAATGGATAATTTGGAAGTGTCTGACCTGGGAAGTGGTGTGGGTTTAGCCACCATCACTTCTTTCTTGGTGGATCAACCACCTTGTTACCCCCCAAGGCCAGGTTCTTATGAGGCCTCTATCGAGAAGTAGGAGGAATACCCCTACACATGTTTGTAGTAATTAAGATAGCCTCATCACCCCCTTATAAGTGCTCCTATCATCCTGTTCACTCTTGCGGTCCTCAAGCCTCTCTATTTTAATCAATCACTAGGTATATCTATAATGGACCTACAATGAATAGATGGAGCCATCAAGAAATTAAAGGAAATATTCCACTACCTCTGGGTTATCAATGTAAGTGATAATGTCTGGTGATGATACATTTACATATCTACATAATGAAACCTCATTTATCCTTAAAAGGTCACCATACATCATTGATGGGAAAAAAATTACTCAAAGTATCCCACATCCTCCATGCTACTTGATAGGCAGACTTAGGGTGGGATAAGACTATATATTGTAAAGAAACACCAAAAACCAAGGAGGTTGAACCCTATATTCTCAAAATATTTCTTGGGGGTTTATAAATAATATATTTTCTTGATTGTTTCCTAGGACATGAATGTAAGACTCTTTTCCTTTGATCGCCATCAGTCTCAGGAACCAATTAACCTTTGAAAATAGGAACCAATTTTTCTAATTGATCACTGGGATATGATTGTTTCCAGGATTTGGCATAAGTCCTGGTAAGTGGAGACTGGTATCCTATAAAAGGTAGATGCCTAATATGACATCACATTTCTTTCTGAGTGAACATCAGCTAGAGCTTCTGAGCCACTATTAAATATTTTTCTTTCCATGCACTATTAATGGTCAGGGGATACCTCATCTGAATGTAGTGTAATTGACACAAAAAATTTGTAGGGTGAATACAAATCACATATAATATCCCCATAAATTATGGTAACTAAGAAATCCTCTCTTAAATAAATGAGATACCCTCATCTAGCATGATTCCTCGATGCATCATTTACCAAATTACCAACAGAGGAGCTATAAGGAGTACAGGTATAATGATCATGATAGTTGAGACGATCCAATGCTTCATTCTCTCTCTAGTCCAGTGAGTTTTGGTAGGTAAGAATACAACAAATATACATTGGGGGGGGGGTGAATTGTGTCTTTTTGATAATCTTAACAATTTTTTTCTTTTATCCTTCTTTTCAGTTTATATAGATATAAAGTATTCTCTTTTTAAAATAGTATGAGTATCGGATAATTAGTAAAGAAGAACTTAATAATTTTTATACTAGTTCAGGAAAAAAATATCCCCCATTCCACTCTGCCAATTCTCTCTCTATGAGTTTGGTGATTTTAATTAGAAAGATCCTCTTATCATAAGAAATTAACAACTGAGTGCAGGCAGTTGACACCATTAAAACATGGAATTAAAATGCCTTATAGTTTTTTATATGGAACTGGATTCTCCATTTCTTAGTCAAAGAAGTTGATACTCTATTATGACTGAGTCCAAGCAGCCAAAACTCTAATAATTCAAAAGAGTTTGATTTGATTGATTAAATAGGTTTTTAATCATAGTTGAATAAAAACCTTACAGAATATAGATTTTCTTTATTAAAGATAAGAGTCTCCAAGAAGGAATAGATTTAAAGAGATCTAGGATGCAATTTATCTTCAAAAACAATAGAAAAAAAAACAATAGTTATCTAGATGGAGGTTGAAACATGTATGTCTCTAAATTGTAGAATAACAGAGTTATTCGATCATTTTTTTATTTGTAGAAGTTATATATTCAAAAAGAAATTTCACATATGATATGATACAATCCTTATATAAAGTAAAAATATTATTTCCATATATATAGAAAACTCTAACTTCATTTGATTGAGTTGATCCAAAAATTTAGTCTCAAAATCACAATCATTTAAATCATTCAAGAGAGTCGTAACTTCCCTTAGAAATATTAAAAATTTACTCCATTGAATATGAGCATTTGAATCAATCATAAAATAGATTTAAGATGATATTTAATTCCGTTGATACCATTATAGTAATTATGGAAAATTTCTATAATTTAAAAACTCTATCTTTGAATAGTAAAACATCGGGTTCCTTCACATAACAATAAAATCCAAATGTATGGTTGACAATTTATGGTTGTTTAAAAATATAGGTTTGATAAAAAACATTCCTTTTCTCAAACATAGGGTTCCTTCCAAAATCAGGTTTCCTTCCAAATGTATTGTTTTAAACATAGGGTTGTTGAACCATATGTTATGCTTAAGAACGTAGGGAATGAATAGTGTTTCCAAAATACTTTCAGAACACATCTAGAATTAATTAAAAAATATTTAAACCCAAAATAAGATAAACTTATCAATAAATATATTACTAAAACATACTTAAATTTATTTCATCATTAAAAAAATAAGGGTATTTATGAGCATAAAAATCAATAATATTTATAGATTATTATTGATACAATACATGCCCAACAATCTCCCAGATTTTGATGATCAGAAAACCCATAACATAAGTTATAGAAAAATATAGTAATTATAAACATAGATGAAATGATACATTTCAAAGATACAAAAATTATATTTATTTAAAATTAATTTATATAGTATATCCATTCCTTTTAATTAAAATAGAAACTGGTAATAAAATCCATAATGTTGTGTTTACCCAAATTTCTCTCCCTTTTTGTGATATCAAAAATAAAGTAGACTGAAATGGAATAAAACACATTCAATGTTGCACATAACTATAAGTTAATGTTATATTTTACTTAATATTAAAATGATATGTGTTCTAGTAGTATAAATGGAATGAAATAATAAAAAATAGAAACATAAGAAACAAAATAATTTTATAAAAATTGTCTATGATTATAAGAATCAATTTTTTTGAGATTTTCTTAAAAAGTAGGATTGGATGATGGTGAAAGGTTAGGTTCAGAGGCGGTGTCAGAAGCTAGTGAAGCTCGATCAACCTGATGAACTTACTTAAAATCTTTCATCTATCTTCTTAATGTTTTAGTAATATTTTCAGCCAATTGATGCATAAAAATCTTAGAATCATGACTAATTTTTAATATTTCAACTAAATCCACTTTCAGAAACTCATGAAATATTTATTATAACTTAAAAAATTATGATAGTATCTTACTAAATTGATTTAGAATATTTATGATGTCGGGTTCTCCGGAATGTTTCTTCTCAATGAGATCTCTTTGGTTCTATAAAAAAACATTTAGTGGTGTATTGTCACATTGAAGAGTATGAAGCCGATCATTGAAATTTGACATGACAAAAATAATATATTTAAACCTTATGAATAAATATGGAGAAGTTTGAGGTACTGATATAGATTCTCTATACTAAATGGAACTACTTATGATAAATTCAAAATTACTCCCTATATATATTATCTAATATCCATAATCTATTTTTGAAGTAGACTCTATTTTTAGATTTCCAAAATGATCTATCATTTATCTATGAAAAGAATGTAAATCGATTTTTGAAAGTGAACTTTCTATGAGATTATGTAGTTGGTTATAAAAAGTTTTAAATTAAAATCTGGGAACATTTGTTCTTCTCAAATCTTCCAATGATTTTCTTGTAGCCTCGAATTCACTTTCCAGACTATAAATTTCTTCTCGAATCATTTTAGAACTGACAATAATTTATTCAATTTTATTATTCAAAGAATTATATTCTTCCTCTTCTTGAGATTGATATGGTTTTCCTTTTTCAACCATGGTTTAATATTATTCTTTATCTTTATTATTATATGTAGAAAAATATATTTAAAGGACCTATGTAGTCTCATCATGTTCAAAAATTTAATCATCCAAAGAATCAACTATAAGATAAACTGAATGAATGTGAACTAACATTGTAAAGTTAGATACTATTATTTTTGCTTACTCATTTACTTAATAATTATACTGAACTTTTTCATCAACATGATCTCATTGATTATGATTTTAATCAAGAACCCCTTTCTCTTTAATTTCACATTGATTTTTAGAAAGAGCCTATGACTCTTCTCCGATGTTTGGTTGAGAAAATCCACCAGTTGTACCAGCCTCTGCCTCTAGTGCATGAACTATAGTAGCATGATATGCAGGTCTATACCTTTATATAGGCTTTCCAACAAGGCCCCCATCATTTTATTCTTCCAAATTTCTGCAAGATACTTATTATTATCTCTTTCAACTTCAGGATTAGAGACATCATATCTGATTCTATTCCTCTTTGTTTAAATTTCATCATCTATTATAGTTTCAGAAACTTCTTCTTATTCTCAAATTTGGACTGCACCAACATATATAAAAATTTATTTATCCCCCTGAGCAATATGACCATATTTTTTTGGTCTTCCACATCAATAAGTAATAAAATTGCTTTAATTGTACTCCAAAAAAAACCTATCTTTGTCAAAGTTCCTGCATTTAAAATTTTATTGTAATTACACTTAGTGTGCATATTTACATCTCAAATCATGCATCTTTTATACAGTATTGATTAAATTATCCATCCATAAGGATAAAAAGACATTATTTTCTCTTCCTGACAATAGTGATTCATATACCTTAACATGTATCCTAAGAAATTAAACATAATATCACTCATAAAAAAACAATATATACATGTTAGGATAAAGAATATTTTAGAGCTCAACAATTTTTGGAATTATTACTGACTGGATAAACTTGACCAACACCTTCTGGCCAACCTCAAGATCTTTTGTAAACAACTTTCTTATTAGGGTAGATCCAAAGAAAAATGCCACAATATCTTCTAATTTATATTCTTGATTCCCAATCAACTGAATATTGAAATGAAAAACCATTTCATGAGGTCACCAAAAAACTCTAGCTATTTTAACTGTATAGATAAAGAAATCCCTATCATTTAGTTGAGATTTGATGACATCATCTATGTCAACAGAACTGAATTGAAAATTTCTATAAAATTACTTTAATTATATATCAAAAATGAACACATTGTTTTATTCAGTAAAAAGAAATTTTAGACCATGAAAAACTATAGATTTCCTCATAAGAATATTTTTATGATAGTTCCATTCAAAATCTATAACCTTTCCTTGAATAAATTTTCTTTTGGCGACTTGGTGTCACTTTATTCCGCTTCATTCACATTTATCTATTTTCTTAATCATCAATATTGCTTTAAATTTTTTTTTGAAGGTTTAGATTCTAGGGTTTTGGATAACAACAAGGGCTTTGAAAGTTGAAGATGTTCGAATATCAAGTTTAAGAAAGAAAGAGAGAGAGAGGGGGTTTTATAGTAGTTTTGGTGATGTTGATCTAGTTTCTTGAGCCAATTACCCAATGTAATAATTATTTATTTATTTTTATTTTGAAAATATGTGCTTTAAAAAAATTAAATAAATTCTGGTTTTATTTAATTGACTAATAAATAAATAAATAACTAAATAAAAAAAATAAAATGATCAATACATAAATTAATGAAACAAATTAATAAAAAATATCTAAAATTAAATAATCCTAAATCCTAATTAATAAAATAAAAACTACCTCTGGGAAGTGGTTTTGTAAAAATATCAACAATTTGATATTAAATATTTACTAATTCTAAAGATATATCCTTTTAAGAACATGATATCTCAAAAAATGATGTCTTATATCAATATGCCTGTTTCTTTAGTGACTTACATGTTTTTTGAAATATTAATTGAACTTGTATTATCACATAAAATAGGTTTATTATTAATATTAAGTCCAAATTACTGTACAGTTTTTTTCATCCACAACATTTGTGCATAGAAATTTCTAGTAGACATATATTCTTTCTCGATTATTGATAGATAAATTAAATGTTGTTTATTACTTGACCATGAAACTAAATATTTTCTAAAAAAGCGACAGGTTCTTAATGTTATTTTTCTATCTAATATAAATCTTACAAAATCAACATTTGAATATGAAATAAAATTAAAATAATAAGTTTTTCAAAAATTTAGATATTGAAAAAAAGTTCATTTTAATCATCTAAAAGTTCTTTTAACAGTACTAAGATGAGATTATTTTGTGTTTGATTAAAATATAACACATAAACATAAAGAAAACACTATGTATGGTATGATAGCAGTAAGATACAATAAACTACCAATCACACCTCTGTATAACTTGTTGTCAAATAGTTTTTCAGCTTTATCTAAATCAAGATTTACATTAGTACACATGGGAGTTGTATAAGTCTTAATATTTTCTATTACAAACTTTTACAATAAATCAATAATGTATTTTATTTGATTTAAACCATTTCCATAATCATTTTGATTTATTTAAAATCCTAGAAATAAATTTAATTCTCCCATCATAGTCAATTCAAATTTGTTTTGCATAAGGTTTGAAAAATCATTACCAATGTTTTTATTCTTTGAACCAAAAATAATATCATCTAATTTTTTTTAACTAATAATATATTATAACAAATGATTTTATTACAAATATTAGTATCTTCTAACCCTATGACAAATGTATTTTCCAAAAAAATGAGTTTAATCATTCATATCAAGCTCTAGGTGCTTGTTTAAGTCCATAACGTGCTTTAGTAAGTTCAAGAAATGAATTTGGTAGATGATGGATTTTAAAACCTATTGGTTGTCAATAGAGAATTCCTCCATTAAATATCCATTTAAAAAGATGATTTTACAGCCATCTGGTATAATTTAAAATTCACATGAGCTGCATAAGGAAGAAGGATTCTAATAGATTTTAATCTAGAAATAGGTGAAAAGGTTTTTTCATAATTTATCCCTTATTCCTAGTTATATCCTTTTGCTACTAATCTAGCGTTATTTCTAGTAATTATCCCTTGGTCATCTTGTTTATTTCTAAAACCCATTTGGTTCCTATTACTGGATTATTGGTTGGTCTGTAAATTAATTCCCAAAATTTATTTTTACTAAATATATTAAGTTGTTCTTACATAAAAATTAATAAAATTTCACCATTTAAATCTTATTTTATAGTCTCAGATACTAATTGTGATACGAATGCATAAAATTTAGCTATGTTTCCAAATTTCTTATAGTTCTTACTCATGTATCTAGATTTCTTATAATAGTTTCTACCAGATGATCCTTTAAGGTTCAAGATTGTCAAGGTATGACACTATCAGGTTCATATACTTCATGCTCTTATGGATATGATTTAACACCATCTATTTTATTTTAAAAATCAATATTAGGTGATTAAAACATCACATTTTCTAAATATTCAACAATTTCATCTGTTTTATCTTTCCTTTTATAAAAAAGATCACTTTCATCAAAATTCACATGAATTGATTCTTAAAAAATAATTTACTTTTTATTACTCACTATATAGCCTTTAGAAGTAGCTAATATCCTAGAAATATTCCTTCATCATACTTCATATCGAATTTACCATTGATTCCTTATTATTCAAGATATACACATTGCATCCAAGTAGTTTTACGTACCTTAAATTAGGTTTTCTGCTAGTCTAAAGTTTATAGGGTGTCATTTTAATAAGTTGTCTTATTAAAACTATATTCATGATATAACATGTTTTGTTTATAGATTCTACCCAACAATAGGTAGAAATACTATATTCATTTTACATAGTACTTTAAATCATTGAATAGTTACATTTATTCTTTTTATAATTCCATTCTGCTGAGGTATTCTTGGTGTAGAGAAGGTGTGTTTAATGCCTAATTTTGAGAAAAAATAATTTAATTCTTGATTTTGAAATTCTCCCCCATGATCACTTCTTAATGAAATTATTTTAAAATCTTTTTCATTTTGAAGGATTTTAAAAATCTTTTAAAAACAGTGAAAAATTCACTTCTAATTTTTATAAAATAAACCCATGTAAATCTTGAAAAATCATCAACTAATATATAAACATATAATTTCCTAACCAAACTCACTACCCTTTATGGTCCAAAAAAATCCATTTATATAAGAATATGTAAATTAGAAACAATGTGGTTCATATATAATTTATATAAAGTAAATATATTGAAGTGTACTAGTCTTCTATGTAGATCCAAGATTCATTTTCCTCAGCAGTTAAACAATTCACCTTTTATTTACACAAGGAATTATGATCCAGGGTATAAACATTCTTAGTTCTGGGTGCTTTAAATTTAAGCAGTATATCTTAGAAAACTAACAAGGAATTTTTATCAAAATCAACATAAAAATATTCATTATAGAGTTGAGAAATACTTTCTAGGTTTTGATTTATCCATTGAACATATAACCATGTTTTTGTTGAAATTTTCTTTGGATCTCCAACTAATCCAACTCCAACAATTTTCCCTTTAGAATTTTCTCTAAATGTGATTAGTCCTCCATCATGTTTTTCTAGTGTATAAAAATTAGAAGGGTTTCCAATCATGTGTATTGAGTAGCCACTGTCCATATACCATACAAAATTTTTATTACTGTGACATTTTCCCTCATCTTATTATTTATCCATAAAGCACATGTTTTCTTTCAGATTTTTGGATCTTTTTCTGAGTTATATTTGAAAGAGCCACTAGAGACTTTAGACACACTCCAAGTAGTATTCATAGCTCTTTTCCCCTTTTTTTCATACTCAAATTTATTATGATTTTTATTTTCAATATTTCTTATTTATTCTTTTATATATGGGAAATAAGATCTTATATGAACCATATTTTTTCATTCATAGAATCTTACCTATTTAGATCTATTTTCCTCTTTCTGGAATGATTTTTTGATGCCTCTATTTTTTCTTCCAGAATTGGATAAATTTTCTTAATAGTTGAGATAGTTTCATTTTAAAATATGAGCAATCTGAATCCTTTGAGATTTTGAAATCTTATTTCCATTTTTGTTCATGATTTGGAGATATAAATTTAAGGGAAACACTTTCCCATTTTATTATCTTATTATCTTTAGATTTATCTTGAATATCTACTCAATAAATCAACATGGTTTCGATCAATTCTTTCATTTTCAAATCCTTCACTAGTGATGGTTTTCATATAGTAGTTGATATCCCATTCCATTTTGAGGATAGCACTCTAAGTACATTAATTTTGGATCATATTTTGAAATTATCTCTCTTAAAGTAACAACATTATTGAAGTTTTTTATCAATCACCCATTCATTTAGGTGATTCTTTCACCATCATACATTATAAAGATGAAAAACATCAGTTTTGTAGTAGATTACCTTAACTGCCTGAAATTTTCCATACTTTTATATGTAACAAAAATCATCTACCACATTTCATAAGTAGTGGGATATTGAGATAATAAATTGAATATGTTTAGACCAAGTAAACAAATAATAGTATTCATTGATTTTGAATTGATTTCATACTCAGCTTATTTAGTATCATCCCATGATTTTGGTTTTTCAGTAATTGCATAGAGAGTGATAATATACATATATAATTTGAATCTAGTATTTTTAAAATATATGATCATACGAGATTTCCAACATCCATAGTTATCAACATTGAAGTATGGAGCAGGTATCATTGACATACCTTCCCCAGGATCATCCTTGATATCTGCCTTTGTATAGAACTCATACGTTTGATCTTACTAAATCTTATCTTATTTATTCAAAAATCACTCATTTGAAAGAAATTGTTAGGTTATAATTATACAAAGATAGACATGGGTGAATTGTGTATTTTTGATAATCTTGATAGAATTTTTCTTTTATCCTTCTTTGTAGTTTATGCAGATAAATAGTATTATCTTCTATAAGTAGTTTGAGTAGCGGATAATCAGTAAATAATAAAACAATGGGTTTTATAGTGGTTCAACAAAAAAAGATCATATAGTCCACTACACCAATTCTCTCTCTGTGATCTTGGTTATTTTCACTTGAACGACCATCTTATATCAAGACCTTAAAAATGAGTGCAGGCAGTTTACTATTTTACAAAAGGCGTTAAAGATTGTATGGTTCTTTAACAGGGAAATAGATTCTTCAAAGCTTGTTCTGAGAAGCTAATAATCTACCATGACTAAGTCTAATCATCCTAAACTCTAATAAAGTTAAAGAGTTTGATTTTATTGTTTAAATAGGTTCTAAATTAAATTTGCAATAACAAGTGACAGATTACATATATTCTTCTCTAAAGATAAGATTATTCAATAAATAATTGCTTCGAAAAGATCTTGGTTACAAATAATCTTCAACAAGAATAATAAAAAACAAATAGAAGTAGATACACATTAGGAGGTTAAAACATGTTTGTCTCCAAAGTATAGAATAATATAACCGTTCAATATTTTATTTCTTTTTTGAAGTTCTGTATTCAAAATGATATTACATGTATGATATTATATGATCCTCATATAATGAAAAGATATTTTTACCACATATTTATAAAACTTAGGTTTCCTTTGATCGAGTATATAAAATAATGTCACTTGACAAATCACAATCATTTAAATCCTTAAAGAGAGTCATAACTTCCTCTAGAAATTAGAATGATTTAATTCATTGAATATGAGCCTTTGAATTGGTTATAAAAAAACATTATGACAATATTTACTTCTATCGAGTCCATTGCTGTAATAATAGAAAATATCAATAATTTAAATACTCTATTGTTGAATATTCAAACATATGATTCCTTCATATTACAATAAATTTAGAACGTAAGCTTAAAAATTTATGGTTGTTCTTAAACATAGGGATGAAAATTTATGATTTTTTAAGAACATAGGGTTGATAAACATCCCTTTATTTTTCTCAAACATATGGTTCCTTCAAAATGTATTATTTCAAACACATGGTTATTGAACCATATGTTATTCTTACAAATTTAGGGTATGAAAAGTGTTTTCAGAATACTTTCAAAACACATCTAAAATACTTTGAAAAATATTTAAACTTGTAAAAAGATAAACTTCTCAAGAAATATTTTTTGAGAAATAAATAAATTAATTTCATCAGTAAAACAGACAAATGTATTGTGAGCATAAAAATCAATTATATTTATTGAGTGCTATTGAGAAAATACGTACCCAATAGGTTTACCCCACTTATGCTATGAACATACGGTCAACAAGTATCTTCTAGGATATGTTGACTGTTGATAAATCCATAACATATTAAATGGGCTACTACCCATCCTCAAACAACTTGGAAGGAACCCACTATCTGGTATAGTGACTTCCCTTAACTAATGCATCACATAAAATAGTATATCTTTTTATGCACTAGGATGGTGAGGTTAATAAACCTTCTGGTGGACAACTGAGTCTCTATTATCAAGGTTGTGACACTAACCCTAGTGCCATATTCACATACTGGTATCGACCAGCCACTAAGAAACATGGAGATAAAGTTTTCCAATCATAACAGCAGGTCAACATCAGGGATGATCTTCCATCCACATTTGTTAAACTGTCCCTCCTCAAGCATTGGACAATAGGCACCAAAACTCTTTCAGGTATCATGAGTGGGGAAATTCCTTATCCTCTTTTAATAAATATTAGGAATTCTTAGTGTGGTGAAATACTTAATCCCTTCAAGAAAATAACACCGTACTTTGGATGAGGGTCACCCTTTATATTTTCCTTATCTTTGTCAATAACCTTATTTTCAAGGTAGGGGGTCCTCTCCATGTCTTCTAAGGTCAAATAGGGTGGAAGAAATTCTTCATGCATATCTCCCATGATTAGAGATCCTAAGATCATCCTGAAAATAAAGACACAAATTCTAACCTCCCCATCTACCAAATGGAAGGTATTAGTGTCTAGAATCCATTAGCTATGTTACTGTGGAATAATGGTTTGGTTGTGATGAGAGTTTATCTGTGATACCCAAATATACTCATACAATCCCACTACCTTCAACTCATTTTTAAATTCCTCATAACTTTGGTGGACCCAAAAGGCTATCCCCAGTCTAGGATAAATGAGACCCCAGGGTGAAGGTCCCATTTTGATGACCACCCTAATCATTTTATTTCCATGGCCTTCCATGCAATGCTATAATAACAATGTAAATATTTATCTGGCACCTACACAATTTCTTCCACCATAAGAGTATCATAATTCAAAATAATTACAATGGAGGTGGATTCCTGAATGAATGACCCATTATATGAGATGTTGTTTCAGGGAATGTTTCTATGCTTAATTATCCATTCTGTGGATTGATTTACTTGGTGTGATATTGGGATTGAAACATTGAATGAAAACCCAAATAAAAAAAGAAGCATCCTATCTGAGATCATATATCCCCTTTGGTCTACACTCATAAGTCACAACAATTATTGATTGAGAAATTCGATGTTGAATTTAGCATTGTTATCAAAAAAATAAATCATGGAATTCCTCCTATGTTCAGCAGAAGAAAGAGTAGTATCAACTATGAAAATATCTTGTGAGGGATGCATTAATGATATTTTATGCAAAAAAATTCAAGAAATAAAGGGTTAATAATCATTAAAAAGTAATTTATATAGAACTTCTTAGGAAGGAACATGGTCCACATACCAATGGCCTGTGAACCATTGGACTACAAATCATTGGTCTGTGAAGAGTTGGACTATAAAGCATTGGCCCATAAATCATTTGGCCGCAAAACATTTTACTAGGAATAATTGACTGAAAAATAATAAAGACTCCCTATGGATGAACAGTATCACTATGACAGTGAGTGGAAGTAAATTTCATGGGTGAAAACCTTTGAGTTTTCAAGAAATCCATCCATAAAGGAAGAAACACTACGTTGAGAGTAGTAAGAGATTGAGACTTCACAGAGATATCATTCGTAGAAAGACCCGGTAAAGTGAAAATGAGTTGGGTACCCCTATATATAGGCACAAAACATATTGAAGTTTCACATAAATACTGAGAACCAATTTAAATGGGATAAAATCCTTTATCAGAACAACCTTCTTGTCGTCCCAATCGAAGGCCATTCTAATGGGGGTATTTATTGGGTCCTAAAAGATCCGTAAGCAAGGAGAAAAGGATCTCTTAAATTTAGTAAAGGGTAAAATAGACCTGAAGAATTTTTTTATGAAATGTTATTAAAGTATATAAAGCTATAAAGGATGTGTAGGGTCTATATAGAAAACTCACTACACAGACCGACACTCTGCATGGTGTCCCGTAAATGAAATTGTTTGCGGGACGCGACAATGTTTGTTAGTTTCTGTGAATGAAACTATATTGTTTTTGTGGATGGAATGTGATTTATATCCCCCACAAATAACCTTCCTCCATGAAAAATAATACGTTTTCAAGATTGGATGGTATTTTTTCCATCCACCACAAATGAAATCGTTTACGGGCTTGGATGTCCTTATCGGGATCCCGCAAAACAATTCCCTATGGAACACCCCAGATGTTCGACCATCCCAGTATAAAATTCCCCTATTCCTCTATAATAACCCTAGAGGGGGTACCAATGAAACAGACACGAAAAAAGAGTAATAAACTGTGAGAGGCACCGATTCTGAGAAGGTAAACCAACCACATAATATTAAAGTAGAAAAATAATTCACCAGGAAATTGGAAGACCTAAAAACATTTGACGATTCTATTCTACAAAGAATAAGTAGACGAAACCTTGAATTTCAGTCAACCTGCATAGAAAAAATATACATGGAGGAAACCTTTCTAGGTGTATAAAATGCTATGTGGGATGAACTCGATCCCGAGTAGAAAAATGCTGCGTGGGTAGAACCCAGCATCGCATAGAAAAACACTACATAGAGTAAACCGAGGATAGTGCAGTAAAATTCTATGTAGAGGGAACCCCATACTGCATAAAAACAAACTTTAAAAAAATGGTTCATCCTAATTTATCCATATTTCCTACTCAAATTACATCCCTCTGGTGTACCATTCTTTCCCACTTTAGACCCTCCACGAGCCATTCTAGTGGTATAATCCTAAGGCCTCTTCTAGAGCCATCCGATATGTATGATCAATTCATTCAGAACATTTGTGTGTCCTATAAAGCATAAATACCCATGGTAATTGGGATCCTATTGGTAACCTCCTTAATAAGGGGGATCCTTGGAATGATTTAGAGTGTACATTACCATGTTTATGAGGGTCCCGACCTTAGAGGTACTCATGTGGACCTCCTTATTTCAGTTATTAGGGGGTGGATCATGATTGATTTTCCATTTGAGGATTAATGTTTAATCCTCTTATATTCCATAGAACGTTGAAGAAGGGAATCCCTCCTGGAGTAATACCCTATCCTTTCTTACTGTATGATGCACTCCTCCTCCTCTTCATCTGCCCGGGTCATAGCCAAGAGCCGATCTGACTATCCTAGTTACCAAAAAAAGAGGAAAAAATCACATTAAAATCCCTTTCTCTATCCCTTTAGTCCTAGTATATGAAAAAAAGAGACGATACGAAATCTAGATATCTACCTATCCCACTCCCTCTCCCACTCCATTCTGTATCTGACCTCATCCATCAATGGACAAGTAATATTGTGTGGTTTCTAGATCTTCTACTTACTCTTATTTATCACATTGACAATGACTCACATGGGCTTATTGGTAAGTGGTGATCACAAATTGTTCATGATACCAGGTTCTTATGGGTCTCCCATTTGGTATAAGTCCCAACTATACTTTTTACCCTGATCCTTCCATTTAGTATAATCCTCATCCATTTTTAACTACATGATATTTGATTTTTGACTAAATGGGATACATAGGAAGCTTCCTTGAGGTCCAGAACAAACACCAAAGTTAACCCTAATGTTCTCTAGGATATATATCCCATAGGTTCATATCCAACCCAGTGGACCATATTCATTTTGGGTCCCTTTTCATCACCATATTTATCTGAGAAATATCCCCAATAAGATCATACCCCACCTGGGAGGCCACATCTCTTCCTGTTCTCTCAAGATGCCTCAATATAATTCCAACACCATCCATGACTATTAAACTTCTCCCTAGATGTACTTTCTGCATGAATTTAATCTTTATGGTTTAGTCCTTATCAAAAAAAACTTAAATGTTGATGTGTACCATTAAGTAGCACCAAACTACACAGGTTATTATTCCTTTCATGAGGATATTTATGAATCCTATCTATGGGTTTGATCTCGACATAAAATAAACTCTACTCTCCTTGTACGACAATAAATTTTAGACGACCTCACTATATAGATTAAAACCAACTTCATAATGATGAAAAATATAATATTCTCTAACCAACATATAAAAAGGTATCATTTATGGAGAACCTAAGATATATACAGATCCCTCCAGTGATGGAGAACCTATAAGGACCCTTCCTTATAACATACATAATCTTGAATTATTCAAGAAAATAATTCATTTTAAATTGAGTATCTTTTCAATTTTAGAGATTTAGAGTATTGGGACAATTAATTCATAACATTACACATTATTATAGAGTGGATACCAACAAAATAGTTTCATTTTATTTAAAATATAAAACATTAAAAATTAAACATGACTCCTTGAAAATTATTCAACATCTAATATAGCTTAATTCTTTGTCTTACAAATCAATTAAACTTTGAAAATAATTTAAAAACTTGGGATGAACACATAATCTCAATAAGGGATGGAAAAGAAGGAAATAGAACATTAGTCCATGAATACTCGTAACGTATGAAAGCATTTTCAAAAGACATGCTTGTCACCCATATATACTTACTTTGTGTAACATGAGATTTACACAAGATCCATTAAACATGAGAAAATAAATATAATCATAATGGTATCTTAGGGCATTACTTACATAATCTTGTAAACCTCACGACATCCTTATAATTTGTAACCCTCACGACTACCTTACAGTTTGTGTAACCATCATAGTTAAACTTAGAGTAACCATACGGTCGACCTCTAACTTACACATAACCAATAAATTGTAGGGAAATATAGGTCCAACACCAATTAATAAACAATTCCAAATATCCAAAACATAATCATACAACATGAATTATTGCATAAAAACATTGCTTTTGAATTTTGTAAAATCCGAATTTTAAAAGAGGATTTTAAAAGAAAATCCCCTTATAAATATCATACAACTGAAGAGAGACTTAATAGAGTGGATGAAATATGTATATACACAGTAATTACACATAATTAAACATAATATAAACAAAAACCATCACACAAAAAATTTTAATACCACATAAATAATGAAGTAGAAGGTTAAACCAAAGAATGGAAATTAGGTTAAGAATTCCCTTACCTCAGGTTTGTCTTACTTAAAACTTGTTTAAACATCCTGTATAATGGTTAAAAGAGTGTTATTATTAGTTTAAATAAACATTTTCATGTTTATAAAATCTTATATGATCATTTCATAACATCATTTCACCCTTTAATTGTTATAATTTTTCTCCTTGCACTGTTTTTGGATGAGTTCTTTACTTGATTTCCACGATTGGTTCATAGTGGATGTTCCTATCGATTGGAAGTGAAACTACAGAATTCGAATGGAGTATTAATTACATATATCCAGTAACATAAATTATGCCATTTATTTTTTTTAATTCTTACATGAGGATGATTCATAAGGTAAAACATTAATGATGTTCGTTTAGATCATTTTAGTGGTTCGTTGATAATAACGACCTCATTTTGTTTTATAAATTATAAACATGTATAAAAAACAATTCTTGAACCATGGATGAGACATAATACATATATTATAACCTGGTAAAACCATAAAAATGGTTTCATGACCGTAATTTAAGGAATTAAAATAAATAGAAATCACATCGTCCACGATGTCACTAATTCGACACATCACGAACAATGTTTTTAATTCCCTGAACAAGTGGTGGAAAAGAAGAATATTGATGATGAATTTTCCATGAACATGATAAAATCCAAAATATACAATATTCTGGAGTTTCCATTCCTCTTGGTTAAGAGTAGGTGAGGAAAGAAGAATAAACGAATGGAATCTTGAAATAAAAGAAAACTTGAGAAATTTCTCACGAAAATTTGGCAGCCTAATGACGTCTCTTAAAATTTCATAAAAATAGTTTGATGAGAGAAAGGGGATATCTCATCACTCTTACATAATATGGATATTAAGGGGGGATACGGAATGAAATATCTCAACATAATCCAAAGTATAAGGAAGAAAATAACATAAAATTAAAGAAAAGAAAGAAAATAAATGATGATGTTTACCTCTCGATCTCTTCTCCTTGAGATCCTCTTTAAGGGCTTCGGTTTTGGTATTTTGGTGATACTAGAAGCTCTAGGACGTGGATAAGAGCCTTGGAAAGAGTATTGGGAAGAAATTAGGCATTGAACAAGGCTTGAAATGTGTAGCAAAAAGAGGGGAGTGAGAGTGGTATTTATAGTGGAGGAGAGGGGGATATTTTTCATTATTTTAATCATTATTATAATATTTTTCCCAAAATTATGAATAGTCTTAGTTCATGTGACCTAAAATAGTAATAATGTCATGTTAGTTCTAACCAAGTGTCCTTTCATCACTTATGATGTCATAAATAGTGAATTTTATTGATAATTTGATTACACGGTATTTTATAGTATTTCACTATTCATCGAAAATTAATGAATTTCAGAAAAATACCAAATATTTACCATAACCATTTTTAGATGTGTAGAATTCATAAATGACTTCCATTTTTTGAAATTTTTTTCTAAATATTATTAATTTAATTTTTAAATAAAAGCATACTTAATTCAAAAATGAACAATTCTAATTCTATAACTACTTCTACATCACGCTGAAAAATTGACCAAGATGTTATTATATTAAATCCTTATGAAGATAAAATAATAATAAAATTTACTATTCATTAGGGTCATACTACTATTCATATTAATATTCATAAGGCTATGTTACTATTCACAAAAAAAAACAAGTTGGTTTTATCAGACTGTAAATAACTTTCTGAACACAATTGTTGATGATAGTTTCTTGAAATTCAAAAAATAGAAGTGGAAAAATTATGTTTAAAAGCTAGTTATAAATATCTAAATAAAGAAAAGTTCCATGCATTTCTATTTATTTTTAGAAAAACTTGGGGTGTTACATAATCCCCACCTTCTAGAAATTGCGTTCTCACAATTTTATTTACTTATTAAACAACTGAGGGTACTTTTCCTTCATAGCATTTTCAGACTCCCATGTTGCTTCTTCAACCATGTGGTTTATCCACAAAACATTTACATAGTGAATTAACTTATTCTGTAATACATGTTCCCTTCGATCAAGAATCTAAACTGGTTTCTCATCATAAGAAAGGTTCTCTTCCAGATGAACTACTTCTGGGTTCAAGACATGTGATGAATCTGGCCCATAATTTCTCGACATTGAAACATGAAAAACATTTTGTACCACAGAAAAAATTGGAGGCAAGGCTACGCGGTATGAAAATGTTCCAACTTTCTCCAAGATTTCAAAAGGAATGATGAACAATGGACTTAGCTTCCCTTTCCTACCGAAACAAATCACACTTTTCCAACGAGAGATTTTAAGAAAAACATGGTCACCTACCTTGAAAGAGAAGTCATTCCTTCTGTTATCTGCAAAATTTTTCTGCCTCCTCTGAGCTGTCCTCATGTGATACTAAATCATACTCACTTTTTTAGCCACTACTTATACTAATTCTAGCCCCATAAACATTCTTTCACCGACTTCATCCCAAAACGCTGGAGTCCGACACTGCTTTCCATACAAAGCCTCAAAAGGTGCCATCTATATACTGGAATGAAAAATGTTATTATACGAAAAATAAACTAAATAAATATATTGATCCAATATTTCGTGATAGTCCATTGAACAAGCTCGAAGCATATCTTCTAATGTCTGAATCGTTCATTCTGACTACCCATCTGATTAAAGATGAAAAGTAGTACTGAAATTTAACTCTGTTCTCAACGACTTCTAAAGTCCCTTCCAAAAGTTTAAAGTGAACCATAGATCCTAGTCAGATACAATGGAAATAGGAACTCCATGTGACCTGACAATCTCCTTGAGGTACAATTGATAAAGTTGATCCAAAGACATTTAATCTCGAATAGAAAGAAATTCTGCAGATTTTTTCAGCCGATCAACAATATCCCAAATCGCATTGTTACCTCGAGAAGTCTTTGGTAGTCCCACCAAAAAGTCCATGGATAAATTCTCCCATTTCCACTCTGGCACTGGAAAAGGCTAAATCACCCCCTTCAGTAACCATCTCTCTTCTTTAACCTATTTACATGTCAAACATTTCATGGTAAAATCAGCAATATCTCTTTTCATTCCATCCCACGAATAATACTCCTGAAGGTCCCTATACATCTTAGTACTTCTAGGATGAACTGAAAATGAAGAACTATAAGCTTCAAAAAACAAATCTTTCTTCAACTAAGAATCACTAGGCACACACAAAATTTTTCCAAATCTTAAGATACAATCTTTATCAAGGTTAAATTCTGGAAACTTACCCATTTTAACCAATTATACCTTTTTCTGTAGCTCATGATCGTCCTTCTGTGCTCGCTTAATTATTCCTGACAACGAAGACTTCACTAAAACATGAAACAAAACAGAGGTATTTCCTTCACCAACAAATTCTAAGCCAAAATTCTTCAAATCATTAATCAAGGTGTCATGTTACAAATGTAACATGGTTAATGATGCATGATGTTTCCGACTCAAGGCATCCGCCACTTTGTTTTCCTTTCCAGGATGGTAATTGATTGTGTAATCATAATCCTTTATCAGTTATAGCCATCTTCTCTGCCTCATGTTTAATTCCTTCTGAGTGAATATATACTTTAGACTTTTATGGTCAGTATATATTTGACATTTGGTTCCGTATAAATGATGCCTTCAAATTTTCAAAGCAAAAAACCACAACTGCCAATTCCAAATAATGTGTGGGATAATTTAGCTCATGAGGTTTAAGTTTTATCTAAGCATACGCACTTAATTGATCATTCTGTATCAAAAAAAAACCAATTCCATTCAAAGTAGCATCAATGTAGATGAAAAACTCACTATTCCGGGAATGTAAGGCCCAAAATAGAGCATTCACCAATCTATTCTTCAGTTCTTGAAAACAAACATCACATTCTTCTGTCCAAACAAATTTAACCCCTTTCCATGTTAACTTATTTATCAGGCAAGATAACTGTGAAACGTTCTTAACAAAATGTCTGTAATAACCTACTAACCTATGAGAACTATGAATCTCTGTAACATTTGTGGGTCTTGGCCACTCATCAAATACTTTTTTTATGGAAGGATCAACTGTTATTCCATCCTTATTTACAATGTGTCCAAGAAAAGAAATCTTTTTCAACCAAAAATCACACTTGCTGAATTTTCCATGCAGTTTTTTTTCTTTTAAGGTTTTTAAGACAACCATTAGATATTTTTCATGTTCCTCATTATTTTTAGAAAATACCAGAATGTCATTGATAAATACAACCACAAACTTATCCAAGAACTCATGAAATACTCTATTCATAAGATTCATGAATACAACAGGTGCATTAGTTAACCCAGAGGGAATAATAACAAATTCATAATGCTCATATCTAGTACTAAAGGTTGTTTTTGGGATGTCATCCTCCATCACCTTCAGCTGATGGTATTTCGATCTCAAGTCAATCATGGAAAAGTACTGAGCTCCCTGGAGCTGATAAAACAAGTCATCGATGTGAGGCAAAGGATACTTGTTTTTAACAGTGATGTTATTCAAAGCTCTATAATCAATGCATAGTCTCATGGAACCATCTTTCTTTTTAACAAACAAAACAGGAGCTCCCCATGGTGAAGTGCTAGGAAAAATGAAGCCTTTATCAAGAAAATATTACAACTGATTTTTCAATTCAAGAATTTACATTTGAGCCATATGATAAGGGGGTTTTGTAATTGGCTTAGAATCAGGAACTAAGTCAATTGTGAATTCGACTTCCCTATTAGGTATGACACCGGGTAACTCATTAGGAAAAACATCAAGGTATTCATTTACCACTGGTACATAATTAATCTGAATAGTTCCCTTATTTTCAATAATATGACCAATATAACATTCATTTCCATCTTTCAAAAGTTTCTCAGCTTCTTGATATGTTATCAATTTTATGGGTTCATTCTAGTATACTATCTAAAACTATTTCTGAAAAAAACTTCTTTAGCTCTACAGTCAATCTTAGCATAATAAATAGAAATCCAATCCATTCCCAGAATAATATCAAACTCTACTAAGTGTAAAAAAACAAGGATTGTAGGTAAAGTCTTTCCAGATACCACAATAGAAAGATTCATATAATTCCTCTTTGCTATAATATTTCCACCTTGTGTTTTAACAACAAGTTCTGGTCTCATTTTTTGAGGTGATGTTTCCAATTTACCAGAAAATTTCTCAGAGATGAAGGAATGTGTAGATCCCGTATCATACAAAACTTTAGCAAAATATGAGTGAACAAACAAAGTACCTAATACAACTTTATTGGATGGACCGATATCTACTGACGTAGTCGCAAAGGATCTCACTACACCTTTCTGCTTATATTCTGGCTTCTTTGAATCATTTGGATCTCCCTTTAGGCTGGAATTTTCATAGTGACCCATCTTAACACATTTAAAAAAACTTTACATTTTTCTTATCAGGATTATTCATAGGATCATTTTCATTTCAATATCGGGCCATATGTCCAAAATTACCACATTTAAAACACTTTCTAGTTTTTCTATGACATTCCCCAGGGTGTTTCTTGCCATACTTTTCACAATCTGGAAACTAGATTTTCTTACCATCAAATTTCTTTGGTTGATTCTTACCCATAGCTTTCCACCTAGACCTCTTCTTATCCTTGTTTCCAAAATGCACATGATCATCAGTAAACTCCATTTCTACCCTCTCAGCACATCAGACTAGTTTCTCATAACTTTTGAAATCTCGGCAGGCCAACGCCCTTCGATACCTTGACTTCAATCCTAAGTAAAAGTGGTTGATTTTTCTATCAAGATCCAGAATAAGATTTGGAGCATACCTCACCAGTCGGGTGAAGTTCACTTCATACACAGCCACTAAATCTTACTCCTTTTTCTTCAATTAAAGGAATTTCTTCTCCATCCTAAGTCTCACCACCTTAGGAAAATATTTTTCAAAGAAAAGAATTTTAAATTCATCCCACTCTAAGGAATAAAAATCCTCTCTACCCCTGATATTCCTTACCATTGACCACCATTGATCAGCTTCCCCTTAAAAATGATAAATGTAATGACTTACCTTTTGATTTTCTGAACATCCCATAACATTAAATATCTTTTCAAGGGCTTTGATCCATCATTGAACTGATACTAGGTTAGAAGATCCATTGAAATCCAGAGGGTGTTGTCTCATAAAATTTTCCACTATTGTCATGTTTTATTGTGGTACCTATGGTTGTTCTCTTGCATGGATTCCACCACCATTTATTGCCTACGTTAACTAAGCTATTACTGCCACAAACTTCTCGGTTCCAATACCTACCATTCTGGGCTGTAGATCCAGAAGTATGTCATTCTATCGGTACCTCTCCTCTTCAGCATCCCTATTCCTTCTACAGAAAACCATTCTGAACAAACATATCTTAGATGAAGAAACATGGTAATCTTTAAATTCTATAACATTTCAAATTAAATATAGAGTGAAAATCATTTATGGTATTCTATTAACATCACCCTAACCCCTAAAATTATCTAAACCATCCTCTAATACCAACTATAAGGACCCTGCCTTATTACATACATAATCTTGAAATTAGTCAAGAAAAAAATTCCTTTTACATTGAGTATCTTTTCAAGTTTATATCTTTAGATAATTGGGACATAATATATTCATAAAATTATGAATTATTATAGAGTAGATACCATATGAACCGTTTTTTTCAAAATATAAAACATTAAAATTTAAACATGACTCCTTAAAAATTATTCAATATTTAACATGGCTCCATTATTTATCTTACACATCCATTGACCTGTGAAAATAATTTAAAAACTTGGGATGAGAACAAAATCTCAATAAGGGATGGAAAAGAAGGAAAGAGCACATTAGTCTATTAATACTGGTAACGTATGAAATCATTTTCAAAAGACATGCTTATCACCCATATATACTTACTTTTTGTAACATGATATTAAAAAAAGATCCACAAAAAAAATGAGAAAATAAATATAACAATAAAAGTATCTTAGGGAATTACTAACATAATCTTGTAAACCTCATGACTACCTTATAATTTGTAACCCTCACAACTACCTTATAATTTGTGTAACCATCGTAGTTACACTTGGAGTAACCATATGACCGACCTCCAACTTACACTTACCCAATTAATTGGAGGAAAATATAGGTCCCACCTATATTCATAAACAATACCCAATAACCAAAACATAATCATACAACATGAATAATTGCATAAAAACATTGGTTTTGAATTTTTTAAAAACAGAATTTTAAAATAGGATTTTAAAAGAAAAGACCCTTATAAATATCATACAAATGAAGAGATACTCAATTGAGTGGATGGAATATGTATATACATTATAATTACACATAATTATACATAATATAAACAAAAACCATTACACATACTATATTAATACAACAAAAATAATTAAGTAGAAGGTTAACCCAAAGAATGGAAATTGGGTTAAGAATTCCCTTACCTCGGGTTTGTGTTATTTAAAACTTGTTTGAACATACTGTATAATGGTTAAAAGAGTGTTATTAGTATTTTACAGAATCATTTTCATGTTTATTACATCTTATATGTTCATTTCATAACATCATTTCACCCTTTAATTGTTATTATTTTGCTCCTTGCACTGTTTTTGGGTGAGTTCTATACATGCATTCCATGATTGGTTCATGGTGGATGTTCTTGTCGATAGGAAGTGAAACTCCAGAATTGGAATGAATTAGTATTTACATATATCCATTAACATAAATTATACCATTTATCATTTTTAATTCTTACACGAGGATGATTCATAAGTTAAAATATTAATGATGTTCTTTTAGATCATTTTAGTGGTTCTTTGATAATAACAACCTCATTTTGTTTTATAAATTAAAACCATGTGTAAAAAATAATTCCAGAACCATGGAATAGACATAATAAATATATTATAATTGGTTTCAACCATAAAAATGGTTTCATGACCATAATTTATGTAATTAAAACAAATTGAAATCACATCATCCACGATGTCAGTAATTCGACACATCACAGACAATTTTTATAATTCTTTGAACAATTGTGGGAAAAGAAGAAGATTGATGATGAATTTACCATGAACATGAGAAAATCCAAAATATAAAATATTTTGGATCTTCCATGCCTCTTGGTTAATCGGATTTGGGGAATGAATAATAAAATAAATGAATCTTGAAATAAAAGAAAACTTGAGAAATTTCTCATGAAAATTCGGCATCCTAATGAAATCTCTTAAAATTTATTAAAAATAGTTTGATGAGATAAAGGGGATATCTCATCAATCTTACATGATATGTAAAGTAATAAGGGGTATGAAATGAAATATCCCAACATAATCCAAATGAAAATGAATAAAATAACATAAAATGAATGAAAAGAATGAAAATAAAAGAGGATGTTTACCTCTTGATCTCTTCTCCTTGAGATCCTTCTTAAGGGCTTCGATTTTAGTCTTTTGGTGAGACCAGAAGCTCTAGGATGTGGGTAAGATCCTTGGTAAGATTATTTAGCCTAACTTAGGCATGTCACAAGGCTTGAGAGGTGTGGGAAGAAGAGGGGAGTGAGGGAGGTATTTATAGTGAAGGAGAGGGGGGTAGTTTTCATTATTTTAATCATTATTATAATATTTTTGCCCAATATTATGAATAGTCTTAGTTCATGTGACCTAAAACAGTAATAATGGAATGAGAGTTCTAACCAAGTGTCCTTTCATCACTTACAATTTCATAAATAGTGAAGTTTATTGATAATTTGATTATACGGTATTTTATCATATTTCACTATTCATTTAAAATTAATAAATTTCATAAAAATACCAAAACAATTACCCTAACCATTTTTCAATGTGTAGAATTCAAAAATGAAGTATATTTTTCGAAAATTATTTTTTAAATATTATTAATTTAATTTTTAAATAAAATCATACTTATTTCAAAAATTAACAATTTTGATTCTATAACTACTTCTATATCATGATGAGAAGTTAACCAAGATGTTATTATCTTAGAGCCTTATAAAAATAAAATAATAATAGAATTTACCATCCATTAGGGTAATACTACTATTCATATTACGATTCATAACGGTTTGTTACTGTTCAAAAAAAACAACTTGATTTCATCAGAATCCAAATAACTTAATGAACACAATTGTAGATCATAGTTTCTTGAAATTAAAAACATAGAATTGGAAAAATTATTTTTAAAGGCTAGTTATAAATATCTACTTAAAACAAAGTTCCATGAATTTATATTTATTTTTACAAAACATGGGGTGTTACAGAACCTCATGTAGATATAGATGATTCTGAATTCATACATACTAATAATTTATTGTTAATTCAAGGGTGTCAATGTTATACTTGGGAATGAGAAAAGGATTAATGAACATGTCTTAACTCAAATTTATAATAGAGTCCTAAAATAGAAAATAGTTTCCCCCCAGAAGGGTTTGATGAGACTGACCTCAAATCCTCAAAACCAATGTGAGCCCCTAATAATTGTTAGTCCATTTTCAACAACCAACTACCTTTGGAAAATAGGTTCATGAAACATCTCGAATGAGGGATCCAATGGGTCTTTCTCGATCTATGAATAACCCGTTGGAAGGTGTTCGAAAATGGTAAAATCGACTTGAGTGATTGTGCAATATTAAATTCCACCATATTAAATCATACAAGAAACTATTATTTTCATCAAAAATAGTGAGACTGAGTGGGTTTATTTATATAAGATAACTCATATAGAATAATAACTGTTTCCTTATTTGGTACTCTATTTAGTGTACAAGCCGCTGCTTGTAGTTTCTATCCCCAAAAGAATAATTATTGGATTTCATGAATCATCATCAATATTACCATGTTAAGAATGTTATAATTCCTCCTTTTATTAAAACCATTACACTACAGTTTATAAGGAGGAGTGATTTGGGAGATTATTCCACACTCCTTCAAGTGATTGATGTATGATTATTTTAGATATTCTTAACCACATTCCAAGTAGAGCTTCTTAATATTTTTACCAATACAATTCCTTATTTTATTTGTTTATTCCTTAAAAATTTGAAAGGAGTCTAACTTATATCTAATTAAGAATATATATATCCATACCTATTGTAGTTATAAATAAAATTTATGAAGTAAAAAACCCACCACTTTCCTTTACTATAAATTGAATTCATACATCAGTATGAGTAAAGTCAGTTAGTTCTATATCCCTTCATCCTTTCCCACTGAAAGGTGAATTGGTCATTTTACATTTGAAACTATAATTACATACATCTATGGATTTTAACTCAATAGATTCTAGATAACCTTTTTTGATGTAAGTTTCTTTAATTATTTTCATTTACATGACATAGACTGAAGTGATATAGGCGGGTGGGATATGTGTTGTTCTCACTGGTTCTATCATTCATTACCAAAATAGTAATTTCAAGTTTAAGTATATAAAATTAATTTTTAATATATACCATACCATAAAATATTCTATCCCTATAAAAGAAAAAAAATTACTTACATATTTGAAATAAAAAACTAATAGAGTCTATGATCGATACTAAAATTATTTTTTTGTTAATGGAAGGTGAATAAAAAAATTATTTAGTATAAGAACTAGACGACTAGGAAATATATAATAGTAATCTTCTACTACTAATACTTCCAGTGTTTCACCATTTTCTACTCATATATCCACTTCATTCTTTGTAATCTTATTATAGACACATTTCATTCAATTAAAAGTATACCTCAAGTAGAAGCACCACCTTGATTTTTTTTAAAAATTTCCTTTCTTATTCTATTGGTATTTGTTTCCACATGAAAAGAATATTGTCTCCCATTTATTTCCCTCTATATAAATCTTTATCTACTTAGAGGGGAGGTGCATCCATATCATTTAATTAAGTTTAGCCTTTGACACCTTAGCCTTGCCTTTCCTCCTTTTGTTCACCATAAAGACTGAAGAGTTGGTATTATTCATATCCTCATCAACTTGGATAACTAAATCCAATAGATCAAGAAGTTAATTTTCCATACTATTTATATTATAATTGATAATAAATTTCAAGAAGCTTAGTGATAAAGAGTAAAGAATGAGATCATTTTATAGTTATTTATTTAAATTAAACCCAAGGGGACTGAGTCTCTCAATGTACCTAATCATATTGAGTACATGATGTCCTTCTTAAAACCTTTCTATTAGCCTACACCCATACAATGGACTATATATCTCATATCTCTCCTACCAGGATCTCTACTAATAAATCTTTTGGATACGCGACAACAATTTATAGGCATATTCATCCTCATGAATTTATTATATCTCACCATACATTGATGAAAATATGATTTACTATACATCTAGGAAATCATATAAATAATTCTTATAATTTTCCTTATCTACCTTTCTTTATACTATATAGGGATCAACGAGAAGTTTAGATTCCAACACATATAGATTCCTCTCTCAACTTAACACTATACACAAGCACCTATACTACCCCTTGAAGTTATTTTCAATTATGATATTATATTTATTTAGTATTGATCATATTGATATTAAAATAATGTTTTAATTTTAAATTTTACATATGATAAATAAATTTAGTAGATTTTTTATTTATTTTAATTACCAGTATACAATACTAATTAACTTAATCATTAAATGTCCCACATTATTTATCCTAGTAACCCTCAACTACTAGATTAAAAATAATCAACAATTTAGTATTGTAGTGTAATGGATACTTGAAACCTCTACTAACAGTCCAAAATATTACTACACCACCACTTAGAGAGTTTCAAGGTAGGATTTTGAATATATAAGCACATTGATTGATGACTCCATTAACTATTGAGTGATTTCCCAACTTCTAGAAATTGTAACCATGATTTAGTCAATAATTTTACTCTAAAGTTGAAATAAACTATTTATAACCACTCATTTTCAAGAAATTTTTATGTGAACCCACTACTCTCATAAGAGCTCCACAATAGTAGGAGAAACCCTTAACTAAGGATGACGATCCCTTTATACATATAGTTTTTCGACATTTAAGTGATGAAATGCATTATGACTTAATATATCTTTGTGAGATTTTAATTATTCCCAATTAATGTAATATTTTTTTATTTAACATGATTTTATTATGTGATCACCCTCACATATCAACCATACATAATATAAAATAATCCATTGCATATTATATGATTTTATCTATAAATGGTTTTTTATTATTATAAGTGAACAGATAAACATAACACATTAACAAAATAATAATAAACCATGAAAAAATAAATAACGTGAAGTGAATGATCATGAGTGTTTATTAACAACTGATATATTGAGTGAAAATTAATCAAATAAGACCTTAGGGGTATATATCAGAGTCACATCCAACTCATATCACAAAATTCACCCCTTGAAACGTCTCTACTTCTCATCTAGTACTTTACCAAATCTCGACAAAGTCCATGTATTCATTCATCCTCATCATTATAAATAAATATTTACAAACGAGCGAAGGTATAATGACCCATACTCTACATACATTGTTAATACATCAAAATTGAAGCACACTTATTACAACATATGACAAAACCACAAAGGACCGTATAGGTATAGTGTCTTTAGAAACTGGGAAACATAAACAACTGGTTCATAAATCTTCTACAGTGTCTCCCATTTATTTCATCATATCTAGGGTCCCTTTCAGCATATTCTACTTAATATCCATCTTCCTGACCTGGGGAAAAGAAAACATAAAAGGGTGAGCTCAAATGCTCAGCAAGGGCAAATAAAGGAAATAAAAATCATATCATATCTTTTTGAAAATCATAACCTGCAAAAGAGATCATAATATCTTAACATGGAATAAATCATAGAAGTGAAAATGAGATCCCCATAATCATAAAATGAAACTTGAAACTATGTGGCATGCACACATAATCATGGAAAATCATTTCCTGTTAGTCATGACTCATTGCCAAGACTATCTTAGTGGAAAAAGTCCCTTTCTGAACCGAGTTCACTCCTCGTTTCAGTCCTGTATCACTGAACCGAAATAACCTTCCGTTCCCGCCATGTCTATCTCATGAGATATAAAATCTTTACCCAATTCATTGGAGGGAGATATAGGTCCCACCCATATCATAATGATACCATTCTTATGTGTGGCACAAAATCATAAACTATACATCATTGCATAACCCATGTAATAAAAAATTGGAATCTTAAACCTCATGAAATCATAAAACAAACCATATAAGGTAAATGACTTCATAAAAATAATTCCCTCACAACATAATCAAATCAATGTAATAATATGGATAAAAACAGAACTCTATATTATCTTAGATGGAAAATAATTTTGATAAAACATTTGAACTCCATTCTTGAGGAAAATATCCTTTCTACTTCAAAAACACTTTTCCTTTCTTAAAATGTCATAAAATTCTAAACTAAAAGAAGTTGATTAAAAATAAACTTGAAAACTTGTAAAGGAATCTTCTTGGAAATAATGTTTTAAAAATCCATTCATGCCGTATAAGTTAAAAAAAACATTCTTCGTACTTTTTTCGAAAAAGTCAAAAAGTACCTCGTACAAAAAATGACAAAAGATTCCTTTCATATCTTTTACTAAAAACTCACCGAAGGGTAAAATTGGATTTAAAAAATTGTAGGTGGATGGAAACAATATTACATATTGAGTAAACATGGATGTGGATGATAAAATACACCCCAGTAAATACCAAAGTATAAACAATCTCGGATAAAAATGAGATTGTGATATTTCCCTTACCTTAGGTCCGATTTGATTTGTACGTGTCCGAAGCTCCTGTATAATGGTTTAAATAATGTTATTGACTTATTCCAGAATCATACATATTGATATGATATCATATATGGTCATATTCTTAGCTTCTTGTTAGTAATATTTCATTGTTACTTGTTACTCGGGTCTTTATTGCCTTTTGTTCTTATGCGTGTTTTGCCGAATACATTCTTATTCTTCTTTTAAGGTTATAGATAACTTACATCCAGAATGGTATTAGTGTAAAATATATCATATTTATTCATTCAATTCATTTATATAGTTACTATGTAATGATGATCATGTAGAACGAGTCGCATCACATCGTGGAGACGGTATTCCGTACGTACGCACGAGTGATGATATCGTTCCTATGATCGTGGAACTGTATTGGAGTATATATATATTATTTCAGTATAAATATTACTTTATAATAATCATAAATAGTTACTCATTACACCATTATACCCATCCTTGTAAAGTGATGGTGGAAAAATAGATTACACCACGGCGTGGAGACGGTATTCCGTACGTACGCACGCGCGGTGATTTCATTTTTACGTGGGATGGATAGAAGGTGAATTAGGGTTGTTTCATATTTATAATAACATATCAGTATGTAAGTAATACTTATGTTATTACTTTATCATGAATCAACTAAAGAAGAAGAAGTTGAAGAAGAAAGAAATTGAAAAGATCGGTAATGGATATTACCTCTTCTTTGGAACGCCTCTTTGAATCCTCCACTTAGGGAACTAAGATTGGTCTTTGAAGAATACCAGGACCTCTAGGATTATTCTAGGGAAGTGGAGAGGAGAAAATTTCAGGGGTTGGACGAGCTTGAGTGCTCAAATTGGTGTGAGGAGGAGGGGGAGGAGGTTCCCTTTTATAAGGGAGGAGAGGGGCACCTTAGGAATATCTCGAAATATTATTTTATATTAAAGTCAAAATCAATTTATAATGGTTCCAAAGGGTCTTATTTAGAAGCTAAAGTGGGGATGGGTCAAAATTCTATCAACCAATAGGATTTAGACAAGTTTTGGGTATTATTTTAACCTTATCAATTAGATTTAACTCTAAGTTAAATAATTTAACTTTTACCGTGTCTTTTTGTTTTCTTTCACTATATGGTTAATACAATTAATATAACATGCCAAACGAACCCCAAATTGTTTATTATTAATATATATATCCTTATCTAAGTCATTTGACCGAACCTTATATTTTTAGGAATAAGATAACAATTAATAATATAATATTTTATTTAAAAACTATTTTGTGTCAATTTTGACACTATTTGATATATGATTTTTGTGAAAGTCATAACAGAATTATATGTTCAAAACAAGTTGATTAAATCAACATTAATATATCATAGTAACCTATAAAATTAGTGGAATTCATAAAAAGTCTAAAATTACATTTATTTTGGTGTTTATAACATCAATTATGTCAATATTTCATTAATAAGATAATTACTGCATCATCATTGTGTCATAAATAAATTAAAATATTTAATGTCTAAAAATTACAAATAAAATACCATTATGTAGGAAAGATTTTTAGATTTCTAATGAATATTTATAGTCGAATTTATCTTATGTATAACCCCATATTGAAAATGATTTACTTATTAAACTTTGATTTTAACTATTTTAACCCTTCTTTAAATAAATTAATAATAAATGTCCTAATCTAATCCAAGTGGGCCTAAATGGTCATATTTTATTCATAAGGTTGTTTTTGGCCGATTTAAACTTATCCAATAGAATTAGGACATGTGTTAGGGTAATAGTAATATCATATTTACCCTTAGTTACCCTATTTACTATTAACCGCGGTAAAAAAAGTAAAACGTTACTATTCACCAAAAAATTATTTTTATCTCATTGAACCACATTTTACTTACTGATATCAACCGTGTCTGTAGGATTTTTGAAATTCCATTCACAGAAGTGGTAAAATTATGTTTTATGCAAAATTCAGTTTTTAACCTACCACTTAGTGGTTTCACTATTCATCAAAAATTGAAAGTTTTCAGAAAAATACCAAAATTTCACCCTAGGCTAATTTCGATATTCTGAGTCCAAAAATGAAGTCCATTTTGAAAAATAAAATTTATAAAATTTCAAAAAGTGGTTATTACTATTCATACCGGCTAGTTTTAATAGCATATTGTTGTTTAGTGAAACTCGGTATTGCGTACGACGCAAGCTATTGAGGAAGGTCGCGATTGCGTGTAAAGCAAGCCAAGCAAGTGTTGTGTAGAAAAAGATTCCTTTGATGATTCATATAACATAAAAGTCTCGGGTGTTACATTCTACCCCCCTTAAAAATAATTTCGCCCTCGAAATTCGTCACTTTGTAACAAACAGATGAGGATACTTCTCCCTCATCATATCCTCAAGCTCCCATGTAGCTTCTTCAAGTTGGTGGTTCCTCCATAAAACTTTCACCAATCGAGTGGTCTTATTTCGTAGGACTTTTTCGCTATGTTCCAGAATCTCTATCGGTTGTTCTTCATAAGAAAGATCTTGCTCCAGCGGTACAACTTCTGAGCTGAGTACATGTGAAGGATCTGGTATGTACTTTCTCAGGAGAGATACATGGAACACATCGTGAACTTGAGAGAGATTTAGTGGAAGCACCAATCGGTAAGCTACCTTCCCAACACGATCCAGTATTTCGAAAGGACCGATATATCTAGGGCTCAACTTCCCCTTCTTTCCAAATCTCATAACCCTCCTCTAGGGAGATATTCGTAAGAACACTTTATCACCCACTTCAAACTCTAGGTCTTTTCTTCGGTTGTCGGCATAACTTTTCTGTCGACTCTGAGCTGCTCTTATGTGTTGTTGAATAGATCTGACCTTTTCTGCCATTTCATCAACGAGATCAGGTCCTAATAGCTTTCTTTCCCCAACTTCATCCCAACAAGTTGGAGTCCTGCATTTCTTTCCATAGAGAGCTTCATAAGGAGCCATCTGAATACTAGAGTGAAAGCTATTATTATAAGAAAATTCCACCAAAGGTAGGTGTTGATCCCAACCTCCTTTGAAATCCATAGAGCAAGCTCTCAACATATCTTCTAGGGTTTGAATTGTTCTCTCAGACTGACCGTCTGTCTGGGGATGATAAGCAGTGCTGAAACTCAACTCTGTATCCAGAGTATGCTGAAGACTTCGCCAGAACTTCGAGGTAAATATCGGATCTCGATCAGATATAATAGAAAGTGGTACTCCATGCAATCTTACCACTTCCTTTACATATATCCTGGCAAGAGGATCTAGAGAGAAATCCTCTCTAATAGCAATGAAGTGTGCAGACTTTGTAAGACGATCAACTATGACCCAGATAGCATTATTGCCTTTGGATGTTTTAGGAAGTCCTGTGACAAAGTCCGTAGTGATGTTTTCCCATTTCCATTCGGGTATGGGTAATGGTTGTAACATCCCCTTAGAATTTTGTCTCTCAGCTTTAACTTGTTGACAAACCAAGCATCGAGAGACATATTCAGCAACATCTCTTTTCATGCCATCCCACCAGAAGTACTCTTTCAGGTCCCTATACATCTTCGTGCTTCCAGGATGAATAGAGAATGATGAACTATTAGCCTCATCCAGCAGCTCCTTCTTTAATTCGGGGATGGGAGGAACAAAAACCCAATTCCTGAACTTTATTATCCCATCACAATCAAGGTTGAATTCAGGAACATTTCTCACCTTCTTTTGTAACTCGACATCTTCTTTCTGTGCCTCTTTAATCTTCACATGTATAGATGGTTGAACATTCATTTGAGAAAGATAATATTTTTCCCCTTCCATTATAATTCCAAGATCCATCCTTTGTAAATCCATAAATATTGGATCTTTTGTGATCCTCATCATGGATAAACTAGCATGGTCTTGTCGACTTAATGCATCTGCCACCTTGTTTGCTTTCCCAGGGTGGTAATGGATTGAGCAGTTATAATCCTTAATCAGCTCCAACCATCTTCTTTGGCGCATATTCACCTCCTTTTGTGTGAAAATATACTTTAAACTTTTATGATCAGTATAAATATCACACCTTTCACCATAAAGGTAATGCCTCCAAATCTTTAATGCAAAGATTACCGCAGCCAACTCCAAATCATGTGTTGGGTAATTTTGCTCATGGATTTTCAACTGTCGTGAGGCATAAGCTATCACCATATCATTTTGCATAAGAACACACCCCAATCCCTTCTTGGATGCATCACTGTAGATCACAAACATTTCTCCACTACAAGGCAGTGTGAGCACAGGTGCACTGGATAACCTTCTTTTCAACTCCTTGAAATTCTCTTCACATTCCTCTGTCCAGACAAACTTAACTCCTTTCCGAGTCAACTTGTTGAGTGGATTAGATAATCGTGAAAAATATTTTACAAAACGTCGATAATATCCAGCCAAACCAAGAAAACTTCGGATCTCAGTTACTGTTGTTGGTCTCGACCGTCTTTCGATAACCTCTATTTTTGCTGGATCCACAGATATCCCCTCTTTTGAGATTATGTGACCCAAAAATGCAACTTTTTGAAGCCAAAATTCACACTTGGTAAATTTGGCATAAAGCTTCTCCTTTCTCAGGGTCTTCAATATAATTCTCAAGTGATCTTCATGCTCTTCCTTGCTCTTTGAATAGACAAGAATATCGTCTATAAAGACTACCACAAATTGATCAAGATAGTCTCTAAAGACTCTATTCATTAGATCCATGAGGATAGCAGGGGCATTAGTAAGACCAAATGGCATCACTATAAATTCATAGTGTCCATACCTTGTACGGAAATCCGTCTTTGGTATATCCTCCCTTTTGACCCTTAATTGGTGATACCCTGAACGAAGATCAATCTTGGAAAAGTATTGAGCTCCGCGTAGTTGGTCAAATAAGTCATCAATGCTTGGGAGAGGATATTTGTTCTTGATAGTGATCTTGTTAAGTTCTCGATAATCAATGCAGAGTCTCATTGATCCATCTTTCTTCTTAACAAATAGAATAGGTGATCCCCAAGGTGACGCACTAGGGCGTATCAATCCCTTATCAAGATTCTCTTGGAGTTGCTTCTTCAATTCCTGCAACTCAATTGGGGCAATTCTATAAGGTGTCTTTGAAATTGGCAAAGCGCCCGGTACGAGTTTTATTGAAAACTCAACTTCACGATTTGGTGGAAGACCCGGTAATTCCTCCGGAAAGACATCATCAAACTCCCGTACAATGGGAATATTATTAATCGTGAGTTTCTCACCAACCATTTGAGATAAATAACCTTCATTTAGTGGAATCAATACCCATAAGATGGAAGGAATTTCCACTGGAAGGTTATGTTCATCCTTGCATTGATAGATGATCATAGATTGATCTGGAATATGAAATGTGACTTCCCTTCTTTGGAAATTGATATGAGCTCCATGTAGAGAAAGCCAATCCATGCCAAGAATCACATCAAATTCCACTAAAGGAAGGATCACAAGATTTGCAGGAAGCACTTTCCCACAAACTTCGATCGGAGAAGAATTATAAACTTTTGATGCGACTGTTGTGCCATTAGGTGTTGTCACAGCTAACTCAACATCTAATTGTTGAGGTAATACGGTGATACCCTTAGAAAATTCTTTAGAAATAAAAGAGTGGGTGGATCCAGAATCAAATAAAACATTTTCTACTTTAGAGTGGATGGTAAGTGTACCTTTCACCACTTCGTTATCGTACTCCACATCGCTGATAGAAATTGCATGTGACTTTCCTTTGTCTTTAGCCTTAAGATTTTGTTGACGTCGACCATCATCATCAACCCTTGGATTTGGGCATTGATTGGCATAATACCCCATCTCCTTGCACTTGAAACATTGAAGTGTAGTAGGTTCATTCTGTGTATCCCTTCCTTTGTTTGTGTCATTAGACATCTTCTTCCCATTATCACGGCATTCAAATGCCCGATCACCTTCCTTTCCACATTTAAAACATTTACTTGTCCCTTTAAGACAACTCCCTCCATGTTTCTTTCCACACTTTGAGCATAAGGGAAAGATCATCTTCTTTTCTGTGTGCTCTTTAGATTTTCCTTTGAATTCCATCTTCCTCTTCTTATCAAACCCATGTGACTGATGGGTTACTCCAATCTCCATATCGACTTTGAGAGCACATCAAACGATTTCCTCGTAGCTATCGAAGTACCTTATGGATAACGCCCTTCGAAGACTTGGTTTTAAGACACTAAAGAATCGATAGATCTTACTCTCAGGTTGGATAATAATACCAGAAGCGTACCTTGCAAGTCTTGTAAAATTTGCTTCATAGGTTCCAACAGATTCATCATCCCTTTGCTTCAGTTCAAGGAACTCTTTCTCCATCTTTGTTCGGAGAATACGAGGGAAGTACTTATTGAAAAATAAGTTCTTGAACTCGTCCCATTCCATAGACTAAATTTCATCCCTTTTCCTCATATTCTTAATAAGATTCCACCATTGATCAGCATCTCCTTCTAAACGATACACTGCTAGGATGAATTTATCATGATCAGAACATTGAATAACTGAAAATATCTTTTCAGTAGTACTAATCCATTGTTCAACAACTAATGGATCAGTAGACCCACTGAAAGAAGGTGGACGCTGCCTCATGAAGGATTCAACAGAATGTTGCTCCTTCCTTTGCTCGTTTGGAAGTACTGCATGATTTATAGCTTGAGAAAGTTGTGTGAGCATGGCTACAATATTTTGTATTCCAGCTTCCATATCGTTTGGTTTCTCAGGGGGACAATCATTGCATTGCCCATCGCATTCCGCATTAACACGGTTCCTTCGGGTTCCAGCCATTGACTAAAACCAAGAAGAATAGTGTGAGAAACACTAATTATAATAGGAAAACCACATAATTCAAGAATAAAATTTTCATGCTTAAGGTCTTATCCTAGGTTATTCAAGGCCATTTCTAAAACACTAATATTGTGTTCTATGCTTAGACTTATCCTTAGGGTTCTTACTAAGGCTTTCACATCCTAGTTTCCAAAGGTTGACTATACCTTTACTCTGATACCAACTATAACGACCCATACTCTACATAAATTGTTAATACATCCAAATTGAAGCACACTTATTACAACATATGACAAAACCACAAAGGACCGTATAGGTATAGTGTCTTTAGAAACTGGGAAACATAAACAACTGGTTCATAAATCTTCTACAGTGTCTCCCATTTATTTCATCATATCTAGGGTCCCTTTCAGCATATTCTACTTAATATCCATCTTCCTGACCTGGGGAAAAGAAAACATAAAAGGGTGAGCTCAAATGCTCAGCAAGGGCAAATAAAGGAAATAAAAATCATATCATATCTTTTTGAAAATCATAACCTGCAAAAGAGATCATAATATCGTAACATGGAATAAATCATAGAAGTGAAAATGAGATCCCCATAATCATAACATGAAACTTGAAACTTTGTGGAATGCACACATAATCATGGAAAATCATTTCTTGTTAGTCATGACTCATTGCCAAGACTATCTTAGTGGACAAAGTCCCTTTCTGAACCGAGTTCACTCCTCGTTTCAGTCCTGTATCACTGAACCGAAATAACCTTCCTTTCCATCCATGTCTATCTCATGAGATATAAAATCATTACCCAATGCATTGGAGGGAGATATAGGTCCCACCCATCTCATAATGATACCATTCTTATGTGTGCCACAAAATCATAAACTATACATCATTGCATAACCCATGTAATAAAAATGGGAATCTTAAACATCATGACATCATAAAACAAACCATATAAGGTAAATGACTTCATAAAAATAATTCCCTCACAACATAATCAAATCAATGTAATAATAGGGATAAAAACATAACTCTATATTATCTTAGATGGAAAATAATTTTGATAAAACATTTGAACTCCATTCTTGAGGAAAATATCCTTTCTACTTCAAAAACACTTTTCCTTTCTTAAAATGTCATAAAATTCTAAACTAAAAGAAGTTGATTAAAAATAGACTTGAAAACTTGTAAAGTAAGCTTCTTGGAAATAATGTTTTAAAAATCCATTCATGCCGTATAAGTTAAAAAAACATTCTTCGTACTTTTGTCGGAAAATTCAAAAGGTACCTCGTACGAAAAACGACAAAAGATTCCTTTCATATCTTTTACTAAAAACAAACCGAAGGGTAAAATTGGATTTAAAAAATTGTAGGTGGATGGAAACAATATTACATATTGAGTAAACATGGATGTGGATGATAAAATACACCCCAGTAACTACCAAAGTATAAACAATCTCGGATAAAAATGAGATTGTGATATTTCCCTTACCTTAGGTCCGATTAGCTTTGTACGTGTCCGAAGCTCCTGTATAATGGTTTAAATAATGTTATTTACTTATTCCAGAATCATACATATTGATATTATATCATATATGGTAATATTCTTAGCTTCTTGTTAGTAATATTTCATTGTTACTTGTTACTCGGGTCTTTATTGCCTTTTGCTCTTATGCGTGTTTTGCCGAATACATTCTTATTCTTATTTTAAGGTTATAGATACCTTATATCCAGAATGGTATTAGTGTAACATATATCATATTTATTCATTCAATTCATTTATATAATTACTATGTAATGATGATCATGTAGAACGAGTCGCATCACATCGTGGAGACGGTATTCCGTACGTACGCATGAGTGATGATATCGTTCCTATGATCGTGGAACTATATTGGAGTATATATATATTATTTCAGTATCAATATTACTTTATAATAATCATAAATAGTTACTAATTACACCATTATACCCATCCTTGTAAAGTGATGGTGGAAAAATAGATTACACCACGGCGTGGAGACGGTATTCCGTACGTACGCACGCGCGGTGAATTCATTTTTCCGTGGGATGGATAGAAGGTGAATTAGGGTTGTCACATATTTATAATAACATATCAGTATGTAAGTAATACTGATGTTATTACTTTATCATGAAACAACTAAAGAAGAAGAAGTTGAAGAAGAAAGAAATTGAAAAGATCAGTAATGGATATTACCTCTTCTTTGGAACGCCTCTTTGAATCCTCCACTTAGGGAACTAAGATTGGTCTTTGAAGAAGACCAGGACCTCTAGGATTATTCTAGGGAAGTGGAGAGGAGAAAATGGCAGGGGTTTTCCGATCTTGAGTGCTCAAATTGGTGTGAGGAGGAGGGGGAGGAGGTGCCCTTTTATAAGGGAGGAGAGGGGCACCTTAGGAATATCTCAAAATATTATTTTATATTAAAGTGAAAATTGGTTTATAATGGTTCAAAAGGGTCTTATTTCGAAGCTAAAGTGGGGATGGGTCGAAATCCTATCAACCAATAGGATTTAGACAAGTTTAGGGTATTATTTTAACCTTATCAATTAGATTTAACTCTAAGTTAAATAATTTAACTTTTACCGTGTCTTTTTGTTTTCTTTCACTATATGGTTAATACACTTACTATAACATGCCAAACGAACCCCAAATTGTTTATTATTAATATATATATCCTTATCTAAGTCATTGGACCGAACCTTAGATTTTTAGGAATAAAATAACAATTAATAATATAATATTTGATTTAAAAACTATTTTGTGTCAATTTTGACACTATTTGATATATGATTTTTGTGAAAGTATTAACAGAATTATATGTTCGAACCAAGTTGATTAAATAAATATTAATATATCATAGTAACCTAGAAAATTAGTGGAATTCATAAAAAGTCTCAAATTACATTTATTTTGGTGTTTATAACATCAATTATGTCAATATTTCATTAATAAGATAATTACTGCATCATCATTGTGTCATAAATAAATTAAATTATTTAATGTCTAAAAATTACAAATAAAATACCATTATGTAGGAAATCTTTTTATATTTCTAATGAATATTTATAGTTGAATTTATCTTATGTATAACCCCATATTAAAAATTATTTACTTATTAAACCTTGATTTTAACTATTTTAACCCTTCTTTAAATAAATTAATAATAAATGTCCTAATCTAATCCAAGTGGGCCTAAATGGTCATATTTTATTTATAGGGTTGATTTTGGTCGATTAACACTTATCCAATAGAATTAGGACATGTGTTAGGGTAATAGTAATATCATATTTACCCTTAGTTACCCTATTTACTATTAACCGCGGTAAAAAAAGTAAAAAGTTACTATTCACCAAAAAATTATTTTTATCTCATTGAACCACATTTTACTTACTGATATCAACCGTGTCTAACGGATTTTTGAAATTCCATTCACAGAAGCGGTAAAAATAAGTTTTATGCAAAATTCAGTTTTTAACCTACCACTTAGTGGTTTCACTATTCATCAAAAATTGAAAGTTTTCAGAAAAATACCAAAATTTCACCGTAGGCTAATTTCGATATTCTGAGTCCAAAAATGAAGTCCATTTTGAAAAATAAAATTTATAAAATTTCAAAAAGTGGTTATTACTATTCATAACGGCTAGTTTTAATAGCATATTGTTGTTT
The DNA here is from genome assembly GCA_963277665.1 of Viscum album. Classification (NCBI taxonomy): domain Eukaryota; kingdom Viridiplantae; phylum Streptophyta; class Magnoliopsida; order Santalales; family Viscaceae; genus Viscum; species Viscum album. The sequence continues at coordinate 1,230,027,169 of OY728139.1, read as the reverse complement.
AGTGAAACTCGGTATTGTGTACGACGCAAGCTATCGAGGAAGGTCGCGATTGCGTGTAAAGCAAGCCAAGAAAGTGTTGTGTAGAAAAATATTCCTTCGATGATTCATATAACATAAAAGTCTCAGGTGTTACAGAAGGTGTCTCAATAATGTGACACACACACGCACACACATATAAGAAACTTATATCATGGATACAAATGCCCTTATACATATAATTCGAGAGAGATGATGCTCACAAAGTCTTATAAATTAATAAATTATTAAAAATATCACATGAATTACAATAAATAAATAAATAAATATAATTAATAAGTCAATATGTTTTATAATTACAATATAAAATTAAATTTTCAATTTATTTTCCCAAAGGAAATTAATTATGAATTAAAATAATTATTTCTAATTTTAATTCATAATTTATAACTCACATAGTCCCAATTTTTTTCATTATACTCCAATTTATTTCTTTATTTTTTTATATTTTTTGAAACTTTTCAAGGATCTTAAGTTTTAAAAATAACCCCAAAGGGTATCCATATTGGTTTTAACTGACCGCTGACCAGTTTGGCTGACATATACACATCCAATTTGTAACACCCCGAGCTTCCATGATACGCTTCTCATTCAATAATGCAATAGCTTGCATGGTACGCAACTTCGAGTTCTAAAACACCGCGACTAATCAAAGTAGCCGTTATGAATAGTAATAACCAGTTTTTAAAATTATAGAAATTTTATATTTCAAAATGGACTTCATTTTTGAATTCGTAATATCGAAATTATCCTAAGTTGAATTTTTTGTAACTTTCTGAGAACTTCCAATTTTTTTATGAATAGTGAAAAATACTTAAAACAACTTTTTTAAAAAAAATAATTTATTGTGATAAATTATACTATTTAGTGGTTTTAAAGTATAATTAGAATATATTTTTACCATTTTATCCAATGGTGGTCATTAGAATTAATTTAACATTGAAATTGGACATAAACAATTGCCAATCTTTTGATATAAATTGTTTCTTAAAAACACGCTATTTGTTGTAACAGTGAGAATTAATTATAAAATTAATTAATGCAACTTATATGTTTGGAATTTTGTAAAATAGACATCATTTTTGAATTTGAACTATCAATTATAGCTTAGGGTGAAATTTTGGCCTTATTCTGAAAAACTTCAATTTTTGATGAATAGTGAAACCACTAAGTGGTTGTTAAAAACTGATTTTTCATTAAAATGAAATATTACCACTTCTGTGATTTGATTTTCAAAAATCCGAAATACATGGTTGTCATTAAGAAGCAAAATGTGGTTTGATGAGATTAAAATAATTTTTTGGTGAATAGTAACTTTTAAGTTCTTAATCGCGATTAGGGGTAATTAGTGTAGTTTAAGGTAAAAATAATGTTTTAATAATATGAGATGAGCTTGACACTTGTACTACTCCTATTGGATGAGTCATGGCCGACCAAGACAACCCATGGGTCAACTTGGGGACCCCATGGAGCCACTTTGGTTGGAAAATGACATTAATATATATTTATTTAATGTTAAAATTAAATTGACACAAACATGAGTTGTTTTACTAAAACAGTTTTTAAGTGGGGTTACACAAGTCCAAATTTTGACTATAAATATTCATTAAAAAGCTAAAAAGATTTCCTACATCATAGTATATTTTTATAATTTTTAGACATTAAATAAATTAAATTATTTATGACATCATAATGATGCAGCGATGACCTCATTATTTAACGGTTTAAATAAAATGGAAAGATAATGTAATATCCAAGGCTTACACTTGTCAAAAACCTATTGGATGAGTCCATTTAGAACCCTTATCACCTTAGCATCTAATTATATAAGTGTGGGACCTTTAGAATCCGAAAAGCATTGTATAATAATGTAAAAGTTCCTTACTTTCCAAGAGTGCCCCTCCTCTCCTCTTATAAAAGGCCCCCACCTCTACCACCTTATTCACACCGTCAAGACATTTGGATCGGCCAACCTCTACCCAAATACTCTCCCAACTTCCCCCTCTTACTCCTAGAAGCCTCACTTTGGGCAGAACTATCCTCAAGGAAGCCTTTGGCTCAAATAAAAAAGAGTTACCCGATTTTGAGGAGGTTAAAGAACGGTCGAGTCAGGACAGGACGCAAGGTAAGGGAACTTCTTAACCCAATTTCCATTGTTTGGGGTAATCTCCTACTTTCAAATTATGTCATGATATTATTATTTCTTATTTTGTATTCTTTATGTGTACCTATAGTGAATACACATAATAGATCTATTTTATTTTAAAAATGATCTTTTTAAGGACTTCGTCTCAATCTCCTTTCATTGAGACATATTTGGTTTTATACACAACCTTCTTTTATACGGTGTATAAACCCCTTTGACTTTTAAGTTTATTCAAAAGGGTTTCTTTTATAATTATTTGATTTTTAAATGATTTCAAAAAGAGATATTTCTCTCCAATATATGAATATCTAGTGCAAAAGTATACGTATTTAATGCAAGCTTAAAAATGATTTCAGAAAACCCGACTCTCGAGTGTGGTAGATAGGAAGGGATTGGGCGTGGACCCATCATGGCCTGTAATTAGTCGAGCAGTCTAAGAATTAGTTATTTTTTTTTTCAGAGGCTTGCTTAATGTTTTCAGAAAAAACACTAGAGTATATTTGAGCAATTTTAAATGTAAGTATCTTCTAAAAAAATTGCATCGGTAGGTCTCATGAGACAACTAGAAGTGGAATTGGCCGAGGCCCTTTCCCCATTTGATTTGTGATTTTGGCCGAGGCCTTAATCATTTTAGACTTCTTGGCCGAGGCCTTGACAAAATGTTTCAGAATGTCTGGCATTATGCATTCCATCATTATGAAAGTGGTTATTGATAATGCATGTCATTATTCGACCAGTAGAATATCCATGTGAAGAAGTAAATGGAATTATTTCATTTTACTTTTTCCATATTATATTGATGTTCAAGTTTAAAAAGGATTTTGTTTTAGTCATACATTGCCTTAAATGTTTATGTTTATTTATGAAAGCTTCCGCAATATTGTTATCCTTACTGAGCATCTGAGCTCACCCCTTTCAATGTTTTAATATTTTCTAGGATGTGAAGAAGTATTTTATGAATGACCTGCAGGGATAGTCAGAAGAGGATATGTGTGTGGACTATGGAGACTTTGTTATTGTAGTTTTTCACCTTATGTTGTAATGTAACATTTATGAATGTATCTAGTATTTCCAAGGCTACAAAACTAATCGGTCTTTCGAGACTTGATCATTTGTGATCATGCCAATGTTACGAAGTAATGCACCGACTCTGGGTAGCTGGGTTCGGGGCGTTACAGTTGGTATCAAAGGAAGTTTAGTACAAACATTGGAAGCTAGATTTAGATAAACTCTGATTAGAGCACGTAAACCTAATATGAACATTGAGGATTAGTATAGAAGAACTTCCTAGAATTTTGTTATTGTAGAGATTTTGTGAGTTTTCCGAGCAATACATCCCTGTCTGGATACGAGCAAGTAGAGGCGGCTCTGGCACAGATGTACCTAGGGGTAAAACCCAAAAACACCGCTTTGAGCTAGACTCGAACGGGAACTGGTGCATGACAACGGGGCTTGCTACACTCTTTGTTACGACACTCCCAGGGGATATGATTTGGATAATTCTCATTTTCTTTATAAACCACTATGAAGGGTTATGAGTATATACTTCCTCAAATAAAAAATTTTTATGGATTATATCCATAAATAGTTCAATTTATGTTAAGTATCTTACAAGTATGGAATTATGTATTTTTATTTATAAACTAATATATTTTATGCCATTGTTTAGAAATGGCGCCTAGTGGAAGGAATGGAAACCGTATCAATGCACGCACTCCGTGTAGGGATTGCCCTCCTGCTCAAGATAATTATTGTGGAGTTGGAGATAAAACTGGTGCTGATCAACTTATTACCATACTGGGACAACTCACTCAGGTTATGAATAATAACCTTACTTGTATGGAGCACCCTGATCCGCAACGTGGAGGATCAATGTTAGACCGCTTCATGAGGCAACAACCACCAACCTTCAATGGGAGTACAAATCCTATAGTAGCTGAGCAATGGATAAATTCCTTAGAGAAAATATTCCATGCCTTGGGGAGTAGTGAAAGGGAGAAGGTTGTCATGGCAGTTTACCGCCTCACTGGAGATGCCGATCAGTGGTGGTCGCTGATTCAAAACACAAAGGAAGATGATGACGTATCAAATATGGAATGGAGGGAGTTAAAAGAGCTTTTCTTAGAAAAATACTTTCCTCGTGACCATCGAGCAGATATGGAAAGGAAATTTCTGAGTCTGAGGCAGAAGGAGGATGAGAATGTCGCAAAGTATGAGGCTAACTTTACAAGGTTAGCGAGGCATGCTGCCGATTATATACGTAACCCAAGGAGTAATATTGACCGTTTCTTTGATGGGTTAAAACCATTTCTCCGTCGAGATTTAGTATCACAATCCTTCTCATCATATGAAGATATTGTCTTGTGTGCTATAAAGACAGAAAAGGAATTCTCTAAGTCTTATGACAACAAAGTAAAGCAAGAGAAGAAGATAACGGGGGAACAGGAGACAGATAAAGGGAAAAAGGGAAAGAAGGATTTTCCATTATGTGATAATTGTGGGAAGAATCACCCTGGTACTTGCCTAAAAGGAATGGGAGTTTGTTATAAATGTGGAGAAAAGGGTCACCAGGCTCGTGATTGCAAGGGAAAGAAAGAGGATATCAAATTTGAATGCTAAAATTGTAGAGAAATGGGTCATTATGCAAATGAATGTTCTAAGCATCAGGGAAACATACCTCAGAAAAGGCCAAGGGATCAAGGACAATCTTATGCTGTTACTACAGATGAAGCAGAATAACTAATGTATTGGTGCTTTTGAACTCATGGATTATATTTTGGTTATTAGAATAATGTGATATATATATATAAGGATTGTACTGCAGTACTTGTTGATTTCAGTAAGGTTTTAATATGATGAAGGTAATTATATTTTTAGTATGTGACAATAATAGAAACTTTACTTTGTTTGGGGAATCTGATAAATTGATTTTGGAATTAAGAGACCTTTTAGAGAAAGTCTGGACAGAGGTATTTTGGATAACTATAATGGTTGGAGTGGATTAAGTTGATCTTTGGATAGTATTGTTTATGGTTAAAAAATTTATGAAGATTATTTTTGGAATATTATGATACTATAGTTTTAGGAAAAGGACAACCCGCAGGGTGGGGAATAACCCGTCGCGTCGGAAAAAGTTGCAGGAATCCAACCCACAACCATAGTGCGACAAGCCATTATTTCCTACCACTAGCCTACAGGAAGTCCCTGGTTATTACAAAATAGTTTTACTAATCTAAATGGTATGTGTTAACATTTGGAACCTTATACAATTAGGATAAATAGAATATTTTTGAGTTCCGTTACCATTTGGAGTAAAAGTTGGGTTTGTGGTAAAAATTTATTAACGAATGAAAGTATACATAACAAGTATGTATATTCCCTTACGTTCTTAGTAAATCTCCTAAATAAATTCCTTAACATTATAAAAGGTAACTTAAAACAAAAATGTTGTCGGTTAACTTTTCCAACTGGGGATTCAATGACCGTTTAACCAATCACAAGTTTGTGATTTTCTTGTGGTTGAACTTTCTCCTAATCCTATTTTCTATAACTCTCCATCAGACCTTGATGGTTTGTTTCTCCTCCATATCCATATTTTCATAGAATCCTAGAATGGGCTATATCGGGTGACCTTTGTACTTATCTTGATTTATTTTAATGTTATATATTTATTAACCTTATTTCCGATGTGGGTTTTCCACAAAGGTATTTTCTATTTTCAACCTTTTATTTTCAAAGAAAATTTTCAAATTGCGAGGACGCAATTTATTGAAGGAGGGGAGAATGTAACACCCCGAGCTTCCATGATACGCTTCTCATTCAATAATGCAATAGCTTGCATGGTACGCAACTTCGAGTTCTAAAACACCGCGACTAATCAAAGTAGCCGTTATGAATAGTAATAACCACTTTTTAAAATTATAGAAATTTTATATTTCAAAATGGACTTCATTTTTTAATTCGTAATATCGAAATTATCCTAAGTTGAATTTTTTGTAACTTTCTGAGAACTTCCAATTTTTTTTATGAATAGTGAAAAATACTTAAAACAAATTTTTTAATCAAAATAATTTATTGTGATAAATTATACTATTTAGTGGTTTTAAAGTATAATTAGAATATATTTTTACCATTTTATCCAATGGTGGTCATTAGAATTAATTTAACATTGAAATTGGACATAAACAATTGCCAATCTTTTGATATAAATTGTTTCTTAAAAACACGCTATTTGTTGTAACAGCGGGAATTAATTATAAAATTAATTAATGAAACTTATATGTTTGGAATTTTGTAAAATAGACATCATTTTTGAATTCGGAATATCAATTATATCTTTGGGTGAAATTTTGGCCTTATTCTGAAAAACTTCAATTTTTGATGAATAGTGAAACCACTAAGTGGTTGTTAAAAACTGATTTTTCATTAAAATGAAATATTACCACTTCTATGATTTGATTTTCAAAAATCCGATATACATGGTTGTCATTAAGAAGCAAAATGTGGTTCGATGAGATTAAAATAATTTTTTGGTGAATAGTAACTTTTAAGTTCTTAATCACGATTAGAGGTAATTAGTGTAGTTTAAGGTAAAAATAATGTTTTAATAATATGAGATGAGCTTGACACTTGTCCTACTCCTATTGGATGATTCATGTCCGGCCAAGACAACCCATGGGTCAACTTGGGGACCCCATGGAGCCACTTTGGTTGGAAAATGACATTAATATAAATTTATTAAATGTTAAAATTAAATTGACACAAACATGAGTTGTTTTACTAAAACAGTTTTTAAGTGGGGTTACACAAGTCCAAATTTTGACTATAAATATTCACTAGAAATATAAAAAGATTTCCTACATCATAGTATTTTTTTTATAATTTTTAGACATTAAATAAATTAAATTATTTATGACATCATAATGATGCAGCGATGACCTCATTATTTAACGGTTTAAATAAAATGGAAAGATAATGTAATATCCAAGCCTTACACTTGTCCAAAACCTATTGGATGAGTATATTTCGAACCCTTATCACCTTATCCTCGAATTATATAAGCGTGGGACCTTTAGAATCCGAAAAGCATTGTATAATAATGTAAAAGTTCCTTACTTTCCAAGAGTGCCCCTCCTCTCCTCTTATAAAAGGCCCCCACCTCTACCACCTCATTCACACCTTCAAGCCATTTGGCTCGGCCAACCTCTTCCCAAATACTCTCCCAAAGTCCCCCTATTACTCCTAGAAGCCTCACTTTGTGCATAACTCTCCTCAAGGAAGCCTTTGGCTCAAATCAAAAAGAGTTACCCGATTTTGAGGAGGTTAAAGAACGGTCGAGTCAGGACAGGACGCAAGGTAAGGGAACTTCTTAACCCAATTTCCATTGTTTGGGTTAATCTCATACTTTCAAATTATGTCATGATATTATTATTTCTTATTTTGTATTCTTTATGTGTACCTATAGTGAATACACATAATAGATCTATTTTATTTTAAAAATGATCTTTTTAAGGACTTCGTATCAATCTCCTTTCATTGAGACATATTTGGTTTTATACACAACTTTCTTTTATACGGTGTATAAACCCCTTTGACTTTTACGTTTATTCAAAAGGGTTTCTTTTATAATTATGTGATTTTTAAATGATTTCAAAAATAGATATTTCTCTCCAATATATGAATATCCAGTGCAAAAGTATACGTATTTAACGCAAGCTTAAAAACGATTTCAGAAAACCCGAATCTCGAGTGTGGTAGACAGGAAGGGATTGGGCGTGGACCCATCATGTCCTGTAATTAGTAGAGCAGTGTAAGAATTAGTTATTTTGTTTTCAGAGGCTTGCTTAATGTTTTCATAAAAAACACTGGAGTATATTTGAGCAATTTTAAATGTAAGTATCTTCTAAAAAAATTTCATCGGTAGGTCTCATGAGACAACTAGACGTGGAATTGGCTGAGGCCCTTTCCCCATTTGATTTGTGATTTTGGATGAGGCCTTAATCATTTTAGACGTCTTGGCCGAGGCCTTGACAAAATGTTTCAGAATGTCTGGCATTATGCATTCCATCATTATGAAAGTGGTTATTGATAATGCATGTGATTATTCGACCAGTAGAATATCCATGTGAAGAAGTAAATGGCATTATTTCATTTTACTTTTGCCATATTATGTTGATGTTCAAGTTTAAAAAGGCTTTTTTTAGTCATACATTGCCTTAAATGTTTATGTTTATTTATGAAAGCTTCCGCAATATTGTTATCCTTACTGAGCATCTGAGCTCACCCCTTTCAATTTTTTAATATTTTCCAGGATGTGAAGAAGTATTTTATGAATGACCTGCAGGGATAGTCAGAAGAGGATATGAGTGTGGACTATGGAGACTTTGTTATAGTAGTTTTTCACCTTATGTTGTAATGTAACATTTATGAATGTATCTAGTATTTCCAAGGCTACTAAACTAATCGGTCTTTCGAGACATGATCATTTGTGATCATGCCAATGTTACGAAGTAATGCACCAACTCTGGGTAGCTAGGGTCGGGGCGTTACAAAATTGCACTGGAGGGGTGAAACCATAGGTTTCTTCCATTTCTTATGAAATAAACAAAAATATTTTTAAAAAGTACTTACACTACCAAAGGGTGGTGCTTCTATTATTAGTTTTTGACCAATACATTTATTTTTAATTTTTAATATTTTTTTATAATGTTGGTTGATGTGTGCTTCCCCCACCTCCCATCATTTTCGTTTTTTTCTTTTTTTCATCCTACCAAGTTAGGATTTTATAATTTTTTTAAATTCTGATTCCACCGTGTAGAATATGTGCACCCCTGGAATATATTGTTGTGACTGTGGGTGCCTATCCAGAATATTAGTGATGATTAATTCTTGATTACAACCCAAGGATCATTTGTGGAATTACTTAAGCATGAAAATAAAATCAAATCAATACCTCATTTGATTTTTTGACACAATAATATTCATATCTTCACCAATGACTGTTGCTCAAGGGAAGAAAAATATCATCCCTATAGATCATCCACACATGGTTTAAGAGAATAATAGAATGTCAGTATTTTGTTTTTGATAGCTAGTGTGGAGAATTGAAGATGATTTCTATGTTCTTGTGATTTCATAAACATTCTTCCTTCGATATAAGAGGAATAATTTTGATCTTGGTGCTTATATATATTCGTTATGACTCTATAATTTGGGAGATAAGTGATAGAGGCTCTCAAATTTTCTAGAATGAATAGTCCCTCAAATTTGGGATTCTCATATCATATATATGCAGGTTTAAGCCCCAAAAATTGTTCTTAGGACTCCATAGTAACTTAAACCTTCTAAATAACCCCTTAATGATACACAATGGCTTAGTAACTATATCATCAAATTATTTATATTTTATAAGACACTTATAACATCAAATAAATTTTCCATGATAAAATTAGAATCATTAACTCAACTCACTTATCCCATTAAATACTTAATGAAAATTTAATATTAATACTCATTAATTTTTTTATTAACTCAGTTAATTTTGAATAAAATACGTAAATAAATTCAAGACTCATCAGTCTAAACATGAATAATAGTTAATTTATTTATTTCCTATTGATCAATCAAACTCGAGCATCACCTGAACCCCGTGGTGGGTTCCACCATGTCTTAAACTCTTATTCACATAGAATGAGATAGAATATTGAACACACTTAGTGTGTGACCCTCTAGGTTCTTATATCCATATAAGGGAGTACCACTCATATAACACGAGAAAATTCTAGAAACTCATTAAAGACCATAAGGAGATAAGTTCAGTAATAGTAATGAAAACCACTCCTAGAAACATACACTATGAAATATAATCTCTTTGTATCACAAAATCTCATAAAAATGGACACAAAATAGACTCGAAACGTTTTATGTGGAGTAGTAAAGACACACAGTAATACACCATGAGTTTATTATTATTATTATGTAAAGGCAGGTCATACATAATATGTATGATCCATAATAAAAAATACATTTTAGGGCTCAAGAGTATGAAAAATAGACAAGAAATATTTTCTATACTCGATATATTTTTAATGACTATTGTTTTTAGTGTAAAGGTTACGAAAACAAATTCATGGACCACTCATAAAGGGTAAAAATAAATGTTCTAAAGGACATATAGAGAAAGAAAACATATTAGATGGAAATTTCATCAAGTGAACTAAAAATTAATAAAAAATTAAAATCCTTTCAAGATGAGGTTGAATCACAAGATCCAGATGTGATATAATATTATTCACCATAAAATGAAGTGAAGTAGCATGCATGGGATGGGAATGAAAAATTTGAGAAGTTGAATGTTGTAGAAATTTATTTTAGAGCAATAGATCTATCATGAATATGGATTTTGGACACTAATAATACATCTAATATGACAGAAAATAAAGATCTTATCTCATTTATAATGTATGATAAAGGTGGTGTAGTTCTATTTGGAAATAAATAAGGGTTAAATACCACTAGATTTATAAAATCCAAAATAGGATGAAAATAATTGAGGCACATTGATATATTTTTGGTTGAAGATCTTGGACAAAAATTAATAAGTGTAAGTTAATTTTATGACTCAGGGCATACAATGAATTTCAACATAATTATTACATATTCATAGGAATAGAATGAAAAATTATTGAGGGAAAACACAAAAAGGGGAAAGTCTACCTTATTGGTGGAGAAAAAGATACATGTTTTCTATCCGGGTAAGAACAAAATCAGTTGTGGCACAAAAAACATAGCCATTTGAGCCAAAATTATTTAGATGAATTGATGAAATATAAAGGATAATAATATATACCTAAAATTTCATGTGATCACAATTACATGTGTGATACTTTTCAAAATGGTAAAAGTTTTCAAAATAATTCCATAGTGGAAGAAATTGACAAAGTTGCTTGGTGCATGCCAATGTGTATCGGATTATGAAACCCAAATCCATATATGGAAGGAGGTATTAGGTATTTTTTATTGATTATTACAATAATATGGAATAACTAATGGAAATTATTCACAAATATAATGTGTTTAAATGCATCACACATTATCATAGGTTAGTCGATAAGATGCTTGAGCAGAAAATTCTGAAGTTCCAAACTGATAATAACATAGACTTCATTAATAATCAGGTGGATAAATACCATGATAATAACATGATAAGGCATAAAGTTTCAGTGGTAAGGACTCCTCATTAAAATTGAGATACACTAATGATGAGTAAAATATAATATGTTTAACCATTGTAAGAAAGGTAATAAGTAAGTCTAAAATCCTTAATAGAAAATTTGGTTGGCAATTGGAAAAATAATATGCAAACACAAATAATAACGTCTCAGAAGAAAATAACTATTTTATCCTATGTAGAGCCTAAAATTATAGAAGCGACTGCCAAATATGTAAATTGGGTCAAGATTCTAAATGAATAACTTAACCAAATTGAAAAGAATCAAAATTCCAATGTTAAAAGATAAAAATGTGATTAGAACCAAGTGTGTGTTTCAAAATAAACTCAATTAATATAGAAAAGTGGATCAGAAAAAATAATGACTTGTGTGTAAGGGGTATTCCAAAATTTAAGGTATTGATGTGTATAAGACAGTTTCCCCCCATATTCCCACTGTAAATAATTCAACTATTTTTAGTTATGTCAGCATAATAAGGATTCAGGGTGTGTTAGTTGAAGAAGGCTTTGTATGGACTAAATTAAGAGAAAAGTGCATGGTAATATAGTATTGATCAATACTTGATAAAGATTGGGCTCCAATAAATCCAAGTTAATCACAAACACTATATCAATAAGGAAAATTATCAATGAATATTGGTTGTTATTTATATGGATGATATAATATTGAGAATATTAGATAAAGAATATGGAAAGATATTTTTAGAATATATGATGTGTTTGTTCAAGATTTCCATGATTATAGAGTTAACCTTTTTTCCTTGTATTGTAGAATATTCAAGGAAATAATTTTACATTCATTTGTAAAATATATATATGAAATATGTACTCAAATGTTTCAAAATATAGGATCCAAGGTCAATGAAAATTCTAGTTGATATAGAGATTATATTGTATTGGGATTATGTTAGAAAGGATGTTGATGTAATAAAATACTAGTAAATTATTATAAGTCTTATATATCTTAAAATCCCAAAGGTACCATTTTTATTAATTTTTTTACAATCCCATTTTTAATTAGGTTGATGTGTAACCTTATATGGTTCATAAGATCATAAGAAATAGACCCAATACATATCCGTTAAAGACCCAAAGACTAGATAATCATCAGAAATCACTCCCTATCTATTTCATTAAAGTTAATCCTAAGCACCCAACATACATGAATGATCAGAAAGAAATACCCCATGTAGAACTACAAGATTCCTAGTACTGATGGAAAAGATATACCCTATAATTATCCCAATAATATCTGATTTTCTAGTGGATTATTCCTGCTCTAAACCTCTTATGAGTTTGTAACTAGGTATCCGGCCCTGTGTGTTTCCCCCTTTTTCCATTGAACCCACCACTACTTCCTACCGCCATTCGAAAGCCACTAAGGACTACTGCTCCCTCTCTAATTCTATCACCATTTCACCATAGTTTCCCACCACCATTATCCAATACAATCCACCACTGATGCCTCATATATATCATCCCTCATTCATTGACATATATGGATAATCTGACTACCATCGACTTCTACTTCATCTCATGAACACCTTCTATAGTCGATTGAGACCCGCCACAACCCAACCTACCTTCTTTATTGCACAAAAACCCAATTCTATTGAACCATCTCTCTATTGAGGTCTCCACTACTGACACCTGATGCTATCTAGAGGAACCACCTACCTCACCACAAAAAGATCAAACACAACCCCCCTCAGTGACCAATATTACAAATTCCCCAGTTATTTGGGTTCCAATAGGATTTGATCATGGGATTTGATATAAGATCACAGGGTTCCTTACCACTAGTTTGGACCCAACTTTGAATCATACTATACTTGATAGCAACGATACCCAAAATTGTATTTTCAACGCATCAATCTATTAGGTACCAAAGCTATTCCAAGGAAAACCGCATGATTGTGGTTAACATAACACTTATTTATACCAATAACATAGTATAATTTTGGAAATTTTATTATAGAAAAAAAGAATAAGAGTTATTAGGCAAAACATATACAGATTGAGAATGTCTAGTAGGGGAATGAATGTCAACTCAGGTGGTGCCTTTTATCTTAGTGGTTCTTTAATTTCATGGTTGAGTAAGATGCAAGAATTCATTTCCTTGGTTACTATAGAGGATGAATATATTGTGGTTACTCCAGCCTGTACTCAATTAATTTGAATTAATCAATAACTTGTGGATGTTGGAGTTGATGTGAAATCTCCTTTTGCAATGAAGTGTGATAACTCGAGGGATCTTAATCTTGAAAAAAATACTATTCACCATTCAAGAACAAATAACATCAATACAAAGTATAATTTAACCATGGATAATGTTGATTAATTTCTAGTGATGTTGGAGTATATTTAAAAAAAAATATAGTTAGAGATATCATGGAAAAGGAACTACCCAAGATAGATTTTGAAAGGCATTGATTGTGTATTGGAGTCCATCCAGTTATATCCACCTAGTTGGTTTCGAGAATCCCCCCACTCCCCCATGGAATTTTCTATTTATATAATGGTATGGTGACTCTCTTGAAATAATTTTTTTGATTTATAATTTTATTTTGTAAACTTTTAGAGAATTTATCTTTGTTTTATTTGACAAAGAGGGAGAAACTATCCAAAAACTATTTGGTAGAAGATATTTATGTTTTGAAATGAAGAGGGATGGGAGTGTTCTTTCTTATTGTGAAAGGGGGAGCTTCCCATGATGATGTGTTGGTTAGGGGAAATTTTTTAACCATTTATTCAGGATTAGAATCCTATTTAGTGAATAGTTTGAAGAACATGAAGTTCAAGGAAGTGTTTTCATGAGGATATTTTCATTATGCCTTTGTTTATCACAATAAGATTGACTTATGTGGTCTTCGAGTTAATTTTTAGTGAATAATTGATACACTATATGAAGGTAATAAATTCAATTAATTAAGATGGTTAGATTTGGTTGGTTATAAAGTATCCAAAGAACAAATTGTTGAATGTGGTTTGGAGTTATAAACAAACATAAATGTAATATTGATAGAAAAACACCCTTATAATGACTCTGGTGTTGTATTTTATTGAGAAGGATATTAAATGAACCTTCAAGGAATCTTAAAAAATCATTAGGGGGGGGGGGGGTTTATTTTGAAGGATGAAGGTGTTTTGGAGAAATTATGATAGAATATACTTTGTATAATTCTATATAATTCTTTAAGTATATTTCATAAGGATCATTTACCCTTTTTGTGAGCATATGTTTTGGAGGAAACAAAGTATAAAATGAAAAAGTCCTTGGGGTTTCCTTGTGTACATAAGATTCATAACTAGATTACATAAGATTGAATTTAGGACGCAGACTAAAAAGTTATAAAAGGTATCAGAGTATAATATTCGTTATCTTATAGTTATAGAAATTATAAAAATGAGATTCTATAAGGGTCATCAGGACATACACAAGAGAATGTAACATTCATAATTGATATTCTATAAGGGTCAAATATTATTTTTAAGGGTCATATGACTTTCATAAGGGTAATTTAGGTTGTATAAAGTAAAAAATGTGGAAATAATAAGGTTTATCACTAAAGTTCTATCTTTAATAAAATGATCAACACTTAAGGTTCATTGCCTTATACATTTTTAGATGGAATTAATGTAGATGTTTATGAAATATTTGTTTAATAATTAAATGTGATTAAAATATTATCCTAATGTGGGAGGATAAAACATGTTGTAATTAATGGAGGATCAATTCATGATATTTTAGTGATTTAAATACAAATATAATGTTAATTTGGTGGATCTTGTTTTGAATAAGTTACACATTATAGTGGAAGGTTTCATTCCATGGAGTTGGAAGGAAATTTTTTTCAATTTATTTAAAATGATATTTGGATGAAGATTATGAATTTGATTATTTCTAATGAATTAAGAGATTTGGATGTAATTTAATGCTAGAGGAGATCATTGTGCTGACTTAAAGTTTTTATATTCAAACATGGATACATTTCTCAAATGAATATGAGGTTAATAGAAAAAAAATAAAATAGATATTGTTTCTTTTATTCTACATGAATGGAGTAGAGAAGAGGATTGACACACATAAAAAGTATTTTCTAATAGAGAGAGTAGGAAGAATGAATTATAGAATTCGATTGGATAGGAGGAAATATTTCAAGACTTCATTGGAAGGATAGTGAAGATAACTTCTATAAGTTAATTTTTCTATAATACCATGAATTTCATAATTTGGGTGAAAATATATCTAATTGATACAATATTTTTGGAAAAAAGATTCCATTAATAAATTAATATAAAATAGTAGCACTTGGAGGATCATTGAGCATTATTAGTGCTTGAGAGTAGTGTGATTTATATTTCCTGGAGGTTGTAAACTAGGAGGGTTAGTGTGACTAATCTCTAATTGTAATGAAAGTAGTGTGATTAGTCTTCAGGTTCATGGAAATAATTTTCTTACATCATCCTTGGATTAGTCTAGTTTGGGTGAACCGAGTAAAAAAATCTCTTGTGTCTCCCTTTTACTATTTTACCGCACCATATTTACTATGAAGGATAGAGTGTACTTAATAACGGGGTAACAAATTCATTAGCAAGGGTTGTGAAAATAAATTTATAATACATTGATTCACTCCCCCTATTAGGGTATTGAACCTACTTGGGACCAAAAGTTGAATTTAAAGGTGATATAAAGTTGATGAATCACCTCCAATGGGTTTGAATGAATAAATAGATGATTTCTAAATTATGACCCATGATTTTACCATATTAGGAGATCTATGTATGCGTCGACTTAACTTCCAGATGTGGCATTCAGGTATTATTGTGTAGGATTATGTATTCAATTTATATATTCTTGAGACACGCAGAATAAAATTTTACTTAAATTAGTTCATGGAGGTTAATAATATTGTTCTAAATTACCAAATTCTTTTATTTGAGGCATGTTGAAATTGAATTGTAGATGGACATTGTAAAGGTTGAGGTTGTAGTAATTAATGAGATTAGAGTGGCATGATAGTGGCATTGGGTCTAATTCCATTAATAAGGAATTACATGATCATTTTATTGTATATGTGTTTGAAAAACTATCCTTGAAGTAGAAGAATCATGAGGGGAGAGGGAGACACTAGTCACCTATAATCAGTAGTGTTTCCCCCACAATCTTAATTTATGTGAGATAGGTAGTGGTAGTGTTGAATAAGATTTCTCATGTGACCATATTTTCTAAAGCGATTGAATTGAAGGTTTTTCTGAGAGGTGGGGAGCATATAATCAACTTCCACAGGAGAATAATGACCCTCTATGATATTTTTATCGAGTATTAGGGTAGATAGTTTAAGTAAATACCACCCTGGTAGAGTGTGTTTCTCAAGATGGCATGTCCTATGGATCTTTTTTTGATGTTATCATCACAAGAAAACTCTAATTATTAAATGGATGTTATTTATATGATGGCTGTAGTTTTTGGTCCTTCATGTTTTTAAGGTGTTATCTTGGGGTCTATAGCTGATAGAGTAGATACATCTGAATGTTCAAGATTGTTTACTTCAGATTTTGGTGGATTAGGCCACTAGAGAAGATTTTTATAATATTGTTTATTTTGAGGAGTTAATTTATATTTATTGGTGTGGTCTTTAGTAGGTTTCTTGATGGTGTAACAATAATACAACCAGGTTTTTTTAAAAAATAGATACAAATTTGTGTGGATATCAAGGTGTAGTTGTAAGTTTCTCACTGGTGATTGAGGAAATATTGGTCAAAATGGCTACTGTTATCCTTTTACTTTATGCTAGAATTATTTGTGCATATACCTTGATTATATAGTATTATGGGAGGATGAAGTAGAACAAAAATAGTATAATACATTTCTACTCTTCTAGATTTAGTGAAAATGTTTTATATCGTGGTTAATATTGGAATTCAATATTTTTAGATTATCCTCCCACACAAGGTTATTTTTTCATCCCCCTGGTTAGTGGCTTTAGTTGATCCCATTTAAAGGAATAAAGTGTTTAAATTTGTGGAGGATGTAGTGACCATGATTTTACTCAATTGGTACTTATCTCATTTTTTATTTTCATATTCTCGATCCCTCTAAGGGATTAACATATTGAATTTTCCCTCATATATGACCTCAATTTTTTTTGATGAGTATTTTATTTATCTCTTGGTGTGGTGTATAACCTTGGTCTATGTTTTGGTAGAATTATATATAGGTATAATTTTAATATTTTTTTTAACATTAAATAAATAAATAAATAGTTTTCCTATGAGTTTGGATGATGATAGCTCCTAAATGAGATATTAAATGAAAATTTCATTAACATATTTTTTTATGGAATGAGTGGTTTTACCTATGAGTGGTACGCTTTATGTGTTGGAGTCTTGGACCCTAAATAGAGACATTTCATTCCTTTAAAGGGAAATATACTTGTTGTAGTGATTTTTAACATTCCAAAATACATTGAGAATTTTTAATAATATTTTATAAGGTGGTTGTGGAACCGTTTTTATTTAATTCATGACATGGATTCCCAAGTTATTGTATTAAATATAATATATCAGTTTATTTGTTCCACACCCACTTGATTAAGGAGAGTCATCTGTAATCCATAAATGGAGACTTAGATGAAAAATACTTCACTATTGTTGAATTTGGGATGTAGTGTTTAACTTTGAGTAGTAATTTGGTAATTTTATGAGATAGTTTATTTTTTCTATAGATTTTCGAAGATAGTAAAATTTAATTATTATTATTTATTTAAGTAATTGATTTTAATTATGGATTATATTTATAAATTATTTACATGGAATGGGTGATATTTTTGAGTTTGCAGATGATGTGAAGATATTTTGGATAACCAGGATCTAAATATCTTTTAACAAGTTTCAAAAGGAATTTTAGTAGAATTAATGGTAGTTTAAAGGGTGGAGTTAATGAATGATTTATTACGGGGAGAGAGGAGTCTTAATGAGATATTTTTAATGGAATTTATGGTAGAATAATGGGGAGGAAATTATATGGTGTATTAATTGGTTTTTTTCTTCCACCTATAAAAATATTTCATCCATTATATAAATTTCTCTATTCTCCCCATTTTCTGGTAAAGAAAAACCATGGTGGCATTGGAGGGAGGATAAAATCGAAGAGATTGAAGAATTATCAATTGGTGTGATCATTTTTTTAGGATGAGTGAGTGAATCACTTGATAGTAATGAACTATCCCAGAGGTAGGGATTTTTTATTTATGTTTTTCAAGGGACTTAGGGTCATTTTTAGGACAAATTAGACCCCTCAAACTTGATCTTGATTTATCAATTCCCATGCCCTAGATTTTAGGGTTGAACTTTATCCCCAATTTTTTTATTTTATTTTTGATGGAGAATAAAAGGAATGTCAATGAAAAATGATGTGGATGGCTAGCTAGAGTATTGGCCACTAGTCACCCTACCCACTTCTTTATGATGGAATCCACAAATAATGGTGGATTATTGGTCATTGGTTCGACAACTATAGAACCACCTATCCCTCAATCACATGAATGAAAGATTCCACATACCTTAGTGGACCATGGTGGTGGCATGGTGACAAAAGGTAGGTGGATCTATGGTAGGATTGATGTGGCATTGTAATGTTTTTTTTGTGGATAGAGGCAGTACCGGAGTCGACCCAAAAGAGGTCGGCTGGGTGATGTGGCTGGATATGGCAGGGAATAATGGGTAGAGGGTGGCGGCCCATTCGAGGCCATCATAGTATGATAACAAAATTCGAGGGGGGGGGGAGGGTAGAGTACCACCCCAACCATTAGACCAGTTAATATAAGGTGACAAATCATCCTCCACAGGATAGGTGGTGTGATGCATACTAACCAGGTTAGGCTAGCTCAATGGGACTACTACCATAACTAGGTGGAGTATCCCTCAATCCAGGTGTGGAAGGGGTTCCGTATACTATTAATAGATTTAGGAAAACATTTTCCATTCAGACTAAAATATTATTTATTCGGAGGTAGGTACTCCCTCATCACACGTGATCTACTCGATGAGGTGTGGGTCGTCCAATTGTGTTGGTTTATCTCTCAATCATCATTACCACTTTTGTGAGGCTTTCATCCCCAAATAGAGATTTTAAGAGGTGTGTGTTTTTTTATATCACTAGGTAGTTATGGAAAGTAGGTTTTATAAATTTCTTGACCAACAGATAAATAAAACAAGTTTCTAGTTCCCCCACATGTTTTTAGATCAGTGATTTGGTAGCTAGGGGAATTAGGCTATGACACTCCCTCGTCTGGGGTGCATACTTTAGCGAGGAGAAAGTTTTACCCACAATGGTTTAGAATGGTAACATGGATAAGATAAATATTTTGGATACTTCAAGCCTTATAAAACCTCATAATTTTTTTTTTCTTTGAGTTATGACTTATAGTTAGTATATTAATGTATGAATTATTGATATTTATGGAACTACAAGAATACCTAGTTTCTCATGAGATACAATCCTTCATGGAATAATGATGAAATTTTTGTGACTCCTTTTTATCCCTGAGACTTCATGTAATAATGGTAGATTATAGAGTTTCAGATGACTTGTTCATTATCTTTCCATTATGGGTTCAAAATATCCTTCTTGGTATGTTTATACTCACCATTATATTGTCTTTATACCCACACATGTTGTTTATGTAAAGATGAGGCATAGTTTATAGATCCTCTTGTTGGGTGTAGATCTTGTGTGGATTGGTCAAAGTTTACTTTGGGTGGAGCATGATGGTAACTATTATAGTGGAAGATTGATCCATGAGTTCTTATAGTGGGGAGGAGTATTCTAGTGTCTCATGTTTTTCATATTCAGAGACCTTTCAAGTTAGATAGTTTCTTTGGGGTTTCCCTATATGGAATATTATCATGTGATGTCTCATGAAATAATTATATAGAGTTTGGTTATATATATATATATAAATAATGGTTATTTTTTTAACTGAAGATATATATGATGTAAGTTATTATAGGATAAGGAATTATATATGGTGTGATATTCCTACTGAGTGTTATTCACCAACCATTTCCTATTAAAGGAAAACATGGGGTGGTAAATTCAGGTTATCGTAGGACAGAGCAGGACCTCGATGGATTGTATCATGTCAGAGTGGTATTTGAGTGGGATATTCCTACGGAAATAGTTTGGATTTATAAGTCTTATGAGGATTGGTTTAAGAATTTAGGGAAACAAAGATAAGCAGTTTGTATATTGGTTTTTAGACCAGAGAATGTAGTGTTAGTGTCATGACTAACATACCCACTCACTAGGTCCTTAATAATATGTTGATTAAATATAAACATAGAGGAATAGATTAAGAGATATAAATAGGATAGTACATGAATGATGTATTGGTTAGTTATTTATGTTCTTACACTTATTGAGTTAACTCATCTAGATATACTCAATATTTTTGGCTCTTCCTATCAAATAATGGATACCACCCATAGATAGCTGAATTGTATTTTGAGGAAAAATTGTAATGATCCAATTCCAGTTGTTGATCCTCTCATCCCTGATTATTTTATAGATTATTCTTTTATTCTATGACCCAATTGAGAGATATCCCTACCTCATGTGTAGAGAAAGATTCTCCCCCCTTGTGCTTGGTGAAAACCCTCTTTTAGAGTGGATGGTGGTACCTACTAAGATATATAGGACTACCTATAGGATGAGTGAAATGTATGAGTTTAGTATTATTGGAATCCAAGATTTAGTGGTTTAATTAACCTAGACATATTAGAGGAATGATTAGAGTTAATGACTTAAGTAATTTTTATTTCATGGAAACCTATAAACCAGATTACAATTCTTGCATTGAGTTATCTATATGGCACCACAAGACATTAGAAAATTGGTTTTTCTCAAAATTATAGAGGGACTACTATACCAAGTTTAGTGTTTGAGCACTTATTTATGATAGAGTTAAATCCAAATATGATGATGATAGTTCATGTTTTGGAGATGTTGAACCCTCTACTAGGTGGCATGAATCTATCCTCATATGAGTTGAGGCCCCGAATACCAACAAGGTATTCCATACACATGTTTTGTGATGGATTTGTTTGAGGATGATTGTTTGGGAAGAGCCTCTAAAGATAGAATTTAGGTTTGGTTTGTGCTTTTATGAAACTCTATCTGCACTAGAGTCCCTAAGTGAGCATTTTTAGATTAAAAATTACTAACATAGATATAACCTTGTTTTGTGAATAGATTATCATTTTTCATGTAATCTATTTCTAAATCCTCATACTATTTAATGATGGAATGAGTTATCCCCTCTACCCCATATGTTCATGAGTTGAAGATTTTCATGGATCCCATATCCCAACCTTTATCAGTTAGATAATTTTCCATGATGATAGCTATATTCAACTCATACCTTCTAATGAAGTAATTTTATCCTTAGTGGAGAAAATGGTATTCTATATAATTTATTCATGAAGAGACCAGTGGTATAATCATTATTATGGATTGAATACCCATATTTTATAGATCACATTGCAAGGTGATATGCAGTTAAAGACTCGTATCTTATAGTTGTGATAGAATACATAGATGATTTTTGGAGGGTGACCCATGATTGTACCTCAACAGGAGACCTACATATGCATCAAATTGAATTCTATAAGTGGAATTTAGTTATTTTTTAGGTTGATGGATGGCCATGTTTTATTCTCAATAAACATAGAATGAAATGTTTCATTCATCATGTCATGGTGGTAAAAAATTATGTTCAAGATTCATGCAGTCTTTTATCCAAGGTGTATTGATGTTGAGAATTAGATAACGTTCTTAAAGGTTGAGTATATGGTGATTAATGATATTAGAGTAGTAAAATAGCGGCATGGTGGATGAATCTCTTCATAAATAATTTCATGATCAGTTGATGGAGGAATTGATTGAATATACAACTACAAAGAAAAATAATCTTTAAGGATTCTTTAAGGGAGAGGGATATCTTGGTCACCTTTTATTGGTAGTTTTGGGGTCAAATTAGCAATCTTGTGTGGCCCAATTTTCTTAGTTTATGGAATTGAAGGTTTTTCCTATAGGTGGGGAGCACATAACCATATTACCTAGGTGAATGGTTCCAAATTTAGGTCCATATTAAGTACCATGGTGGAAACAATAAGTAAGGACTACCCCAATAGAGAATGGACCTTGGTGTGGTATGCCCATTCGATCTTTTTTAATGCTCTCCTAGAATTATAACTTTGATTATTAATTGGGGGATGATTCTATAAAGGTTTGTTTGATAACTTGAGTTTTGGAAGGTGTAATCTGAGGGCCTTGAGATGACATAGAAGGTTCATAAGAATGGTTAGGGTTTTATACTTTAGATTGTGGTGGATTTAACTACCAATGAGTAGTGGTATATGTTGGATAGTTCAAGGAGGATGATGTTTTTTCTTGGTGTGCATGTTCATATATTTTCCAAAGGTGTGGGAATAACTTGATAGAGTTGTTTTAAACAATGGATATTAATTTGTTCGTAGATTAAGTTGTTTTTATAAATTTATCATTGGTAATTGATCAATGATTCAGTAAGAGGTACCATGTTGTCCTTATTCTTTGTGAAAGTAACATTGGTGAGTATTCCATTTATGTAGGGGAAAATAGGATGCTGAAGAAGATTTTAAAGATTATAATACCTTTCAAATCTTATGGAATTGGTAAATTTTTTTATATCATGATCAATAGAGTAATTTGATGTAGACTGATTTTTTACACATGTCAATCATCTGAAACTCCCATTAAAGGTGGGTAATGTGATGCTTCCACTAGAGGTATCATTAGTGATGAACCATTTCATGATGAAATAGGTGTGTGAGAGGGTGGATGTTTTCCCGCAAGAGGTTGTTTTGTGAGATTCCTATTAGGGACACTAATTTTTTCCTTTTAAGGGATAGTTTTTTAAATATTAGTAGGATACAGCGACCCAAAGTTTTTCCAATTGAGACTTGGAATGTTTTTTAGTTTTGAAGATCTAGGTCCTTTTACAGGGTAACATGGTAAATTAACCCTCCTAGACGGACATAGATTTTTTTGAGTGTTTTATTGATAACATGGTTCAACATTTACCCATGGGATGTGTTTTTTGGAATTACAATAATGGATTATTTTAATAGATTTTTAATATTTATGAATTAATTAAATATCTATCCTATGAGTGAAAGAGGTGATATCTCTTAAATGAGTGCTCATTTGAAAATTTTATCACCATGATTATGTCTGGAATGAGATGTTTTTCCTATAAGTGGTATAGTTTATATGTTTGGCTCTTGGGCCTAGGGATGATACTTTTCATTCCTTTAATTAAAAATTCAATTCAAGTAGTTATTTGAAAATTTTCATAAAATATTGAGAATATTTTGAATAATATTCTATAAGGTGGTTTTTGAATCATTTTTGAGATGTGGAGTTTACCATTGGATAATAATTTGGTAGTTTTCTAGGATGATTTATTTTTCCACAAATACCAGGAAGTAGTGTAATTTAATTAATATTTTTTATTTAAGTAAATTATTTTAATTATATATTATTTTTAGAAATTATTTATGTGTCATGAGATATATTTTTAAGGGTGTCAATTATTTAAAGATATCGATTCATATCATGGATCCTGATATTTTTTAATAGTATTGACTATGAATTTTAGAGGAATTAATGGTAGCTTAAAAAATTATAATTAATTATAATTTTATATATAAGAGAGAATGGTCTTAATGGGAGAATTTATGCGATTAATTTATGGTAGAATAATGGGGATTAAATTATATGATACATTAATTGGTTTTGACTTCACCACTCATATTAACCTTTAATATTTTCCTCTATCTCTATATTATCCTTATTTTTTAATGGAAGAAAAACCTTGGTTCCATTGATGGGATGAGAAAATCAATGAGTTTGAGGAATCAGTGATTGGTGTGTGTGTTCTTTGAGGAGAAGGTCAATATTGTGACAATGATGAACCAACATCGAGGATTTTTTTTTGTTTTTTATGTTTTTATCTATTTTTCATATGGTTTTTGGGGTGAATTAAATCCATTGAACCCATTTTTGATTTATGGATTCCATTTATATGGAATTTATGGGCGATATTTATCCCTAATTATATTTTTTGATTTTTAAAAGTTAATTAGAGGTGGGTCAATGATGAGTGATAGGGACGGTCAACTGGATGATTGGTCACTAGCCCCCTCACTACTCCATTGTGTCACACACCCTTCTTTAGCATTAAACATTCCATCAACCACTATTGTTGGAAAAATGTTAGCTATCAGGTTTCCTGTCGCTGAAACCTTTCCCTTACTCTTTCTATCCCTCACATGGATAAATAGGAGGCCACCAACTGTAGTGGCCAACAAGCAGCTGACACTATCAATTGGGAATCTCAATCCTTATATTGGGAAGAGTGATATATCAGGTCTAGTTCTACTGACCCAACCAATGACGGATGTACGGTGCACATGAGGCATGATGCGCCCATTGGTCCATTCCCTCAACTATACCAGCACACAACATATAATACACAAATATTGTCACATTTCCCACTATAATTCCCCAGTAATTATATATATATATATTCCTTTAATTAAATACTATAATTAATGTATTTCTTTTCACACAACTCCAAACCGAAACAAACCGTCACACATTTAATTAAGATAAAATTTTTAGAAATCAATATAGTTGTTATAATGTATTCATTATGTTGGTAGATATAAATATAAGACACTTCATTATGAAATATATATAAAAATATAAATTAAATTTATTATTAATACTAATTTATTGATTAATTTAAATTAGTGTTGTTAAATAACTAATAAAATCATTTTATGCCTAAAAATATATTTTACTAAAAAGTACCGTTTTATGCGCTATGAACTTTTCTATATTATAGTTAAAAATTATTTTTATGAATTGTATTTATAATATATACACTATAATAATTTAATATTTATCCTATAGTTATTAATTGGAAATCAATAAATATATTTTATGCTTAGAAGATACATTTTTATTAAAATCATTTTTATGTGTTATACGAGTTTATATTAAAATTTATTTCTATTAACTCTAAAAATTAAACCACATAAAATTATTTTCATATTTTTAATTATAATGTTCAAATTATTTATAAAGAAAATATCATTTTCATACATAAATTGTTTTTACAAATTTTAAAATTAATTACCACGATAATGATGAAAAGTTTGTTATCAAATATTTGTTTTTACAAGTGGTTGCATAATTATTATTTAATTAAATTTACTTAATATATTTAAAATAATGAATATAATTTAATGTTTATATATATATATATAAATATATTAAAACTAATTTAATTATTTATTGATATGAATTTAAACTAATAATACATAATATTTTAAAAATACATATTTATACAAAACAAATTCTATATATTTTATGTTTTAATTTTAGATATTGAATTGGAATAAATGCAGTGAAAATTTTTAATCAACACATTTAAATTTGAAAATATAGGTATTATTATATTTTTAGTAAAAAAATAATTTCCGCGGTTAGTTTTTAATCAAGGTTAATAATCGTTAAAATGAGTAACATAAAATGGACTGAATGTTTCTAAATTAACATTAAAAAAACATTCTAAAAGACCTTTATTAGGTTATAAAGTCCTAACTATATGTCTCCTTAAATTTTCTTCACCTAAATCATCTATCTTTTATGAAATTCCTTATGTACCGCTCACCCACCATTTAATTCAAAAGAATGTTCACTCTTTTTTTACAAATAAGTTTATCCCACTTCCATCCACTTAAAATCACACATAAACATTGAATTAATATTGAAACTCTATCAATTTGCATTCTCCTATAATCCACTTAAACGTTTTTCATCCATTAGTTACAATAATGTTCCCTACATCCTCCAATTTTAATAAGTCTTTCAAGAGAAAACTCAAAAACTTAATGTGATTATTATCCACCATTATTTCTTATTCTTTATATTTCTCATCCATCCTCCAATAAACCTATTATAAAAGTAATAATATAATTATATTAGTATCATTGGTATACTTATAGTAACCCATGATTAACATATGTGGATATTACATCATTTTAGATGAATATTCACCACATTAAAAAAATACACGTCTGATGACTGAAATAGTTTAGTGTATTTAGAAACATGGAAACGTAATCTTCTAACTTGGTTAAAGATATTAAATACCCCCCTTAAAGATATTAACCTTTAGTAATCCTACTAAAAATTGTTCTTCATAACATAGGGAAAGGAAACATAAGAAATGGGTGAGATCAGATGCTCAGTAAGGGTAAACAATGGAGATATATAAGCATAATCATGAACATAAGGTTATGAGAACATGACCTCAACATTAGAAGATCATAACCTTTATATTGAAGATCAAATACATGAGTCATGACATAAATATTGGAAGTTCATAAGACATGAATCATGATGCAATAAAGAGCATAATCCATGGAAGCATAACATAGGAACAAGACAAGGAAATGTGGAATAAACATATAATATCATTCCCTATAAGTCAAGGATCATTGCCAAAAACTTATTAGGGCACTTCATGGGTACTATAACTACTGTGTGGGAAAAACCACCATCCTACGTTTTAGTCATTTCATTATAAGGGATTAGGTTTCCCATCATCTCATAGTGGACTAGGTTTCCCCATCTTCCCATAGTGGATTGGGTTTCCCCATATTCCATAGTGGATTGAGTTTCCCCATCTTCCCATATTGGATCAGGTTTCCTCATCTTCCCATATTGGATTAGGTTTCCCCATCTTATCATAGTAGATCAATCCCATCTAATTTATTCCCATCATTATATCATGAGATTTAATTCTTTACCCAATGCATTGGATGGAGATAAAGGTCTCACCCGTCACATAATAAAATCATACATATATGTACCACAAGATAATAAAACTATCATCATATCATGAACCATAAAAAATATGTATTTCATAAAAAATATATCACAACCCATGAAATAAAATGGGTATCATAAAAATTTCATCATATCATAGCTTATGGAAAATAGATAGATCTCATAATCATTTCATCAAAGCATAACATGTGGAAAGGAGCGGGTTACAAAATCATATAACCCATGGAATTTGAAGTGGTGTCATAAATATAATTCCATTAAAACATAAACCATTCAGGAAAGAATATAAATAGTAATATGGGAATTATCCCCAATAAATCATAAACTATTATAAAGTATGTCATCTTATATGGATAAGTATTTTGAAAGATCACATGAAACATTTATTAAGGAATCTACCCTTTGTTTTAAAATCCTTTTCATAAAACAATTTCAAAATACTTTTCTTATAAAGAATGAATTTCAATTTCATTTAAAATATTTCTTAAAAAAATTGGTTTTCCTCTTAGGAAAATTCAATTTAAAACAAAAATCATTTGAAAAACCATTTTTTGAAGATAGTTGCGAAAACATGTAAAGGAAGATTTAAAATCCATTTTAAATAATTTCAAACATAAAACATTTCTTTAGAATCATTTTACTTTAAAATGATATTAAGGGATAATTTAAAATACATTTTTAAAAAACTTTTTAGAAAATATAGTTTGTGAATAAATAGATTTTTGACTGAAGAGAGAAATAAAGCCAAACTTTATTAAAAACACTTATTAATCATATTATGTACCAAAGAGTGGAAAATGGTAAAATTACATGGATATAACACGAATAAACATAGGATAAGAAAATTCATGTGACTTATTATGAGATTTATTATAATATTTCATCAATAAAATCATGATCGTAAACAATCCCAATAAATGATGAGATTATAGCAATAAAATATTAACACTTTGGTAACTTTAAATAATAATCCGCTTGAGAGAATAAAATTAAATGATGCATAACGTATCATAAAAATAATAATATTCATGATATAACATGTCAAAGTGACAATATAAACACCTTGTAAAATAATATAGGTGCATAATATAACATGTGTCTCAAAGAAGGCAACTTGAGACCAAATTACATGACTGATTTCGTAAAATTTGAACCATAAATCTCATGAAAGAGAGATCATAAAATGGATATGTAAATAGCTATAAATTTAAGTATAAGTATCATATAATACATTAATGGTTATTATATACACCATGCAAAAGAAATGAGTGTTGAACATGGCATGTATCTCACATATATAAAAAAGTGAGATGATGAAACCCTTACCTTAAGTCTTGACTTTATTCGTTGAAATTAAAACTTTGTATATAATAATTATATGTTTATTATAAATATTAAAAATAGCCATATTATTATATATCATACCATATATAATTTTAATATAAAATTATATTACCCGTTTATAAATAATTTCCTGTTAATGTTACGTTTTAGGTAATATCCGCTTTGTTTTTCATAAATGTTTTGACTTGTTATTCTTGATACTCTTACTTATATCATTATTTAACTATCTATATAATTTTAAAAATTATTTAAATATCAAATATATTCATTATATAAAATTCTAAAATAATATAAAAATTATAGAAATATGAAATGGAATACACCGTTTATGGAGATGGTAAGCCGTACATACACATGAACATTTTTTCCATTTTATTATCATATTGAAAGAAAGAAAGTAAGAGACTTATATGTGTATATATATATATTAATTACATTATAAATATAATTTTATATATATCATATAATTTTATTAAAATCATCCTTAATACATTCCATGTAAAGTGTGAATGAATCACATCGCTTTGATGAGGCGGTAGTCCACATGTCAAAAAATGAAGTTATCATATTTACACAAAATGGAAATCATGTAGATATTTTTTATAGAATAATTAAAGAATCATAAATATATTATAAATATAACATATATCGTATAAAATTTTTATGTCTCTCATAATATCCAACCATGAGTGGTCATAAAGGAAAAAATGAACAACATCGTCTTGTGAGGTGGTAGTCCGTTGTACACATGAATGATAAGTTCATTTATCATTTGACAGAAGCGTGTGTAGGTACAGATTGAAACCTTATCATATAAAAATATTATCATATTGAGTATTCTTAGGTATTAATATAATCATGTAATAAGAACAATTGAGGTTTTCGAGAATGAAAATAAAACAAAAGATCTTGTGGAAGGATGTTACATCTCTTTTTGGAAACGACTTTTGGTTTTCACCCAAGGGATTACTTGGTTAAATTTATCTAAAAGTGAGGCCTATATGATGAAGGGATATAATTTTGGAGATTATTTTGGATGTTTTTGGATGAGCCAAAGTGGATTGAGTTGTGTGTGGAAGGGGAATATTAAATTCCTTTTTTGTAGAGGAGGACATGTGACATTCTTGTAAATACCAAAAGGTAAACACTATAAGGAGGTATCCCTTACCTCATGTGAATAAAAAATGGAAAAATAATTTATTAAATTGGAATTATAGTCTATAAAAACCTAAACCACACAAAAATAAGCGCAGTTTTATAGTTTTATTTCTTAACTAATATGTTTTCCCACTTTTTTCATTTTGATTTTTATTAGGGTAACTAGTTTTCTAACCTAAGTAATTTAACCATTAAGACTAAAATAAATTGAAATTTATTATAACATATAAGATTAATAAATTATAAATATGATATATTATTTTAAAAAATAAAGACCATGTGTGTTGGAAATTAATTTTAAAATGAGTGCCTGTAACGTGCAAAAACACTCCTTAACCAGAACCGTGCTAATATGAACTAAATAATCAATGTATTTGAATTTACTAATCATTTAATGTAATTATATCATATCTAAAAAATTATGTTAAATTATCATGATAAAAAACATATTTAAATTTAAAAATAATGTTTATAATCAAAACTATGTTACTTCATCCTTACTCCAATACCTTATACGAATTAAAAGTAAGGAAGGTTCATTCTTTGTCTTTTTTTCTTAACTTATTATATGGGTCACTTTCATTAAAACGTGTTACACTAACTCAGAAAATTAGAATATAAAGAGAATATGGTATAAATTTTGGTAGAAAACATATTTTGGAAAATTTTCTTGGTCATTTTACCTTAATATTAACATTTAACCACTAAGTAAACTAATTTTTACCTTAATCACTATAATTAATTTTAATTACATTCACTAATTTATTTGGTCAAAAATTAAGTTGATATTATAAGAAAAAAAATTTCATACTGATTCCAAATACATAAAACTATTTTCCCAAATTCAATTCACAGAAATTGATAGAATTAATTTAAAATTAATCCACCAGATGCTGTGAGATATTGGGTTTTTATAGAGAAAAGTTCAAAAGCTTGGACCTTTTTATATCCAATTTCAATGTGAAATTAGTTCCAACGAACTAAATTGGATTAATTGATTTAAAATTTATCTAATTAAACTCCAAAACTAAATTAAAATATAATTTTACAATATAAATAAATTAGATGAAAAAGAAGTTTTGAATTAAAATTTAGAATTTTTCACTATTCATCCAACGATGATTTTTTTTTCAAAAAAATCCCAAAAAAATCACCATAAGATAATTTTTAAATTATAAATTAAAAAATAACGGTTAAAGTATCAAATTAAATTTCTAATAGTTTCTATAATGAATTTTATTATTTTTCACAAAAGGACATAAAAAAGAGTTCATTTGAGAATATATTATTTTCTAACATATAAGGACTTTAGGGAAAATTATAAGTTTTATTATAAATAAGTTTTATTTATATAAAACCATAATAAGTAATTTTTATAAATAAGTTATTAATATTCATATTACTAATCTTAATGACAAATTTATAGCTATCTCATTTAAATAATTATAATAATACAATATTGATTCGTAGAAACTCAGTGTTGCATTTAACCCAAGTTAAGAATATGTTGCATGTAGTGAAATATTAACTTATTTTAGAATATAATAAAAGTTTAACTTGATGTATGGTTAAATAAAATACATCATAGATATTAATTTATTAAAAAATTTCATAAAAACATGGGGTGTTACATTCTACCCCCCATAAAATAAATTTCTTTCTTGAAATTCATCTGGGTTATCAAAAGTTCAATACTTGAATGTTACTTTCATAAAAATACACATATTAAAAATGAATACTAAAACATAAAATTTGGGAACATAATGGTTACCCAAGGTAACACATAACTAGGTTTCTACATAGGATAACATAAGTGGGAAGTGAAAATATGGGTTTAGAAGAGGAATCTAACTATGATGTTCTGATGGAGAGTGATAGAGAAAAATTTTAGAAGAGAGTTAACGATCACAAATCCATAACACAAATAGGCTTTAAAAAGGTCAATGATTTCATAAAAAATTATGATAAGGTAATTTTTTTTATTTCAAGACACTTTTCCTAAATTTGAAGAATTTACACAATATGTTATACTTACATGATTCTACACAATCTCACGCTTTGATTACACCTTAATAAATTTCAAATTTATCTATTAAAAAAAGAAATGAAGGTGAATTTTTCATTCTTGAAACAATAATAACTCACGGGATTCACAACTAGTATGATAATTAATTTTATTTGTATTTAGTTATTATCACTGAAAAATTTTTAGTGCAGGTTATCCAACATGCATAAATCCCCATATAGTGAGAAAAATATTTAATCTCTCAAACCCCATCTGAAGTTTAATTATAACCATTTCATAAATGGTCAAATTTATAACCCTTCCAAATGATGAAAATCCAAAACTCTATAAATATGGTTACTTAATTAGCTTAACATTTATCCCCCATATATCATAAAGTATCTCTTCATTGTCACATTCCAAACATGTGAATTCCTTTATCATATATTCTCTTGAAACATGGTAATAGCCTGAATTACCATAAATACTTTTGGAAACATGAATGATTCCTTATTCCAAAGATTACTTGATATATTACTTAAATACAAGTAGTTTTAAACTTCATCTGTGATAATGTAAACCAAATTTTCAACAAACCCTTAATCAGTTATACGGTCATCAATACTATCAAAATTAATTTATCCAAATCAATCATCTATTTATCTAGGATAAACACAATTTTCTCTATATCTTGAACACATTGTGGGTTACCTCCCCTTAATAAAAATATTACCTTTCCATTAAATCAATTTTCTATGTTATCTACACCATTTAATATATCCTTTCAAATATTTAATGAAACATTTATACTAAAAATACTTATATATTCCATGATTTATATAGAACAATTATATAATTACTAAACATAAATAATTCATTCATCCAACTTTGATCTTAAATCATTACTCAGGATTCATCATCTTTTTCCTTAATACCCCTTTTGTAAAATATAAAATACAAATCATGTCTTAAGGTTCTTCAACCTAAATTTAATGATTCTTCTCACGTTTAAAGAAAAAAATACTATTAGAGAATCCTTTACCTTTCACATGTAATTTGAGACCTATTTTTCATCATAATTATAACCAATAATTATACCATATTCCTGATTATCTTCATGAGATTCCCACTCAAGAAATTGATTTTTAGAAATCCCATACATTCCACATTTGAATCATTCAATGTTAACCTAGTTCTTTCTAGTCCCTTTAATTGACTAAAACCTCAATCCTTTACCCAAATTATAGGAAATTTTCTTTTATAACTCATACTTAGACTTATCCTTATAGTGTAACACCCCAATAATCCATGGTATGCTTTTATTTAAATAATACAATATCTTGCGTTGTATGCAACTCTCAGTTCTAGCACATCACAACCAATCAAACTATCCATTTAAAAAGAAGTTATGAATTGTAATATCAAATTTTTGAAATTTTATAAATTTAATTTTTCCACATGGACTTCATTTTTGTTTCGAAATATCAAAATTATCTTAGGGTGATTTTTTGGTATTTTTCTAAAAACATTCAATTTTTGATGAATAGTGAAAAACACTGCATTATTGTTTAAAACTGACTTTTTATTTAAATAATTATTTTTAAATTTAAATTTATTTTAAATTAAAAATATATACATAATACCTATATTATTTCAATTTAATTCATTATAGTCATTTATAATAATATTATAAATATAAAATTTTATGGAACTTTTTAACGTCTTTTACCCACCTTCTAGGCACATTTACAAATTTGCATAAAACATAATTTTACTGCTTCTATGAATTGAATTTAAATTATCCATCATACATGGTTGTAATTAGTAAGTAAAATGTGATTAAATAGGATAAAAATAATTTTTGGTGAATAATATCTTTTGAATTTTATTTATCACGGTTAAAAGTAAATAGGGAATTTAAAGGTAAAAATAATATTATAATAATATAAAATTACACCAACACATGTCCTAATTCTATTTGATATATTTGTTTCAACAAAAATATTATCCTTTTTATCCACTTGGATTAGATTAAGACATTTATTATATTTTATTTAAAGAAGTGTTAAACGTGTTAAATTAAACTTTTATTAACTAAAACACTTTTAATATAGGGTTATACATACAATAAATTCATCTATAAATATTAATTATAAAGGTAAAAATATTTACCACATCATGGTATTTTATTTATAATTTTTAGACATTAACTAATTAAATTTAATTACGATAGAATGATGATGCAGTAATTACCTTACTAATAAAAGATTAAAATAATTGATATTATAATTATTAAAATAAATGTAAATTGAAACTTTTTATGCCATAAAAGAATTTAATTAGTGAATATGGAATGTTAGGTTTGATTCAATGTATTTTTTTTTCAACGTAATCAAGTTGGTATGACTTTAAAAAAAATACAAAATAGTGTCAAAATTGACATAATGAGTTTTTAAAACAAATACTATTTTATTAACTGATATAATATTCCTAAAAATATTAGATTTGAAAAAATGACCTAGATAATGTTATATATGTCATTAATTAACCACTTTAGGTTAGCTCGGAATTTTATAGTAACTATATTAACCATGCAGTATAAAAATACATGAAGACATGCTAAATGTTAAACTATTTAACTAAGAGTTAAATTTAAAAGATAAGGTTAATACGGTGACTTAAATTTATCTAAAACCCATTTTTTGAGAGTATTTAGACCCATCCCCACCTTATCCTAGAAATAATAAAAATTTTACCTATTATAAACTGAAAATGATTTTATAATAAATTAATATGTCAAGATCTTCCTGAAGTGCCCCTCACCTCTCTTATAAAAGAGCACTATCCCTTCTCTTAAATTCACACCTCCAAAGATATTTTACTCATCCAAAAACGGACCAAATATCCTCCCAACTACCCTAAAATTATCCTAGAGTCCTTAAGTTGATCATAAATCCAACATAAGGATCCTTTTTTTCAAATCCAAAGGAAGCACTCGAAGAAGAGGTAATTATTTCATCACCTCTTTTAAAGTTCTTTTCTTCTTCCACTTCCTATTTCTTTGTTGTTTCTATTAAAAAATAATAAATCAAGTAACTTCAACATACTGTGATGTTATTATAAATATGGTACAACCATATTCATTATTCTATCCATCCTATGAATGAAAAAGTCACCATATGTGTGTACATACAACTTATCGTCTCTACGTCATGGTGTAGTTTGTTATTCAACACTTAATTATTTGGTTGAGTATAATAATGAGTATAATTGATGTAAATAACAATTATAACATGTTAATTATTCTATTTATATAATATAACATCTAATTATAAGCAATTTCACCATCAATATAATGATATTTTTGCTCATGCCCACATACGGCTTACCGTCCCCATGACTCGACAAGATTTCATTGCCCATCGTAACCATTCAAGAATAAATTTCATTTGATGATTAAAAATAATGTTTAATAACTTAATATAATTCTATATATGAATAAAATACATCATATCCGTAACAAACAGGACTTACATAAAAAAACATATAAAGGAAAACGAATCAGTTAACAACCAACACAATGAAACTACTGAAATATTATTATCAAAGCAATATTAGAGGATCATATATGATATCATATTTATGTATGTGGTACTTGTATAATTTACTAACAATAATTTAACTATTACACATGAGGTTAACATACCCTCAACTAAGGAAAAGTACAATGTATGGGTTAATTTTACAATCTCTTTGTTATGCGAGGTTGTTTATACGTAAGTATCTAGTAGGAATTATTTATCACCCACATCCATGTTTCTTAAAAATGTATTTCAAAACATTTTAAATATTTACTATAATATGGGTTAAAGTCATTTATAACCTTGTTTTACTTTTTATAAAAAAAATTGAAATGGATTTTTCCATCTTTTTCCAAACAAGGTCCTTTATGACCTTTTTGATAAATTAAGGAAAGAATGTTTATTTTTTAACTTATACGGTGGGTGCAGCTATTTTATATCATTATAAATCCTTAGAAGATTCCCTTATAAGATTATATGAATATTTTCAAAAATAAATGTTTTCTTTTATAATTGTGAAACTTTTAAATGATTTCAAATAGAAAGAGATATTTCTCTCAATTAGTTTTGGGATTGATTTCATCTGTGTCAACATATATTTTTGGATTTTATGTTTAATTGAAGTTGGTTTGTTATGATAAAATATTCCATATTGTATTGATATTTTTATGTTATGTTTTACTGTGTATGTTCTATTTTTATTTCATTCTTGATTTATGGTTAAAGTATTAACATTTCATATTCTAGTTTATTACGAATGTTTATGTTATGTTTCGCCCTTTTAATATGAGGAATACATTGGATGTAGTAAGTGACAGGTGGGGCTCGATATAGCCTCTCGATGCATCAGTAGGTCTCATGAGACAAACTAGTGTCTCGGCATAAGGTCTTGAAACAATTTATATTCTGGATCTTGGAACAAGGCCTTGACTATGTGGTTATGATGTTCGACATTATGCATTTGATCATTATGAGATTAACTACTGATATTACATGTGATTATTCGACTAGTACAAAATCAATGTGAATAAGTAAATTTAATTATATTATTTATCATTACCATTTTATGATGAAGATTATGTTTAAAAGGATTGTGTTTTATCCTTATAAATTGCCTTAAATGTGTATTCTTATTTATGATAGTTTCTGCTATATTGTTATCCCTACTGATCTTCTGAGGTCACCCCTTTATTATGTTTTATTTTTACCAAGATGTGAAGAATTATATTATGATTGAACTGTAGAGATAAACTAAGGGACATGAGTATGTTCAAAGGAGACATAATGTTTATTTATTTTTCATTTCAAAATGCAATGTAAAACTTATATATGTATCTATTACTTACAAGGATACTAAACTGATCGGTCTTCCGGGACTTTATCTCTTATGATCATGCCAATAATATGTAATAATGCACCAACTCTAGGTAAATGGAGTTGGGGTGTTACAGTTGGTACCAAGGGAATTTTAGCACAAACCATAGAAACTAGATTTAGAAAAACCCTGATTAAATAACATTACCCTATGATAGACTCATAAGATTAGTAGAAAATAACATCAACTTTTTTGGTCATGTAGATATTATGTGGGTTTTCTAAGAAATACATCCATGTTTGGATACTACAAGTTGATATGGTTCTGGCACAAATGTACCTTGTATTGAAAACTCCAACAAGGAGTTTTGGGCTTAACCTAGGGCATCTTAGTACATGACAATGAGCCTTAATGTGCACCTGTTTTGATACTCCCAGGGGATATGCTTAAGATAATTCACGTTTTATTTAAAAACCCGTATGAAGGATTTATGAGTAAATAATTACATATAGAAACCATTTTTATGGTTATGGATTATATGTATAAACTATTCTATTTAGGTTAAGTATTTTACAAGTTTGGAATTATACATTTCCATTTGTTAACTAATCTAGTGTATGCCATTATTTAGAAAGGGCGTTTAGTGGAAGGAATAGAAACCATATCAACACACATAATCCAAAAAGGGATTGACCTCCTATTAAAGATAATTATAGTGGAGCTGGTGATGCAACTGGTACTGAACAGATTATAACAATACTAGGAAAACTCACTCAGGTTATGAATAATAACCTTACCTATATAGAGCACCCTGATCCACAATGGAGAGGATCAATGTTATACCGCTTCATGATAAAACAAAAACCAACATCCAATGGGACTAAAAATACATTTTTAGTTGAGAAATTGATAAGTTTGATAGAGAAAATATTTCTTGCTTTAGGGAGTAGTTAAAGGGAAAATTCATCATGGCAGTTTATCGACTCTCAGGAGATGTAGATCAATGGTGGTCATTAATTAAAAATAGAAAGGAGGATGAAGAAGTTTTAAATATGGAATGGAGGGAGTTTAAAGATATTCTCATATAATAATACCTTCCTCGTGAACATCAAGCGGATATGGAATGGAAATTTCTGTGTCTAAGGAAAAAAGAAGGATGAGAATGTCTGTAACAGCCCGAGATTTTATGAAAAATATTCTTTTTATTTCACTAATGTCTTGTGTTGTACGCTACACCAAAAGGAGCTTGCACAACACGCATCCTTGACTTGCCTTGCGTTACACACAATCACGACCTTCCTCGATAGCGTGTGTAGTACACAATACCGAGTTTCACTAAACAACGATATGCTATTAAAATATTATTATAACTAGCCGTTATGAATAGTAATAACCACCTTTTAAAATTTTAGAAATTTTACCTCTCAAAATGGACTTCATTTTTGGATTCGGAGTATCAAATTTAGCCAAAGGTAAAATTTTGGTACTTTTCGGATTACTTTCATATTCTGATGAATAGTGAAAATTACTAAATTTTAATTAAAAACAACTTTTTAATCGAAATAATTAATAGTGATAAGTTATTAATTTGAGTGGTTTTAAAGTATATTTAGAATATATTTTTACAATTTAATACAATGTTGGTCATTGAATGTAATTTCACATTTAAACCAGACATAATCAAGTGTCAATCTTTTGATAGATATTGTTTCTTAAAAACACGCTATTTGTTTTAACAGCGGGATTTAATTATAAAATTAATTAATTCAACTTCTATGTTATGAATTTGGTAAAATAGACTTCATTTTTGAATTCGGAATATGAAATATAGCTTAGGATGAAATTTTGGCATTGTTCTGAAAAACACCAATTTTGATGAATAGTGAAACTACTAAGTGGTAGTTAAAAAACTAAATTTTTCATAAAACTTAATTTTACCGCTTCTGTGAATGGAATTTCAAAAATCCGAGAGACACGGTTGATGTCAGTATATAAAATGTGGTTCAATGAGATGAAAATAATTTTTGGTGAATATTAACTTTTTACTTTTATTTACCACGGTTAAACGAAAATAGGGTAATTAAGGGTAACAATGATATTAATATTACCCTAACACATTTCCTAATCCTATTGGACAAGTGTATCTCAACCGAAAACAACCTTAAGTGTAAAATATTATCATTTAGGCCGACTTGGATTAGATTAGGACATTTATTATTATTTAATTCAAAGAAGAGTTAAAAGAGTTAAAATCAAAGTTTATTTACTAAAACATTTTTACTATAGGGTTATACATAAGATAAATTAGATTTTAAATATTCATTAGAAAGCTAAAACTATTTCCTACATAATGGTATTTTATTTGTAATTTTTATACATCAAATAAGTTAATGTATTTATGACACAAAGATGATGCAGTAATTATCTTATTAATGAAATATTGACATAATTGATATTATAAATACCCAAATAAATGTAATTTAAGTCTTTTTATGAATTCCAATAATTTTATAGGTTACTTTGCTATATTAGTGTTGATTTAATCAACTTTTTTCGAACATATAATTCTGTTATGACTTTCACAAAAATCATATTTCAAATAGTGTCAAAATGGACACAAAATAGGTTTTAAATCAAATATTATATTATTAATTGTTATTTTATTCCTAAAAATCTAAAGTTCGGCCAAATGACTTAGATAAGAATATATATATTAATAATAAACAATTTGGGGTTCGTTTGAAATGTTATAGTAAGTGTATTAACCATATAGTGTAAGAAAAAAAAGACACGGTAAAAGTTAAATTATTTAACTTAGAGTTAAATCTAATTGATAAGGTTAAAATAATAACCTAAACTTGTCTAAATCCAATTGGTTGATAGGATTTCGACCCATAACAACTTTAGCTTCTAAATAAGACCATTGGGAACCATTATAAACCGATTTTGACTTTAATATAAAATAATATTTTGAGATATTCCTAAGGTGCCCCTCTCCTCCCTTATAAAAGGGCACCTCCTCCCCCTCCTCCTCACACCAATTTGAGCACTCAAGCTCAGCCAACCCCTGCCAAAATCTCTTCTACACTTCCCTAGAAACATCCTAGAGGTTCCGTTCTTCCTCAAAGACCAATTTTAGTGCCCTAAGAGGAGGTCTCAAAGAGGCGCTTCAAAGAAGAGGTAATTACCGTTACCAATTCTTTCATCTTTATTTCTTCTTCCACTTCTTCTTCTTAGTTTGTTTCATTATGAAGTAATAACATAAGTATCAATAATATACTGATATGTTATTATAAGTATGAAAAAACCCTATTTCACCATCTATCCATCCTACGGAAAAAGAAATCACCGCGCGTGCGTACGTACGGAATACTGTCTCCACGCCGTGGTGTAATCTATTTTCCACCACCACCTTACATGGATGGGTATAATGGTGTAAAGAATAACTATACATAGTTATTACAACATCATATTGATTCTGATATATTTTATAATCCACTCCAATTCAATTCAATATTTATGGAAATGATATCATCGCTCGTGCGTACGTACGGACTACCGTCTCCACGACGCGATGAGATTCATTCTCCATGTTAACCATTTAAGAATGATTATAAAGTATATATAAGAAATAATAATGAAATATATGACATTATAAATCTACTGGATTTATGTATATATATATATATATATGTATGTCATCTACTTACTTCCATTCAAGACAATAAGGAAAGGAAAACAGCGTTCATGCGTACGTACAGACTACCGTCTCCATGAACGGTGTTTTTCATTTCATTTATCAATCTATTATATATATATATACTGAATATATATGATATATAAATCATATTTTATATTCTGGAAGTAAGTAAATCATGATATAAGTAATAATAATGTCAAGAACAACAAGTCAGAACACCTACGATAAATGAAACGATTTTACCCAAAACGCTTCTTTAAAATGGAATTTACAAAAGAACGGGTAATATAATGTCATAAGTGAACCATATATGATATCATAACAATTAGCATGATTCTGGAATAAGTCAATGACATTATTTAAATCATTATACAGGAGGTTCGGACACTTACAAAGCAAATCGGACCTAAGGTAAGGGAAAATATCACAATCTCATTTTTATCCGAGATTGTTTATTCGTAAGTATTTACTGGGGTGTATTTTATCATCCACATCCATGTTTCATCAATATGTAATATTATTTCCATCCACCTACAATTGTTTAAATCCATTTTTACCCTTTGGTGAGTTTTTAGTAATATCTATGAAAGAAATCTTTTGTCGTACGAGGTACTTTTTGACTTTTCCGACAAAAGTACGAAGAATGTTTTTTTAACTTATACGGCATGAATGGATTTTTAAAACATTATTTCCAAGAATATTCCTTTATAAGTTTTCATGTTTATTTTTAATCAACTTCTTTAGTTTATAATTGTATGACATGTTAGAAAAGGAAAAGTATTTTTGAAGTAGAAATGATATTTTCCTCAAGAATGGAGTTCAAGTGTTTTATCAAAATTATTTTCCATCTAAGATAATAAAGGGTTCTGTTTTTATCCCTATTATTACATTGATTTGATTATGTTGTGAGGGAATTATTTTTATGAAGTCATTTACCTTATATAGTTTGTTTTATGATGTCATGATGTTTCAAGAATCCCATTTTTGTTACATGTGTTATGTGATGATGTATGATTTATGATTATGTGGCACACATAAGAAAGGATTCATTATATGATGGGTGGGACCTATATCTCCCTCCAATGAATTGGGTAAAGATTTTATATCTCATGAGATAGACATGGCTAGAACGGAAGGTTATTTCGGTTCAGTGAGATAGGACTGAAACGAGGAGTGAACTCAGTTCAGAAAGGGACTTTGTCCACTAAGATAGTCTTGGCAATGAGTCATGACTAACAAGAAATGATTATGTGTGCATGCCACAAAGTTTCAAGTTTCATGTTATGATTATGGGGATCTCATTTTCACTTCTATGATTTATTCCATGTTAAGATATTATGATCTCTTTTGCAGGTTATGATTTTCAAAAAGATATGATATGTTTTTTATTTCCTTTATTTGCCCTTGCTGAGCATTTGAGCTCACCCTTTTATGTTTTCTTTTCCCCAGGATATAAAGAAAGGTTTTAGGTAAAAAAAGGGAAGATATTTATGGGAGATATTGAAGATCTTTCACCACGATTAGAAGATTACGTTCTGAGTTTCCAAAGACACTAAACTATTACGATCCTTGTGTGTGTATTTTTGTTATGTACTAAGTATTCTGCAAAAGTAATGTAATGTCCATGTACGATAAGCTTCGGGTCTCTACAGTTGGTATCAGAGGAAAGGTTTAGTCAACCTTTGGAAACTAGGATGCGAAAACATTAGTGAGATCCCTAGAGATATTTCTAAGGTATGTCTAGGGATGTACCTAAGGTTAAGTATACATATAAGTTATAGTACTAGAATTACACTAACAATCATAGAATTAAACTTAAGATGTTAGATATTGAAGGTACTCCCCTTTATTATGTTGTTTTCCCTAGCATGATTTTTGCCTCTCACACTATTCTTTTTGGGTTTTAGACGATGGCTGGAACCCGAAGAAACCGTGTTGATCAATGCAATGGACAATGCAATGATTTTCCTCCTGAACAAACAAATGTTATGGGAGATGGAGTGAAAAATCTTATTGCTATCCTTATACAAGCTATGAATCATTCTGGACTTCCAAATGAGCAGAGAAAGGAACAGTATTCTATTGAGTCCTTCATGAGGAAACGTCCACCTTCTTTCAGTGGGACTTCCGATCCACTTGTTGCTGAACAATGGATCAGTACCACTGAAAAGATATTTTCAGTTCTTCAATGTTCTGAATATGATAAAGTCATCTTAGCAGTATATCGTTTGGAAGGTGAAGCTGATCAATGGTGGAATCCTATCAAGAATACGAGACCAAGAGATGAAATTGAGTCCATGGAATGGGACGAGTTCAAGAACTTTTTTTTCAGTAAGTACTTCCCTCGTATTCTTCGAACAAAGATGGAGAAGGAGTTTATTGAACTAAAGCAAAAGGATGATGAATCTGTTGGTATATACGAAGCGAATTTTACAAGACTTGCAAGGTATGCATCTGGCATTATCATCCAACCTGAATATAAAGTTGATCAATTTTTCAGTGGCTTAAAACCAAGTCTTCGAAGGGCATTAGCTATAAGAGACTTTAGTAGCTATGAAGAAATTGTGCGTTGTGCTATCAAGGTAGAAATGGAAGTTGGTGTTACATATCCATCTCATGGTTTTCACAAGAAA
Organism: Viscum album; assembly: GCA_963277665.1. Taxonomy (NCBI): domain Eukaryota; kingdom Viridiplantae; phylum Streptophyta; class Magnoliopsida; order Santalales; family Viscaceae; genus Viscum; species Viscum album. The sequence goes on along the minus strand of OY728139.1, from coordinate 1,229,984,055 downwards.
TGAAAGATGGAGTTCAAGGAGAAATCTCAGAATAATGGTGAAAAGAAGATGAATGTTTCCTTATGAACAAAGTGTGGAAAGAAGCATTGTGGAGATTGTCTTAAAGGGACTAGAAAATGTTTTAAGTGTGGAAAAGACGGTCATCGAGCTGCTGAGTGTCGAAGTAATGGAAAAAGGGTTTCTAATGATGTGAATAAAGAAAACACTACAGAGAACGCACCACCAACACTTCAATGCTTCAAGTGCAAGGAAATGGGGCATTATGCTAATAAATGCCCTAATCCAAGGGTTAGTGATGATCAACATGAGCAACCACTGAAGGCAAAGGACAAAGGGAAGTCACATGCGATCACTATTGGCGATGTTGAATATGACAATGATGTGGTGGAATGATTAAGTGTTTATGTAATGGGATTCCAAAATAATATTGTATCATGGAGTACTGAAATATTTATGTATTGGTCTAATGTGGTATTCAAAGTAATTCAGATATTTTTTGGAAAGTGGATGATATGCGCATAATGAAGTGATAAAGAGAAAATGAAATGCTTGACAGTATTCATGAGCTCATGATTGATATAAGGACTAAGTGATATCATGGTTTGAGTATATATAATTTTGAGGATTTTGGTATGTGGAAAGTGTTAAATTTTAACTGCATTCATGTTTTCACTAAGGTATTCAAGAGAATACATGATTAAGGACTTTGAATGTTTGGAATGTGACCAACAAAACATATCTTATGATATATGGGGATCGACGATGGTGTTAAATCTCTGGTAATTGTTTTCACTATGTTATGATAGTGGACTGCAGTATTATGGATAAGCCTAAAGATCGAAATGGATTATGTTGGACATAAGATAGTATTGTTTAAGGATAGATGTTTTTCGATGGGATGTTATAGTAATATAGTTTTAGAAAAATCACAACCTGCAGGACGGGCGACAACCCATCGCGTCGGACAAGGCTGTGGAAATCGAACCCACAACCGAAGTGCGACTGGTCTTTATCGCCTACCACTGGCCTACAGGAAGTCCCTGTTTAGTAGAAACTAGTTTTATTATATTAAGCACTATGATATATGAATTATAAGTCCATTTTAGGAACCATATATGATTAATCTCACTATAGATCTACTTATGTATATAATATTTGCTAACCTTTTGTTTGAGACAGATGGAATGACCCGTCATTCTATCACATGATCTGCTAACACTTCACGAATAACAAATTCAACTTCATTTATTTAAGAGATGAAGTGGAAATTGTTCAAGGCACGAACAACAGTGAGATTGTACCAAAATAAAGTAAGTATTTATTCTAAACAAATTTTCAACTTTAGGGAAATGATCTTGAAAACCAAAAATGTTGTCCTAGTGATCTTATACCTGATGAATCAGATGGTACCTTATATCATCACAAATCTATGGATTTGTGATTACTGGATTTTCCATAGCCATGTTCTCTACCACTCTCCATCAGAACATGATGGTTAGATTTCTCTTCCATATCCATATTTTCACCTATGTGGAAACCCAGTGATTAGTTTATTTGGGTAATCGTTACATTTCATACTTTAGTTTTTAAAGCCATGTTTTGGTATTCTTTTTTACGATGTGGGTTTCTATTAAAGAAAATTTCGAATAGTAAACCATTTATAACCCCGACGAATTTCGAGGGCGAAATTCATTTTAAGGGGGGTAGAATGTAACAGCCTGAGATTTTATGAAAAATATTCTTTTTATTTCACTAATGTCTTGGGTTGTACGCTACACCAAAAGGAGATTGCACAACACACATCCTTGACTTGCCTTTCATTACACGCAATCGCGACCTTCCTCGATAGCGTGTGTAGTACGCAATACCGAGTTTCACTAAACAACGATATGCTATTAAAATATTATTATAACTAGCCGTTATGAATAGTAATAACCACCTTTTAAAATTATAGAAATTTTAGCTCTCAAAATGGACTTCATTTTTGGATTCGGAGTATTGAATTTAGCCTAAGGTAAAATTTTGGTACTTTTCGGATAACTTTCATATTCTGATGAATAGTGAAAATTACTAAATTTTAATTAAAAACAACTTTTTAATCGAAATAATTAATAGTGATAAATTATTAATTTGAGTGGTTTTAAAGTATATTTAGAATATATTTTTACAATTTAATACAATTTTGGTCATTGAATGTAATTTCACATTTAAACCAGACATAATCAAGTGTCAATCTTTTGATAGATATTGTTTCTTAAAAACACACTATTTGTTTTAACAGCGGGATTTAATTATAAAATTAATTAATTCAACTTATATGTTATTAATTTGGTAAAATAGACTTCATTTTTGAATTCGGAATATGAAATATAGCTTAGGATGAAATTTTGGCATTGTTCTGAAAAACACCAATTTTTGATGAATAGTGAAACTACTAAGTGGTAGTTAAAAAACTGAATTTTTCATAAAACTTAATTTTACCGCTTCTGTGAATGGAATTTCAAAAATCCGAGAGACACGGTTGATGTCAGTATGTAAAATGTGGTTCAATGAGATGAAAATAATTTTTGGTGAATAGTAACTTTTTACTTTTATTTACCACGGTTAAAAGAAAATAGGGTAATTAAGGGTAACAATGATATTAATATTACCCTAACACATGTCCTAATCCTATTGGACAAGTGTATCTCAACCACAAACAACCTTAAGTGTAAAATATTATCATTTAGGCCCACTTGGATTATATTAGGACATTTATTATTATTTAATTCAAAGAAGAGTTAAAAGAGTAAAAATCAGTGTTTATTTACTAAAACATTTTTAATATAGGGTTATACATAAGATAAATTCGATTGTAAATATTCATTAGAAAGATAAAAACAGTTCCTACATAATGGTATTTTATTTGTAATTTTTAGACATCATATACGTTAATTTATTTATGACACAAAGATGATGCAGTAATTATCTTATTAATGAAATATTGACATAATTGATATTATAAATACCAAAATAAATGTAATTTAAGTCTTTTTATGAATTACACTAATTTTATAGGTTACTATGATATATTAGTGTTGATTTAATCAACTTGGTTCGAACATATAATTCTTTTATGACTTTCACAAAAATCATATATCAAATAGTGTCAAAATGGACACAAAATAGTTTTTAAATACAATATTATATTATTAATTGTTATTTTATTCCTAAAAATCTAAGGTTCGGCCAAATGACTTAGATAAGAATATATATATTAATAATAAACAATTTGGGGTTCGTTTGGCATGTTATAGTAAGTGTATTAACCATATAGTGTAAGAAAACAAAAAGACACGGTAAATGTTAAATTACTTAACTTAGAGTTAAATCTAATTGATAAGGTTAAAATAATAACCTAAACTTGTCTAAATCCAATTTGTTGATAGGATTTATACCCATACCCACTTTAGCTTCTAAATAAGACCCTTTGGAACCATTATAAACCGATTTTGACTTTAATATAAAATAATATTTTGAGATATTCCTAAGGTGCCCCTCTCCTCCCTTATAAAAGGGCACCTCCTCCCCCTCCTCCTCACACCAATTTGAGCACTCAAGCTCGGCCAAACCCTGCCAAAATATCTTCTCCACTTCCCTAGAAACATCCTAGAGGTTCTGGTCTTCCTCAAAGACCAATTGTAGTGCCCTAAGAGGAGGTCTCAAAGAGGCGCTTCAAAGAAGAGGTAATTACCGTTACCAATTCTTTCATCTTTATTTCTTCTTCCACTTATTCTTATTAGGTTGTTTCATTATGAAGTAATAACATCAGTATAACTCATATACTGGTATGTTATTATAAGTATGAAAAAACCCTATTTCACCATCTATCCATCCTACGGAAAAAGAAATCACCGCGCGTGCGTACGTACGGAATACCGTCTCCACGCCGTGGTGTAAACTATTTTCCACCACCACCTTACATGGATGGGTATAATGGTGTAAAGAATAACTATACATAGTTATTAAAACATCATATTGATTCTTATATATTGTATAATCCACTCCAATTCAATTCAATATTTATGGAAATGATATCATCGCTCGTGCGTACGTACGGACTACCGTCTCCACGACGCGATGAGATTCATTCTCCATGTTAACCATTTAAGAATGATTATAAAGTATATATAAGAAATAATAATGAAATATATGACATTATAAAGCTACTGTATTTATGTATATATATATATGTATTTCATCTACTTACTTCCATTCAAGACAATAAGGAAAGGAAAACAGCGTTCATGCGTACGTACGGACTACCGTCTCCATGAACGGTGTTTTTAATTTCATTTATCTATCTATTATATATATATATATACTGAATATATATGATATATAAATCATATTTTATATTCTGGAAGTAAGTAAATCATGATATAAGTAATAATAATGTCAAGAACAACAAGTCAGAACACCTACGATAAATGAAACGATTTTACCCAAAACGCTTCTTTAACATGGAATTTACAAAAGAACGGGTAATATAATGTCATAAGTGAAACATATATGATATCATAACAATTAGTATGATTCTGCAATAAGTCAATGACATTATTTAAATCATTATACAGGAGGTTCGGACACTTACAAAGCAAATCGGACCTAAGGTAAGGGAAAATATCACAATCTCATTTTTATCCGAGATTGTTTATTCGTAAGTATTTACTGGGGTGTATTTTATCATCCACATCCATGTTTCATCAATATGTAATATTATTTCCATCCACCTACAATTGTTTAAATCCATTTTTACCCTTCGGTGAGTTTTTAGTAATATCTATGAAAGGAATCTTTTGTCGTACGAGGTACTTTTTGACTTTTCCGACAAAAGTACGAAGAATGTTTTTTTAACTTATACGGCATGAATGGATTTTTAAAACATTATTTACAAGAATATTCCTTTATAAGTTTTCAAGTTTATTTTTAATCAACTTCTTTAGTTTAGAATTGTATGACATGTTAGAAAAGGAAAAGTATTTTTAAAGTAGAAAGGATATTTTCCTCAAGAATGGAGTTCAAGTGTTTTATCAAAATTATTTTCCATCTAAGATAATAAAGGGTTCTGTTTTTATCCTTATTATTACATTGATTTGATTATGTTGTGAGGGAATTATTTTTATGAAGTCATTTACGTTATATGGTTTGTTTTATGATGTCTTGATGTTTCAAGAATCCCATTTTTGTTACATGTGTTATTTGATGATGTATGATTTATGATTATGTGGCACACATAAGAAAGGATTCATTATAGGATGGGTGAGACCTATATCTCCCTCCAATGCATTGGGTAAAGATTTTATATCTCATGAGATAGACATGGCTGGAACGGAAGGTTATTTCGGTTCAGTGAGACAGGACTGAAACGAGGAGTGAACTCGGTTCAGAAAGGGACTTTGTCCACTAAGATAGTCTTGGCAATGAGTCATGACTAACAAGAAATGATTTTCCATGATTATGTGTGCATGACACAAAGTTTCAAGTTTCATGTTATGATTATGGGGATCTCATTTTCACTTCTATGATTTATTCCATGTTAAGATATTATGATCTCTTTTGCAGGTTATGATTTTCAAAAAGATATGATATGATTTTCATTTCCTTTATTTGCCCTTACTAAGAATTTGAGCTCACCCTTTTATGTTTTCTTTTCCCCAGGATATAAAGAAAGGTTTTAGGTAAAAAAAGGGAAGATATTTATGGGAGATATTGAAGATCTTTCACCACGATTAGAAGATTACGTTCCGAGTTTCCAAAGACACTAAACTATTATGATCCTTGTGTGTGTATTTTTGTTATGTACTAAGTATTCCGCAAAAGTAATGTAATGTCCATGTACGATAAGCTTCGGGTCTCTACAATGTCATAAATTATGATGTCAACTTTACAAGGTTAGCAAGGCAGGCTATAGATTATATATGTAACCCAATAAGTAAGATTGATAAATTATTTGATGGTTTAAAACCATTCCTCTAATGAGAATTCGTCTCACAATCCTTATCATCTTATGAAGATATAGTCTCATGTTCTATCAAGATAGAAAATGAATTCTTTATGTCTTATGACTCTAAAGAGAAGCAAGAGAAGAAGAGATCTACCGAACACTCTATAAAAGGAAATAATGGGAAGAAAGAGGATATTGATGTTCAATGATACAATTGTAAAGAAATGGAGAATTATAAAAATAAATATCCTAAGTGTCAATGAATCTTACCTCAGTAAAGGCCAAGGGAGAAAGACCCGGCTTATGCAATCACAACTGTTGAAGTTGAAGTTACTAATGACGTGGGGGAGGTACCTTAATTATTTCCTCAAATTTATCTAATGATTTATTTGATTCTAGATCATCTCATTCTTTTATATCTTCCTAGTTTTCCAAGAAAATTAGATATTTCCAATTTGACTTATTAAGGGAGTTGATATTCAAAACTCCTAAGCAAAGTATCATTGGAACAATGTTTTGTAAATCAGTTACCATTATAACATATAAGAGTGCTTTATCTTCTGATATTATTGTCATAACCATGATTGAATTTTTTATAATTCCCAGTATGGATTGGATTTTAGACCATGATGTGAAAATTTATTTTAAGAAGGAGAAGGTTACAATTTTGGATGATGATAAAGAATTAATTATCTTTAGAGAAGAAACATCACCATCTGATTCTCATCTAGATCCACCCCAATAGCTTTACTAAATTAAATTATTGGGGAGGAAGGGAGTCAAATAACTATGGGTGGGGAAAGGAATGTTCAAATATAGGATGTACCTATTTTGAAGGAATATGTTGATGTGTTTCCATAGTATTTAGCTGGACATACTCCAGAATGAGAAATTGAGTTTTCTATTGAATTAATTACAGGTTCAAGGCCTATATCAAAGAACCCTTATAGAATGGACACTGTGGAATTTGAGGAACTAAATAGAAACTGAGAATAATTGAGTAATAAATTATTTATTCTCCCTAATGTTTCTCCATGGGGAGACCCTGTTCTTTTTGTTAAGAATAAAGATAGATCTATGAGGTTTTGTATTGACTATAGGGAGATCACTGCCTTAACAATAAAGAAAAAATATACCATACCTCACATTTATTATTTATTAGATCAACATCATGGAGCTAAATATTTTTTTAAAGATTGAACTATGATCTGGATATCATCAGTTGTGCGTGAAGAAGGAAGACATTCCAAAGACAAAATTTCGAACTAGGTATAAGCACTATGAGTTTATAGTAATGCCTTTTGGACTGAATAATGAACCCTATATTTTCATTGATATAATGAATATAGTTTTCAAGGATTATATTGATGAATTTGTAGTGTAATTTATTGATGATATGTTGGTATACTCTAAAAGCTACGAAGATCATGAAAATCACTTGTGCACTATTTGGAAAACTCTTAGAAGAAATGAATTATATGGGAAGTTTAGAAAGTGTGAATTATGTCTTCAAAAGTTTTATTTTCTAGGTCATATTGTCTCTAAATATGAAATCTCTATTGATCCTTCAAATACAATAGAAATACAATAATGGACAACATCGATGAGTATAACTAATGTGTGCAGTTTTATTTGTTTAGCAGGTTACTATCGGCATTTCTTCTAGAATTTTCCAGATTGGCTAACCCATTAACCAAGCTCACACATAAAGGGGTTAAATTTTTATGGAAAAAAGAGTGTGAAGAATGTTTTGAATAATTTAAGAGAATTTTAGTCAATGATCATATCTTGAATCTATCATTAGGGAATTATGGGTTTGTTATTTTTAGTGATGCTTCAAAGAAAGGACTTGGTTTTTTCCTTATGTAGAATGATAGAGTTGTTGCCAATGCATCATGGTAGATAAGAATTCATGAAAAAAACTATCTTACTCATGATCTTGAGTTAGTAGTTGTAATCTTTGCTCTGAATATATGAAGACACTATCTCTATGGTGAAAAAATGTGAAATATATAATGATCACAAGAGTTTGAAGTATATTTTCTCAAAAAAATAACTCAACATGAGGAAAAGGCGATGACTTGAACTACTCAAGGATTATGATTTCACACTAAACTACCTCCCAGGATGGAAAATAAGGTGGCAGATGATTTGAGCAGAAAGGATCATGGACTTATGAACAAGATGAGAGTTGAAAGGGATCATATGTTAATGGATCTAGTCAATATGGATATGGGTATAATAATGGAAGGTGAAACATAAATACTTTTTCAAATGGTTGCAAAACCATCATTACTGGAGAGGATAAAAAATTATGATACTGATGATGAGGAGTTTCAAAAGATAATTAAAGATGTGAATGATGGTAGACTGATTGACTTTGTATATGAAGATGAAAATTTTGAAATTTTGGAGGAGGATTTGTGTTCCTAATATACTTGATCTAAAAAAGGAATTTTTGGATGATTTTCATAGCTCCAATTTATCTATACACCCAAGTAACACTAAGATGTATAAATATTTTAAGGAGCATTTTTGGTGGGACTACATGAAGAGGGAGATTTCTGATTATGTGTCAAGATGTATAGTTTGTCAACAGGTGAAGGTTGGAAGACAACATCCTAGAGGAGTCATGCAACCTTTTCCCATACCTGAGTGGAAATGGGATGATATTATGATGGACATTGTCATGGGACTTCCAAAGACTCCTAGAAGGAATGATAAAATATGGGTCATTGTTGATTGTCTTACCAAGTCAGCATATTTTCTTGCTATAAGAGAAGATTTAACACTTGAACCTTTAGTAAGAGTGTATATTAATGAATTTGTAAGACATTATGGTGTATCCCTATCAACTGTTTCTGATCGTGATCCCCATTTAACATCATGATTCTAGAAAAATCTTCATAAATCCCTAGACACTGAACTTTTTTTTTGAACTGAGTACCACCCTCAAACTGATGGGTAATCTGAATGGACTATTAAAATCATAGAATACATGTTGAGATATTGATAACTTGACTTTAAAGCTATGTGGGATCATTATTTACCTCTGGTAGAATTTTCGTACAACAATAACTTACATTCAAGTATTCATATGGCACTATATGAAGACTTATATGGAAAGAGATGTTGCACACCAACTTGTTGGGATGATGTTGGTGAAAGAAAACTCGTAAGCCCAGAACTTGTTGAGAATACAATATAAAAGGTGAAGATTATCCAAACCCACATCAAAGTAGCTCAAAGTAGGAAAAATAGATAAGTCAATAACCAAAGGAAGGATTTGTAATTTCAAGTAGGTGATCATGTGTTCTTGAAGGTATCTCCATGGAAGGGTGTTATAAGATTCGATAAGAAGGGTAAATTAATTTCTAGTTAAATCATAACTTTCCAAATTCTAGAACGAATTGGATTTGTAGCTTACTGTTTGGAAATGCCACCAATTCTCAACAATGTCCAGGATGTATTCCACATATAACTGTTGAGAAAATACATACCTAACCCAACACATGTACTCACCTATAAAGAAATAGAACTAGAACCTGATATTTCTTATTATGAAGAGCCTATCAGAATTCTTGATACTAGAGAACAAATGTTGAGAAACCAGATGAATTGTCTGGTAAAATTTCATTAGAGAAACCATAAAATGGAAGAGGCAACATGGGAACCTGTGGAACATATGATGAAGAACCACCTGAATCTTTTTACACAGTAATATTTTAAATATTTTGATGAAAATGTTTTTTGAAGTAGGGAATAATGTGACACCCCAAGATTCCATGGTACGATTATCTTTTAATAATACAATATCTTGCGATGAACGCAGCTCCAAGTTCTTGCACACCACGACCAATAAAACTAGTTGTTTAAAAAGTAGTTATGAATTGTAATACCAACTTTTTGAAATTCCAAAAAATTTTATTTTTAAAAATTGGCATCATTTTTGGATTTGGAATATCAAAATTATCTTAGGGTGTATTTTTGTTATTTTTCTGAAAACTTTCAATTTTTTGATGAATAGTGAAAAACACTGCATTATTGTTTAAAAATGAGTTTTTATTTAAATAATTATTTTTTAATTTAAATTTATTTTAAATTAAAAATAGACACATAATATTTATATTAGTTCAATTCAATTCATTGGATTCATTTTATAATAAGATTATACATACAAATTTTTATTTAACTTTTAAACGTATTTCACCCACCTTTTAGGCACATTTGTAAATTTGTATAAAATGTAATTTTCCGGCTTCAGTGAATTGAATTTGAAAAATTAAACAGACACAGTTATAATTATTATGTAAAATGTGGTTCAATAGTATGTGAATAATTTTTGGTTAATAGTATCTTTTGAATATTATTTACCATGGTTAAAAGTAAATAGGGTAATTAAAGGTAAAAATAATATTATAATAATATAAACATACCCCAAAACAAGTCCTAATTCTATTGGATAATTGTTTTTCGACAAAAATAAACTTTAGGAAAAACATATGATCCTTTTTCATCAACTCAGATTAGATTAGGACATTTATTATATTTTATTTAAAGAAGTGTTAAAAGTGTTAAATTCAAATTTTATTAACTGAAGAATTTTTAATATAAGGTTATACATAAGATAAATTAGACTATAAATAGTAATTAGATATATAAAAATATTTTTTAAATCATGGTATTTTATTTATATTTTTTAGACAATAAATAATTAAATTTATTTATGACACAATGCTGATGTAATAATTACCTTATTAATGAATGATTAAAATAATTGATATTATAAATCTTAAAATAAATGTATATTAAAACTTTTTATTCCATAAACTAATTTCATATATGAATATGACATGTTAAGGTTGATTTAATTTATTTTTTTCTAAGTAATAAAGTTTTTATGACTTTCAAAAAAACCAAATACTAAATAGTATCAATATTGACATAAATGAGTTTTTTTAAAATAAATACTATTTTATTAAATAATATAATACTCCTAAAAATATAATATTTAGAAAAATGACTTAGATAATGTTTTATATGTCATTAATGAACCACTTTAAGTTCTATAGGTATTTTATAGTAACTATATTAATAATGTAGTATAAAAATACATGAAGACGTGGTAAAAGTTAAACTATTTAACTAAGAGATAAATCTAAAAGATAAGGTTAATATGGTAACCTAAAATTGTCTAAAACCCATTGGTTGAGAGGATTTAGACCCATAACAACTTTAGTCTCTATGTAAATCCATTTGTATCTATTATAAATCTAAAATGATTTTATAATAAATTAATATTTCAATCTCTTCCTAAAGTTCCCGTCACCTCTCCTATAAAAGGATACTTACCCTTCTCTCAAATTCACACATCAAAATGCATTTCCCTCTGCAAAAAAACTGCCCAAATATCCTCCCAAAATCCATAAATTAATAATAGAGGCATTAATTTGATCATAAATCCATCATATGTATCCCTTTTGTTCAAATCAAAAGGAAGCACCCGAAGAAGAGATAATTATTTTATCAGCTCTTCCAAAGTTCTTTTCTTCTTCCACTTCCTCTTTATTTGTTGTTTCCATACCAAAATAATAAATCTAGTACCTTATACATACTATGATGTTATTATAAATATTCTACAACCATATTCATTATTCTATCCATCATATGAATGAAAAAGTCACCATATGTGTGTACATACAGCTTACCGTCTCCACATCATGGTATAGTTTGTTATTCAACACTTCATTATTTGGATGGGTATAATAATGAGTATAATTGATGTAAAAAATAAATATAACATGTTAATGATTCTTTATATATAATATTACATCCAATTATATTTTATTTCACCATTAATATAATGATATTGTCCCTCGTACGCATGTATGACTTACCATCTCTATAATGCGATGAGATTTCATTCCCCATCATAACCATTCAAGAATAATTTTCATTTGATGATTAAAAATAATGTTTAAGAACTTAATATCATTTTGGATATGAATCAAATACATCCTATCCATAACAAACATGACTTATGTAACAAAACATATAAAGGAAAACAAATCAGTTAACACCAGAAACAATGATACTACTGAAATATTATTAACAAAGAAATATTAGAGGATCATATATCATATCATATTTATGTATGTGGTTATTTAATAATTTAATAATTATTATTTAACTATTATAAAGGAGGTCAAAGTATCATCAACTAATGAAAAATTATAAGGTAAGGGTTAATTTTGCAATCTCTTTATTATCTGGTGTTGTTTAAACGTAAGTATCTACTGGGACTTCTTTATCATCCACATCCATGTTTCTTAAAAATGTTTTTTAAAACATTTTAACTATTTCCTAGACTATGGTTTAAAGTAATTTATACACTTTATTTACTTTTTATAATTTTTTAATGGAATATTTCCATCGTTTTCTGAACAAGGTCTTTTATGACTTTTTGACAAATTAAAAAAAGAATGTTTCTTTTTTAACTTATATAGTGGTTGCATATATTTTCTACCGTTATAACTCCTTTTAAGATTCCCTTAAAATATTATATGAATATTTCCAAAATTAAATCGTTTCTTTTATAATTATGCTAATTTTAAATGATTTCAAAGTATAAAGAGATATTTATCTCAAATTGTTTTTTGATTGATTTCATATGTGTCAACATATATTGTTTGATTTTATGTTTAATTGAATTTGGTTTATTATGAAACAATATTCCATATTGTATTGATATTTTTATGATATGTTTGACTATGGATATGCTATTTTTATTCCATATGAATGTTTATGTTATGTTTCACCCTTTTCATATGAGGAATGCATTGGATGTATTAAGTTTCGGGCGGGTCCCGCTCTATCCACTCGATGTATCGGTAGGTCTCATGAAAAAAAAACTAGTATCTTGGCCCAAGGCCATGAAAAAATTTATATTTATGGTCTTGGAACAAGGCCATAAATATGTGGTTATGATGTCTGACATTATGCATTCGATCATTATGAGATTAGCTACTGATATTACTTGTGATTATTCGACTAGTATAATATCCATGTGAATAAGTAAATGGAATTATTTTATTTACCATTTCCATTTTATACTGAAGTTTATGTTTAAAAGGATTATTTTAACCATATACATTGCCTTAAATATTTATGATTATTTATGATAGTTTTTTCTATATTTTTATCCTTACTGATCATCTGAGATGACCCCTTTCTTATGTTTTATTTTTCCCAGGATGTCAATAATTATATTATGATTGACCTGCAGAGATAGGCTAAGGGATATGAGTGTGTTCAAAGGTGGCACAATTTTTATTTTTTTCATTTAATAATGTAATGTAAAAATTATGTATGTATCTAGTACTTACAAGGATACTAAACTGATCGGTCTTTCAGGACTTGATCTCTTGTGTTCATGCCAATGTTATGTAATAATGCACTGAATCTAGGTAACTGGGGTTGGGGAATTACATAGAAACATCCCTAGAAATATCCTTTTAAATATTTTTAGGTATCTAACTATATTTTTCTCATCATATTTTCCAAAAATTGACTACATAATTCCTTTTATACTATATATAGAGACCCAGGCTTAACATATATGGATATTACAACATTTTAGATGAATATTAAGATCATTAGAAAAAAATGTCAAGGACCTTAATAGATTAGTGTCTTTGGGAAATATGGAAAGATAATCTTTGAAATTGGTGAAATATATTAATTATATCCCTTAAAGATATTTCCATTTAGCAATCATACTTAAAAAATTTATTTATAACATAGGTAAAGGAAAGATAAGAAAGGGGTGAGATCAAATTCTCAGTACGGTTAAACAAGGGCGATATGTAAAAATAATCATAAACATAAGGGTATGAGAACATGATCATAACACTATAAGATCATACACTACATATCAAATATCACATACATGGGTCATGAAATAAATATTAGCAGTTCATAAATAATGATGGAATAAATAGAATAATCCATGAAATCAGAACATAGAATAAGGCATAGAAATGTGGCATAAAAATATAATATTATTCCTTATAAGTCAAGGATAATTTCCAAAAAACTTATCAAGGAACATTGTGGGGACTACAAAGATTGGGAAAGAAACATTACCACCCCCTGTCATAGTCCTTTCCTTATAAGGGATTGGGTTTCCCCATCATCCTATAGTGGACCAAAATTTCTCATCTTTCCATAGTGTATTTGGTTCCCCATCTTACATAATGGATCGGGTTTCCCCATCATCTAATAGTGGACCGGGTGTCTCCAAGTTCCAATAGTGGATCAAGATCATTGACTTGATTCGCATCATTATCTCATGAGATATAAATATTTACCCAATATATAAGAGGGAGATATAGGTCATATCCGTCACATAATAAAACCATACGTACTTGTGACACAAGATAATAAAACTTACATAATATAATGTATTATAAAAATAGATGAGTTTCATAAACATTATATCATAACCCATGAAATGAAATGGGTATCATAAACATTTCATCATATCATTACACATGGAAAATAAATAGGTCTCATAATCATTTAATCAATGAATAAACCATTAAAGGAATCATATTTCAAAAGAATATAAACCGTGGAAGAGAAAAAGGTGTCATAATCATTATTTTATAAAAAATATACCATTAAATAAAGAATATTAATGGTATTCTTAGATAATATCAAAAATAAATCATAAACTATAACAAATAATATCATCTTATATGGAGAAGTATTTTGAAAGATCAAATGAGACATTTATTAAGGAAAATATACTTTTTTTAAAATAATATTCTTAAAACCATTTAAAAAATCATTTTCTTATAATTTTTTTATAGTTTTATTTAAAATATTTATTGAGGAAAATATATTTTCCTTTTTGAATATCTATTTTTAAAACATAAATCATTTTAAAAACCTTCTAATTTGAAAATAGATTTGAAAACTTGTAAAGGAAGATTTGAGAACCATTTTAAAAACATTAAACACAAATATTTCTTTAAATTCCTTTTATGTAAAAATTATCTTAAGGGATAATTTTAAAAAATGATTTTTTTTATAAAACATGGTTTGTGAATAAATAGATTTCTGACTGAAGAGAGAAATAAAGTCAAACTTTCTTAAAAAAATTTTCTTAATCATTATAAGTAAAAAAGAGTGGAAAATTATTCCATTATTGGATATAAAATGATTAAAAATATTAGAAGAAATATTATTATATTTAATAACAAAGGGATTATAATATTTCATAAAAGGAAGCATGATCGTAAATAATCTCGATAAATGATGAGATTGTAGAAATAAACTCTCACCACTTTGGTGACTTTAAATAATAATTACCATAAGATAATAACAATACATGAAGCTTATAATATCATTAAAATAATAATATTAATGATATAACATATCAAATGGATAGTATACACACCTAGTAAAATAATATATGTTCATAATATAACATGTGTCTCAAAGAAGGCAACTTGAGACAAAATTACCTTATAGATTTTGTGACTTTTGAACCATATAACCCATGAATGAGAGATAATAAAATGGATATGTAAATACCAATAAATTTAAGTATAAATTTTGTAGAATACATTCGTGGTCAGTATATACACCACACAAAGTAAATGAGTGGTGAACATGGTCTGTATCTCACAGATATAAAAAAGTGAGATGAGAAAACCGTTACCTTAAGTATTGAATTTATTAATACACATTAAAAACTCCTATATAATAAGTATAAGTATATTATAAATATAAAAAATAGAAATATTATTATATATAATACCATATATTATTTTATTATAACTTTATATAACCCGTAAATTAGCAATTTCATGTTAATGCTATGTTTCGATCTTTGTTTTTCATATATGTTTTGTGTTATTATTCATGATCCTATTAATTATATAGTTATTTAATTATTTAAATAATGTAAAACATGATGTAAATATCATATAAATTCAATATATAACTATTTAAAATAATCTATAAATGATATATACATGAAATGGAATACACCATTCATGGAGATGGCATGCCATACGTATGCAAGAACATTATTTCTTTTTTATAATCATATAGAAAGAAAGAATGTAAATGATATATATGTATATATATATTAATATTATAGTATAATTATAATTTTATATATATCATATATTTTTACTAAACCCATCTTTAATACATTCAATGTACAGTGTGAATGAATTACATTGCTTTGAGGAGGCGGTAGTCCACATGTCCACAAACGAAGTTATTGTATTTACAAAAATTGGAAAATGTGAAGGTGTGTTTTATATAATAATTATAGAATCATAAATATATCATAAATATAATATATATCATATATAAACATTATTTACATTATAATTACCAACCATGATAGGTGGTAAAGGAAAACAATGACATCGTTTCGTGAGGCGTAGTCCGTCGTACGCACGAACAATACGTTCCTTTCCCATTAGATGGATGTCTGTGTAGGTTTTGGTAAAAAACATTGAATAAAAACATATAAGTATATTTATAATAAAAGTGTTATTATATAATCATGGAATTAGATGAATTTTGGTGGTGGAGAATGAAAATAAAATAAAAGAGCTTGCGGAAGGATGTTACCTCTTCTTTGGGTAACTCATCTTGGTTTGCACCAAAGATCTTCCTTGGTAGGATTTCTGCAAAAATTTATGCCACTAGGATCACGTGATAAAATTTGGGAGAATATTTGGGAAGTTATTTTATGATAAATATTGTCTTTATAGGTGTGAGGACGGGGAAGATTTAATTCCTTTTTATAGAGGAGGGGTGACATTATAGTAAACACCAAAAAATAAGCACTATTGGGAGGCCTACCTTACCTCATTTGCTTAAAAATGGAAAAATAATGGAATAAATGGGAATTATTATTTATAAAAACCTCAACCCCACAAGAATTAAGTTCATTTTTATAATTATGTTCCTTAACTTCTAAGTTTCCATACTGTTAACATTGTTATTTTTATTAGGGTAACCAGTTTTCTAACCTAAGAAATATAATCATTAAGAATAAATTAAACTAAAAATTATTAGAAAATATAGAACCAATTAATTATAAATATTTTATCTAATTAAAAAACTAAATCTCATGTGTTTTGGAAATTAATTTTAAAACAAGCGCATTTAATGCGCAAAAACATTGTTTTAACCCAAACTGTGCTAACAATGTTTTTACTATTTAAAGGTCAATATGTTCATTGTAAATGATCAAGTGGTAAATTAATAGACCATATTTTATATTTATTAACAATTAAAATCCATTTAGAATAGTTTAGTATTTGTATAAATTGTAAATCTTCTAATAAAATATAATTTATTATAAAATAACATTAATGTTAATTTTGATATTATTTACTTAATCTTAATTTAAAAATATTAATAAAAATATGGAATTTGAATATATTAGGTTAAACTCTGTTTAACATGATATATTCATATAAATAAATAATGGAACACAATAATTCTTTAAATTTAATTTACTTTTAATTTTTTTAGCATTATTATTTATATTTAATTATGAACTAAAAATGACAGTGTTGACGATTATTAAGCATTTATTATAATTATATCATCTATAAAAAATAAAGTTAAATTATCATGATAAAAAAATCCTTTAAATTTAAAAATAATATTTATAATCAAAACTATGCAACTTCTTTCATAGTAGATAGATTTATATTAATTACAAGTAAGGAAGGTACATTTTCTGTGTTTTTCTTTACTAAACTTATTATTTTGGTCATTTTCATGAACATGTGTCCCAATAACTCATAAAACTAGAACCAAGAAGGTATATGGTAGAAATATGGGTATCCAATGGATTTTTTACAAGTTTATAAGCCATGTTCCCCTTAATATTAATGTTTAACCACTAAGTAAATAATTTTTACCTTAATCGTTGTAATTATTTTTAATAACATTAAATAATATTTTAGGTAAAAAATATTTTGATCTTATTAGAATAAAAATTTAATATTTTTTCAAAATAATTATATAATCTTTTTAAAATTCATTTCACAGAAGCGGTTTGATTTAATTTAAAACTAATCTCACAGACGCTGTGAGACAATGAATTTTTAAGGAGAAAAGTTCAAATGTTTGAACTATTTTTATATCGAATTTCAATGTGAAATTGGTTACAATGAACTAAATTGGATTAATTAATGTAAAAATAATCTAATTACACTTTAAAACCAACTTAAAATGTAATTTAACAATATAAATGAATTAGATGAAAAATTAGTTTTGAATTAAAATTCAGTATTTTTCACTATTCATCTAAAGATGTAGTTTTTCAAAAAAATACAAAAAAAATCACCCAAAGTTAATATTGAAATTATAAATTCAAAAATGAAGTTTATTTTATAAAATTAAATTTCCAAAAGTGTATAAAATTAATTTTATTATTTTTTGACATGATGAAATAAAATTAAGTTCATTTGAGAAAATAGTATTCTTCAAATATATAAGGAATTTACCAAAAACATTATATGGTTTATCATCAATATGTTTTTTTATATAAAACCATTTTAAATAATTTTTAAAAATTAGTTATTACTATTAATATTTCTAAATTGAACCACTCTTTTATAACTATATAATTTAAATAATTATAATAATAAAATGCTGATTTGTAGAAACTCAGTGTTGCATGTAGCACAAGCTAAGTCAATGTTGTGTGTAGTGGAAGCTTAACTTCTTGTGGAGTATAACAAAAGTTTAACTTGGTGTAGCGTGAAATGTAATAAATCATAGAAATTAATTTATTAAAAAAAAGTTTCATAAAAACACAGAGTGTTACAGTACTGGAATGTTATTATATTCATATGAAAACATTATCAATTCCACTATAATCCATTCGAATGATTAAAATGTCACTGATTCAAATGTACAAACTACCATCCCCATGAACGACATAATTCATTTTTCATCATAAACTACATGAATATTTATAAGAATGTATTTAATGAATAAATATGGTATATAATACATAATTATAATTCTGGAAATATAAATAATTCTTTACCCTATGTTATTTCCACCCTTTGAAAAATGAAAACATCACCCTTGCATACTTGTGAATTACCTCTCCATGGATGACACACTTCATTTATCATCCCCACATTATGTGTATGGTTATAAAAATTATTTTATGAATATATATTACATAATTTAGTAATATATTTCTTGAATAATATTCTAGAAGGGTGAAACCAAAATCAATAATCATTATAAAGTAATCCATTAATATCGTTAAATTACCCAAAACAAGCTCATCACCGATTTCATCTTCATGAATCATGTCTAATAATCTCATGGAATGAAATTACAACTTAATAAATAATAAATGAACATATATTATAGTACCATAAATAATCTAGTAATGATGAACTTGGTATAAAAGTTTACATATCAATATCAAAATTAAAAATCATGTGTGAAGAAGTAAAAATCACAAACATCCAATGATGACAATAAAAAATTATCTAATAAATTTTTAATAAATGATAATAAATAAATATTATAAAATTTAGTTTATAAGTATAGTTTCCATAAAGAGTTGTTTAAGCTATTTATTTTTATTATAATGGGGGTTAATGAATATTCATGAGAGTTGAGAGTTAAGGTAAATATTTCCATATCAATTTATCCTTATTGAGGCATGTTTTTTATAGACCTATTATTATTTTATATTTACATACTTCCCCATTTTTATTATATTATTATTATTATTAGTTTTTATTTCATGTAATTCAAAATTATTTTCATGAATCCATCCATCAATTTTGATTGATTAAATTGTTAACAAACCCAGAAGGGTTTTCTCATATAAATTTTCCTTATTTGAGACATATTCCATATTCAACACTTATTTTATATTATGTATTGTATATAATAACCATGTATTTATTTATATCATAATTATATTGAAAATATATTTTATTTTCACACACATTTAAAATTTTCTCATTAAAATTATTTTGATTGAAAAATTTACAAATATTTAAGAGATTTTGTTAACTCAATTTATATTCATTTAGTTATGATAATTCTTCTTAAAGTTTACAATTATAAGTTGGGTAAAATATAACATATTATTTTATTATATTTTACATGATATCTTTTTTATAGGGATTTACATTTTCTCCTTTAAATAGGTTAATACCTTAATTTTTATTTAATTAAGAAATTATTTATTTATAGGAATGCAACATTGTTAAGATGAATCCTCATTCTTTTTAATGGTCGTTTCTACTCCATATCCATATTATTTATTTACAAAAATAATTTTATTTCTTATTTTTAAACCCATATATGTATTATGTCATGAGATCTTCTAATGTTTAATTATAGTTTTTCAAAATAATGTTTTATCATCTTTTTTATAACGTGATATTCAATAAAGGTATTTTTAAAATATTTAAAACTGTTTTATTTTAGGATCATATATTTTATATTTCACTCTACATTTCCTTTTGATAAAATTTATGTATTATTAAAGTCTCCATTAATTATTTTTTTTAAATTAAGAGGTTCTAAAAAATGTCACTTTAGAATTTCAAAAATGGTTTTTAAAAATGACTTATAACCTTTTATTTTAAGACATTATTAACTTTTTTTCTAAAAACTACTTTATAGTATCATTTACATTTTCCTCTATATCTCAAAATAATTAATTTCCATTGAAATTATTTTTCAAAAAATAACCTCTATATTATATATACAAATATTATTTTTGGTTATTATACATATGATATCAAATTAATGAATTCCTGATTTCTTCTTATGTGGTTTCTTTTGATGTGTTCCTAAAAGGATTTTTTATTTATGCAAATATATTGGGTTCTCCTTATATTATAATTGATATATTGGATTATTCCAATATCCATCTTATTTTTCTATATAGATTATGAAATATTATGGGGAATGTTTTTTGGAACCCATTTCTTTTTTACTGGTTAATTAAGTGATGTTTGAAAAATGAATGATTTTATGTTCTCATATAACACAAATGTATTGTTTTAATTTTGTAATGGGTGTGCCCAAAATTATATAAAACTCTAATTCATTTATTGAAGTTTAATATATCATGATATAATTATTGGAATAAGTTATCTATTCTTTCTCTACCATAGGATTTGAGAAGTGATGCATGGTCTACTATTTTATAGGAACCAAGAAGTGATTCCTGCTCCATTTTGTTATGTGAATCAAGAAGTGTTTCCTACTACACTATGTTATGTGAATCAGGTAGGGATGAATTATACAGTATTCTATGGGAATAATAATGTGATTTCTACTCCACTATGTTATTGTAATTGGGTAGTGATGCATTCTTTACTATGATATAGAATAAGGAAGTGATTTCTACTCCACTATGTTATAGAAATTAGGTAGTGATTCCTACTCCAGTATTTTATGAGAATCATGAAGTGATGCCTTATCCACTATGTTATGGGTATACATATGTGATGAATACTCCACTATACTATGGGAATCAATTAGTGGTTTTTATTCTACTATGTTATGAGAAATGAGTAGTGATTCCATCTCCACTATGTTATTATTTCCTTTTATTATGCTTATTTCATATTTTTGTATTATATGATTATATTATTGAATATACTATAGGTAGTCATTACATTCAAATTATCATTTATAAAATCATACTCACTATTAAATAGTGTCAAGTAGGTTCATTCCAAAGTGACAGTGGGTGATATGTTATAGAGGAATATTAAATATCATAAACTATAGAAAATAAGAACTTAATGTTGAAAGATATATGAAAAGTGTGTGTAAATTAATTATTAATTGAAAAATAAGTGTTATAGGAGTTATATCCAACCTAATTTACTGATAAATAACATGATTAAAATATAGGAATAAAATTACATTAAACTTATCTTAATGAAATGATGATGCCCATGAAAATATGCAATTGACAGGAAACATGAAAACAATGAAGTAATTCATTTAATTAACTATATTTAATTAAAAATTACCATTCAATTAGTGATATTATTAAATATATAAATATATTTCTATAGAAAAAAATCCAAATAATCTTAAATTTACTCCTTGTATTTTGATTATTTGAGTAAAATCAAGAATAATTTTTGAAATTAGAAAAATAATAAGAGTGAGTTGTAAAACTATTTTAGAAAACACAAACATAAATTAATTAAAAGAACTAATGAAAATAAAATCCCTCAAAAATTTATGTACTATACATGATCATATAATTAAATCTAACAGTATTAACACAAATAATTAATTATTTAAAGAAACATATAAATAAAAGTGATATATAAATTCTTATCCCTCAAGTCAAATCATATCTCACTCTACTTGATCTTCAATTATTTCACTCATTAAAACTCCGAATCACACTTCTAAATAAATCCTCATAATCTTGGATCTCTTATAAAACTCTATTGGTAGCTCTATTAGTTCATCTGTCTATATCTATTCATCTATGAATTAATAACCCATTAAATTATTATATCCTATTATTTTAATGAGTTCACCAACTTTAATTTTTATGACCTCATTTGGTGACTTCCAAAAGATATGGAAAATTACCCAAATTTTTTCATTGAATTTCCACTATAATAAAACTCTTTAATTAAATATGGTCATTATGTTAAATTTACTCCACTGTTATTTATGTCACATCACTAAGATTTTATTTAATACACTTGAAAATCATTCTTGAGTCATGATCACTTCATGAATTCACTGATATAGGCTCTAATACTTGCTTTAAATTGATCCTTGACTCCTAGTTCTCAAATTCATTCAACAATTAGCATTTGAAGCAAAAGAAAAATCATCCATCCACCTTCCTATCAACATTCATGATTTTTAATAGATTAATTTCATATATCTAGGATGGGCTTCATGTACACACGATTAATTCAAAAAGAGACCTCATTATTCTCGAAGGGGGTTGAACATTCATCTTCTTATGATGAAATTAGACAAATTCCTTACATTAATTAGAATATAATCATGAAATCATAGTATTAGGAGAATCATGGACCCTTACTTATATATCAATCTTTAAAAAATAAATGAATGCTAGTAGAAAATTTGTATTATAATGAAGAAACTTATCCAATAAAAGAAGAATCCTTAGAAACATGAATTATCTTTAGTGTAGTCTTTTCTCTTCACCTTCTATAAATCCTCATTAAGCTATGTGGGAAGTTGACTCTATCACCATTTGGATACATGGGAAGAGTAAAAATTTGGATATATATCATGATACTACTACTAAAAAAATAATGAAAAAACATTATGAAAAACATTCCCTTCAAATAATAAAATAAAATTTCAAACAGTTTGGAAAAAATAAAATTTTGGATTCAAAATATCATCCCACTATTGATATTAAAATTTAGAACATGTAATTTTAAATAACTACATACAATCATCCAAAACCTCAAATAATAATATAAAATATATTTCAATTAAATTTCAAACAATTAGACGAATAATTTTTTCTAAAAAATGTAAAGAAATTAAAATAAGAAAATTACAACATTTAGGCACACAAAATACCAAAATCCTTTCAAGAATTCTACGATTTACATTTTCAACCTATATTAGGGTTTTCATTTCCTAATCCATTTTGATTCATGTCTTATGTATTTAATTATAATTAAAAAAATTCATATTCAATTATTATTATACAACTTTCTCCTAAACTTTAAAAATAAATTTTTTTGAGGGTAAGAATAATTATCTACCCGATTATCCCATAAGGGAAAAAATATTAACCTCCTAAAATCGGAATCATAAACATTCATTTTGAGAAAAAAATTCACATTGTAAAAATTCTTCTGTGAATATTTAAAATAATAATTTTTTATTAAAAAATGGGGTTTTTTATGGGTTCTCAATGAATTAAATTTTAGATCAATTTAGACCCTTCCACTATAGTTAAAACCCAATAATAACCTCATTGTTTAATATCAAATTTGGAGACACTTAAGAATTCAATTTCAAATAGATTTAATAACTCTGAAGCTCAAGATCATTTTTAAAGGATCATAAGAAAGATAAAAAATTATTATTCCACACTACACAAAAAATCATATAAACCACAAGAAGTATATTGGACATAAAAAAGTAATTAAACACATAACAAAAAATATAGAAATGGTGCATGCTTTAAATTTTTTTTTCAATAATGATTTCTATAGAAAAACATAAAACAACAAGCACATGCACATTTTTTGCACACATAATAGAAAAAATAAGTAATGAAGAAAAGACTTAACAATGATTAAATAATGTAATAAAGAACTTGATAAATTTATTTTTATCAATTAGCAACAGTACCACACATGAAAAAAATAAGAGGCATTTAAAAAAATTAACACAATTAATCCCCTATAACAAAGAATCTTTATCCTTTTAATAAAACTTGACAAAAACTCCCTTTTGATAATTAAAATAGTACGCTAACTTGAAATGGAAACTCATATTAAAAGAAAAGAAAAGAAAAGAATGAGTTTCCAGAATTTTTAATAACAATAAAGAAAAAATCCCTTGAAATATTATGTAAGTTTCATCCAGATAGATCTAATAGTATCCCCTTTAAGAATTGAATAATAGTCGAAACACATTCTACATGATTAGTGTCCACCTATTCATACAGAATCATAAACTACCATGGCCAATCCTTATACACAACCACTCCATCAAAATCACACATTTGTGATACAAAAAATCTAATCTTGAACACTCAAGTAAAAATAATTAATATAATGAAATCAGAAATATGATCAAAATTTAATAACAAGAAATAAATGAATAATAAATAGTGGTAGTATAAGGTAGTAACCATTAAGAAAATTGAGTAGGAAAAGTATTGGAATTCAGAAAGAATATGGTTGGTTTTTATTGAAAAAAGAAACAAACAAAAGAAATAAAATGTTTATTAAATCATGTGTTTTATTCTATGCAGCACTAGGTTTATATACCTTAGTTGAAATCTCCTAGAAACTAACCATATTCACTAAGAGGATGTGTTTTACTATGTAGGAACCATCACATGGGTTTTCCCATGTATTTTTAAGTTAGGATTGAAATATTTGGGTTTATATATCTCTAGGCAAACCTTTTAAAACCCTTTTTAACTTCAATATACCCCTAGAGACACCCCCTAATATATATTAACACTATACTTACCTATTAGAGAAAATATTAAAAAATTTAAATTTTTTATGAATAAAAAGTACGGTAAAAGATAATCTTAGTGGTGTAACATGACCCTCATAGCTCCCCTCTACATGATCAACCATAAAATTCCCAAAAACAAAGGTGATCAAGGTTTTATTTTTAAATTTAAACTTGGAAACAAGTTTCTACATTATATTTTGAGATGATTTCAAACCATTAAAATTTTCAAAAGGTTTCAAATCCAATTTACTATATGGTTCAATGTTAATTATAGCACACAAAAGTGTTAATGATTAAATGGATTATTTTCATTCAAAAAATATTCAATCTTTAGTTTTATAAAAATGCGATTTTCTTCAGAAAAATCCTCAACTATTGAAAAATAATCAACAATCACATATTTAGGTAAATTAATACTAATAAGTTAAAAAAGTGAACGTTCAATCTTTTATTCAAGATCAAGTTCCCATATTTCATTCCCTAATATGAATACAGAAAAAATATGATTTTATAAATCAACTATAAGAAAGGAGAAATCCAATTTAGTTTGATCAAAAATAAAACATGAAAATTTCAGATTAAGGTCACTCCTCTGAAGTTGGTAAAAATTTGTTTACCATATATCATTTAATTCTAGGTTATTCTCATAATCAATGAGGGGAACGATAAAAAAAATGTTATTTCATAATTTTAAATTCAAAACGCACTCTATCTTCCACTTCATTAGAAACAAGTTCAATGGTTATGGGGTTATCCATTTTGAAACAATGAAGTTTAAATTGAAAATCAAATTTAAGATTTTAAAAAGTAGATAATTTTATTTTTATTGTTTCTTCTAAAGGTTCCCTAACTTATAGCTCATGTTTTTGTTCTATTAATTTAGAAAAAATATTTGATGAATTTTTAGATTTTAGGTACCCATTTTGAAGTTTCTCTCGAAACCAAGCTGCCATAGGTACAAAAATCCTAAATTAAACATGTTTAGGTAGAATTATAAAATGGTTTTATCTTATCTTAATTCTTCCTTTAAATATTGTTGGTTGTATTGATGAAGTTTTTTTCTTAATATATCATCAAAATCAAATTCTTGTTCACTATTTCTTTCTTATTATTAACTTTTCTAAAAATTTCCAATCTCATGTTAAAACAATTCATTTTATTCATTTATCAGTTTCAGTTGTTTCTCATTTTCATTAATTTCCTTATTTACCAATGTTTCAGTTTATATGATCTAAATTTTTGTATCATGGGTTTCTTAAATTTCATCAAACATAGAAATTATATTTAGTATTAATTGTTCTAGTTTAGAACTATCTTAAATTTCACGATCATTAATATCTTATGTTTATTTATTAAGAAAAGGTTATCAAGGATGGTTATAGACACACTACCAAGAAATGTGACCATAAAAACGACAATAATAAAAATAAAACTCATTATGTTGTTCCCATACCCAAAAATAGTCCATTTAAAATCATCGCACAACCAAAAGATACCATTTACAACAAAAAAATACAATGAAAATTATTAGTGAAATATGGCTAAACACACACTAAAATATTGTAGATTGTTGAATTTTAGCACAAATAGTGGGAAGAAATAAAAAAACATTTTACTATTTTTTAATGATTTTTTACAATGTTTTTATTTTTTTTAAACCCTGGGATACTCAATTTGCACCTTCCCCAGCAAAAAGCTAAAATCTTAATGGACCAAAGTTCTTCAGGGATATTAAATTTTCACTTACAATCTCTTTGAAGCGCCCCAAACCCAGAAGCCAGAAGCCAATGCATAACTTTATTACAATGGAATGATTATAAGGAATCAAATCCCAAAGGACTGATCAATTTATAATTTTTTGAAATTAATATTACATATTTGAAACCCATTTTACATTGGGGATATAAAATATTGCATAATTAAATTAAAATCTCAACATCCTTGAAACTCATTCAAAGGATTCCTCTTCATAGCCTTGGGAAATGAAACATAATAAGGGTAATCCCAAATTCTCATTAAGGGTTACTAAATGGAAAATATTCATGAATTGATAAGAATAATACATAAATAAATGTAAAAGAAACTATATACACTTTACATTTAGATAAATGGATATGGAAAAATCAATATGAAAAGGTAGATAAGTAAAACACATGACATTTATCAATAATATATGAATAAAATTCAACCAAGGATATTAAAACTATTTAAATAATCAAATTGAATAACAATAAATGAATTCATAATGAAGTATTGCATAATGATGGATATAAAAAACATACCATTGTGGTTTTTACTAAGAATCTAATACTATAATGGCTTCATGATAAGAATATAATACTATCAAGGCTTTATTATAATAATCTAATACTGTCAAGGATTCATGAAAAGAATCTAACACTGTTAACGTGAACACCATATATATAAATGGTATACGACCTAGGAAATAATTACACTCATGATAAATGTTATGGATATTTAATTGAAATGAAATTTTAAAAAAATTATTATAATAAAATTATTTTTTCAATATAAAGTTAATAACCACCAAAGAAAGTGATATTTTAAAGATAACGTTTACTACTTGGGTAATTTTCAAATCAAACCCCTTAGATGATATTATTATTATTGAAAAAAATGAATTATGATATTTAATGTTAAAGGGATATTATATTCACCACAAAAAATTTAATTGGTTCATAAATAATAAATAATTCTCAACAAAATTTAAATTAATATGAAAACCCATATTACTTGGTAACTTTTGAATTATAATCCCCATGAAAGAAATAACTTCAAATGAAACACTAAATAACACAAAGATAAAATTATTCACTATATAAAATACAATAGGGGAATTATGTACACCAAAAAAATAATTAAGTGGTGAAAAATATGTATACCTCATGGAATGAAAAGTGAGATGAGAATCCCTTACCTTGAGTCCGACATGTCACATGTGTCTTTATCTTCCTCTTTTCGAGTAAATACTTTTGGTTTGCACCAAAGGGATTCCTTATTTGTATTTTTTCTCAAATGGAGGAATCTAAGTTTAGATTAGGGATTTTTGGATCTTGTTTGGGAAGAGTTTGGTTGAGCCAATGTGGATTGATATGTGTGGGGAAGTAGAAGAGTGAATGTCTTTTTATAGTGGAGGAGGAGTGACATTCTGGTAAATACCAAAAGGTAAACACTATTGGGAGGTATCAATTTCTTAATGTGATTAAAAAATGGAAAAATAATGGATACAATAGTAATTGTGGTGGATACACACCCACACCACATAAAAATATAATAATTTTTATCTTTTTCCTTTAGTTTTTAAGTTTCATTATTTTCATCATTTTTGTTATTATTAAAGTAACTAGTTTTCTATCCTAAGTAATTTAACCATTAAGAATAAATTAAAATGAAATTTATTATACAATATATTCCCAATGAATCATAAAAATTGTATCTAATTTAAAAAATATAAATTCATTGTGTGTTGGAAATTAATTTTAAAACAAGCGCATGTAACGCATAAAAACACTGCTTTAACCCGAACCATGATAAAACTGTTTTTAATATCTATGGGTGAATATGTTAATTAAAGATATCATTTGGTCCCTGAATGGAAAATATTTTAAATTTAATAACATATATAAATCACTTATAAAAATTTAGGATTTTCATAATTTTAAATTATTTTATAAAATATCATTTATTGTAAAATACTATTAATGTCAATTTTGAAATTATTTATTTAATTTTAATATAAATATATCATAAAAATATTGTAATTAAAATATATTATGTTCACTAATTTGTAACATGATATATTCATCTAAAAAATAATCAAAAACAATAATTTATTAAATTTACTTCCCTTCTAATGTTTTTAGATTCATTTTATTCATTTAATTATTAACTAATTAATCCACACATTAGAGTTTGTTAAGCATTTAAGCTAACTAATTCAACTATAAAAATTATAGTTAAATTATCATGATAAAAAATCATTTAAATTTCAAAATAATGTTTATAACCAAAACTATTTAGCTTCTTCCATACTCTAAATCTTTATAAATATTAAAGCTATGGAAGGTTCCTTTTTTCCCTTTTCTTCACTTAACTGATTGTACAAGTCACATTCATGGAATAATATCCCAATAAATCATAAAATTATAAACAAGAGGGTATATGGTATAAATTTGGAATAAATGTTTTTTGGACAAGTTTCTAGTTCATTTTGGCCCTTATGTTTAAGGATTAATGCCTTATTAAACTTAATTTTACCTTAATTGCTTTAATTAATTTTAATTACTTTCACTAATATTTTCGGTCAAATAATAAGTTTCTGTTATTTTATTATAAATATTATATTTATTACAATCATATATGTATTTTTTTAAAATTCAATTCACATCAGTGGAATAATTAAGTTCAAAGCTAATCCCACAGACTTAGCAAGAAAGTGGAATTTTAAAGTGAAAATGTTAAAAAGTTCATTAAGTATTTATATCTAAATTTAATATAAAAATTATTACAATGAAATAAGTTGTATTAATATATATATATAATGGATTTATTTAGACTTTAAAACAATTTTAAAATATAAATTTACATTAATAATTCTTTAGACGAAAAATAATTTTTCAACTAAAATGCAATATTTTTAATTTTTCATCAAAAAATGAAACTTGTTAGAAAAATACCAAAAATTCACCCTCAGAAAATTTTGACATTATGAATTAAAAATTTAATTTTATTTTGACAAATAAAATTTATAAAAGTGTCAAAAATTATTTTTAAAATAGGTACACCATTAAAAGAGGGTAAAACTCGGTAATACATGTAACACAAGATAACTCAATTTTGTGTGTAACATAAGCTTAATATGGTGTTTTGTATAAATAAATATAGAAAAAAAATAAATTTTACACTAAAATGAAAATATTATAAAGTATTGTGGTGTTACAGTATCCCCATCTTAATTAAATAGCCTCCCTGTAATTTAAAATTGATATCGATAATCTAGGGTTTGATATTTGAAAATACTATTATTTTTAAAAACGCACATTATAAATAGGTTTAATACAAAATATTATTAAGAAGATGGAATGTAAAGTGATAAGGTCATAATAAAACTATGCTTTATAATTGAATAATTTTAGTGAAAACATAGAAATGGCAGAAAAATGAAACTATGAAGTTATGATGGAGAGTGATAAAGAACATGTTCAGCTAAAAGTTGATAACCACAAAGTCATAAACCAAAGTTATGAAAAAGGTAATTGATATTATCAAAATTGATGATAATAGGAATCTTTTATTTCAATACCATTTCCCTAGAATTGAGAGATTGTTTCACACTCTAATAATATATGCAAATATACATTTCTATAATATTTTCCTTTGATTATGCCTTGAACTATTTCAAATTCATGTCTTAGAACAAGATTCTTCATATAGTGAAGCAAAAAAATTAATCTCTAAAACCTCATTCAAAGTAAAAATTAAACCATTTCATAAATCATCAAATTTTTCAAATGGTTATGATCTAAAACTTTTATAAATAAGGTCATTTAACTTAAAAATAAACTTATTATTAATCCAAACAACAAGAAGTAGCTCTCTAATAATAGCATACCAAACATTTGAACACCCTCCTCATGTATTCTATTGAAACATGTAAATAACTTTAATTAATATAAAAACTTATTAGATTCATGAATTATTAATTATTACTTAATTAAGACAAATGTTATTAGAAATATTACTTAAAACCAAAAGTTTTGTAAACTCCATAAATAATGGCATAAACCACTTTTCTAACAAACCATTAATTCATTCCAAGGTAATCAGTATTATCTAATATAATTTATCCAAATAAATCATCTCCTTATTCCAGCATGATTATCTCAATATTAGGAACATATTAAGGGTTATCTTTCCCTTAACCACAAGTTTTACAAAAAGTTTAATTTTCCACCGAATAACATTTCTTAGTACCATTCAATATTTGATCTAAACTATTTAACGAAAATGTATTGATGTAAAATCCTCATATATTCCATAATTTTTATAAACGGTACATCATTAATAATATAATAAAATGATATAATTATTGAATCTAAACAAAAGAACATTATTATTTATTATTTGTATATGGTAGCATCATAATCTTGACCATGATATATTAGCCTCTTTTGTGGTATATTCCATTGAAACATAAGGCATTGATTTTTTTAGTGTCCCATCTCATTGCAGTTAAAACATTTTATAATAGGAACCATTTTCTTATCCATGCAACCACAAAAAAGTGTCATTTCTTTCCATAGTTGTAGAAAACTCCCATTCCATTTAAAAAAGTACCAAGATGATTATTTAAAAAATTATTACATGCAAAGAAAATACTTTTTTCCCTTCTTACCTTTATCCATATTTTTCCTATCTATCCACTGATTCTCATGCTTCCCTCCGAAGCCATAATACTAAGAGAATTAGTTCTCTGTCTCATTAGCACATGAAAGCATGTCCTCATATAATGAGAATGACTCAAAGACAATTTATCTCCACAATATTGTCTTAATACCATAAAATAAATGATCATTATTACTCTTTGGATCATTGGAATTGGTTAGGTTCACATTCCTTTAGGTTCCATTTATAAATGAAGAACTATACACAATTAGTTATTATCATGTATAACAACAAAAAAGTGAAATATATATCATAAATTGAAAATTTTAAGCGTAGATAACTGCATAATCATAAAAATTATTTCTTTGGGATGTTCTTCTATAATTATCCTCACAATCTATCATTGGAATATTTTCTCTAATCTATGTTTTCCTAAATATATTTTTCAAGGTTTCTACAAAACATCATCTAACACTACTATAGTTCCCTGACCCTTGGATCCTAGAGCTCGTGCATTACTTTAATACATTTTCATGATTACAAGGAATTAAATCTCAAAGGAAAAATCTGTTTATTATTTTTTCAAAACCAAATTACATAAATGAAACCAATTTTAAATTGGAGATAAATAATATTGCATAAAAATGTAAAATATAAGCATCTTTGAAACACATTCAAATGATTTATCTTCATAACATGAGTAAAGGAAACATAATATGGGTGATATAAAATTCTTAGCAAGGGTATGTACAGTGTAAGTAATCATGAATCAATATGGAAAGGTAAAAGAAATTAAATACACATTCCATTTAGACAATTGGATAAGGTATACTCAATATATAAAGATAGATAACTAAAACATGTTCCAGTTAATAAATAATATGATATGAAACTTAACCATGAATATTCTAACTAATTTAATAATCACATTGAATAACAATAACTGAATTCATAAAGAAGTAATTCATAATCATGGATATCTAAAACATACCATTGAGGCTTCGTGCCAAGAATATAATACTATCAAGGCTTCATCCCAAGAATCGAATACTGTAAAGGATTATTGCCAAGAATATAATATTATCAAGGCTTTATGATAAGAATATAATACTTTTAATGATTTATTCTAAGAATAGAATACTATAAATTATTCCTATTAAGAATATAATATTGTCAAGGCTTCATGCTAAGAATATAATACCGTCAAAGTGAAAACCATATGTAAAAATGTTATAAAGTTTACATGATAATCATACCCCTAATAAATGATATGGATATTTCAAATTAATGTAATTTACCCAAAAAATTATTAGAATAAAGTTATTATTTCAAGAGTAAGTTAACAATCACAAAGGAAAGAGAGATTTCAATGGAAACTTTTACCACTTGGATAATTTTAAAATCAAACCCCTCAGATGAGATAATTAAAAGTGAAACTCAAAATACTATGAAGAATTAATTAATGATGATATTAAATGTAAAATGGAAATTACATACACCACAGATAAATGAATCAGTGCATAAATAATAAATAAGTCTCAATGTGATTTAAATTGAAACAAAAACCCTTACGACTTGGTTACTTTTGAATTATAACCTCTTTTAAAGAAAGAACATCAAATGAAACACTAAATAGTAGTAAGATAAATTTATTAATGATATAATATAAAAAAGGTGTAGTATATACTTCATAAAAATAAATAAGTGGTGAAAATGGTGAATTCTTTTTTGAGAGAATTGTGAGACAAGAATCCATTACATTGAGTCTGACTTGTCATGTATGTCTTTATCTTCCTCTTTTTGGGTAAATCCTTTTAGTTTTCACCAAAGGTATTAATTGGTTGTATTTTTTCCCAAATTGAGGACTCAAGGGTTTTGGTATGGATGTTGGGATCTTATTTTGGTAAAGCTTGAACAAGCCAAAGTTGCTTTATAGGTGTGAGGAAGGGGAAGAGTGAATTTCAATTTATAGTGGAGGTGGAGTGGCATTATTGTAAATAACAAAAGGTAAACACTAATGGGTGTCTCCATTATATAATGTGCTTAAAAATGGAAAAATAATGTATTAAATGGTAATAATGGTTAATAATCACTCACAACACACAAAAAGAAAAGAATTTTTATCATTTTATTCCCTAGTATTTATGTTTAATTATTTTTATCATTTTAGTTTTTATTAAAGTAACTAGTTTTCTATAATAAGTAATTTAACTATTTATACTAAATTAAAGTGATATTTTTTAGATAATATAGACCTATTGAATTATAAATACTATATATAATTTAATAAATATAATTATTATATGTGTTGGAAATTAATTTTAAAAAAAGTGAATGTAATGCGCAAAAAACAGTACTTTAACATGGACCATGCTAAAAATGTTTTTACTTTCTATGGGTCAATATTTTAATTAGAAAAGATCATTTGGTCCATGAATGAAACATATTTTATACATAATAACACATAAAAATCACTAGTTAAAGGATAATATTTTTTTTAATTTTAAATCATTTAAGAAAATATCATTTATTATAAAATAACATTAATGTAAATTTTGAGATAATTTATTTAATGTTAATTATCAAGACCCTTCCTCGGGGCCCGTTCCGTGACTACCCCAAGCCCGCCTTCCATAGGCCAGGGGCTGGCGACTAGCACCAAAGGCGTATATTCCGATAAAAGGGAAAGCACTGCCTTTATATAAGTAAACAAACACAATAGAGTAAGCAAGCTGGAGTAAACACAAAGTAAACTGAGTACAAAAGCATGTGATAGAAAGTAAATGGTCCAGTATAAAAACCCAAATGAAAGTACAATACAATATAGAAATAAAGTACAATAGCTGAAAAGTAAAGCAGCAACCACCGAGTCATCCTCCGAGAATCCCACCTGAAGGGTGGGTACAGATAGTCTCGTTGGTACCTTGGTTCCTTCCATCCATTCCGTGTACGTCCCGCCAGGTGGTCCACCTCCGGATACCGTCCAGCTCCACAAGCCTCGTCCACGATCAGTGATGTCCGTCGTCTTCAACCAAAACAACGTAGTGCGGGCAAAGCCTGTGCATGGGTGAGATAACGATACTCAGTAGGGACCCCGAGACCCCCAAAGGTCTCCCTGAATCCACAACGGTTAAACCACAAAAGAACGATACAAACACGAAGTATGAAACAAATCTACTTAGGTATATGCCCATACATATACCTAAGTCATCAATCTCATTATGACTCTAACTTTCGAGCCTAAGCACAACCAGTCCACACAGGAAAAAAGTCAATCATACCAATGATAATGATTGAAAGTCAAGACTTAGCTCACACAGGTATACTTCTCACGAAGAGTGTGTAGAGATGATTAGATGTATCCTATAAATCATATCCTCTATCGAACCCATGTAGGACCCGAGTACAGAAGTCGTCGCTGCCGAACCCACGTAGGATCCAAGTACAGTAACCATTACTGCTGAACCCACGTAGGATCCAAGTACAGTCGTCATCACTGCCGAAACCATAGAGGATCCAAGTACAGTCTTCCTCTATATCGAAACCAAAGAGGATCCATGTACAGTCATCCTCGTCTTTGAACCAATGGAGGATCCCAGCACTGTATTCGTCGCAGTCGCAACCAGCTTTAGGGTTCCCACACACATCGTACTCGATTCCGGGAGGGTCCGCTCCTCGAGTAAAGAGGTAGATAAATCAACTATCACGAAGTCCATAGTTGATGTATCCCAAAATTCAATCTCATCAAAAGAAACTCAACGTGACAGACGGCGCATCAATCAGATGCCCGGTCTGAGAGATATTGGCTTTTTTCGTTCAAGGGGCTCGGTTGGAAATATGCTTGTTCCAAACCCAATCGTTTACCAAAGATGCCCAAAACTCACTTAGATTATCGCAAAAGGACCACCTCTTCAAAAGGGTCCTAGTGCCGTAGACGACACGTCGATCGGATGCACGGTCTTTAAGTTATTCAAGTTTATGTGAATAATGGGCCCTGACCATTTAGCCCCATGGGCCCATGGGGCTGGTTAACCTAGTTTCACGGGTCCGACCCGGTAGGGGTGTCGGACCGGTCCGAAGGAAAACATAGCTCGACCCAAAGGGCGCGACACAACTCGAAGTGGCGCTGCCCGACCCAAAGTGGCAGGGCACAGCCCGACCCGAAGTGGTGGGTCCCGGCTCGGCCCGGCCTAGCGGGGCCCGGCCCGACCCTGCCTAGCGCAGCCTGGCACGGTCTGGCGCGACCCAGATTGCAGGGCCCGAAGCCCGAGCAGTTCCGGGGGGGGGGGGGGGCTGTCCGAACTGGCGGCGCCACCATTCCCAAACCAGCCGTCTTAGCCGACCTGCCTTCTAGTGCACGTGGCTCGCACAACGGGCCACAATTTCTTCAGCACAACGCCCTCCTGGCGCCGCGGCCCCCCTTCACCCGGCCGGCCGACGGGCCGGCATGTTCTTCCACCGAAGTGGTCCGCCCTATGCGGGCCATGATTTCTGCAGTGCGGCGCCGTGGGGCACCGCAGTTCCCTCCTTCGGCCCTGAATCCTTCGTCGGTCAAGTGGACCGTGGTTGTGGGCCACAGTTCCTCCATGTGCGTCTAGCGCTCGGTTGCCACCTTTGTTCATTACTGCTTCCCGATTTCAGACAAGACAAGAAACGACAGAGGGTCTTCGGGCCATGTTTGTTTGTCCCGCGCCCTCCACGTAAGACGGTAAAAATCAGCCAAGATATTGACTCAAATACAACAAGATCTAAGGATTAATTTATTTTAAAAAAATTAAGCAAACCCTCTACCTCAACAATTGATGTCGAATGTCGGTGTCACAGAAGACGGTGTCGCGAGGTGAGGATTCGTAGACATCGTCAGAGAAGAGAATGGAAGGTGCGTTTTCGTTCTTCGTGGGACCAACATTCTTCATCGAAGGAGACATCATTCTTCGTCGGAGAACCAGTGTTCTTCCAAAACCTCAAGAGCTCTCCCAATACTCCTTAACACAACGAAATCCCTCCTCTAGTAAAATAATAGGCTAACCCTATTATTTTATTACACATTCCATTTAAAATTCAAAATTCGAATCACCACAATAATTAAACGCATTGGAAATTAATTAAAGGGAGGGAGAGGAAAGATCCTCATTAATTAAGTGCGTTGGAAATTAATTAAAAGGGAGGTAGTAGAAAGATCCTTATTAATTAAACACGTTGGCAATTTAAAAAGGGGGGTTTCCAATTTAATGAGGGGGGTTTAAGGAGTTAGAGGAAAATAGATGGTTGGGGCTTGTGTTGGCCCCAATTCTCTAACATCCACACTTGGGTAGTTAGGTGGTTGTGGGTCCCACCCTTAACTACCCATGGGAGGAATTAACCTCCTTAGGCACATAAAATTATTCTTACAATTTTATTTATCTTTTTTTAAATAAACCACCAATTATAACTTCAAACTTGTATAAAAAGCAACTGCGGTAAATGTTCCCTTAAGAAATTATCGGCGCTGCGATTTCATCGGTGCCCTTAGATTTCAATTTCGTGCACCGGTTCAAAAGATAGAAAAACCCTCTAGTTCATTCACAAAACATACCTGGGCTAAACTTCAGAAATTGATTCCGGGCACACCAGGCTTCAGAATCAAGTTCTGTCAGATGCCACAAACTCATAAAATTCCAAAGTATTTAAGAAAAAAAATTCCCTTGAAATATCTGGGTGTTTACATTAATTTAAAGATATCATAATTTTTTTGTAAATAAAATATATTAATTTAACGGCTATTTAAAATGATATATTCACCTAAAAAATAATGGAAGACAATAATTCATTAAACTTACTTCCCTTATAATGTTTTTTATCATCATTTATTTCATTTAATTATTAACTAAATAATCCACAAGTTAGTGTTTGTTAAGAATTTAATGTAACTAATTCTTCTATAAAAACCATAGTTAAATTTTCATGTTAAAAAAAATAATTTAAATTTTGAAATAATGTTTATAACCAAAACCATGCTTCTTCTTCCACACTCCAATTCTTTATAAATGTTAAAGGTTTGGAAGTTTTATTTTTTTATTTTTATTTAATTAACTTATTATGTTGATCTATTTCATGGAATAATATCCCACTAACTCATTAAATTAAAAAAGAGGGTATATGGTCGAAATATTGGATGAAAATGGATTTTATACAAGTGTATAGTTCATTTTGGACCTTAAGTATAAGGTTTAGTCCCTCGTTAAGGGTAATTTTTCCTTAATAACTATAATTAATTTTAATTACAATCACTAATATTATTGGTTAAAAAATAATTTTATATTATTAGTATATAAATATTAATCTTATTATAGTATTATCTGTCTATTTTTTCAAATCCAAATCACTTAAGTACAAAAATTAATATTAAATCTAATCCCACATATGTGGTGAGAAAACAAGTTTTTAAAGTGAAAATGTTCAAAAGTTCTTTATGTATTTATATATAAAATAAATATAAAAATGATACCAAAGACTTACATTGGATTAATATATATATATATATATATATATATATAATTTATTTATTTTGACTTTAAAAAAATTTTAAAAATAATTTATCATTAGAAATTATTTAGACGAAGATACAAATTTCAACTAAAATGTTGTATTTTCCACAATTCATCAAAAAATGAAACTTCTCAGAAAAATACTAAAAATTCACCCTAAGGTAATATTTACATTAATAATTCAAGAATGATGTTTATTTTTACAAATAAAATTTTTATAAGTGTAATGATTTTGTTTTAAAATGTTTTCCCCATTAGAAGATGGTAAAACTAGGTCTTGCGCGTAACAAAAGATAAATTAGTGTTGTGCATAGAATAAACTTAACATGGTGTTTCATACAAATAAATTTAGAAAAAAATAAAAACTAATATAAAATTAAAATATTGTATAGTATTGGGGTGTTACACTCTTACTCACTTCTAGATAGTGGGAAGTAAGTTCGGTCTATTAGGAAGGCAGCAGAGATGTTCTAAATAATTATTAAATGTACTAAACTAATGAAAAAAAGAACTAGATGGTGAAATATGGGTGAATAGTGTGATAAATGAAATATAAAGTGAAAAAAATTATTAATGGAGTTAGTGATATCACTAGTTAATGAGCATAGGTATGTTTAAAAGATAAGAGTAAAATTATTTTAAACTCTTATCTATAAAATGATGATGGTCATGATAAGTTTAAATAAATAGAACTAGAAAACCTATAAGTAATTAACCTATTGAACTTTCAATCATCAGTGAATGATCACTCAACTATTCCCAAGGTTAATTTTTTTGATTTATTAATATAGGAATATATTTTTTAACCTTATTAATGTTACTATTATTTTTCTGATTCTTCAAGAAAAATCAAGAAAAAGTTTGAAAGGAAGAAGGAAAAGAAGAGTGTGTTTTAAAAATTAAGAAGAAGTAAAAACAAACATGAATTGATTAACCAAAATAATCCAAATATAATATATCTTGAAATTATGTATTATGAATGTTCACATAATTAAAACACATGATAAAAAAATATTCAAATAAAGATAAAGAAAAGTGAGGTAGAAATTGTTCTCTCTCTAGTAAAAGTCCATCAAACTCCGCTCAATCATAAATTTTATCACTCATTATAACTCTAGATGACACTTCTAAAAAAATACAGATACTTTTGGCTCTCTGCTAGAGATTACGTGTTATTTATTTTAGTTCATCTATCGAGATCTGTCTGTCTCTGAATGAATTCTCCTGAAATTTTTTTCTAGCATCTAATTTTAAAGACTTCACCATATTATTTTTCACTTTGTAATTTGGTGAAATATAAAAGAGAGTGATAATTCCAAAAATTCTTGTCACAATGTTTTTAATATAATAAAACTATCTAAACAAATCTACTCACTATATTAAATCTCTCCAACTTTCATTTATGTCACAACACTAAGATTATCTTTAATAAATCTAACCATTATCCTTGAGTTGATATCACTTCATCCATTATTCGATACAATATCTTATACTTGCTTAAAATATATCCCTAAATCATAGTTCTTGAATTAAATCCTTAATCATAATTTGAAGTAAAATACAAATCACTCAGCCACCATCATGTAAACACTCAAGTTCTTCAACAACTCAAGTACCCACATCAGGGATCAAATTCATGGAATCACAAATCCTTCAACAAGTGGAATAATTATTCTCCATGGTGGTTTGACCAAATATTTTCTTTCGATTAAATTTCAAAAAACACCTTTATGAATTCAAATATAAGCATTAAATCATAGAATTACGATCATTAGATCCCCTTTATTTCATATAAAACCTAAATAGAAAATGCATTCCAGTATAGAATATTTATTATAACAAAAATACTCATACAACAAAGGAGAAATCCTCAAAAACATGAATCAGCTTCAGTGTGATCATTGTTATTCGTCTACCACAAATTCTCATTCCTAGTATCATAAATTGAATTAAATTTCAAATGAACTTGACCTCAACATACCTAGTTTTGGTCAATGAGGTTGAATTAATCTCAATATCCATTCAAAATTAACTACTCGATCAATAGTTGATATTCATTTGTCTTCACCAGTTTCATAGGTGTGGCATGTGATCTTCTGTTATACTCGCAATTTCATTGATCGAGATTAATCCCCAAGACAAACATCAGTCTCAATTTTTCCCATTCAATAAAACATGACCATAATGAATCTTATGGTCATCAGTAATTTTTCACTTCCATGTATATTCAGGTTTGTGATAATTGGGTACATGATTGATTTGAAAAATTATTCTATTTGTTTGGATGAAAAATTTGGATATGTGGGGATTGGTAGAAAGTTGGGTATGAGATTTGGGATGGAATTAGATACATAGCATTTTGGCTATTTGATACTACTGCATATTGAAAATTAGATACACGAGAAATCGACTTTGTGGCCATTTGGATATACGGGAAGAGGAAAAATTTGTCTATGTAGCACACTTCTACAACAAATATAACAAATGGAAAAACATAATGAAAAAACATTCCATTAAAATAATAAAATAAAATGTTAATTTTTTTGAAAAATAATGTTTTAGAATAAAAATATCATCTATCTAGTGATGTTAATATTTAAAACATGGAATTTTAACTAATTAAATACAATCATTTAAAACATCAAATACTCATGAAAAGTATATTTCAATTAGAGTTCAGAAAATTGGCTGAATCTTTTGTTCTCAAAATCTATGAAAATTACAGTAAGAACATAACTACATTTAAATACAAAAAAACCCATTAATAATTGAATGATTTTCATTTTCAAAACAGAATGATGATTTTCCACCAATCGACCATTAATAATTCATTTTTTAATTTAAACATAGTAAAATCCCCAAAAATTGATGTGGAAAAATTTAATGAAGAAAATCATATCAGTTATACTCCATGTGTCATTATTATTTTATCATGATTCCATACTCTAATTCCATGTTATATGTTTGGTCATTTTGTGGTTATATGTTCTTATATATTTACTTGTGAATAACTATTATTTTTCATTTTCTTTTAATTATAAACTTCTCCCATGATAATGTTTTCACATATTCTTATGCTCTAACCATTAATGACCCATTGATTTGTTTTTCCTTTATTGATTATTTGATCTTACCCATTTTTTATGTATTCCATTCAATATGATTTTAAGATGAGTATAACCTAGGATATGTCTTGAAGGGGATCTAGTGTGGTGAAATTATGGAGAAATGTTCACAATAATATTTTTATATAGCTAATCTATAAAGACACTAAACCTATGAATTCTTATATTGTATAATTATTTTGAGATTTAATGCTTAAATTATTGAAATATATTTAGGTTTATCTTCAGCTATATCACTTGGAATTGAAGCTAGTTGTAAAGTATGTGTTTTTAGTAGCAGATCAAGGAGTTTCATTCCAGGGTGCCTTAGTTTATATTATATCTATATTTAGTCATATGTTTGGGATTATGACTATAAAAAATTATTGAAAAGATCTAATGATATGTATAAATATGTGAAAAAACATATGATTTTGTAAAAGTGTTGTGCGTCTTATTTCTTAGTAATGATGTCCCTTCCAGGATACAAACAAGTCGATAATCGCTCTGTCATAGATGCACCAAGGGGTAATATCCTAGAAAAATGTTGGTTAAATATTAACTTGATCTTTACTTAGTGAATGAAAGTGGGACTAACTACACACTTTGATTGACACTCCTAAAGGATATTATTTTGTCGATTAAAATGCTATTTATTATCCATTATGAAGTATTTAAATGGAATTTGACTATGTAAAATATATCTAGTTAGGTTATAGAAACTAATAGGTAAATTACATAGAAAAACATAGGTTAAAATGAGGAAGTTATAGGTTGATATAATTATATATGAAGAACCCAAGTGATTTATTGATGTTGTGATGAAGTTGAATTTGTTGTTAATATGTGTTGAAGATAAAAATTCAATTTTTTTAATTATGTTGACTAAAGATATGTTCTTAATTCCAAAGGCATGTGCTATTTTCATTAAGAGAATTCACATTTTTTTATATAAATAATGAAGTGATTATGATTTGATATTTAATAGTTTGGGAATTTATTATTTAAATCCAATATAAAATATATAAGATTTGATATGAAGCTATGTATTTTGGCTTAGAATTTTTATGAGTATTTTGAGAACTCTTTTTATGAGAGATTACTAATAAATGAGCTATACATAGATAACTAAGGACCCACATCAACTCCACAGGTTGGGCTTAGCTCTACCATATGGGAGACATGTTATGTTGGCCAACCATGGTGGTGGACGAGTATGAGGGTATGTAAGTGCCCATAAGGAGAACATGGGAGAGCTTCACATGTGTAAAAGGCACACATGTGATTTCTTGGGTGGATCCTGTAATGGGGTAGGATGACCCATGATGGGTGTGTGTGAATGTGTGTCTAGGTACTGACCTCAGTAATGACTCAAGAACTGTATAGTGAAGGTTATATTATTAGGTTTTGGAAGTCAAAAAAAAAAGTGATGTTGCATTTTAGGAGCACAACCTACTGTTCCTCTATTTAAAAAATTTTATTTAAAAAGGGAATATACAATGAGATTGATCCATTCCATACGATCAATGATGGGATAATATTTAATTTTTATCCTTTCTTGAGGTATTTTATGAACTAAATGTAATGACCTAAGAATTTTACACATATTATTACATTTTTTCTAAATATAAATATACATTATTACAACACAAGGACCGTAAATAACAAATTTCATTGGAAGACTAGGTTTATAATATATTAAAGTGTGACTAAAAATAAAACTTTATATTTAATTCTATATAACAAGATAATAAATTCTTTAGAGATATTAAATTTTGTGGGATAACCTGGGAAATACATAGACATAATGGTTGAGATAAAAATCCCAGTAAGGGAATAAACATGATAAGGAAACATAAAATGTTATTCAAAATTATAACGTGATATCATAAAGAGAAGGATCATTAGTAATCACTTGGAATCATAATATAAAGAACATTGTTTCATAATATCATGATAGTAATGAAATGTTTTAACAAATACAAAGCATAACATAAACACGAGTCAAGGATCACTACCTAGACAAAATCAAATAGAAGAAAAAATCGTATATTGGTTTAGGTTTACTCCAAAATCCCACACATGACACCTCATGAAACTAAAGATTTACCAAATTCATTGGACCACTATCTGGCCACACCCTTCATAACATGTTTATGATCTATTTTTTCAATATAATCAAAATAAATCATAAGTAACAACAAAATAATTAACCATTAAAAACCGGATTTATAATCCTTCTTCATATCGTAATCAAAGGAAATTTCATAATGAAGTCATTTTATAAATGATCATAAGTCATGTATTTCCCCATCAAATGACATAAAGATAAACTAGGAATATATATGAGAGAGAAATATAAATAATTTAGAAGTAATCCACAAAAATTATGATTTTGTTCATTGATGAAAATAATTTTTTACAAATATTTAAATAATTCTTTATGAAAATAAAATTTTCTCTTCTAGTAACATCAAAAGATATCAT
The DNA here is from genome assembly GCA_963277665.1 of Viscum album. NCBI lineage: Eukaryota > Viridiplantae > Streptophyta > Magnoliopsida > Santalales > Viscaceae > Viscum > Viscum album. The sequence goes on along the minus strand of OY728139.1, from coordinate 1,229,940,280 downwards.
ATTAGATGGAAAACTATTTTTAAATATCACTTTGAACATTTCTTGAGGAAAATATCCTTTCTATTTTGAAAACACTTATTTAAAATATAGTTTTTTCCATTTTTTCCAAACATTAAATAAAATATTGTTTTTGAAATTATACATTGACAATTTTAAAAGAATATTTATAAAATTGAGTGGTCATGATGGAATAAGAGTTTCATTATTTCCAAATAAGTCAAAAAACAAATATTCCATTCACATTTTTATAAGAAAAGTCAAAAACTACATTTTTTAAAAAATGATTGGAATATTCACATTAGAAACATTTTCTAAAATAAAATTAAGGTTAAAAATTTCAATAAAAAATAATAGTAAAAATTTTATGAATTATGTTTAGAAAAAATGGATTTAGTAGAAAAAATATTTTCATCCATAGAGAGAAATGAAGTTAGATTTTATTAAAATAATTTTCTCAATTATTTTAAGTAATAAAGAGAGAAAAATGGAACTATTACATGAAATATTAATGAATAACCATAGGACAATAAAATTAAAGGGTTTTACTAGATAACAATCAAATAATTTCCTTTAACAGAAATTTAAGCATAACTAATCCTGATTAAAATGAGATTGAAACATAAGCCCTTACCCGTTGGATAATTTTCGAATCATAACTTCCCATAAATAAAGTAGATGAATTGTATCTTAAAAAATCATAATGAATTAAGTATTAAAGATATAATATGTAAATTCATATTATATAAACATTCAAAATAAATTATGTGCATGAAAGAACATTTGTCTCAAAGAAGGAAGTTTGACATGAAGCTCTTACAAAGATTGTATCATCGAGGTAAGAGTTAATAAATGTGGAAATTATGTGTAAAACATGTATATAAAAATGTTTAAATACAAAACAAATCAACAAAAATTCATTTCAAACACAATTTTGGCATAATATTATCAAGGAGGTAGTCATATAATCCAATGAATGAAAATTGAGTTAAGAAACCCCTACTTTACATATACCTTTAGCTAGGTACTCTTTAACCTCATGTATAGAGTTTATAAACATGTTATTAAATTATAACATGAAAATATTAATATTTATAATATCATATATGATCCTTTTATAATATCTTATAACCAATTTTTCAATAATCATTCATTATCACTATTGTTTCGGGTGTTAACTATCTTGTTTTCTCATGCATGTTTTGTCATGAAAGTTATAGATCACAAAAAAATAGGATATGGGTACATCATATACAGAATTATATTAATGTTATAAATATATATTTTTCATTATATAAATAATTAGAATCATTATTTAATTTTGAACATGTATAATGAATCACATCGCTTTGTGGAGACGGTAAGTCGTACGTATGCATGAGCGACGTTAACATTTATTAAATGAATGATAAGGTAAGAAAGTATGTGATAAATTTATCTTCCATAATAATAAATATTTCATTAATATCATATATAAACATAAAACTAATCCTTATTACCTTATATTCATATCATAAATAAAAAATTAATCACACCGATTCAAGAGGTGTTAGTCTGCCGTACACACGAGCGATGTTATCGTATTATTTATAGAATAGAATGTAAGAAGGTTAATATGATATTATAACTACATAAGTATAATTATAACATATATATCATATAAAACATTATATACATCATTATATCAAATCCTAAGAAGTGATTATGGAAAACGAATTACGTTGGTTCGTGATGGGATAGTTCGTCTTACACACGATCAACGATTTCATTTCTAATTTGAGTGAGAAGGGGATGATTCTAGGTCATAAACATAACATAAAAAATATAATTATATATAATATAATATGGTTATTATATCATCATGGTCTAATAAAATTTTGATTAGGTGGAGGAAGAAATAAAATAAAACCCTCAGTTAAGGACATTACCAAATCTTTTGAAAATTTCTTTTTGTTTACCCCAAAAACCATTCTAGGTCAGTTTTTTGAAAAAAAGGATTATATGATGAGGGTAGAAAAGTTATTTTTTTAGGTATTGGTGGATACTAATTGTTTTATATGTGTGTAAAATAGAGGATCTGGCCTTTTATAAGTGGGAGAGAGGACACACTTGGTATTTTTGAAAAGAAATAGTTATACCCACGCTTCCATAATGAAAAAGGCTCCAAAATGTACCATTTTATATACCTAGAATAGATAATATATATATATAACTAGAAATAGTAATTACAAAAGTTTTGAATCATTTTTAAACCTCATATTTTAATTTTAACACCTCAGTAAACCCATTTTTACCTTAACTACGGTAAATAATTTTTACCATTTTTACTATTCCTTGTGGTAAAAAATTAGTTGAACTAATTAGATAATAAATATTATTCTGATTAAAAATATGGAATCCATTTTTAAAAATTCATCTCACATAATTATCATAATTTAATTTAGAATAAAATCCACTGCAATGTTGAAGAAATGTTTTTCCAAAAGAAAAACTTTCAAAAGTCTTAAAAGCCTGTATATCAATCTTCAATATGAAATCGATTGAAATAAACTAATTCAGATTAATAAATATAGAATTTAACAAATTTTAATTTTAAAAACACATTAAAATAAAAAGGTTCTTGTAAATTGTTTAAATGAAAATGTGGTTTTTAATTAAAATCAATATTTTTACTATTCATCGAAAATGAAACTTTTTAGAAAAAATCCTAAAACATCACCTTAATATAATTTTGATATGTTGATTTAGAAAATGAAGTTAAATTTATAAAATATTTTTTCTAAAATTGGTAGTAATTAATTTTAAATTATATATGAAAAGTGCAACTAACTACCTTTTAGAAAAATATAGCTTTTTAGAAAATATTATTTTTTCTATTAAATAATTCTTATTTTATTTCCAATAAATTTATAATCATTGATTTTTTTATAAATTTATAAACCATATAAGTTTAAAAATTTATTAAGTTCTACTTATACCCTCCAGTACAATAGTTTGGTTGTTACGATTCATTTAGATTCAAGGTTGTGTATTCCAAAATCTATCAAAGAGAATAAATTTATTTGGAAATAAACATATCTAAAAGTATTAGGGTGTTACATTCTCTTCTAAGCATGATTAATCATGTCATTTATGAAATCAAATATGATATTACTCTTCTAAAATCTAAGGGCATTACATTCCACCCCTTTAAAATAATTACATCCACATAATTTAATCTTGATCTCAAAAATCAAGGGTTTAAACATTTCTTTGTGGAAAAACCACATTGTAAAAAGGGTTAATAAAAATTTATCTTAAAAATTGGGAAAGGTAAATAAGAAAGTTATAACATAACTAGGTTTCCACATAAGACAAAATTGGTGACAAGTGAAGACATAAACATGGAAGAAAAAAAGTAAATAATTATAGGGAGTGATAGATATATTTGATCACAAGTACGTGAATGATCAATGAACAGTTAAAGAGCTCAAAACCGTAAATATATGACTATTTAGAATATCATTTTATTCAACAGATATGAAGTAAATATGGTAAATGTTTTATTTAAAGATCCTTTTCCTAAAGTTGAGATGTTATTTTACTATCCATGAATATAAAGAAATATAATTACTTAATATATTTATATTTCTTAAAAAAAATTTCATCTTTTTTGTGCTTCAATAGGTTTCCACATCATATTTTACTCCAAGAGATAAATAGATAAAAAATAATTTTTTATTATTTGAGCACAAAAATTAACATTTAATGGATCATAAGATCTATAAATGTGTAACAAGGTATTCCTCACATCATTCTTAAAACTAAAAAAGTTTGGAAAAAGTAAGTTAATATCAAAAATGAATATGAATCTATTAATATCCAAATTTCAACAATGAATAAAAATGTTTAATGTAGACAATTATTTAAATAAATGAACCTATATCCCAAATAATATCAATAAAATTAACAAAAATAAGGGATTTAACCTCAAATGTTATATTATACCCTTTCAACTTACATATCAAAAACATAATAAACTTCTTCCCAAAAAATTCATTATATTAAACCAAAAGGTTATATATAATTCAACAAATAAATTGTATCCCAAAAAATAATTAGTCACCCAAAAATCAAATGAATTGATCCGATAATATGTTTCTTAAAATCAAATTAATATTTAACCTTTAAAACATCAAAGTAAAAACAATTTTACACTAACCAGTATGTCACGTAGGCCAGTGGTAGGTGTTGCACACTTATGGATTTTATTTTTTCTAAAAACTATGAAAAAAATTATATGATTATCATATTCTTAATTCTAAAAGATCTTATAACATTCTCTTGAATATTATGATAATATTAAAAAACTACATTAGTCATAAAAACAATTTTTTATCCATTAAGGTTCTCTACACAACTCATTAATTTCCACAAAATAAATTAATTACGTCAACATTAAGAACATCTCTATGATGAGAATTCCCTAAATTATATATTTTTTCTATAGAGTATAAAATTTCTATTAAATCACCTTACTAGGTCATTATTAACATTCTAAATATTATTCAAAATCCTTAACACAAAACTTCTATAGAGAAATCCTTATATATATATATTTCATGATTCACATAATTTTTTGAATTCTAGTACATAAAAATTTCAATCATTACACTTAATTCATAAACCATTAAATAAGCTTCATAATCTTATTCCTTAGTACCTCCTTAATTTTATATGTCATTTAAAGTATCTTTATAAAAAAACCCTTTAATCATATAACCTTATTGATCATCATCTTGAGATTTCCTCCCAGAACAACAATTTAGATAATAAAAATTATTTACACATTTAAAACATTAAACCATTGATGATGCATTAGGGAAATCATTATTCTCATCCATTTAATGAACTGTACTTTTACTTTTTCCTCAGAAATTACATACTTTTTACCCTTTTTCTCTATATATAAAACATCTTCTCATTCCTTTGAGACATTCCCTTAAGCACTTCTTCTTGTATTCCTAATATATAAGAAACTGAATTTTATCTCCTTCATGGTCTCCACAACCAAAACTATCACTGAAATCTATCATTCTCATACCTGGAGAGCCAAAGAGTTGGTTAAGGTGAATGTTTTTAATCATATATCATGATAACTGATACGAATAATCATAATATCCTTTACTGCAGTCATCATCCCATTAGGTTTCTTATTAACGCATTGTGTATCAAATTCAATGTTAACTAAGATCCTTCTGGTTCCTGCTATTTTATAAAATCCAAAAGCATAGCTTGAGAAAGAATAATCATAGTGGAAAACTACACAATCATGAAAAATCATATATAGGATTTATAAATCCTGAAACCATAGGATTATCCTAGGTTATTCATGGTTATCATCTATTTAATTCCGTAATGAAAATTCATAAAGAGTTTGTGAATTTCCAAAGCATATCCTCTATAATTATTAAACTAGGTGCATAGTATGGTCCATTATCGTATACCAGTTAATGCTCAAGTCAATCTTTAGATACCTGTTTTTGGAGTAACTACCCCCAGGTACAACGATGCTAGAACCACATCCACTTCTAGTGTAACATCCCAAGTAAATAAAGAATATGAAATTTTCATATATATTAATATTTTTAAATAAAATTTTAATATTACTTTAAAGGGAATGCTATGTTCGACAACGTACCCAATACGCAACAACGAGTTTCTTTGAAATCTTACGTTAAACACTAATAATATAATAATAATAATATTTTAAATGGGAGTTAACACCTAGCCGTTGTAATGGCGGTAATGAACCTAACTAACTAAAAAATGATTACATATGTTTGTTAAATATTTTTACATTTTTTAAATAAAATTTAGAGACTTAAAATGTGAATGAATCCAATTTTAAGCATAAATATTCAAATATTCTTTAAAAGGTCGATTAACAGCCTTTTGATAGAGAACCCTTTTTAAAACTAATTTTTTCAATTTTATATGTTATATTTGGCAAAATAAAATCCTTTTTTAGAATAGGGACATCAAAATTTACTTTGTGTAAATTTTTGTTACTATTTCGATAAAGTTCATTTTTAAGGAATAATGAAAATGTTGTATTTTAATTCAAAACCACTTTTTAATATAATTGATTTTTATGGAGATATTATCTTTTTATTTGGGTTTAAAGTTTAGTTAAAATATATTTTTTCCATTTAATCCATTGGTGGTCATTGGAATTAATCTCACTCTGAAATTGGACATAAACAAGTGTCAATCTTTTGATAGATATTGTTTCTTAAAAACACGCTATTTGTTTTGACAGCGGGAAATAATTATAAAATTAATTAATGAAACTTCTATGTTTTTAATTTGGTAAAATTGAAATTATTTTTGATTTTGGAATACCAAATTCAATTTGGATAAATTTTTGGTATTTTTCTGACAAATGTTCATTTTTAATAAATAGTGAAAAATACTGCATTTTACTTCACAATTGCTTTTTCATCTAATTTAATTATATAGTTAGATAGTAATTCTAATTAGTTTTAAAGTTTAATTGAATTATGTTTTTATCAATTAATGCAATTTTGTTCATTTTAAGTAATTTTACTTTTCAATTGGATGTAAAAACAAGTCAATCTTTTGAAACATTTTACTTCTTAAAAAACCCATCTTTGGTTTTGACAATGAGAATTATTTTTAAATTAATTACTGAAATTTTTTTGTTTGGAATTTGGTAAAATGGATTCAATATTTGGAATCTTAAGGTCCAAATTATTTAATTAAGGCTCTTTTGTTTTTGGACATTATAAATAGTAACGACGACAATTATCTTTAATTATCATGATTAATTAGTAATAAGGTAGTTAAGGGTAATAAAATAATATCATAATAATATAAAATTACCCAAAAATGTATCCAAATCCTCTTTGTTGTTTCATGGAAGACCATGTAATGCCTTGAGGAAACTTAGGGACCCCATGGAATCACGTTTGTGTGACAGTGACCTTTTATCATATTATTTTTAAAGAAAGGAAAATATAACCAAACTATGTAACACCAAAGTAAAACAATTTTAATATTGTTTAAATAAATGATCTCTTACACTATAAATAGTCATTATAAATCTAAAAATATTTCCTACATCATGGTATTTTTTTTATAATTTTTATACATTAAATAAAAAAAATTATTTATGACACCGTGATGATGCAGTGATTACCTCATTAATGAACGATTTAAATAAAATGAAAATATAAGGTAACATATATGACTTAAACTTGTAGAAAAACTATTTAATGGGTGAATTTAGAACCCTTATAACCTTATATACAAAATATATCACTATGGGACTTCTAAAATCTGAAAACAATTTTATAATAAAGTAACATTTCAAGACTTTCCAAAAGTGACCCTCCTCCCTCTTATAAATGGCCCCCACATCTACCCCCTTACCCACACCTCTCAAGACTCTGTATCATCCAAAATCTACTCATATTATCTCTCTACATCCATATCTTACTCCTAGAAGCCTCACATTGGGCAGAAGTCTTTTCAAGGAAGCCTTTGTCTAAAATCAAAAAGAGTTACCCGATTTAGAGGTAATATCTTCTCTCGAGTTTCTTTATTTTATTTTCCTTCTTCACTCACCAATACCATCTTATTATTTTACCCCATAATAAAAAAATTATCATCAATATACTAGTATTTTTTTATGATAAGGATTCTACCTACACTCACACACACCTCCATCTAATGGTTAAAGAACATACTTTTTCTGTGGGTGGTGAATTACTTCCTCACGAAACGATGATTGTTAAATATTCTTTTAACACCATTAATGGTGGCCATTATGATGGAACTATATTTATATATGATATATATTATATTTATGTCCTCTATATGATACTTTATTTTATATTTAAAACATACCTTTATGCTTTTCATGTTCTGCAAATGCGATAATTTCATACGAGGAAGTGTGGACTACCGCCCCCTCAAGTGATGTGACTCGTTCATGCCAAACATGGAATTTATAAAGAATGTATTTAATGAAATTATTTTACCTATATAAAATATATATTATACTGTAATTATAATATATCTATGTCTAATTTAGTTTTAAAGTCGATTAATATGACAAAAAATGAAAGTAGTGTTCATGCATACATACGGCTTACCATCTCCATGAACGATACATTTCATTTATTATCTCAAAAAATTATGGAATATTATTAAATACATATATACTGAATATATGATATTAAATCATGAACACCATTCCAGATATGATGTACTTATAACTACATGGAAAATTCTCTTCAAACAAGTTCATTGTTGACTCATGTACCGAACATCGACAAAACGTATGATATGAACTCGCATAATTAACTAATTATTATAACATGATAATATGTGATATTAATTGAATAATAAACTTTAATGTAAGTCCTTAAGAAATTATAAATTGACCAAAGTTTATTATTCAGAAATTTAAAGAAACGAACAAGACAATTCGGACTTGATGTAAGGGGATTTCATATCTCACTTTTAATTCCGTGAGATTTCTTTTGTTTTCCACTTATTTATTGAGTGTAGTGTATTGTGTACTGAAATTTGATATATATTATCATGATTCTATTTATATTCATGGTATTCTGTGATTCGTTTGGTTCTTGTTATCTTTTGGTCATACGACTTGATTGATTTCAATGAGGTAAGGGGTTTTTATCTCTCTATTTATTCCCGTGAGATTCATGCTATATTTGACACTATCTCCTTTGAGTGGTGTATGTACTTCCCATTATTATACTCTTTGTGTAATATAATTTCTTTTATGAAAATTTACATCAACATTTTATCGTCTTTGTTTTATGTGGTGTACGTTTCGAGAGTTACCCAAATCGGTAAGGGAACTTTAAACCCTCCTCTTTTTAAAAGACTTCTTTTTTAGGTCTTTTAATTTACATTTTCTAAATGCTGGGATATGTTCTTATATATCCTCATTGCTGTAAATTTTATTTCCAAGTGATGAGATAACCTTTTTATCTCTCATCAACTCATTTTCAGGATTTTAAAGTGACGCCATTAGGCTGTCAAATTTCTGTAAGAGAACTTCTAAATCCAATTTCAATTATTTTGGTTAAACCTCTACTTCTGGATTCTTTCGTACAATGAATATATGTGGATGACTTATGATTGTTTTACACTTAATATCCACTTATATTGGGTGTATTTATATTTTTCAAACATAATTATGTAATTGATTAATCCTTAATCTAAGGATACCGTCTTTGTCTGGGACTTCATCTCAATCTTCTTTCATTGAGGCATCTTTTGATTTCTACACGACTTTATTTTATACAGTGTATAACCCCTTTTGAATTTTCATTTTATTCAAAAGGAATCTTTTTGCATGAAGCGTTTTACTAAACGACAAAAGGAATGTTTTTTGTCTTATGTATGTGGCGACAATTACTTCTCCGCCGCCGTGACCATTATTTGAGTTTCAGATTACTCTACAAGCCATAACTTTTTTTTAAATGAAAATAAATACCATGTTTTACTTTTCTTTTATTTTGGTATTGAAAATGGTTTTGATAATGTTTTGATTATATCAATTTGTTGTATTGATATCTTGTTATTGAAATGTGGAAATGTTTTTTTTCCTTTATGCATGTTTTATGTGATACGATTATGTTATGGTTCTTGGGAATTGATTATGAAGTCGGGTGGATCCATGATAAACTAAGGGCAGGTGAGCCCAAGATAGCTCTCTAATGAATTGGGTAACATGAAGGAGTTAAATGCTAAGGTTTATCCAAAGAGATTTAGGGAATATACTACGATGGGTATTCTAAACGTAACCATGAGGGTTATTCCCTACGTAAGAATGTTTTGAATACCTCAAGTTACCTTTATGTCTTATGATTTCTATGAGTTATTCATAAATCTTATGATTTCATAAGGTATGTTAAAAATCTTATGTTATTTATATATTAATTATATAATGTTTTCTTTCTTTGTGTATCCCTTACCGAGATTTTTATGATCATCCCTAGTTTTTGAAATGTTTTTCAAAGGAAAAAAGTGGAATAGGGTCAAGAATGTGATTAAAAAATGTCATGCTATCTAAAACATGGAACTATACATGACTCTTTTGTTCAAGAGTTTTTATTTTATGAAAAAAATGGAAACTGAGTAGAAGTGTTTCCTTTGTAATCTTTTGAGATGTAATAGTTATGTCCTAATTCTCTAAATCTCTAAACTTGAAAATATCATCAATATGAATTATTCATTTAATTCAAGATTATGTAATGTTTTAAGGTCAGGTCTTTATAGTTGGTATCAAAGGTCGGTTTAGATAACTTTAGAGATTAGGGTATTCTTTAAGCACAAGTGACATTACCATAATGGTTAGGATTTTAGATAGATTAATAGTTATTTTTATAAAATGAATGAGTATAAGATAACATGAATAAGTATATCTTAGTATTTACCCTCATCATGTGATATTACATGATGATTTTACTGATATACTCAAACTGAACTTTTTGGTTTTAGTAAATTGGTGGATCTAGCAGGCACCAAAGTAATAGTGGATTTGAAGAAAACTATGACAGTTTTCTGAAAGAGAAACTGAATGATATTGGATCTACAATGATAAATCTTGTGGTTATTATCAACCAACTATCTGGGGTCATGATTGACCACATGAAACTTAGTGATTTTTATAAGGCATCATATATGTGAGAAACAAATCCTTATGTAATTTCAGGTAATAATCATAAACGTAAGAATTTTCAAAATCTTATGTGTCAAAGATGTGGAAAGAAACACATAGGAAAATGTTTTAAAGTGACAGAAAGTTGCTTTAGATGTGGAAATGAATGTTATAAAGCAAGAACATGCCATGGAAAAAGGAAGAATCTAGTTGACTCTATGAAAGTGAAATAAGTTCTTTCTGAAGGATCAATTGAATGTTTTAAATGTCGTGTGTATGGTCATTATGAAAACACATTTCCAACGAATACATTTTAGGAATGGGATCACCAAGATTGTACAAATATTCGTTTACGAATACCTAATGCCATTCTTATTGAGGATGAAGAAACTGAGAACGACCAATGAAAGGTATGGATTATTTCATAACATATGTTTTTCTATTATTGAAATATTAGGATATGATTCATGATTTTGTTTGTAGGAAAGAATTATTTCAGAATAAGTTGGAAAGGAATGGTTAATGGATCATGAAGAATATTGAACGAGTAAGAAGTCAAAATATAAGGTATTCAAGAGTTATGGAAGATTTTAGGATTGTGAAATTATTAAAAGTATTAAGGCTCTTTTGATGATGAGATTAAATTAGAATAATTTTTATAGTATGTGTAACCATGATTTTTGATATATGAAAATTTTATTCAAGGAATAGTTATCTTGTCTTTTGTGGATATAGTTATAAAGAACCATTTTGGTTTATATGGTCCTTGAATTTGAGGTAATTACAGGTTATTACATTTTGGGATGAAAAACGAAAGTTATTGGATAACCTTTGTGGTTAAAATATGTTATGGTTATTTTTTGATGAATTTATCTCCTTTTTGGAATGTTATAAAATTATGTAGTTTTTGAAAAGGGAAAACACACAAACCGTGTGGAAACCCGTCACATCAGATGAAGTTGTGGGAATTGAACCCACAACCAAAGTATGACTGGTATTTATCACCTACCACTGGACTACATGAAGTCCCTAGTTAGTATGACTAATTATTTTTAGTTAGATGATCTTAGGAATCAGGAATAAGATGATTCTGGGAGATGATTATCCTATCATGGAGGATATGTGATTAGGTTAATTACTTTTTAGTATAAGACTTTAAGAGAAACTGATGTTATTTGGTGATAAATGTTAAGATTTACCTTGGAAGACTATGTGATTAAATCATTCAGAGATTTGGGTTTCAATATTAGTTTGGATTAATTTGAATAATTTTATGGATAACTATTTATTGATTGGGCTTTGATGAACTTTGGGTTTTGTTTGAAAATTTTTGGATATTAAGAGTAGTATTTATTTTTATAAAGGATTATCCTTTTGGGGATTATCTGATCTTGTACTAAAAATTTTGGTTTTGGTTAAGGTATAAAGACATGGAAAATATATAGTTCATCTTTTGTGGATTAGGTGACTCTCAAGGATTTGATTATAATGCTCTTAATGTGAACAAGTCATCCAAAATACTCATCGTTTGGAGGAAATATGAGTCTGTGTTAGAAATATAGTAAAAGTTGAAAGTCTACATGACAAGTAAGTATGTTTCATTATGTTTTAGTTAAGCCCATAAATAAATTCCTGAATGAAAATTAACTGAAAAAAAAATGTTGTCTATTAAATTTTACTACTGGGGAATCAAATACCATTTAACCCATCACAAGTTTGTGATTTTCTGGTGGTTAACTTTCTCCTAAACATGTTTTCTATCACTCTCTATCAGAACTTGACTCTTTTTTTCTCTTCCATATCCATTTTTTCATTTAATCCTAGTATCTGTTGTATCGGGTGACCTTTTTACTTTTATTTATTTATTTTAAAGTGATAGTTTAATGTACTCATTTTCCGATGTGGGGCTTTCAAGGAAGTTTCCGAGCCCAATTTTAAAATTGTGAGGACACAATTCCCCAAAGCGGGGAAGGATGTAACATCAAAGGTAAATAAAGAACATGACATTTTCATATTTATTAATATTTTTGAATAAAATTTCAATATTACTTTAAAGGTAATTCTATGTTCGATGGCGTACCCAATACACAATAATGAGTTTCTTTGAAATCTTACGTTGCACACTAATAATATAATAATATTATTTTAAATGGTAGTTAACGCCTAGACGTTGTAATGGTAGGAATGAACAGACCTAATGAAAAAATGATTATATACGTTTGTTAAATATTTTTACATTTATCCAATAAAAGTTAGAGGCTTAAAATGCGAATGAATCCAATTTTAAGCATAAATATTCTAATGTTCTTTAAAAGGTCGATTAACCACCTTTTGATGGAGAACCCTTTTTAAAAGTAAGGTTTTTCAATTTTATATTTTATATTTGACAAAATAAAATCCTTCTTTAGAATCGGGACATCAAAATTTACTTTGTGCACATTTTTGTTATTTTTCCGATAAAGTTCATTTTTTAATGAATAGTGAAAATGTTGTATTTTAATTCAAAACATCCTTTTAATATAATTTATTTATATGGATTTCTTATCTTTATAATTGGGATTAATTTTTAGTTAAAATATATTTTTACCATTTAATCCAATGGTGGTCATTGGAATTAATTTCAATTTGAAATTGGACATAAACAGGTGTCAATATTTTGATAGATATTGTTTCTTAAAAACATGCTATTTGTGTTGATAGTGAGAATTAATTATAAAATTAATTAATGAAACTTCTATGTTTTGAATTTTCTAAAATGGAAATAATTTTTTAATTTGGAAGAAAAAATTTACTTTGGATAAATTTTTGGTATTTTTTGGACAAATGGTCATTTTTAATGAATATTGAAAATTACTGCATTTTACTTCAAAACTGCTTTTTCATTTAATTTAATTATATAGTTATATTGTCCTTTTAGTTGGGTTTAAAGTATAATTGAATTATGTTTTTATAAATTAATTCAATTTTCTTCATTGTAAGTAATTTCACTTTTCAATTGGATGTAAAAAGAAGTCAATCTTTTGATAAATTTTACTTCTTAAAAAAAACCTGTTTGTGGTTTTGACAATGAGAATTATTTTTAAATTAATTACTGCAATTTCTGTGTTCGGAATTTGATAAAATGGATTCCATATTTGGAAATCATAAGGTCCAAATTATGTAATTAAGACTCTTTTGTTTTTGGACATTATGAATAGTAATGATGGCAATTATCTTTAATTTATATGATTAATTAGTAATCTGGTAGTTAAGGGTAATAAAATAGTATCATAATAATATAAAATGACCCCAACATGTGTCAAAATATTCCTGGTTGTGTCATGGCAGACCATTGGATGCCTTTTTCCAACTTAAGGACCCCATGGAATCACTTTTGTGTGATAGTGACATTTTATCATATTATTTTTAAACAAAGGAAAATATAATCAAACTATGTAACAAATAAGTAAAAAAAATTTAATTTTGTTTAAATAAATGGTCTCTTAGACTATAAATAGTCATTGGAAATCTAAAACTATTTCCTACATCATGGAATTTGTTTTATAATTTTTAGACATTAAATAAATAAATTTATTTATAACACCATGATGATGCAGTGATTACCTCATTAATGAACGATTTAAATAAAATGAAAAGATAAGGTAAAATCTACGACTTACACTTGTCAAAAACCTATTTAATGGGTGGATTTCTAACACTTATTTCCTTAACCTTAAACTATATCATTTTGGGACCTTTAAAATCCGAAAACCATTTTATAATAAAGTAACATTTCAAGACTTTTCAAAAGTGACTCTCCTCCCTCTTATAAAAGGCCCCCACCTCTACCCCCTTACCCACAACTCCCAAGCCATTGGATCATACAAACTATTCTCATATTATATCTATACATTCCTATCTTACTCATAGAAGCCTCACTTTGGGCAGAAGTCTTTCCAAGGAAGGCTTTGGATCAAATCAAAAAGAGTTACCCGATTTAGAGGTAATATCTTCTCTCGAGTTTCTTTCTTTTATATTCCTTTTCACTCACCAATATATTATTATTATTTAACCCCATAATAACACCATAATCCTAAATATACTAGGTTGTTGTTATGATAAGTATTCTACCTACACTCATACACACCTCCGTCTAATGGTTAAAGAACATACTGTGTCTTTGGGTGGTGAATTACTTCCTCACGAAACGATGATTGTTCAATATTCTTTTAAAACCTTTCATGGTGGAAATTATGATGTAACTATATTTATATATGATATATATTATATTTATTTCATCTCTACACTTCTGTATTTTATATTTTAAACATACCTTTATGCTTTTCATGTTGTGCAAATGCGATAATTTCATATAAGGAAGTACGGACTACCGTCCCCTCAAGTGATGTGACTCGTTCATGCCAAACATGTAATTTATAAATAATTTAATTAATGAACTTATTTTACCTATATAACATATATATTATACTGGAATTATAACATACCTATCTCTAATTTTGTTTTAAAGTTCATTAATAGGATAATAAAAATGAAAGTAGCATTCATGCGTACGTACGACTTACCATCTCCATGAACGATAAATTTCATTTCTTATCTCCAAACATTATGGAATATTATTAAATACATATATAATGGATATATATGATATTTTAATCATGAAAACCACTCCGGAGATGATGTACTTATAACTACATGGACAATTCTCTTCAGACAAGTTCATTGTTGACACATGTACCGAACATCGACAAAACATATGATATGAACTCACATAATTAACTAATTATTATAACATGAAAATATGTGATGTGAATTGAATAATAAACTTTAAAGGAATTCCTGAATAAATTATAAATTGACCAAAGCTTATTATTCAGGAATATAGAGAAACGAACAAGACTAGTCAGACTTGAGGTAAGGGGATTTCATATCTCACTTTTAATTCCATGAGATTTCTATTATTTTCCAATTATTTATTACATGTGGTTTATTGTGTAATTCCATTTGATATATATTATCATGATTCTATTTATATTCATGGTATTTTGTGATTCATTTGGTTCTTATTATCTTTTGGTCACACGACTTGATTGATTACAACGAGGTAAGGGGTTTTTATCTCACTATTTATTCATGTGAGATTCATTCTATATTTTCCACTATCTCCTTTGAGTAGTGTATGTACTGCCCATTATTGTAATCTTTGTGTAATATAATTTTGTTTATGGAAATTTACATCAACATTTTATAGTCCTTCTTTCACGGGGTGTACGTTTCGAAAGTTACCCAAATTGGTAAGGGAACTTTTCACCCTCCTCTTTTTAAAAGACTTATTTTTGTTAGGTCTTTTAATTTACATCTTCTAAATGTTGGGATATGTTCTTATATATCATTATTTCTATAAATTTTATGTCCAAGTTATGAGATACCATTTTTATCTCTCACCAACTCATTTTAGTAATTTTAAAGTGACGCCATTAGGCTGTCAAATTTCTGTAAGAGAACTTCTTAATCAAATTTCAATTCTTTGGGTTAAACCTCTACTTATTTATTATATCGTACTATCAATATGTGTGTATGACATCTGATTTTTTTAAACTTAATATCCACTTATATTGGGTGTATTAATTTTTTTCACACATAATTATGTAATTGAATAATCCTTAATCTAAGGATACCGCCTTTGTGAGGGAATTCGTCTCAATATCCTTTCATAGAGGCATCTTTTGCTTTGTACATGACGTTATTTTATACAGTGTATAAAACACTTTTGAATTTTCATTTCATTCAAAAGGAATATTTTTACATGAAGCGCTTTACTAAATGAAAAAAGGAATTATTTTTTTCCTTACATATGCGGCGACAATGACTTCTCCACCACCGTGACCATTATTTGAGTTTCATATTCCTCTAAAAGCCATAACCTTTTTTAAATGAAAATAAATACCATGTTTTAATTTTCTTTTATTTTGGTATTGAAAATGGATTTGATAATGTTTTGATTATATCAATGTGTTGTATTGTTATCTTGTGATTAAAATGTGGAAATATTATGTTTTTTATGAATGTTTTATGTGATATAATTATGTTATAGTTATTGGGAATTGTTTATGAAGTAGGGTGGATCTATGATAAACTAAGGGTGGGTGAGACCAAGATATTTCTCCAATGTATTGGGTAATGCGAAGGAGTTAAACTCTAAGGTTTCTCCAAAAATATTTAGGGAATATACTGTGATGGGTATTCCAAACGTAACCATGAGGGTTACTCCCTATGTAAGAATATTATGAATACCTCAAGTTACCTTTATGTCTTATGATTTCTACACGTTATTAATAAATCTTATGATTTCATGACGTATGTTAAAAATATTATGTTATGTATATATTGATGATCTAATGTTTTCTTTCTTTGTGTATCCCTCACTGAGCTTTTTATGCTCATCCCAAGTTTTTGAAATGGGTTTCACAGGAAATACAATGGAATATGGTCAAGGATGGGATAAAGTAAATGTCATACTGTCTAAAACATGGAACTAGACATGAATATTTTGTTCAAGAGTTTTTATTTTATGAAAAAAATGGAAACTGAGTAGAAGTGTTTACTTTGTAATCTTTTGAGATGTAATAGTTATGTCCTAATTCTTTAAAACTCTAAACTTGAAAAGACCCTCAATGTGAATTATTAATTTAATTCTTGATTATGTAGTGTTTTATGCCCGTGTCCTTATATCTAGTATCCAGATAGGGATGTCATTGATCAAAAACCACACTCTCTAAACTTCACCAAAATTCCAAAATATTTTCTTATACATGGAAATACCCTTATAATTATCAATATAATTATCCTTAGACATATCTTTAGGGTTATAATTATAGATTTATCATTCTATTTTCCAAAGGTTAACTAAATCATTCCTTTTATAACAAATATAAGGTCCCAAGCCTTTTTCACATTCTATTAAATTATTTATAAACATAAATATCCATTTATACAAAACATGGATCATAAAGTCCTAGTGTCTTTGGAATAATAGGTTCATAATATTCCCAAGTGAGACTAAAAATATTTTTTTTATTCTCTATAATGATTTCCTTAATTCCATGAGATATCCTAGGGAATATATAGACAAAATGGGCGAGCTAAAAATCCTAGTAAGGGAATAAACATGATTTGAAAACCTAATGTGTGAGTCAAAATTGTAACATCATATCATAAAGAGAAGGCTCATGAGTAATATCACATAATCAAAACATAAATTTCTTAGTATCATAATATCAAGGTAACATAATAAATGTAACAACTATACAAAACACGGTAATAACCCAAGTCAAGGATAACTGGCTAGGAAAAATCACATGGTGGACAAAGTCCCATAATAGATAAGGTTTACTCCCTAATCACATACATGACGCCTTATGAAACTAAAAATTTACCCAATGAAATATGGAATTTTTCGGGTGAAACCTATATAAAATATTCAAGATCTATGAGGGCCACATAAATTAAATCCATCATAAGGAATAACATAATTTTTTCCCATGGAAAAAGGGTTTCATAATCTTGGTTTATATCATAATAAAAGGAAATTTCATAATAAAGGAATTTGTGAAATGATCATAAGGCATGTATTACCCGATAAAAGAAATAGATAATAAACTAGGTATATTTTTAAGATACATATAAACATAGTTTAGAATAAACTGATAATATTAATGGTTTTCAAAATTGATGAAAATTATTTTAAGAATGTTAAAAAATATATTGAGGAAAATAACCTTTTCACTATGACTAACATCAAAATATATCATCTTAGATGAAAAATGATTTCGAAAACCCACTTTGAACATTTCATGAGAAAAATATCCTTTCAATTTTAAACTAAATTATTTAAAATATAAAACATTACTAAAAATTAATGTTTTTTTAAAATAACATTTGAAAATTAAAAAGTAAATATTTAAACATTGACTGGTCATGACAGTGAAAGAGTTATATTCATTCCAAATATGTAAAAAACAAATATTCCTTTCAACATTTTCTAATAAAAGTCAAAAAGTAATTTTTTTTAGAAAACAACTGGAAGATTAATTTTAAAAACATTTATTAAAAATCCAATTATGTTCAAAAATGAATTTAAATAATCATTTTTAAAAAACACGGATTTGGAAGAAAAATAATTTTCGACCGAAGAGAGAAATGAAGTTGGATTTTCTTAAAAACATTTTCTCAATAATTTTAAGTACCAAAGAGGGGAATATGGAATTACTACTTTCAAACTTCATGAATAACTATAGGATAAGAAAATTAAACTGCTTTATTATACACTGATCAAATAATTTACTGTAATGGAAATTCAAGAATAAGTAATCCTGATTAAAATGAGATTGAAACATAAACTATTTCTATTTTGGTAGAGTTTTAAATATAAATTCCTATGAATAAAGTAGATAAAATGTAACATAAAATCTCTTTATGTTGGAAGGATTCATGATATTTTATATAAATTTGAAGTATATACACCATTTAGAATAAATTAGGTACATAAAAGAACACATGTCTAAAAGAAGGAAGTTTGAGATGAAACCCTCATATTATTCGTATCATTAAAGTGAGAGTTAATCAATCCAGTTGTTGTGTGTAAAAAATATATATACAAACAATAAAAGTTTAAATATAACATAAATCAATCAAAATTAATTTCCCACATAATATTTGAATTATATAATCAATGAAGTAGTCGTATAACCCAATGAGTTGAAATTTCATTAGGAAAACCTTTACCTCATGCTTCATTTTAGTTGAAAACTATGTAAAATCATGTATAGTATTTTTAAAAATTTTATTAACATATAAAAGTACCATATTAATATTTATAACATCATATATGATCCATTTATAACATTTTATTGCTTGTTCATTAATAATATTTCATTATGACTATTGTTTCAGGTGTTAATTGCCTTGTTTTCTCATGCATGTTTTATCATGAAAGTTTCCGATATTAAACATAGGATATATTTAAATTATAAAAATAAATATATTAATGTTATAAATATAATTTTTTTTTCATTTTTTTTTCATATTCATAATCATTATGAAATTTCAAACATGGATAATGAATCCCATCGCTTTGTGGAGATAGTAGGCTGTATGTACACATGAACGATGTTATCATTTGTTCAATGGATGGTAAGGTAAGAAATTATATGATATATATATTTTATTTAATGATTAATATTTCATTAATATCATATATCAGAATCAAATTAATCCTTATTACCCTCCATGTAAATCATAAGTGAAAAATGAATCATATGTCTTCGTGAGGTGGTAGTCCGTCGTACACACGATAAATATTTTCATATTATATACAGATTGGATTGTAAGAAAGTATATATGATATTATAATTCAATAAGTATAAATATACCATAAATATCATATATAAAAATTATATATATCATTATTTCCATTCATGAGAAGAGGTGATGGAAAATGAATTGTATAGGTTTGCGAGTCGGTAGTCTGCTGTACACACGATCAACAGGTTCATTTACCATTTAAGAGTAGTGTATATTCTTATAGGTGATGAAAATAACATAAAAAAATCTCTTTATATGGAATATAATAAGGTTATTATATCATAATTTATTAATAATTTTTTAAGGTGTAGGAGGAAAATATAAAATAAAACTCTTGGTTAAGGAAGTTACCTATTCTTGGAAAACTTCTTTTGGTTTGCACCAAAATTATTCGTATTTTGGATTTATGACTAAAAAAGGATTTTGATATCAGGGTATGGAATATAGAATGTTATTTGTGTAGGTATTTTCCAAAAAATATTTTTGTAAGTGTGGTAAGGAGAGGTGAGGGTGTGACCTTTTATATTTGGCAGAGAGGACACATATAGTATTTTTGAAAATAAATAATTAACACCATGCTTTTCTCATGAAAAAAGGATAAAAAATGAACCATTTTTTAAAATTAAAAGATATAAAGTATAAATATGACCATATAAATTAGTTATACATGTTTTGAGTCATTTTTAACATTTTTATATCAAGATTAACCCCTGAGTAAACCCGTTTCTACCTTAACCACGGTAAATATTTTTTTCTATTTCACTATTAATTATGAACAGGCATTAAGTTGAAATTATTAGATAATATAAATGATGATAATTACAAATATTTAATCCATTTCTAAAAATTTATCTCATTGATTTGGAATAATTTAATCTAATATTTAATTTTCACTCTTGTCAAAAATCCGTTTTCTAAATGAAAAACTATCGAATGTTTAAAAACCTTTTATATAAATATTCAATATGAAATTGATTAAAATAAAATATTTTGGATAAATAAAAATATCATTGACAAAATTTTACTTTTAAAACCACATTAAAATAAAACAGGGCTTTTAAATTCATTAAATGAAAATAAATTTTTTAATAAAAATTGGTATTTTCACTATTCATTGACAAATGAAACTTTTCATAATTTTTTTTAAAAATTAAACCTAATATAATTTTGATATTATTATTTAAAAAATAAATTTAATGTTTTAAGATAAAATTTCTAAACATGGTAAAAATAGTTTTAAATTATGTGCGCAAAATATAACTAAACTGCTTTTTAGAAAAATACAGTTTTTGAAAATCATTTATTTTTCTTTTAAATGATTCTTATTTTATTTATAATAAATTTTTAAACATTGAATTTATTTTATATATGTGTAAATCATATAAGTTTCATAATTTAGTTAGTCCTATTCATACCTGCCAATTTAACGTTAATGTTATTACCATTCATTCAGATTTAGGGTTGAGTATTCCACAAAATTTTAAAGATATTGAATTTGTTTCAAAAGAAATATATCATAATGTATCAGGATATTAAATTATCTTCTTATATTGGGTTTTCATGTTATATATGCTATCAAACATGATATTACTCTTTTAAAATACTTGTCTGTTATTCTAGATTTCCTGGACAGTGCTATGTGATCAAACATAGATCACAATGGACTTGGAGATGATTGAATGAGATATTTAGATGCACTAGATTAATAAAAAAACGTTATTGAAGTTTTTTGTTATGAAAAAAACTGAATATATTGATGCATGTGACTATTATGAGATTCATCGTGCATAGATCATTTGATTCACATAAAAATGATTGATGTATGTTATTCAAACTATTCATTTCCAGGGGTAGTCTAAGTGAATCCACACATTGTGAAGGAATATACAATTGAGATAATTAGAAATTGATTTAATGAACCATATAAGTAAAGCATACAATCCAAGTTAGTGCGAGAAGGTGGTGGGAGGTGGTGTGATTAGGGTGCTGAGGTGGTGGAATTCTTTATATAAATATCTCAAAATGCCTCCATTTATTATGTTATAGTTAAACATAAATCATAAGAGCAGATTGAGAAAATATGAGAGAGAACAATAGATACTCTATAGGGATATAGTTTTGTGTAAGGATTACCCACATTCGTGTTGAGTCTTTCAAAGCATTATTGATTTGATAATGAAGAAAATAGTTTTCCTTTACTTACAGTACTTACATTTGAATTAGTTTCGCAGGGAAAAAATAACCTTGTTCCATGAGCTTTAGATATTTTTGAATAAAATATCCTAGGTATATTGATACTAAAATAAGAATTATAAAAAATGGATATCATATACTCTACTACATGAAAGAATTTGAGATACATTTATGTGATAATAAAAATACATTTAGTTTTTTGAGTTTAATGAGCTATATAAAAAATAAGGAAGCTGAGATATTGCATACTATTTTCAAATAAGAAGTGTAGTGAGTTTCATGATTTTTTTCATGTATAATAGAAATAATTTGATTGTGATTCGTTTGAGAAGAAAATTTATAAAATTGATAGGGAATGTGAAGCAGTGTAAGTGTGCTTACATTTTTCAACATTTTCATGCATATGAAAAAACACTTGCATGAAAACAGTGTAATGCTTGTGATTTTTTGTTGTTGAAAAATGAATATAGAAGAATAATTGAAAATAAAATGAATTTTATCTTACACACATGAGGTTTTATTGAAGCACACAAAATATAATTTTCATAAAGATTGTGCAGTAAAAATATGATATTGAATCTCAGGAATTTTTTCAATCAAAAGAGAACTTTTACACCCAAGAAATATGTGTGCTTATAGAAGGTCTAGATCATTTTAAGATTAGTAGACAATGAACAAGATCAATTAGTTGAAAATCACTTTCTAAAGTTTTTGATGTTGTACAAAAAATAGATTAGGTGATTTTGTTTGTTAATGGTGGAAGGTTTTATATTAAGGAAGTGCAGAAGATATCAGATGCTAGTGGAGATATTTCCTATTAGTGGATTATAATTTAATGAGAAGTGGAAGTCTTCAGTGGCATTATAGAGTAGGATGGTACATAGTGAAACTTTGTTTTGATCACTTTAATAGTTGGGAAATTTTTATCCTTAATAGAACCCTATTGTGGTAGAACCGCTGGAATCTGTGTTAATAAGAATGTGATATTCCTTGGATTTATCCACCTACATATAATAAAGACTCTATAAATGGGGGTAATAAACTATTGTAACAAGGAGTAGGTATTTTGACCAAACCTTTTAAAAATTAATGTGTGTTGTATTTCATTTACTTTATACATTTCATATGTTTTGAATGTGATTGTGAATGTATAGCATACACCCATCATAATTTGTGAAAAAGGTTGAAATACAATGAGGATAAAAGTGAAATAAAATCATCTAGTTAAAAAAATTCATACCTGATTCGCCTTCATCCTACTGTGACTACATGATCCATTGGGAAATTCTATTAGTATCCGAGAAAAGGTTCCACCTCTGGTAGAATCTAAGTTACCTTCCTAGTTTTTTAAATTATAAATATATTAAGGGTATATTTTTTGAAGAATAATCAAAAGTGATTCAGATGGAAGATCCTACTTTTATTCCTAGTGTAAAAAATCTGGAAGTTTCAGTCATGATTTAGAACAATAGAAAGAAAACAGTGGAAAATAAGCTAAAGAACTCAATGATAAAAGAAGATCAAATACTATTTGAAGGAACACAAAGTGGTAATTGTTCGGTGAAACTAATTTATTATAATTACGATGTGTCTAGTTCAAGATATGATAAAGAAGAGTTCAATTTTGAAATCAGTGAAAATTTTAAGAAAGTTCCCAAAGAAGTGGTTCATTTTATAGTTAGGATTTTCAAGGAACTCCTTGATGAAAAATAAAAATAGGAAAATGAAGCTGTTATAATGGAAGAATAATTATCTATGTTGGTTTAGAACTACATCAGTCCCTTAAAACATGATAGAGTCAAGGAATAGAATATAATGTTATATAAATAAAGAGTATCCATGAATTAAGAAGAAAAATAAAAATCTATTTCACTTTTGAATATAAATATTATTTAGATTAGAGAATAATTTCAAAGGAATTCATGTGGGAAGGATGTGATAGAAATGGGTTTTATAGAATATATACCTGCACAAAAGTAGCTACACAATATATATATATATATATATATGAATGTAAAAGATACAAAACTAGTTGTTGAAGTAATGATCTTGAAATAATGTTAAATAAGACCAATCAGGAACATAAAGAAATATTTATAAGTTTAAGATTCAATGGGATGAAATATTGAAATTAGTTTAAGGTGAGAAGATTGATCTCAATGTAATGTGTCTATATTTATAAGTAAAACTCATAAATCTAGAAGATAAAATTACTGAGACTCATAGAGATGTTGATAAAACAAGTTCTTATAAGAATACTTCTGATAAGAGTCATATTTATAAAATGAGTCAACCTAGTGGTAAAACTATCTATAGATTATCTAAAGATAAATCTACTATAATATCATTGAAAAAGGTAACCCTTTTGTTGAGATATATATTCATACTAATGTTGTATTGACGGATAATATAGATTCAACCATAAAATATAGAAAAAAATTATGAATAAAAATTATCAAGAGTCTTTTTCATCTTTAAATATGTATGTGAGGATGTGTAGGAATTATTATTCCCTAAATAAAACACAAAAGAGAACCATGTTGTCCAAAAGTAGTAAGGTGTCAAAGATAGTTAGAATATCTCATAAAATAATAAATAATGATTTATTGGATATTTGTGGTGTTGTTGGTTGTTTGGGAATAAAAAAAACAAATTAGTTGAATAATATTTCATTATATGGAAATTAAATAATTATTACATTATTGGGAGAAGATCTAAAGGAATGAGGAAACCTACAGAATAGAAGAATTTTTTTTTGAAAATAAATCCATCTATATAGAATAGATTTTAATGCGTTGAATATTTATGTAAGTACTACAACAAAAGTGGTCACTATTATGATGAGTGATGGTATGTCACAATCATATACAAATCATATATTTATATGAAGATAATAACATAACTAAAAGGGATGTAGGTAAGAAAGGGAGATGGCAGTCAACCATGTGACCTAAATAAAAGAAGAATACTATTAAACAAGTATTTTCGATGATGTTAGTGAAGAATGATGAGAATGGTGTCACACCATTGAAAAATATTCTTCGATTATGGTAGTAAAGGTCACATCATTGACTATTGAATATTTTCCATGAATATCAGTACTAAAGGAATCCATTTAGAATAAAAAGAAAACCAATCTAAGAGAGAAACAAAAAAATTGGTTCGGTATAAGATATAAATATTTAAGAATATAAAAATTTACCTAAAAAGGGAAACTTGATGAATGATAATGAAGTGGATGAAATGTTTAATATGTATGGATATTTAGTTAAAAAATATTGACATGGATGGATGTATAATATGAATAATTGAAGAAGAAGGGGAATGAACCTGTGACTTATTATGCTAAAAATATTACTTTGAAAAAATTGTCTATGAAAAAAATAAATACTGATAATATTCATAATAAATTCTTGATTATATAGTCATAATAGTTTGAAGAGGCTATAAATATGGAGAAATCATAGAAAATGAAAGCTGGATTTCTATAAAATGTAAAGATGTCTACTTTTTCCAAGAATATAGTTAGGTTGAGAATCAACTCTCAATCCTATTTCTCTAGCTGATGAGAAGTTATAAACCACCTTATTCAAATATATAACTTGTGTTTACATTTTATGTATGAAATTAAATATGAGGCACATGTTTTAGGGGAGACCTGAATTTTATAAAATAATCTATGAAGATCTTATGACAAGAAGAACCACTGCTAGATATCCATATCTTAGTTGATATCTCATGAATATATGATGTAATACCAAGGGATGGATTTGATAATTATATTTGATAAGAGTCTAGAAAACGAATATTTTCATCATTAATTTATGTTGATCACATTTTCTATCTCTATGATGAAAAATAAACCCTAAAAGGAGATATTTATTTCTTAATGACAAAGTAAAATAAATTTGAAAAATTGGAAGTACATTTCGGTAGTTGAAATTTTTAGTCTATTTATTGAGATTTGTGTAATAGATTAGTTGAAAATATTTTGAAAAACCCAAGAAATAAGATTTCAATGTTGGTGTCATATACTAAAAATTTACTAAAAACATTGATGTTATAATTGATCACTATTATTTTCTACACTGATCATGGCTCACATAGACTTAGAGTTGGTTAATTTTAACACATTTCTAAGATTATAGTGATGTTATCATTCTCTCAAGAGAATCAGTCTGTAAGTTTAAAAAGATGAAAAATGTTACTGTTAAAATTTAAATGATGAAGATGAGAAAATACTTCAATATTTGTGACTTTTAATATATTTTCAACAGTGGAGATAACATAACATTGAATTTAAAAATGAAATTAGCATTGAAAAAAAATCAAGAGTGGGGATTAAATAACTTAAGTGGTCTATTGAGGATATACTGAAGTGGAAGTTGTGGTTAATATGTTCTGAGGTTAAAAGTTAATTATTTTTAAGTTATGTGATTTCATATATGTTATTAATACCTAAGAAATGTTACAATTTAATTAGAAGAATGTACATTGTTTTCAAAAAATAATGAAGTTAAAATTATTTTTTATTTAAGAGTTTTGGAAATTAAAATTGAATTCAAAAATAAAAGAAAAAAGATTTGAAGAGAAACTGAGTATTTTGGCTTGGTATTTATATGAGTATTTTTCCAATTTTTATGGGATATTACTAAAAATCGGAAAGCCATGCCCAACCAAGGACCCACCTCAACCACCCATGTAGAATAAGGTCTACCACATGGGAGATAGGCTATCCATGATAACCAAGGAGGAATTTGAGTATATGGGCATGCATAGTTTTCACAAGGAGTGGAAAAGGGATCATGGAATGTGCACAAGGTTCATGAGTTAATTATTGAGTTTACTATGCAATGGGGAGGTGTAGCCCACAGAAGTTGTGTGTGAATGTGTTTCCAGGTGATGACCTTTGTATTAGCCTGAGTAGTGGATAGAACAAAGTATATAATTAAGAATTATATGTTTGAATGAAAAAGTGATGTGGGATTTTATATGCATAATTCATTATTCCTCTATTTAAAAATTTACATTTAAATCAATAACCTTCTAATGAGATTGATCGATGCTATCAATTTAATGTTGGGATTGTCTTCAACCTAGAGTGTCATCCAAGGGTTTCACATTCACTGAAGATAGTGTCCATTGCTCTAGTATTCAAACTTATCTCATGATAGCCATGGAGATGATCAAAATATATCATAAGATGTATTAGATTCAAAAACTGAATTCAGTGATGTATTCTATAATGAAAATTAGTAATGTTCTTGAATACCATGATTATCTTGAGAGTCACTATTCATGGAGAATTTTCTTCACATGGAAATGATGGTTGGATGTTATTCAATTCAGGAATAGTCAAGGGTAGTTTAAGTGAATCAATATGTTTTGAAGGATATACATTTCTGATGAGGATATCATTATAGGTAAGTGAAGCACATGAGCCATGTTGGTGTAAGAATATAGTGACAGGTAGTGTGAATAGAGTGTAGAGGCAGTAGAGTTTTTTTATAAATACCTCTAGACATCACTATTTTTTTGAATGATCTAAAAATAAATCATGATAACTAATTGAGTGTGTGTGTGAGAGAGAAATAGAGACTCAAAAGTTATCAAGTTTCATGTAATAATTCTTTGTGTCTGTGATGAGTTTTATACAACTTGATGATTTCATAATGAAGAAAATGGTTCCAAAATAGATTTCTTATGCTACTTAATTTATAATTAGTTTCACAAAGAAACCATGAACTTGATCTATGAGATTTAAATTTTTGTGAAGAATATATCCCATGTTTACTGATACGTGATAAAGAAAGAAGGGAAAATTTTATAAGTTACAATGTTTCATAAAGGATTTTGAGATACATTCATGTGATAATATGCATACAATAAATATTTCATGTAAAATAAGATATGTGAAAAATAATAATAATAAAATATTTATACTCTAGTGAAGAGAAGTGAGTTTCATGATATGTTTTTCATGCATAAAAAAATTACTACGAGTGTGAAAATTTTGAGAAGTAGAAGTATAAAAATGAGAAAGATACTGAGGTATTGTAAGTGTGCTTCAATTAATCAAAATTTTCATGATCATAAAATAACACTTGGACAAACATTGTGTTAATCTAGTGAATTTGTGTTATTGTACAAAAGTACAATGAAGAATAATTGAGAAGACCATGAATTTTATCTTACATGATTGTGGTTTGAGTGAAGCACATGAAATATATTTTGAACAACGAATGTGTAGTGAAAACATGAGACTAGAGTGGGGATAATGTTTCAATAAAAATTGAACATTCATACCTCATATTTTGACGAGAATTGGAAGTCTCTAGCAGGACTCTAGAGCAGAAAAATACACAATGGGACTATGTGTTGATCGCTTGTGTAGGTTGGAACTTGTAATCTCTAGTGGGACTCTAGAGTGTGATCTCTACGGGACTTTGTGTTTATGGTAAGGATGCTTTTCCTTGATGTAACCACCACATATAGTGAAGAATTTATAACTGATGGGAATAACTAGGTGTAGAAAGGTATAATAATTTTGACCAAACCTTGTAAAAATACTATGTGTTGTGTTTCGTTTAATTTATCGATTTTTATGATATAAATATTATTTTTAATTTATAGGATGCACCAAAAAAATAGGTGATATAGGGTTTAATGAAATTGGGGTAAAATTAAAATAAATTAATTTAGTAAAAAAAGTCACACATGATTCACCACCCTCTCAATGTGATTGCATGATCCATTGGTATCTTAAATAACATATTTGAAATGAATGTATTATAGTTTAATGTGAAGGTGTCATAGGATAAGAACTTTTAGGTTTGATATTTAATATTTATCTTATCATTTACTCTGATTTTATTGGATAATATCATAACTTGTTTTTTAGTATTTAATAGGAATGAAGATCATGGAAAAAAGTTATGAAAGGTTTGTTTCTAGAAACTCCTAAGACTTATGACCCACTTAAGAAGATTATTTTAAAATAAATGGTTAATAATATCAATATATTCCAATTATAGGTGAAAATATGTAATTTACATCTTTTTTATTATAGTGAGGTTGATATATCATTAGAAATTTTATATTGAGTCATCCCCATATTATGGATAACCTTAGATTTTTTACATTAACATGTGACAACTAAAATTATGAGGAAAAAATTTATTTAATGGGGAGGGATAGAATTTAACATTCCATAATTTTAGTATATTTATTTTACACTAACTAAATAACATATTTAATAGCTTTCTTTATATGAAACATTGAACCAAAACTGTAAGAACCCGGGTTTTTAGAGTGGGTAAAATTTTCTGACCCTTTTTGAAATTTCTGCTTTTTCTGTAAAATTTTGGCGGATTCATGAGAGGTCTAGAAAATCTGGGAAGTTTCTGGAAATTTCTAGACTACACGTCGTGTACTACCAAGTACACGCCGTGTATGTGTAGGCGAGTGACCAGACA
The DNA here is from genome assembly GCA_963277665.1 of Viscum album. Taxonomy (NCBI): domain Eukaryota; kingdom Viridiplantae; phylum Streptophyta; class Magnoliopsida; order Santalales; family Viscaceae; genus Viscum; species Viscum album. The sequence goes on along the minus strand of OY728139.1, from coordinate 1,229,910,553 downwards.
TGTGCTCGTCGAGTTCATGTCGTGTGGTACCCATGTGAAAATTTCCATCTACACGACATGTAGTCTTCCTTGACACACAGTGTAACCTCATTCTGTGTAATATCCGAGTCCCTAGCCATGTGTAGACCATGTACACGGTCCAAGCCGTGCACTGAACTCCGCTTATTCCGGAGTACAGAAAAGTAATATACAAGGCGTGTATTCTTGAAATACACACCGTGTACTTTTATTTTTATTTCAGCCTCTCAGGCGCCATCGCGTCTTATTTCTAGAATTGTCTTCTTCTTCCCCGTTGGATGAACAGTTCATTTGAGAACCTTTGAAAAATAAAAAACCTTCTAGATTTTTCATATGACCTCCATTCTTCAATCCGTCGGTGGCAGCAGGACCGCATTGGAAAGGCTAACCCTGCGCACCCCTCTTCGTCCTTGATTCCTTGCATATTTCTCCGCAGTTTCCATCCAAGAGGAATTTCCAAAATTTGACGGAAACACAGATCTACAACGATTTAGATCGATTCAAAGGCTGATATCGAAAGAGTGTCATTGTACGAGTATGAGGTTGGTGGTTCATAACTTCTTTCGTATTTTCGTAGACTTTTGGGGGTTTCGACCATCGTGCGTGACATCAGATATTGAGTGAAACCCTATATAATTGTTTTTAATTAATTATATGCTGTAACACCCCGAGATTTTATGAAAAATATTCTTTTTAATTTCATTAATGTCTTGTGTTGTACGCTCCACCAAAAGGAGCTTTCAAAACACGCATCCCTAACTTGTCTTGCATTACACGCAATAAAGACCTTCCTCAGTAGCATGTGTATTACGCAATACCGAGTTTCACTAAACGAGATATAATTATAAACTAGCCGTTATGAATAGTAATGCCCACTTTTTGAAATTTTATAAATTTTATCATTCAAAATGGACTTCATTTTTGGATTTGGAATATCGAAATTAGATTAGGGTGAAATTTTGGTACATTTCGGAGAACTTTCACATTCTGATGAATAGTGAAAATTACTAAATTTTAATTAAAAACAACTTTTTTAATCGAAATAATTAATAGTGATAAATTACTAATTTGAGTAGTTTTAAAGTATATTTAGAATATATTTTTACCATTTAATACAATTTTGGTCACTGGATGTAATTTCACATTTAAACCAGACATAAACAAGTGTCAATCTTTTGATAGTTATTATCTCTTAAAAACACGCTATTTGTTTTGACGACGAGAATTAATTTTTAAATTAATTAATGAAAATTATATGTTTTGAATTTGGTAAAATAGACATCATTTTTGAATTCATAATATCAAATATAGCTTAGGCCTAATTTTTGGTATTTTTCTAGAAACTTTCATTTTTTGATGAATAGTGAAACCACTATGTGGTAGTTAAAAAAACTGAATTTTTCATAAAACATAATTTTACCGCTTCTGTGAGTGGAATTTCGAAAATCTGAGAGCCACGGTTAATATCAAGGACTAAAATGTGGTTCAATGAGATGAAAATATTTTTTTGGTGAATAGTAACTTTTTACTTTTATTTACCACGATTAAAAGTAAATAGGATAATTAAGGGTAAAAATGATATTATTATTACCCTAACACATGTCCTAATTCTATTGGATAAGTTTAATTCGACCAAAAACAACCTTAGGAATAAAATATGACCATTTAGGCCCACTTGGATTAGATTAGGACATTTAATATTAATTTATTTAAAGAAGGGTTAAAATAGTTAAAATCAATGTTTAATAAGTAAATCAATTTTAATATATGGTTATGAATAAGATAAATTCGACTATAAATATTAATTAGAAATATAAAAATATTTCCTACATAATGGTATTTTATTTATAATTTTTATACATTAAATAATTTAATTTATTTATGACACAAAGATGATGCAGTAATTATCTTATTCATGAAATATTGACATAATTGATGTTATAAATACCCAAATAAATGTAATTTGAGACTTTTTATGAATTAAACTAATTTTATAGATTAATATGACATGTTATTATTGATTTAGTTAGCTTTTTTCGAACTAATCATTTTGTTATGATTTTCACAAAAATCAATTACCAAATAGTGTCAAAATTGACATAAAATAGTTTTTAAAACAAATATTATATTATTAATTGTTATTTTATTCCTAAAAATCTAAGGTTCGGCCAAATGACTTAGATAATGTTATATATATTAATAATAAACAACTTGGGGTTCTTTTGGCTTGTTATAGTAAGTTTATTAACCTTATATTGTAAGAAAACAAGAAGACATGGTAAACGTAAAATTATTTAACTTAAGGTTAAATCTAAATGATAATGTTAAAATAGAAACCTATACTTTTCTAAATTCTATTGGATGAGAGGTTTCGACCCATCCCCACATTACCTTCGAAATAACTTAATTTGGTGCTATTAAAAACCGAATATGACTTTATAATAAATTTTTTTTTTGTTTTTCCAAAGGTTCCCCTCTCCTCCCTTATAAAAGGGAACCTCCTCCCTCTCTTTCTCACACCACTTTGAGCCTTCCATCTCGGCCAACCCCTACAAAATTATCTTCTCCACTTCCATAGAAATATCCTAGAGGTTCCGGTCTTCTTCAAAGACCAATTTTAGTTCCCTAAAAGGAGGTCTCAAAGAGGCGCTTCAAAGAGGAGGTAATGTCCGTTACCGATTCTTTCGACTTTATTTCTTCTTCCACTTATTCTTCTTTAGTTGTTTCATTATTAAGTAATAACATAAGTATAACTCATATACTGATATGTTATTATAATTATGAAACAACCCTATTTCACCATCTATCCATCCTACGGAAAACGAAATCACCACGCGTGCGTACGTACAGAATACTGTCTCCACGCCGTGGTGAAATCTGTTTTTCGACCGACACCTTACATGGATGGGTATAATGGTGTAAAAAATAACTATATATGGTTATTATAACATAATAATGATTCTGATATATTATACCATCCACTGCAATTCTATTCAATAATTATGGGAACGATATCATCGCTCGTGCATACGTACGGACTACCGTCTCCACGACGCGATGAGATTCATTCTCCATGTTAACCATACATGAATGATCATAAAGTTTATATAATGAATAATAATTAAATATATGAATGCTACTGGATTTATGTATATATATATATATTTATGTCATCTATTTAGTTTCATTCAATTCATTAAGGAAACGAAAACAACGTTCATGCGTACATACGGCCTACCGTCTCCATGAACGGTGTATTTCATTCCTTTTATAGATCGATAATATATATATGTATATGATGAATATATATTATATATAAATCATGTTTTACATTATGGAATTATGTAAATCAGGATATAATTATTAATATCAAGAATGACAACTCAAAACACATACGATAAATTAAATGATTTTACCCAAAACGCTGCTTTAACATGGAATTTACAAAAGAATGGGTAATATAAAGTCATATATGAAACATATATGATATCATAACAATTAATATGATTCTGTAATAAGTCAATGACATTATTTAAATCATTATACAAGAGTTTTGGATACGTACGAAGCATATCGGGCCTAAGGTAAGGGATAATTTTGCAAATCTCATTTTTAGCCGAGATTGCTTATTCGTAATTATTTTCTGGGGTTATTGCTATCATCCATGTCCATGTTTTATAAAAATATATTCATGTATGTTTAAATTCATTTTTAACCATTTTTACTTTTACCCCTTGGTATGGAAGGAATCTTCTTTTATTTACCCTACAAGGTACTCTTTTGACTTTTCCAAAAAAAGTACGAGAATAATGTGTTTTTAACGTATATGACATGAAAGGATTTTTACGGTTTTATAAAGACTTATTTTCATGAAGCTTAATCCAAAATATTTCATGACTATTTTCAACAAAATCCTTTTCATTTAAAATTACATGACATTTTGTTAAAAGAAAATGATTTTGAAGAATAAAGGATATTTTCCTCAAAAATTCATTTCAAGTGTTTTATCAAAACCATTTTTCATCTAAGATGAAATTATTTCATATGTGTATATTTCATGTATAATGTCTCTATGATTTTAATGGTTTCACTTTCCTTATTATGAAATGATATCCATTTCTTTTATATGGATTATGTAATGATGGGATGATGTTTATGAAACCCATTTTATTTATTGGGTTATTATGAATGATGTATGTTTATTTTGTGGCACAAGTAAGAATGATTTCATTATGAGATGGGTGAGACCTATATATCTCTCCAATGCTTTGGGTAAAGATTTATATCTCATGAGATAGACATGTATGAAACGGAAAGTTAAACCGGTTCAGTAATACAGGACTGGAACGAGGAGTGAACTAGATTCAGAAAGGGACTTTGTCCACTAAGATGGTCTTGGCAGTAATGCCTTGGCTACAATGGAAATCATATCATGTGATTAATGGTTACCACAATTAAAAGTTTTATTCGCATGCTATTTTATCATGATTGATGTTCCCTTATGATATATTCCTTACATACTTCCAAGATTCATGTCTTTGCTCAAGATTTTGATGTTTAGATTTTATGTTCAAGTTTTTGCATTCAAATGTTTATGGATTGTTTTATGTTCTCTATGTTTACCCTTACTGGGAATTTGAGCTCACCCATTTTATGTTTTCTTTTCCCCAGGATATAAAGAAAGGTTTTAGGTAATAAAAAAAGGAAAATATCTTTATTGGGAGATGTTGAAGATCTTTCACCACGATTAGATGATTTTATTCGAGTTTCTAAAGACACTAAACTATTACGATCCTTGTGTGTCTGTTTTTGTTATGTATTATGTATTCCGCAAATGTAGTGTATTGTCCATGTACTTCAAGATTTGGGTGTCTACAGTTGGTATCAGAGGAAAGGTTTAGTCAACCTTTGGAAACTAGGATGCGAGAACTTTAGTGATATCCCTAGAGATATTTCTAAGGTATGTCTAGGGATGTCCCTAAGGTTAAGTATAAGTATAGGTTATAGTCCTAGAATTATGGTAATGATATTATATTAAACCTAAGATGTTAGATATTGAAGTTACTCCCTGTTTATTATGATTTTTTCCTCTCACACTATTCTTTTTGGGTTTTAGAAAATGACTGGAAACAAGATGATTCACGATAATGGACGATATGATGGAAAATGGAATGATATTCTTCATAAGCAACCAAATGAAAAGGGATTAGGAATTCCAAACATCATTATTATGTCGAATCAGCAATCTCATAATATGATCAATAAACTCAAATTTGGTAAGTTTCCTGACTCGTCTAATAAGAGAAAGTTGGAGTTTCGTGATGATCATAGAGGAAAGAAAGTTCAATTTTCCCTATGTAAATCATGTGGGAAGAGGCATCAAGGAGAATGTTTCAAAGGAACTAGAAGACGGTTTGGGTGTGGAAAAGAAGTACATAAAGCCAGTAAGTGCAAAGGAAAAGGATTAGTTAACACCTTGGATGAGGATAATGATATTGCTACGAAATCAACAATGGTTAAATCTTTTAAATGTTGAATGTATGGGAATTATGCAAACCAATGCCCTAAGGGAAAGTCTCATGAAGAGAATCAGTATGGTCGTATGGGTAATACTTATTTTGATGATGATGAAGAGACTACAAATGATATGTGAGATGAAATAATTTTTGAAGCTCGGTCAATGGTTTAAGAAGGTAGTGGAATGATTACATGTTTATCAAGTGTAATTTTGTATAAGTAATCTCATGGTACTATAGAATAAAGAGAAATATAAGGATTATTACACTGTTGTCTTTCCTTAAGTTTTGAAAGTGTTTGATGAATGGTACAAGTATTTTTGTAAAGTAGATGATATGAACATAATGAAGGGATAAGGAGAAAATTAAATGTTTTAAAGTATTCATGAGCTCATGACTGATATAAGGAGAAGGTTATATCATGGTTTGAGTATATAGAAATTTTGGATTTTGGTATGTGGAAAGAGTTAACTTTTGACAACATTCATGTTTTCACTAAGGTTTAATGGGTATTCATTTTTCAAGAGAATACATGATTAAGGTATGCACATGTTTGGAATGTGACCAACAAGATAATGGGGGATAAATGATGGTTGGTTGATGACATTTCAAGTAATCGTCTTCTTTATACTATAAGCTTGGACCGAAGTATTTTAGATAAAGATTAGAATGGATTATGTTGAACATAAGATAGTATTGTTTAAGGATAGAACTTTTTTTGGTATTATTAATGGTATGTTATAGTAATGTAGTTTTAGAAAAAGGAAAACCTACAGGACGGGCGACAACCCATCGCGTCAGACAAGGCTGTGGGAATCAAACCCACAACCAAAGTGCGACTGGCCTTTATCGCCTACCACTGGCCTATAGGAAGTCCCTGTTTAGTAGAAACTAGTTTTATTATATTAAGTAGTATGATATATGAAGTATAAGTCCATTTTAGGAACCATATATGATTAATCTCACTATAGATCGACTTATGTATATTTAATAACTTTTGCTAACCTTTTGTTTGAGACAGATAGAATGAATCGTCAGTCTATCACATGATCTTCTAGCACTTCATTAATAAAAAATTCAACTTCATTTATTTAAGAGATTAATTGGAAATTGTTCAAGGCACGAAAAACAGAGAGATTGTACCAAAATAAAGTAAGTATTTATTCTAATTCAAATTCTTAAACTTTAGGGAAATGATCTTGAAAACCAAAAATATTGTCCTAGTGCCCTTATATCTGATGAATCAGATGGTACACTAGATCATAACAAATTTATGGCTTTGTGATTGTTGGCTTTTTTATAGCCATGTTCTCTACAACTCTCCATCAGAACTTGATGGTTAGATTTTTCTTCCATTTCCATATTTTCACCTATGTTATCCTACATGAAAACCCATTGATGAGTTAAATTTGGTAACCCTTATGTTTCATGCTTTAGCTTTTAAAGCCATGTTTTGGTATTCCTTTTTACGATGTGGGTTTCTATTAAAGAAACTTTCGAGTAGTAAACCATTTATAACCTGGATGAATTTCGAGGGCGAAATTCATTTTAAGGGGGGTAGAATGTAACACCCAGAGATTTTATGAAAACTATTCTTTTTAATTTCATTAATGTCTTGTGTTGTATGCTACACCAAAAGGATCTTGAACCACACGCATCCCTGGCCTGGCTTACATTACACACAATAAATACCTTCCTCAGTAGCGTGTGTAGTACGCAATACCGAGTTTCACTAAACGAGATATTATTATAATATTATTATGAACTAGCCATTATGAATAGTAATACCCACTTTTTGAAATTTTATAAATTTTATCTTTCAAAATGGACTTCATTTTTGGATTCAGAATATCGAAATTAGATTAGGTTGAAATTTTGGTACTTTTCGGATAACTTTCATATTCTGATGAATAGTGAAAATTACTAAATTTTAATTAAAAACAAATTTTTTAATAGAAATAATTAATACTGATAAATTATTAATTTGAGTGGTTTTAAATTATATTTAGAATATATTTTTACCATTTAATACAATGTTGGTCATTGGATATAATGTCACATTTAAACCAGACATAAACAAGTGTCAATCTTTTGATAGTTATTATCTCTTAAAAACATGCTATTTGTTTTGACGACGAGAATTAATTTTTAAATTAATTAATGCAACTGATATGTTTTGAATTTGGTAAAATAGACATCATTTTTGAATTCATAATATCAAATATATCTTAGGCCTAATTTTTGGTATTTTTCTGGAAACTTTCATTTTTTGATGAATAGTGAAACCACTAAGTGGTAGTTAAAAAACTGAATTTTTCATAAAACCTAATTTTACCGCTTCTGTGAGTGGAATTTCGAAACTCCGAGAGACACGGTTAATATTAAATACTAAAATGTGGTTCAATGAGATGAAAATAATTTTTTGGTGAATAGTAACTTTTTACTTTTATTTACCACGGTTAAAAATAAATTGGATAATTAAGGGTAAAAATGATATTATTATTACCCTACCACATGTCCTAATTCTATTGGATAAGTGTAATTCGACCAAAAACAACCTTAGGAATAAAATATGACCATTTAGGCCAACATGGATTAGATTAGGACATTTAATATTAATTTATTTAAAGAAGGGATAAAATAGTTAAAATCAAAGTTTAATAAGTAAATCATTTTTAATATAGGGTTATACATAAGATAAATTCGACTATAAATTTTTATTAGAAAGATAACAATATTTCATACATAATGGTATTTTATTTATAATTTTTATACATTAAATAATTTAATTTAGTTATGACACAAAGATGATGGAGTAATTATCTTATTAATGAAATTTTGACATAATTGATGTTATAAATACCCAAATAAATGTAATTTGTGACTTTTTATGAATTCCACTAATTTTCTAGGTTAATATGACATGTTAGTATTGATTTAGTTAACTTTTTTCTAACTAATAATTCTGTTATAATTTTCCAAAAAATCAATTTCCAAATAGTGTCAAAATTGACATAAAATAGTTTTAAAAACAAATATTATATTATTAATTGTTATTTTATTCATAAAAATCTAAGGTTCGGCCAAATAACTTATATAATGTTATATATATTAATAATAAACAACTTGGGGTTCGTTGGGCTTGTTATAGTGAGTTTATTAACCTTATAGTGTAAGAAAACAAGAAGACATGGTAAAAGTAAAATTATTTAACTTAAGGTTAAATCTAAATGATAAGGTTAAAATAGAAACCTAAACATGTCTAAATTAAATTGGATGAGCGTATTTCGACCCATACCCACCTTAGATTCGAAATAACTCAATTTTAAGCTATTAAAAACCTAATAGGACTTTATAATAAAATAATATTTTTTGTTTTTCCAAAGGTGCCCCTCTCCTCCCTTTTAAAAGGGCACCTCCTCCCTCTCTTCCTCACACCAATTTGAGCCTTAAAGCTCGGCCAAACCCTGCCAAATTCTCTTCTACACTTCCATAGACACATCCTAGAGGTTCTGGTCTTATTCAAAGACCAATTTTAGTGCCCTAAGAGGAGGTCTCAAAGAGGCGCTTCAAAGAAGAGGTAATGTCCATTACCGATTCTTTCAACTTTATTTCTTATTCCACTTCTTCTTCTTTAGTTGTTTCATTATGAAGTAATAAAATCAGTATAAATCATATAATGATATGTTATTATAATTATTAAACAACTCTATTTCACCATCTATCCATCCTACGGAAAACGAAATCACTACACGTGCGTACGTACAGAATATCGTCTCCACGCCGTGGTGAAATCTGTTTTTCCACCAACACGTTTCATGGATGGGTATAATGGTGTAAAGAATAATTATATATGGTTATTATAACATAATACTTATTCTGATATATTATACCATCCACTCCAATTCTATTCAATAATTATGGGAACGATATCATCGCTCGTGCGTACATACGGACTACCGTCTCCACGACGCGATGAGATTCATTCTCCATGTTAACCATAAATGAATGATCATAAAGTTTATATAATGAATAATAATGAAATATATGAATTCTACTGGATTTATGTAAATATATATATGTATTTCATCTATTTAGTTTCATTCAATTCAATAAGGAAACGAAAACAACGTTCATGCGTACGTACGACCTACCGTCTCTATGAACGGTGTATTTCATTCCTTTTATAGATCTATAATATATATATGTATATGATGAATATATATTATATATAAATCATGTTTTACATTCTGGAATTATGTAAATCAGGATATAAGTATTAATATCAAGAACTACAAGTCAAAACACAAACGATAAATGAAATGATTTTACCCAAAACACTGCTTTAACATGGAATTTACAAAAGAACGGGTAATATAAAGTCATAAGTGAAACATATATGATACCATAACAATGAATATGATTCTGTAATAAGTCAATGACATTATTTAAATCATTATACAGGAGGTTCAGATACGTACGAAGAATATCGGACCTAAGGTAAGAGATAATTTTGCAAATCTCATTTTTATCCAAGATTGATTATTCATAAGTATTTACTGGGGTTATTGCTATCATCCATGTCCATGTTTTATAAAAATTTATTCATGTATATTTAAAGTCATTTTTACCCATTTTGACTTTTACCCCTTGGTATGGAAGGAATCTTCTTTTATTTACCCTACAAGGTACTCTTTTGAGTTTTCTGACAAAAGTACGAGAAGAATGTTTTTTTAACGTATACGGCATGAAAGGATTTTTACGGTTTAATAAAGCCTTATTTTCATGAGGCTTACTCCAAAATATTTCATGACTATTTTCAACAAAATCCTTTTCTTTTAAAATTTCATGACATTTTGTGAAAGGAAAATGATTTTGAAGATGAAAGGATATTTTCCTCAAGAATTCATTTCAAGTGTTTTATCAAAACCATTTTTCATCTAAGATGAAATTATTTCATATGTGTATCTTTCAAGTATAATGTATCTATGATTTACATGGTTTCACTTTCCTTATTATGAAAATATATCCATGTCTTTTATATGTATTATGTAATGATGGGATGATGTTTATGAAACCCACTTTATTTATTGGGTTATTAGGAATGATGTATGTTTATTTTGTGGCACAAGTAAGAATGATTTCATTATGAGATGGGTGGGACCTATATCTCCCTCCAATTCATTGGATACAGATTTATATCTCATGAGATAGACATGGCTGGAATGACAAGTTAAACCGTTTCAGTAATACAAGACTAGAACAAGGAGTGAACTCGATTCAGAAAGGGACTTTGTCCACTAAGATGGTATTGGCAGCAATGCCTTGACTACTATGGAAATCATATCATGTACTTAATGGTTTCCATAATTACATGTTTTATTCGCATGATATTTTATCATGATTGATGTTCCCTTATGATATATGCCTTACGTACTTCCATGATTCATGTCTTTTCTCCTGATTTTGATATTTAGATTTTATGTTCAAGTTTTTGCATTCAAATGTTTATGGATTGTTTTATGTTCTCTATGTTTACCCTTACTGGGTATTTGAGCTCACCACTTTTATGTTTTATTTTCCCTAGGATATAAAGAAAGGTTTTAGGTAAGAAAAAAAGGGGAAGATCTTTATTGGAGATGTTGAAGATCTTTCACCACGATTAGAAGATTTTATTCGAGTTTCCAAAGATACTAAATTATTACGATCCTTGTGTGTCTGTTTTTGTTATGTATTAAGTATTCTGCAAAAGTAATGTATTGTCCATGTACGTCATGCTTTGGGTCTCTACATCTGAAATGTGGGATGCCTTTAGGTATTCCTTGACCATAGTTGTGATCGAGCGGGGCTAGGTTAGAGGTTGTTTCTCGTCTAGGGCATTTCGGTCGGGGGTGCCAAAATGGGAATAAATTGAACTGCTTAGTTTAAATTGATGATTTTAATTTGTTAAAGCATGATTGATTCTTGTTTAAGTCATTCAAGACCTTAGGTGCTGGTATGGGACGAAATATGTGTGGTGCAATTTGACTGTTTAGTAATTTACTATTTAAAGTGATACTTTCTAGTATATATATGCAATGTGTGATATTTCAAGTGTTGAACTATTTAGTTATGTTGGGAATGTCCCAGATATTTTGTTGAGTGATGCTGGTCACTGGTTGGGAATTTTCCCGGGTTACATGGGTGGTTTCTACCAAGGGATTGGGCGTCATGGACATCGGTTGAGGCAGTTGTACTGTCAAATTGGGCTTGGCCCGAGTTACTTGGATGGCAAGGCCATAATACTTGAGTGACAAGTTCTCAAGGACATGAGGTGTCAGAGGTGTTGTGTCTTGGGAACTTATTGAGGTGATTACACCTCACCAGTTACTTTTGAGTAGTGTGCACATAGATAGACTTCATGATGAGGTGGTACGACCACTCGCTGGGTAGAGGCCCCTGCTAGATGCGGTTAGGTATTTTTGGATTGGGGGTGCTTTCCATAGGAAGCCACATGAAAGATGAGGAGCCTTCGGGAGATAGCATTGAGGATGTCCGGTTGGGGGAAGAGGCTCGCCCTAATTTGAGGGAAGATATCGTTGTGCCTTCGATTACTTGATTTGATGGCAGACATCACTGTCCCTCCGGTTATTATTTTAGGACATGTATTGTTGTTCTCCTGGATGTTGTTTGTCATGGGCAGGTTGAGCTTTCGAGCTGGGTTTCGATTATTAGGCATACCTCTGGGATGTTGGTACTTGAGACACATGGTGTCAGGTGGCCCACGGTGCCGGGTTACATGCCAGATATTCTAGTGTTGGCTAAAGCAGGTGACACTTCTTGGTGGCTGCTGAACACTTGTGAAGTTTGTGTTTACTTTTGGGCATTGTACTGTTTACTACTTTTCTTATATAAGCATGTCTACCGAAACACTTATACTAGGTACGCACCATTGGGTGGTATCCTGCTGAGACTCGTCTCATACCCTACACGGGCCCTTTGGGACGCGTGTAGACTTTATGAAATTGAGTGTAGGTAGAGGTTCAGCCTTAGGAGCTGGACCTTAGTGTTGTTGGCATAGGGACTGGTATGTGACTTGAGGTCATGCCTTGTTGGAGTTACTTTATTTAGTTTCCTTTTTGTTTCAGCATGCTTAACATATTATGTAGTAACTGTTGGTTAGCCATTGGTACCGTTATATATTGATATGTATGACTTGATGTGTATGCATGTTTGTTTGTTTACAGTAGTAGTTGCTGTGATATTCAGCATGTTGTTCTGTTTACATTCTGCTGCTATTATTTCTATATTGCTTCCTCTTTTTATTTGATTTTGGATATGCTTCCGTTCTGCGGGTCTGGTTTGGTTCTGACCAGTCATTTAATTTCTTCTTCTTATAGACATTATACGCGGACCAGTACCTTTATTTCCTCTGAGAGGGTATAGCCTTCCCACTATACCTATTCAGACCCTCGCTGTTAGTTGGCAGCCTTTGGCGTTCATGGGAGGTGTGCCTATGGTATTGACACCCGAACCGTTTGGCACAATTCGAGTGGATGGCTGGGTTCGGGTCGTGACAAAGTGGTATCAGAGGAGATCGTGATAGGGATTTAGTAGCATTGCTTTGATAAATACTGATGAGTTTGAGAATTATCCTTTTTATTTCTGCTGGTTTTACTATTTGGGATATGGTAGACTGGAGATAGGTTGTTACTAGAACTGGGTTCCTAGCTTGTGCTTGTGTTCCTGAAGCCCCAGGTATGAGGGATGGACCAAGTTGCCTATGGGTGGGAACTGCTGGTTGCTTTTTTCTTAGATTACGGTTTATATGAATTCCACCTTGGTGGCTCACTTGATGTGTGATGTTATTGATTGTGATATGTGACCCTTGACCCGTTGTGGTAAGGGAGAATTGGACCTTGGCCCGGTATGGAAAGACTACTTTTCTTGGGTTTTGATAGGAACATTTTAGGGTATTTCAATTTCATAATGGCATGTATGCTTTGTGAAGTGATAATACCATGTGAAAAAAATCAATTTCCATGGTATGTATGCTTTGAAATGTAAATAGGTGAAACTCCTAATATAATTTCTTGTTTATTGCAATATGTATGCCATGCTTTGTGTATTTTTAGAATTTCATGTTGCATGATATTTGGGTCTGGCTCTTATGAGAGCAGGCGAGTATTATGACTGAGGCAGTGTAATTGTCAGGATTGGGTGACTCGGTCGTCAGGTTAGAGCCAGTGTTGGTTGTCAGGTTGGGCATGTCCCGAGGTACCATTGATACTTGGCCCTTTTGAGGGAAGTTATGGAGGCCGTGAGGTCGGGATGCCGAGGGTATCAGTTGCGATAGGGGAGAGTAAGGGTAGTTTTTATACACTGCCTCTTTACTAATTTCCTTACCTGCGTAGAATATATTGTTATATATATATATATGGTCTATCTAACCATTTATGGTATTCAACGAGTTACTCCTTCATGACTCAATGGAGTGTCATACATGAGAAGATACAGTGCCGCAGGATCAGGTTCTGAATCTGGTGCAGCCAGAGCATGAGCCGTAGGTAAAAGCTTAGGGACGAGATCAGGTTTAGGATCCAGTGTAGGCAGGGCAGCAGCCGGGTTTGGCAGCGTTTGGACCATGGCTTGACGAGTAGCTCCGAGCTAGCCTGGTACGTGTCTAGTAGGAGATTGATAGATGCGCACAGGGTGTAGAGCCTTCTATGTCATATATGACGCGGGAGTTACAGTCACAGCACCCACCACTTTTTCAGGGTGACGGTGGTCCATAGGCGACATAAAACTAGATAAAAAGAATGTAGACGATCTTTTAGAATCTCGAGATGCTTGCAGGGTGGAGGGTCAAGCTGGAAACATACATGCTGAGAGGACCGGCGAAGCGTTGGTGGGATGTATAGGTACATGCTCATAGGCACGAGGGACTGGCTTGGAAGGACTTCAAGGACATGATCTTTGAGAAATTTTATCCAGATACACTGAGGGAAGAGAGAGATCGAGAGTTTTTGAGTGTTCAGCAGGGAGATATGTCTATCATGGACTACACAACTACCTTCACAGAGTTGTCTCACATTGCACCTGGTATGGTGAGCGATGAAACAGCTTGGGTGAGGCGCTTCGAGGATGGATTACGACACTCCATTCAGGTCCAGGTGAATATCTTCAGGCTAGGTTCCTTCTCCGAGGGGGTGAACCAGGCGCTTATAGAAGAGGGAAACTAGAGGGAAAGGCCCCAGATTGGTAGGGAAATGACTTCAGGTGATGGTTCAGATAGTAGGAAGCGAGGTAGAGATGAGTTCCAGCAGGGCGGGTAGGCCAAGGACTCAGCTAGGACACCTCTTGGCAGTTCAGTGGTAGTTGTATTTCAGTGTGGGCAGCCTTGACATGTTTGAGCTCAGTGCGATAGGCCTCCGAAGGAGTTCCGGGTGTGTGGATAGGTCGGTCATTTAAAGAGTGTTTACAGACAGCCTTCTCAGACAGCTAGCAGGCAGGGACCAGGACAGACTGTGGCGTCAGGTGTTGGTTCATGTTCGATACCAGGAGAGGGTATTCGAGGTTTAGTAATGCACGGAGGACATGACAGAGACGGTGGGACCTAGATGAGGAATCAGTGACTAGTGACTGGAGAAGCACTGCAGGGAGGTCAGACATCAGGCAATCGTACTTCAGGCCAGGTGCATGTTGTGGAGCTTTCGGGACTGAGCAGGCTGGTGAGCTGATGACGGTGGAAGGTACACCGCAGATGTGGCAGTGATTTTCTTTTCTTTCTATTAGCATGGCCTCTTGAGGCATGTCTGGTTGAGTACACGAGTTGCACAAGATACTTGTGGACTGACTAGATGCTAGTTAGTGGGATTGGCATCATATCAGATGCGTTATATATTTTATTTATATATTAGAGATGCGTAGAATCAGGAGCATCAAGGATGCAGGTTATGTGAGGTTCCATGGGAATCAGGGAATCGTGGATGCGGGTTACTTGAGGTGCAAGGCACCAGGTTCTGATTGGAGTATCTATGAGATGCAAAGACATCTTGGAGGCAGACACCGATGCGGTGAGGCTTAAGTTGGGTGTTGGAAGTGACACATGGGCACCGAATAGGTGTAGGGGTGATGATGCCTCATGGGAGGAACCATGGGTCGAGAAAAAAGGTCGTTGGGCCTTTTTTTTATTTTGATTGCTTTGAGCTTTTTCGGGTTTAGACCAAGTAGGAAATTCCTAAGGTGGGGAGCCCTTGAGGAATTTAGCCGGGATCTTTGAGAACGGGGAATTCTGGGTTACCTTGATCAGGGTGGAATGTTCAGTGCCATCTCCAGGATTCATCTGATAGCTCGGGGATGAGCTATGTTAAGGTGGGGAGTTTGTAAGAACCTGGGTTTTTAGAGCAGGTTAAATTTTCCAACCCTGTTTGAAATTTCTGCTTTTTATGTAAAAGTTTGGCTGATTCTTGAGAAGTCTGGAAAATCTGGGAAGTTTTTGGAAATTTCCAAACAACACGCTGTGTACTCCCAATTACACGCCGTTTATGTGTAGGTGAGTGACCAGACGTGTGCTATTCGAGTACATGCCGTGTGGTACCCATGTGTAAATTTCCATCTACACAGCGTGTAGTCTTCCTTGACACGCCATGTAACCTCATTCCATGTAATGTCCAAGTCCCTATCCCTGCGTTGAACGTGTACATGGTCCAAGCCGTGCACTGGAATAGGCTTAATTCAGAGTACAGAACAGTAATCTACATGGTGTGTAGTCTTTAAATACACGCCCTGTACTTTTATTTTTATTTGAGCATCAGAGACGTCATCGCGTCTTATTTCAATAATTTTATTCTTCTACCCCGTTGGACGAACTGTTTGTCTGAGAACCTCTGAAAAATAGAAACCCTCATAGATTCTTCATAAGACCTCTATTCTTCAATCTGTCAGTGGAAGTAAGACCGCATCAAAAAGGATAACCCCACGCACCCCTCTTCGCCCTTGATTCCTTGCCTATTTCTCCGCAGTTTCCATCCAAGCAGAATTGCTGGAATTTGACGGAAACATATATCTACCGCGATTTAGACCGATTCATAGGTTTATATCATAGGAGTGTCATTGTATGAGTATTAAGTGGGTGGTTCATACCTTCTTTCATGTTTTCGAAGACTTTTGGGGGTTGCGACCTTCTGACACGGCATCAGGTATTGAGAGAAACCCTGCTTAATTGTTTGTAATTAATTAACTGTAATGTGGGATGCCTCTAGGTATTTACTGACCTAGTTTTGATCGAGAGAGGCTGGGTTAGAGGCCGTTTCTCGTTTGGGGCATTTCAGCTGGGGGTGCCAAAATGGGAATAAATTGAACTGCTTAGTTTAAACTGTTGAGTTTAATTTGTTAAAGCATGATTGATTCTTGTTTAAGGAATTCAAGACCTTAGGTGCTGGTATGGGAAAACACATGTGTGGTTCAATTTGACTGTATAGTAATTTCCTGTTTAAAGTGATGTTTTCCAGTATATATATTCAATGTGTGATATTGCCTGTGTTGACCTGTTTAGTTATTTTGGGTGTGGCCCAGATATTTTGTTGAGTGATGTCGATCACAGGTTGGGGTTTTTCCCGGGTTACTTGTGTGGTTTATACCATGGGATTTTCCATCATGGACGTCAGTTGAGGCAGTTATACTATCAGGTTGGGCTTGGTCCGAGTTACTTGGATAGAGAGGCCATCAGACTTGAGCAACAGGTTCGCAGGGACATGAGGTGTCAGAGGTGTTGTGGCTTGGAAACTTATTGAGCTGATTACCGCTCACCGGGTACTTTTGAGTAGTCTTCACATAGATAGACTCTGTGATGAGGTGGTATGACCAATCACTGGGTAGAGGCCCCCGGTAGATGCGGTTAGGTATTTTTGGTTTGGGGGTGCTTTCCATAGGAAGCCACTTGGAATATGAGGAGCCTTCAAGAGATAGCATTGAGGCTGTCATGTTGGGGGAAAAGGCTCGTCGTGATTTGAAAGTAGATATCATTGTGCCTACGGTAACTTGATTTGAGGGAAGACATCGCTGTCCCTCCAGTTATTATTTGATGACATGTATCGCTGTTCCTACGGATGTGGTGCCATGGGCAGGTTGAGCTTTCGAGATGGGTAATGATTATTGGGCGTACCTGCGGGACGTCAGTACTTGAGACACATGGTGCCGGGTTATAGACTAGATATTCTGGCGTTGGCCGAAGCAGGTGACACCTCTTTGTGGATCCAGAGCACCAGTGAAGTTTTTGTTTACTTTTGGGCATTGTACCATTTACTATTTTTCTTATATAATAATGTTTTCCAAAACACTTATATTAGGTACGCACCATTGGGTGGTATCATACTGAGACTCGTCTCACACCCTACACGGTCCCTTCAGGACACGTGTAGGCTTTATGAAATTGCATAAAGGTAAAAGGTCAGCCTCAGGAGCTGGACCTTAGGGCTATTTTCATAAAGACTGGTATAGACCATGAGGTCGTGCCTTACTGGAGTTACTTTATTTAATTTCCTTTTTGTATCATCATGATTACCTTATTATGTAGTAATAGTTGGTTATCCATTGACGTTGTTATATATTGATATGTATGGCTTGTTATTGATGCATGTTTGTTTGTTTACACTAGTAGTTGCTGTGATATTCACCATGTTGTTCTGTTTACTTTCTGCTTTTATTGTTTCTATATTTCTTCCGCTGTTTATTTGATTTTGGATATGATTCCGTTCTGCGGGTCTGGTTTGATTCTGCTCAATCGTTTAATTTCTGCTGCTTATCGACATTATACTCAGACCAGTACCTTTATTTCCTCCGAGAGGATATATCCTTCCCACTATTTTTATTCAGACCCTCGCTGCTAGTTGGCAGCCTTTGTCATTCAGGGGAGGTGCGCCTAAGGTAGTGACACCCGACCCGTTTGGCACTGTTCGGGTGGCTGGTCGGGTCCGGGTTGTTACAAAAAGGAACCGCGGTACATTATATAAATATAAAATTATAAGAAGTAAATATAATTGTTATAATGTAAACATTAAGTTAGTGTATAAAAATAGTGGTGAACCTATTATGAAATATATTTATAAACTAAAATAAAGGGAATTTTTAGTACTAATTCAATGATAAAATTCAATTAGGGTAGCTAATTAATTAATAAAACCATTTTATTCATACAAAAATATTTCACTAAAAAATGCCTTCATATACACTATATATTTTATTATATTATGTTTAATAATTATTTTTGTGAAATTTATTTATAATATATTAAATAAAATAATTTAAATTATATCCGGTAGTTATTACATGGAAAGTATTAAAATCATTTTGTGTTTTGATGATACATTTTTACTAAAATTGTTTTTATGCATTATGAACAATTTTATTAAAATTAAATTTAATCGCCAAAAACATTAAATATGATGAAATGATTTTTATATTGGGAATCAGAATACTCAAATTAGGTAATAAATTAAATATCAATTTTAGGCATAAAAATAAGTTACCATGCTTAAAATAATTACTACAATAACGGTAAAAGGGTTATTTTAAAAGAATTGTTTTTCCATTTGGTTGCGTAATTATTATCTAAGTAAATTAAGCTAATCCATTATAAATAATGAAAATAATTTAATGTATATATATATATACAATAAAACTCATTTGATTATCCACTATATAAAATTTTTCTAAGAATACATAATATGTTAAAAATTCATTATTCTACAAATACAGTTTTATATATATTATATATTTTAATTTAAAAGTTAATTTTAGTATACATAGAAATTTAATTAGATTAAATGGATCCAAAATATATAATCATCATGTTAAATTTTTTTAAGAGTGGTCATATTATATATTTAGTAAAAAAATAATTTCTTTGAATACTTTTTAATCAATGTTAATAAGGGTAAAAATAAGTAAATTAATGTAACTCAAATTTTATTAAATTAACTTAAAACAAACACATACTCACGTATAGGATTTGAGTCTTATATTAAAGAAACATCTTCTAGACATGGATACATTTCTCGTATCCAAGGTATACCAAATGTGTAAGGGTATTCTAGTAGAGGTAAAATGGGTTGGGTTTCAAAATGAATTTAAATGTTATGCATGGATTGAAGTTATTGTAATTGATTTCCATTTATAAGTGAAAAAATATGGAATTTTTCTTAAATTTAAATTTTATGTGAGGGGAGAGAATATAATTTCATTAGATATAGGTGATTAAATGTTAGTGGGAAATGTATGTTTGAAATTATATCCTAAAAAGGTCTTTATCTCGTCTTCTTTATCTTTATAATAAATCCATCTCCAAAACTATTATAACCATATTAATGTACCTAAATATATCTCAAACCCAACCCTCAAAGGTTTAAATACTAGTTCGACACTGAGAGAATGGAGATAATGAATCTTGAAGCTCACCTCTAACAGGCCATGAGTTATCAATAGGAACCAAGGGTATAACACGCACACAGTGGGGAGGAACTACCCTCTAAAATAACATGAGAAATGAGAGATAAAATAAAACAATAAAATCAATCCTCGTCGTAAAATAATAAAATAGATACCAAAATATCCAATAAATTTCATACAAACTGAACATTTGTAAAGGAAACCAAAATTACCGAAAGTAAATCCTCGATAATGACCTCGAAGCCCAAAAAATACATGAACAACTCCAAAAACTATTAATGTCTATCTTGATATAGCTTTTGTGGACCAAAAATATTTTATATATAGGTGGGGTGAAAATAATATGTATTATTTGTAGGATCATCCCTACAGTCTCTCATGAAAAATATAAATAAAACATACTATGGAATAATGAACAACAAGTGAAGATAACCCATCACCTAGTCAGGTATGTGATATTCCCAGTCTCACCGTGGATCTCCCACCAAGTATCAAATAAAAGAACTATAATAATATTCAACATATATCAAAATTAGGTTCCACATGACCACTTACCCATTGGTTTTCCACTCTTCCAAAATGGTTCACATCCTGAGCCATCTCTCTCCAAAAGTAAGCCAGATCAAAGACACATGGGATGCTATATTACATCATGCACCCCATACATAACATCATCTCATAATCAAGTATCATGAACCCCATGAATCACATCATTCCATAATATAATTACACATATCCAAACAGTAACAGAGTAGTTTTCGGGAGCCACCACAACCTGTATATCGATCATTATTCCTCAATCCATCACAACCCATAAATGACATAGCTATAATAATTCGTAGAATATTATATCTATAGATAATTATGCATTAAACAACAAAAATCCATAATATACCTCTATACACATATATGGGAAACATTACCACCATGATTACCAACATAAAGTATTACCAGGGGAAGAGAGTGGGGAAAAAGAAGGTAGTTAGCCACCCATTTCTCACCAACCTAGATGTTGGGGAAAACACCCTCCTAGAGTCCACTAGGTGTCAGTATCCCTACCAGTATTGGTGGGGTATCATATAAAATCACATAACATACAGGATATATATATCTCACAACCACACTATGGGTATCAACCTAACAATAGACTCACCTGAAACTATCATCACTTGGACACCCAAATGCCACTACTACTGACTAGATATCCTATAACCACATGATCATTTCAAGGGATTAAATTAATTATTCCTTTTAAACATTTCATCATCACATTAATAACTATATAATTATTCCATTACCTTGGGGCATAAACCAACCTCTTCAATGATTATTCAATATTATCAACATTTGGTGTTCCAAAAATCCACCAACCACATGTATTAATTTATTTGACATTCAATAAAATTTTCATTCAATATTTCAGTTACTATATGACTCATCCTAAGAAACCATAAATGAAGCATAAACCAAGCGATATTAGCTACATCAAACAATGAGGAAAATAATGTTGAAACAAGTAACCTACCCATCTAGCCTTTAAAAAATATTTATCAGTAAAGAACATAACAACAACTAGAAATCCCAAGTTCAAAACATTAAACCAGTCATAGTGCCATCTTTGACACCACCATACACATCACCATGAATACATCCATATTAGGATAAACTACTACTAAAAAACCTTGAATCCCAAACCATATATTTCTAAACCACCATAAATTACAGGCTCATATCATCTTTCAAATAAAGTATCCTCATCCAAAGAAAAAAATACAATGTAGTAAGGAATCCAAAATATTTAATAGGGAATATAGTACCTAAAAACCAAGGCATCCATCCTTCATAAGAAAATGTTCCCACTCAAACCCAAACATTTATATTTATAAAAAAAGTTGTTTATTACCATTTTGGATTAACAGATTCAATTATCACAGTTTATAACTATAAGAATCCTAAAGAATTTTTAATCAACAAATATGAATTATTTAAACATGATTTCAATCATAACTTCTAGTTTCATTAAAATATATAGAAGAATGATTTTATTTAAACAAGGCTCTCTATTAATTTATCTAACTGGCTTTAAATAGTTTAACATGCCACTTTATTTATTTATATAAGAAGAAAAATATATTTTCATTAATTATTGATTCTAATAAAATCAAATTAATAAAGCATAGTATAAACATAGATATCACATTATCTATAAAAAATAGGAGTAAAACTTTTATCATGGAGGAAAACTCATGGGATTTATATAAATAAAACCAATGCATATTCTTTAATCCTATTTAATATTTATTAAGGGTAATTACACCATCACCAAATAGATAAATAGTGATAACTTTATGATCAGATATAAAATAGGAGAATTAATGAATCCCCTACCTTATGTTTTTAAACATTCATTAAAAAGAATGGAACGAAAACATAGATATCTAATCACTTATTACATAAAGAATCTACAACCCTTCAAGGATCCCACACCACAACCATTATAAAAAAAATAAAAAGAACTCTATAAAAAGAAAAGAGATTAGCTTACATAGTATGGAAAGATAACATGGGAGGGAAAAAAATTCAAAATAGAGAAAAAACCACAAAATATAGATAGAAGACTCACCTCAGAGCACCATAGAGAAAACTCACAAAGTTGTGTATCAATCCCTTTAGAAAGGTATTAAAAAAACCCCAAAGAATCACCCTTTTCACCTAGATTTGGTATAGAATTAGATTGTTCTGGAAAAATATGTGGGTAAAATTGGATTTATAGGCACACCACGAAATGAACTTTCCCAGAATGAATGGGTCATTCACATATGCAATGGATCAAGTTTTAAGACTCATTAAAAAACACATCGCCTCAATCCAATAAACATGGATAAATTAATTTCATAAAATTAATGTTCAAATCATGATATTTTATTTATAAAATCATGAAATATAATTCTCATCCATTTATTTTGTGAATATACTAATGCACATTGTGAATCACACGCTGTGAACTTCTCTTACTCGAGATTTGAATCATTGTTCATGACACAAATTATTCTCCCACATTCTGAATAATTATTAAAATAATGAATTACACACAATTTGATATTTTGACTCTGAAAACCCACTGAACCGACCCAGCTTCATCTTAACACTACAGGCTTTAAAAACCCTCAAAGGAATGGGATATAAGAATCCAAGACCATACATTAGATAATTCTCAAACAATTTTCACCCTTGGGAATTTAAAAAAAATGGGGAGTAAAGGATAGAAAAAGGGTCATTTTAATAACCACCCCATGAGATAACTATCAATAATATCACCATCATGGAAGAATAACCACCTCAGTTATAGGAAAAAGGCACAAAACAATGAAAAGCTAACAAACATCTCCCACACACTCTCTTGGGGGGATATATTTCTCAAATAAGAACAAGGCCATAAATAAGGAATCAAAAAAGAAAAAACCATCTCATATGCCTGATTAAGGTCAAAAAAATCATTAAAACATCTTTAGAAAAGAATAACTAATAATTAAACAACTTAGGATACTAAGACCATAATTGTGACTCACCTTCCCAAGTGGTATCCTCCATGCCACCACATCTCTAAAAGGAATAAACTAAGGTAATATAACACATGTCAAAAACCTTCTTCCACAGTCCTTGGATATCACATAGGTTACTCCTTCATGTTTAAATCATCATAAAAATTGATATCTCCCCAATAAATGATGTGAGAATCATAACAAAGGTATAAGAGAAGCTATAAAACAGGAAAGAAATAATGAATACTTCTCATCTTTGGGGGGAATTTTCATATAAAATGAAAATGATACAACAAAATACAACACCTCTAAAGGACCAAAAACCATAATGAAATATTACTACCATGGAAAAACATAACTTCCCACGATGAAGATTCACCTTCAAGAAAACATGATCTCCAACATCAAAATCTAAAAGTATCCTCCTATGTCCAAAATAAGAATCTTGATGATCTCATAATACCTAAATATTCTTCTGAAACCCCTAAATCATATATATATATTGTTTTTAACAAGTTTATACTTTAGAATTACTAAATCTCCAACCCCAGTCTAGCACATGGGAGAATGGAAAGGTTGGCCATATAAAATTCCAAATAGTTCCATACCAATGGTGGAGTGAAAAATATTTTTATAAGAAAACTAGACCAAATTTAGGTTATTCATCCATGATCCTCAAAAATAAAGGATTCAAGATCACAACATGTCTTCAAGAACATGGATAATCTACTTTATTTGACCAGATTTTTATGGATAAAAAATAGAGTTAAGGAAAAACTGATAAAAAAAGAATGCTAAAGACCTCCCCACACCCTAGAGGTAAGACAAGGATTAAAATAAAATATTATTTTCCATATATATATAAATATCATCACCAAATCCTCCATATACTTTCTCAATAAAACCTGCACTAAGATTAATACCTTAATGGATAATAAGTGAGCTAATTTCATCAAATAGTCCACTATCACACATAAAAAATCATAGCCTTCTAATGCTCATGGTAAAATAGTAATGGATTCTTTCTAAGTATCCTTATACTTGTTATAAGGAACATCTAATTTATATAGAAAACCACTAGAAACACAGTGTTAAACTTTCATCTTCTAGAAGATTAAACATTTGAAAAAAAAACTCTACAAATGAACACTTCAACTCAGGCCACCAAAACCGACCTCTTAGAGCATGTTATATCTTTGTCATTATAGGATGTACTACTAACTGTTAGTTATAGAACTCATGGGGAAACTCATTGTGCATCAACAAAGAAATAAAAAGCCTCCCCTCAAATGACATCTGATGTTAATCATCATCAAATCAGCCAATAGGGGAGTCACTACAAACAACTAAATCTCTCCAAACCTCCACCTTAAAATTCCCTAGTTAAGAAACCTCCACCTGCAGCACCAAATATGAATAAAATATCATCTGGAAAATGACTCATCTACCTCAAAGCTATAATATATTAAGATTTATTGTAGAGTTTTATTCTATCACTCTCTACGAGTCTCCATATTCATACACTGTATCATAGTGTGAATTCCATCTTAGAGCATAAACCAAAACATTACACATTCTTGGGGTATTTCAAATCTTGAATTAAAAATCCTATAGTAATTCCATCAACTATTTCTAATTTTGTGATTGGTGAAAACCAAAAAGTGTTCAACGATGAGATAATATGAACAAAACATTATGGGAAACACATCTGCTTCCAAATCAAGATCATGGGTATTATAGTTATGTTCATGGGGAAATAACTTCCAAGACCCATAATAAACAATTACACTCTACTACATTAAGAAACTTCCCAAGACAAGATAAAAATCATTACAATAAACCTAAAAATACATTTTTCTAGAAAATTAAGAACTAGAGTGTTAAAAAACTTATCCTTACGATAATCAAAAGCTATTTAACACTATTTAGTCTATATGATTACTTCATCCATTCTTATGATGTCTGTTAGAGGAGTTTCAATATGATATAAGTCATGTACGAACATCTTATAGCTGTATGAAATAAAATGGAAACTCCATACCTCTACAAAATTATTAGGGTCTGCCCAAGAAACAAGCACTTGGATCATTGAAAGATCCATGAATTTACCTCACTGGTACATGACATTCCATAATAAATGAACTTCATGAGCTGAGAATAGACACTTAAAAATATTCCCTAATAATTGTTAATTATGAAAATTCCAAAACTACCCATATATGCTTTTCATGCTCTTAGATGTGAATTTTAAATGATTTCATCAATAAAAACCAAAAAAGACTCATCCAATAAATCTTATAAAATTGAATTCTTCAAACCCATGAACACATGTGGAACATTCATCACACTGAACAACATTACAACAAACTAATAATTCCTATAACAACATCAGAAATTAGTATTTGGAATATACTCATCCTTATCATACATATGATGATATCCCAATCATAGATTTACCTGTAAGAACCAAATAATTCCTTTCAACTGATTAAATAAGTCATTAATCCCTAGAAAATGATAAAAATTATTCACAATCACCTCATTAATGTGATGATAATCGATATAGAGACATAGACAAACATCAACCTTATTAATGAACAAAACAGGATCGTCCTAAGGTGAAATACTTTGTAAAATAAAATCAATTGAATAGGTTATATATTTGAATATGTAGCTCCCATAACTCAAAAGGATCCATCATATATAGATACATTAACATTGGAGAAGTTCCCAGATATAGATTTATCCAAAACTCGATCGATCATCAAGTGGGAAATGCTACAACCTCCTAAATAAAGACATGAGTGTATTATTCCACAACCATGGGAAATACCATCGGCTAAACCTCTAATGGAATCAACATCAACTCATCCATTAAGGAATAAAAGGAAAAAACATGCCTCAAACCTATTTAGGGGTCTTTCTCGACAACGCACAGAACAAAATATTTATCATCATCATATAGCACAATCTTAATCTTGAATCCATATATGATAACTTACAACAGATAAATAAATTCAATGTTGAGGATGATATGGTATAACTATATCCAAAAACATAAGAAATATCCCCAATATAAGTGATACCCCAACACTAGTTCAAAGTATCTATACACCTCACATAGATAATCTTAACCTCCATCTAGAATTGTCAATACCTAGGGAATTGGAAACCTCTCCACCTTAAGTCCCAAATCATGGACTAGGGAAGGTGATATGTTGGAATGTGTAACTTTAGAATAAAAAATGCATGTAAATAAGTAGAAAAAAAGAAAAGGATACCTCAAACCACTTTCATATCACATGGAACTAGAAACTCTAAAGTATCTAGTTATCGACAACCTGCTCCATGACCTCTCTAACCATAATAGAGACCACCTCCATGGTTGTTCTGTACTCTTTGAGGATGAGATGCATCACGAGGCTATCCTCATCCTGCACCATCTCTCCTCTGCTGATCAAATACTTGAGAACCCTAATGATGAAGCCTTAGTGAAAACTAATTTAATAATGAAACTTGAAGCAGAACGTTAGTTGCATGCTATCTACTCATAAATTTCTGGCACTATCTCCACTAATAAACATGAACTACATAAGAAAAATAGATTTATAATACCTTAGTAGGTTCCTGAGAGCCACC
The DNA here is from genome assembly GCA_963277665.1 of Viscum album. NCBI lineage: Eukaryota > Viridiplantae > Streptophyta > Magnoliopsida > Santalales > Viscaceae > Viscum > Viscum album. The sequence continues at coordinate 1,229,883,411 of OY728139.1, read as the reverse complement.
AACCCATAATATATGAGATGATGAGGATTAAAACCTACCCCTAACTTTTCAAAACTCTTCTTTCCAGGAAACTAAGAACCCAGGACCACTGCTCTGCTATGTGTGGAATCGTAACAATTCCCCTCTCAAAATGGTCTCGTCATGGATAACATCCACTCAATGACATCTAGTCTCACCATAACCTCAAGATATGTCAATATCATAAACAAGGTGACTTGGTTCCAGATATCTAAATGAATAGACTCCAGGAAATCCTTCATCCATCCCCATCATTTGAAAGTAGATCTATATCATATAAGAGAAGGTTCATGAAATATATCCTAAACTACCACATGTTTAAACTCCATAATTAAAGGGTAATAAGTTCCTAGAGACTAGCTATATTTGTCGTTAAAGAAATAAAATCATGTTGAGATTATTCATGGAGGGTCTACCATGAGATAGATAACTAATCATGATCCCTAAGGAACAATAACCACTATTTCCAGGTGGATAAACACAACATCATCATCACCAAAGAAACCCAATCCTCCATTTAACCCTTGATTGAATTGAATAATATCTCCACTGCCACTAATAAGTTATCTATAACTAATTCTGAAATGGATCCATCTTACTTATGTATACTCTAGAACTAAAACTATCATAGTACCCCTCCCCAAGTGTCATTGTCATCGATATCAACTTTGCGGTGATCTGCTGGTATGACCCACTAAACTTATTCAACACAAACCTAATGAAGACATCATCCTGGATCTATACCTTTAAAAGAAAAAATAGTTTGGGACTCATAAGCAGAAAATATGGAATATTTAAGATTTATTATTTAAGGTTCAACCTAACCCCAAGGTTGTCCGATTTCAAGCACAGGCACAAATAAGAATGATTCAAGATCCTTTCCTAGGTCTCTACTCAGCAAACAATATCGAATTTCTTAGTAAGATTAATAAACTTAAAGGTGAATGAATCAGATAATAGGGGAACCAAATAATCATGTCACAACCAGTCTCCCTTATTTACTAAACTCAATAGACACCATTTCCATACCAACCCACAAAGTCCTCACCAGTACCTATCTCCAAACTTCATCCTATCCCTCAACCTTAACTCTATGATACCACTACGTCACGACCCCTCTATAAAAAGTTAACCCTCATGAGCTAGAGATGATATAAGTTATAAAATGAAATCCTAATCTCTCATTCAGTAGTCCTTGAGTTTTTGAAAAGCACTATGGGTATAACATATACACAAATGGGATGCATTACCCTCTAAGAGAACATGAAAAGGATATATTAGATAAAACCATAAAATAAATCCTAATCATAAAATAATAATAAGAATCCCAAAAACTACATGAAATTTCATACAAAATTAACATCTTATAAAGGAAACCATAAGTACTAATAGTAAATCCTCAATAGTGACCACGATATTCAAACAACTCCTGAACAAATCCATAAGTAATTAATGTCCAGACCAATCTCTAGATCCCATGGACTTGAAAAATATTTTTTATATATGTTGGTTGAGAATAATTGGTATACTCAGTAGGATCCTCCATGTATCTTCTCATAAAAAATATAAAGAAAGAATACTAAAGATTAGTGAAAAATAAGTGAATCTAACTCATCACCTAATTAGGTATGCTAAGTTACCGGCCTCACCATCGATCTATAAATAAGTATCACTTACACATAATCATATAGTATCCAACATATATCAAAAGAAGGTACCTTGCTACCTCTTCCATACTGTTTTTACACTCTTCCACAATTGAGACATATCTCTCCAAAAGTAAGCCAACCTAAAGACACTAGGGCTAATATATCATATAATGCACATCATTTATCATATCATCTCAACATCTCAAACTATATACCCAGTGCATCACATCATCTCATCATCACATGACACATCCCTAGATAGTAACTAAGTAGTTTCTGAGTGCCAGTATGGCATGTATGTAGAGTATTATTCCTCAATCCATAACATCCCATACACAACAAACCAATACTAATCTATAGGACACTAAATCTAGTGATACATGTGTGTGACATAACCACAATCCATAAAATCCCTCTACCTACATATATTGGAAATGTAACCCCCATACATAGCAGCAGAAAGTACTACCATAAGAATATAGTGGGGAAGAAGTTGAAGACAACTATATCTTCCTTTCCAATCTAGATATTGGGGAACATACCCTCCCAGAGTCCACATGGTGTCAGCTGCCTTAGTGTAATGGGTGTAGTAGCGTATAAAAATACATGACATCGAGTTTATATATAACTCATAACCACACTATGGACATAAACCTAGATTTAGAATTATTTGAAGCTATTGTTACTCGAACAACTGAAAGCCACTACTAAGGACAAGATATCCTATAATACCGTTATCATTTCAAGGTAATGAATTAATTCTCCCTTTTAAACATTTTACTCAAAAATTAATTAGTAGACAATTTTTACACACCCTCTATGAATAAACCAACCTCTTATAAGGTTCCAAAAAATTATTAACATTTATCATTCCACTTAGACACAAACCCCAAGGATTAATTTATTCAATATTCACTAACATTTATATTCTATAATTCCATGTACTCTTGGACCCATATTAATATATGATAAACGATGCATAATTAAAGCACGACTAGATAAATATAACCCTAGGAAAGGAATAAAGAAACAAGGAACCTAAACATATATCCCTTAAAATAGATTCATCATGAAGTAATAATCCCAAATGTTTAAAAAATAGTAATGTTAAAGATCCAATTTAACCCATTCAATCAGTCTCAGTTCCATCCTTGAAACCACCTTGCACATCACCATGCGTCCCTCCACCTCAAACATCAAATACAACCACAAACCCATGACTCCTCACATATATGTTTCCAAATAATTATCCATCCCCAGATCACATCATATAATAAACAAATACTCCACATAAAGTGAAAATACACAAGGCATCAAGGAAGAAAAAAATATTCAACATGGAATATAGGCCTTAAACACCAAGGCATCCAGCCTTAATAAAACAGGTTCGATCGACCCCAAAAAATTATATTTTTCAAAAAACCAGTTCATTACCATCTTGAATTAACTAATTTATTTATCATAGGTTACAACCATAGAAACCTTAAGGATTCAGTTTTCAATATATATGAATTATTTTAACATTCTTTCAAGAATAACTTATAGTCTCATTAAACTAAAGGGAAGACCAATTTTATTTAACCATACCACTTTATTAATTTACCTAACCATATTTAAATAGTATAATATGCCTCTTTATTTATTTATCCAAAAAGAAAATAAAATTTACTTTAATTATCAATTCCAATCAAAAAAACATTCTAAAGCTTAACATAAACACAGTTATCACATTATCTAGAAAAAACAAGATGCAAACCATTATCAAAGTAGAAAAATAATGCCACCTATATAACCCAAATTTTTTTTATTTTTTAATATAGTTTAATATTTATTAATATTAATTCCACTGACACCTAAAGAGATAAATAATTATAACATTACAATTTCACATTAAACATGTGATGTAATAAATCATTCACTTAATGTCTTTCAATATTCTTTGAATAAGAATAAAAAAATAGATCTATGATCACCTATCAATCAAGTAATAGACAATAATACTAGTATTTAACACCAAAAAAATTCCAAAAAACCTCAAAATAACTATATAATAATAAAGGAGATCAACCACCATAACATGGAAAGATAACATATGGTAAATAAAATAAGAACAAAGAAAAACCACAAGAGAAAGAGGGAAAATTCACCAAATATCACTGTAGATCTAACATGGGAAGATGAGGATAAATACCTTTCAAAAGAGATTCAAAATTATCTAAAGAAGAACCTATAGCTTCTACAAGTTGAGATATAATTAGAGGGATTTGGTAAAATATAATGTTGCAATTGGAATTATAGGAACACTTCCAAATTCACTTTCATGGTTTCGATGGGTCATTATTTTCATGAATTACATGGTTTTTAAGACTCACTAAAAAACATCACTTAGATATAATAAACTTTTATTAATTCATATTGTGATATTAATGTTTATGTAATGAGTTAACCGAGACATATTCAAGAAATCTGGTCCTTATGCTTTCTTGCCGTGAATCGACATATACACATCATAAATCACACGCTACAAAATATTCATACTCAGTACATGAATCATAATTTAGTAAATGAGTTATTATCTTATATCATGAATGATTATTCACATTGTGAATTCCTCATGCTTCTAGATTGTAGCTCCCAAACTCCACTGAACCTAGTTTGAGATTCCTAAAAACACTACGAGATTTAGAAAAATGAAATAGAATGAGCCAAAATGATTTATCCATTACAATATTATTATAATTGGAATAAAAAATATTTATTATATTCATGGTACCACCATTATCTATTCCACACTCATCTATTCAAAAAATTAATATGTCACTAGTGCATATGTGCAGACTACAATCTCCATGAATGATGTAACTCATTTTTCATCCACACATTACATGGATGGTTATAAGAATATATTTAATGAATAAATATGATATCTATTAAATAATTATGATTATATAATGGAAAATAATTATTTAACTTATTTTTTTTGTTCATTGAGAAATTGTAACATTGCTCATGCGTACTTGCAGAGTACTACCTCCATAGATGACATGTTTCGTTTCTCACAACCACTTTACATTGATATTTATAAAAATATATTTTATAAATAAAAACTATATTACAGATTAATATATTTCAATAATTTTTTTCTTAAATTATGATACACAAATCAACGATCATCATAAATTAATATGTGGATTTCAATAAATCACCTGTAACATGATCGTCACAAATTTCATCTTCGCGAATATTGAATAAAATTATCATACAATGAAATTAGTGATTTATAAATCATTAATTAATATATATTATAGTACCTTAAATAATCTAGAAATAATGAAATTGGAATCAAATTATTGGTATCAATATTGAAATTACAAAGAATGTACAAATAAATCAAAATCACTAACATCCAATGATGAAAATAACCAATAACTAACTAATAAATGTTTAATAAATGATAATAATTAAAGAGTATAAAAGGTGGTACATATTAATAATTTTATTAAATTGGTGTTTAATACAATAATTATAATTATATAGGAGTTCAAAGTGATTTCATTGAAGTTAAGAGTTATCGTAAGGGTTTCTATCTTCATTTCCCTTCTTTGAGGCATGTTTTTATACACCTACTAGTATTGTATATGGTTCAATTACAAACTAATTTTGATTATATAATTATTATAAATGATTATTTAATTTAATTTATAATTATTTCTTATTAATCTATCCTTTGTATTTATTTTATTAAATTGTTCATAAATCTATAAGGGTTTTCTGAACTCATTTTTTCTTCTTGGAGACATATTCCATATTCAACAGTTATTTTATTTTTTGTGGTATATATACTACACATTAATGTATTTATATCATAATTTACATGAAATTAAATGGATTTTCAGTCCAATATAATGATTTTTCCTTGAAAGTATTTTGATTCAAGAGTTACCAAATCTGGAAGAGTTTTTTAAACTCAATTTTCGTTAATCCAGTTATGGTCATTCCTCTTGAAATTTATTCTTATATGTTGCATCAAATCTACCATATTATTGAATTATATTTTAATTTATCTCATATTTATATGTATTTACATTTATTTATCCTTTTAAGTGTATTTTAACTCAATTCATCTTCACTGTTGGACTTATTCTTTATAGAAATACAATGTTGTTAAAAATAATCATCATCTCCTTTAATGGTTGTTTCACATCCATGTTAATATTATTTTTTTACCAAATTTATTTCATTCCTTATTTTTAAAAACAAATATTTATTATATCATTTTATCTTCTTATTGTTACCTCTTTTCAAAATTATTTTTTATTATCCTTTTTATGATGTGGGATTCAATAACGGTATTCCTAAAATATTAATATGGTTTCCTTTCATGATCATATGTTTTATCTTTCAATGGAAATTTCCTCTAGAAAAACATACAATATTTTTCAAGGATCAATTTTTGAAGGTTTTTTTTTGACAAATAAATTTTAAAAAATTTATCACTTCACCTTTTCAAAAATGATGTTCCAAAATTACCCATAACTTCATATTTCATGACATTTTTAACTTCTTTTTTGTAAAAAATGTTTTATGATTTCATTTCCATTTTTATCTTTATCTCAAATGGATTTATTTCTATATAAATTATTTTTCATTAATTACTCTATAAATTATCTTGTATATTTTTTTATTTTGGAGAATTAAACTCATAGTATCAAACTATTCAATTTTTTCTCTTTTTATGAAGAAACATTTGAAGTGATCTTCAAAGGGTGTTTTTAGTCTATGTAAACATATTGAATTATAATTATGTTACAATGGAGATATATTATTATGCCACCATCCTCTATATTTATCTAGATATATTATGAAATTTTTTAGGGTAGTATTCTTGAAAACCATATATTTTTCATGGGTTAGTTATGTTATGTTTGAAAAAGGAATAGATTCATGTTCTTGTGGAACGCATCTGTATTCTTTTAATTATTTGTTATTTGGTCCTATTAATATATATACATACAATGAATTGGGTAAATTTGTATATCTTAGGAGAAAACTACGAGAATCAAGTATTGATTCTCACTCAAACATGGGGATCAAAAAGTGATACATTCTCCATTATTTTATGGGAATTATGAATTGATGTCTACTCCCTTATGTTTTGTGAATCGAGAAGTGATTCCTACTCCACTATGTTATGGGAATAAGGTAGTGATTCCTACTACATTTATTTATAGTAATTAGAAAGTGATTCATGCTCTACTATTTTATGGAAATATGGTATTTATGCATTCTTAACTATATTGTATAAATCATGAAGTGATGCATGCTGCATTATGTTATGGGAATCAGGTAGTGATTCCTACTCCAATATGTTATGGGAATCAAGAATTGATTATTGATCCACTATGTTATGGGAATCCAGAAGTGAATTCCGCTCTACTATGTTATGGGAACCAAGTATATATTCCTTCTACACTATGTTATGGGAAATGGGTAGTTATTTTTTATCCATTATATAATGATTTCCTATGATTTTTATTATGCCAAATTTGTCTATTATATTATCATGTTATTCTATAGGGCTCATGACTATTTTATGATAACTAATCACTTTTATGCCATGATATATGTTTGGTCATTTTGAGGTAATATGTTCTGTCATCATGACTTGTATAAAAATATGAATGTTCCATGATTCTTTAATCAGATATTTCACCCATTCTCATGTTTTATAATGTGCTTATTATTAAAGAATTTATCACTAGTTGATATGTTTTTTCATTTACTGTGAATTTTTGAGAAAACCTTTATTATATTTTCCATTCCCCAAGATATTAAGATTAGTATATCCTAAAATATTTCTAGAATAGGATATATTATGCTATGATTATGGAAAAATTTATATAGTAATATTTATATATAGCTAAACTCCAAATACACTAAATCTTAGGATTTTTTATATTGTATGATTATTGGGATATTTAATGTTTAAATAATTTAAAAATATAACATTTTATATTAGGTAATTTTACTTGGTGTGAAATACAGTTGTATAGTGTGGGTTTTTAGCATCATATCTGGGAGTACGGGTCTAAGGCCCCTCACATGTTCTTTACATACATAGAATTTTAACATAAGTTTAAAAATGAGTTAGATTCATGAATATAAATATTGTATCCTTAGTGTTTTTTATGTAGATTAAAATGATGTGATACTTTGTTCCATTCAAGGTAGTTTTTAAGGAAGTATGTGTAGGTTTAGTTTTTAGCTTTTTTGGAAGGATGATAGTGTTCAAGTGTGATGATCGAAGTTTGATTGTGGTTGAGTACTTCCATGGTGATTCACTGATGATAGGACATAGGTCCCTTATGTTTTTTATGGATTTTAATACTCCCCCACCGACTTAGGTCCCAATTAATCTAAAATTTAGGAATGGGTTCGATACTCCTTTGTTATAGAAAAATAATGGATTCCCTATATGATTGATAGAGAAAATCACCCCACCCACCATTATTCTATCGATACTATGTCGATGGATTTAGGTACTCCCTCATCTAAAGTGATCTAATAAAAGAGGTATGGGTCCTCCAATGTTGCTGGTTACTCTCTTGACTAACATAGATACTTTAGTGAGGAATGGGCCCATCACTATATATTCTGAAAGGCACGTGAGTTTTTGGTATAGTTGATTAGTTTCAGAAAGCAGGAGTTCTATACTCTCATAACCAACAGATAATATTGAGCATGGTAATGGTTCCCCTTCATGTTTTTAAATTTGTTATATAGTAATTGAAAATATAATGGGTTAGTAATATATTATTTATAACCCATAATTCATTGAGGAAATGTTTTTCTCCACTATGGTTTAGGTCGTTAACGTGGATAGGATAAATAGTTTTCATACATAGTTCCTTATGACACCTCAGGAACGGATTGGTTGCCTTTGAGTTATGAATTATATTTGGGACATAAATATATGACATGGTGATATTTTTGGTACTAAAATCATTTATTTTTTCTCATGAGATATGAATCTTCAGGGAATATATTTGAGATTTTGGGGACACCTTTATTTATTTGTGGTTTCTAGTTATATAGAATATCAGGATTCTTTTCATTCTATCGAGTTAGACTCTCTTATATTAGAGCTTTAGATGACTTATTATCTGTATGTTATTTATATTTTTGGGGTGTCTTACTAGTATATTTATACTCACCCCTATGAATGATTCATACCCACACGTGTTGTGTTAGTGTAGATGATAAATAGTTTGGAGATACTCTTGGTTGCAATAGAGATGGTGCGACTTGTTAGAAGATGATGTTTAGTGGATCAGAGTGGTTTATATTGATGGTGGTGAATACTATAATGGGTTATTTATCGAGGAGTTCATATTGTAGGGGGGAGAATTAAATCATCTCATATATTTCAATTTCAGATACCTTTCTTATTGATTAGTTCCATAGGTTTTTTCCTATGTGGTAATTTACTTATCATGTGATGTCTCATGCATAGATTTTATGTAGTCCAGTTATATATATATATATATATATATAATATTGATGTTTATGGTTATTTTTTCATTGTAGATATGTATCTATTATAGGTTATTATCGGCTAAGGACTAATTTATGGTTTGATATGCCTACTATATAATGAACTGAACAAGGATAACCTACAACATCACGAGAGTTGGTCCGCTACTCAGCCCAAATAACATTTTTGATCCCCAGGCTAGTAAATAATGCATGGTATCAAGAATATGCACTTTGGAATGATTTCACCCTTATATAATCATAAAAAAGAAGAGGAAACTAGTAATAATACGATATGAATTATTTGTATGTTGTTCAAAAATTCAAATCAAAGAAATAGATACAAAATAAATACAAAAACTAAATGGGTAATAATAATAAAAACCAAAAAAAAAATATATACAAAAAATACAATACAATAGAAAGAGATACATGAGTAAAAAAATATAAAATACACTAAACTAAATTGGCCAATATAATATCCGAAAAATAAAATGGAACCCAAATGACTTCAACATCCTCCACACAACCCATTAACACTCACTATATCTCAAAACATTCATTAATATACCTAGAAGAACATCTAACTAGAACTAAGACCTAGGCATCTAAAAGAAACAAGAAGATGTATACACACCCACACGCTGATCCCTATACAGGGAGTGACACCCACGTTTTATTTTTACCTTTTATTTTTATAATTTTACTCCACTTTAGGAAAATTTAATTATCTACGATACTTGGATTTTAATTTTAGAATTTCTATAAACTTTGTTCTAGCACAGAATTTGGGGGACATAGTTTGGGGTAAATCAAGCTACAACCCTCATTTGAAACTTTTCTTACCAGATATGCATTTCATTTTGAAATAATATAGTTTATACTATATAAGTAGAATATTTATTTCTAAAAACTATATAGAGCCAATAAGAAAACATGAAATACCTTTAGTGTGTTTAGGTAAGGGAACATGGTATGCACACTGTTTGGTAAACAATGTAATAATCTTGTGAGTTGGATAAGAAAATTGATAATGCCATTTGGAGTAGTTGGTACATAGTTTTTCTAACCATGGAGAATCCCCAGGTGTATTCATATGAGTGGGTTTGGTCTTGGTAGTGTCTTTTTCATAATTGGTGAATGGTTTGGAAAACTATGCAATCAACCCAGATTTCATTAAAACGGTGAAATGATCTTCCTACCACCTCAGGATTTTAAGCAATACCTATTCTTTTCCTTTCATTTGGATCAAATGAACAAGGGGTGTGCCTGGGGGATCTATCTCTCACTTCTTTCTCATTGATTGAGAGCCACATTCCTCTCGATTACAAGTGGGTAAGGACTCTTCCTTATTCATTTCATTTAATATTATCTTTTCTTGACCTCTATATTGTTTAGAATTACTCCCATGAACCCTAACTATTTAAAGAGTTCATATTTAGGTTTTTAGAGGTTCTAATGAAAGGAATATGGGTTTTATAAAGTTGGGGAATTAATTTCTTCGATTTTTTGTTCATTCCCCGTGAATTTGATGAGTTTTGGATGGTTATAATTGAAACGAGGTAGGTATTTTTATGGAATTTCCTTTTAATGCATGTTATAAATTTGTTATTTGTTTTGAAATTATTTCTTATGATTCAAAAATCATGTTATAAGCAAATATTAGTCAAGGACAGATTTTAATTTGATTTTGTGCTTATCATAGACGTGCCTCATGAGAAGCACTTGTAAAATTACCTGAGAGGCTCTTTTAAAATGGTTTAAGTGTTTTTAAATGGTTACCTATGGAATTTTATTTTAAAAAAAACACATGTTGAATTTAAAATGGATTTCAAGTGTTTTAATGACATGGAATGGACCAAGGTCACTTGCCAAGTGTTTGTTAAAAATACACAAATGGATTATCTAAATGAATTTAAATGTTTAAATTGGGGTTATTGACACAAGTTTTTTATTAAAAGCATGTGTGTTATGTTTTAATGGTATTTTTTTTAAAATGTATCGAGATTAAATTCATCCTATTAAATTTTTTTGAGACTATAGGGTCTCATTGTGGCATGATATTATTTTTAATTAGGATGTGTGGTTTTGTGAAAGGGTTCTTAGGACCATTTGAATTCCTTTAAAAGGGTGTTTTTTTTCAAAAGTGATTTTATAAAAGTAGTTTTATTTTCAAATAGGCTTTCAAAGTGGGGTTTTATAAATGTTTTTAAAATGATATCTGAAATTTTGTTTTAAAATGGTGTGAAAACAGATTGGATTCTTAATATTTTTATGAAATCCCAGTTATCACTTTAAGAAAAGTGGTTTTATAAAATCATGACACCCTCTTCAGCCTTGTGTGTATATTTTTACACCCATGGTGTCTTATAATCCCCCTTTTTATGTTATATATTATTATATACATATATACTAATTATTCATGTATGTGGAAGGGGCTATTTCTTATGAGGGTGTAGAAGGTGAGGTGTGATTTATTTAAATTGTGTTATATTTGATATATGTGAATATTTATTTTTTCTCACATCTATTTTACTTTGCATGGGAGTCCTATGTAAATATAAAGGCACCAGTATGAGAACAAGAACTAGGGTACTATAGTGTTCTATATAGGGAATTTTTCATGATTTTAACCCATCGGTTAGGTTGAAAGGATAGCTGGCCATATGATATTAAAACCATTTGTATCCCATATAGTAGAGGATATGTCAAGATATTTATTTTTAAATAGTATTAGGTGACTACCAACGATGAAAATAAGTTACTTAGTTCCAATATAGGCCCCTTTCACTAGTTCAGGTCTTTATTACTAGTGCATTGGGATAGTTCCCATGATGTTAGATCCTTCTTAGGATACTTTATAGGAATAATTTCTTGATTCAATTATATTCCCATAGTTTGTTTGATTTGTGGAACCATTATTTTGTTTTTTTATTTTATTATGTTTCCTTGATTCATGGGTGCCTATATGTGATTTAAGAATCAAATTGATCATGTTTGGTTTAATTTCAAATGATTTTTTTTTTAAATTTTTTGAATTTTATTTTTATAAATGATAAGTTGTTTGTTTATTTTATTAAAATGGTTTTAAGAAATGGTTTTTACATTAGGTGGTTTATGAAAAGGAGTTTCCATGAAATTTTTCTAAAGTGGGATTAATGGTGTTTCATATAGCTTTATATGTTTCTAAAGACTCTCTTACCTTGATGTGGGATTATTTATAAAAATTTGTAACCATCATTTTTTTAGTTTAATAAAAGGGTTGTTGTTTGAAAATGTGTTAGAGGAATTATTAAAAGATTTTTTTTTAAAAATGAGAAACTTTTATTTTGTATCTTATAATCAAAATATTTAGTTATGAAAAATTTCACTAAATGTATTTCCATAGTTTGGGTAGGTGGGGACCTATTGGTATTTGTAACTCAAGACCATATAGTTCTTATATAGGTTTTCAGTACTGAGTTCCATTTTAGTTATTTGGTATGGGTTTATACATAGATGGATGGGTGAGATGTGATGACTGGCCAGAGGGTCACTTATGGTGTCATTGGAGCTATCTTAGTTATGTTTCCCATTTATTTTCTTTTGGGATACTCTAATGACCTTTTGACAAGAGTTGTTTACATATATACAGTCATTTTGTATTTATTCTAGTGGTATGTTTATAATTTATTGGATGATATATTTTTCATTTACACTAATTGTTTATTTTAAATTGATATCATGGGTGAATTTTCTCCCAATGAATATTATTGAGACACATGAACTAGTTTCCAGCCTGTGGGGACCAGAAACACTCTTCGAGCCAATGGAGAGTTGGGTCGGGTGTCAGTTCTGATGACCGCCTAAGTTGATTCTTTAGTAATGGTATTAAAGCCCAGGTTTCTCAGTATGGACTTAGGTTCTTGATTTACTCTCTCATTATTTGAGGGTTTCATTGTAAGATTTATTTAAGATTGTCTATGGGACTCAGGTGGTTGTTCAGGAGTGGGTGCTTGGTCACCGTCATTCATGACGACACCTGAGTTACTTAGGGAAGTGGGGTTTGAATTTGGTTTTTGGAATTTTTATAGATTTATGATTATTATTGTGTTTTCCTTAATTGTAATTGTGTGAGATAACTTAGGGGCTATATTGGATTTTGGGATTGGAACTGAAAGTGGATTAGTTGTATGAGGTGAGTTTCCATGGCCTGATAAACCGAGGTAGGGATCAAGAACATGATCTTAAAGTCATTATTGGAATTGTTACAAAACTGGCCCATAATATATCAAACTATTTGGATGATTCAAGAATGGTTCCACATCCCATTTTACTTTTTGTTTAAACTTATCTTGAGATACCCCTAAGGATGAGGGATGATTCATGGTTTGTCTCATGACATGTTATTTTGTGTATGTATTATCTCAAAAATACACTATGAATATTATTGATTATTATGATAATAAATAAATTTTTTTATAACTAATAAAATTACTTGAATTATTTTTCAGGAATATATTTATTGAGAAGATATCTCATTTACAAGTTAAAATATTTTATAGGTATCCTGGATGTGTTTGAAAGTATTCTAGAAACATTATTCATTCACTACATTTGTAAGAATAACATATGCTTTGGGAACCCTAAATTTGGAATAAAACATATGAATAATGACCCATATGTTGTTGGAAAAGTATGGATCAACAACCATATGTTTAGAAGAAATACAACATTTGATGAATAAACATATAGTTCATCAAGCCTAGATTTGTAAACAACTATATGATGTCAACTCTACTTTTGGTGTGTATCACTATGTGAAGGAAACCTATGTTTTACTGGTCAATACATATTTTTTAAATTAATTATTTTATCCATATTTTCTACAACAATCTGACTAGAAGTAAATTTCTCTTTCAATTTGTTGTATGACCAATTAAAAGGTTCATTTTCCAAGGATTGAACCATTCATATTTACAAGGGAAGTTACAACTCTCTTGAATTGTTTTAAAATTCAAATAATCATGATTTTTTAGGCGATATTCATGGATATTTTAATACTATAGTAAAGAAAAGTTTATCTTCTTAAATAGAAAGTTTTTTTTTGTTTTCAATATAGTGTGATATATTTTTGAATATAGAGATACTGTAAAAGACAAAAGATTAAACGTGTCTATTGTTCTGAAGAACTATAATTTGGAGACATACATATTTCAATCTATGCTAAATAAATCTACTAATTAACTATTACTACTACTATTAGAGGGATTATATATTTATTTTAAGATTATTTTCAATCAGGATATATTCAGATATATTTATTCTAGAAAATACTTATCATTGAAAAATAAGATACATTTTTCTGTCAGTTTCTGTGGAAAATTTGAACACGACTTTTTTTATTCAACCAAATCAAATTCCATTGATTTATTAGAGTATTGGCTACTTGGACATAGACATGGTAGAGTATCAACTTCCCAAAATAATATATAGATAATTTATTTTCTTATAAAAGAACCAAAACAAACTGTAAAATCATTATTGTAATGGTGTCAACTACCTGTACTCAGTTGCTAATTTCTTGTGATAATATGACACGTTTAGTGAAAATCACCAAGCTCATGTATAGAGAATTGGTAAAGTGGAATATGGGATCTTTTTTCCCTGAACCACTATAATTGTTTTGTATTCTTCTGAATATATCCTCTACTCAACTTACTTAAATAAAAGAACACTAAATATCTACATAAATCAAAATGAAGGATAAAATTTTGAATTCATGTAGATTATTGAAAAGTCACAATTCACCCCACTGTTGTGAATATTTGTATTATTCTAACCTAAAAATAGAAATCAAAGGAGTTATTATTTTAAGAAAGAAGATAAGATCTAGTAATATCAAAGTAAAAGTTCTATAAAAGGATAGATGTTAAGGACAAAACGAAAAGAAGGTATGTCAATGATTTTTATCCTTATTTTAATAATGATAATTTTGAGTGTTGGAAAGATCTCATGATTATCTATTTGAAAAATATTGGATTCAAAGTATACATGAATATTGTCACTCTGTATATAATTCCTAAAAAACTAGAGACATCGGATAATACCAAATAAGATAAGTATTATATCAATTCAGGATAAATAAATGCTGTTATATGTGGACATGTTCCATATTAATTCAACCAGGTATGTTAATATTATAATTCTTATGAAATGTGGAAAACTATTACTATTTCCTATGAAATAATTGACAATGTTAGAAAATTAGGTTACACTACTTCAAAGATAAAATTTTATACCTTCAAAATTTATGACTGTGAAAGAATCACCCAGATTAATGGGAGATTGATAGAGATAACCAATGGTGTTTCTACCTTAGGAACTTCCATTTCACAATAAAATCAAGCATTGGAATTAATAATATTACTAAACTCAAAGTGGAATGGAATATCAACAACTATACAATAATAAAAACTAGTTCAATATTTTTCAATGAAAGAATTTATTGGGACCTTGATGATGTATGAAGAATAAACAAAATCTAAAGATAAAGATCATAAAATGATAAAAAGGGAAAATACTTCCCTTAAAGATACTAATATGAAGCATGAAAATAATAAAAAATAACATTATGAAGAGTACTTGGAGGTTATCTAAATGCTCCATCAACTAATATAAATATCACTTTGGAAAGGATAAAATAAATATAAAGGAAAATATGTGATTTATGGGTAATGAAGAAGATGAGGTACAATCATTTTATTCTTTTTCTTCTAATTCTAAAAATTTATCTAACAGAAAATTAGCTTCTTATTTCTCTATGCTTAAATAAAGATATGAATCTTTATTAAAAGATCATAAGTCACTAAACAATATTCATAATTTTGTTTTAATATAAAAATTTTCTATGTTAAAAGAACCAATAATTAAAATAAAAATTTAGAAAATCCACTTGAATCTATACTAATCATGAAAACAAAATAAAATAATCCAAATATAATGTAGATTAATTCAAAAGTTAGGCTATCATATTAACTAAAGTATCCGAATATGTTAATAAGTTTCCAGGATAAAATATATCAAAAATATATAGAATATAAAGAAATGGTGTTAAATTAAAATTAAATAGATTTATATTTGTACTAAGTTCTAAAAATAACAACATATCTATAGAGTTACTTGTTTTTATTATGGAATTAAGGTAGATTAATATAATGATTTATATTTAAGAAATCTCTAGAATATTGGAATTAAAGAGGATTTTATTTCAAAAAATATGTAGGAATATTATTCTATAAATGTTAGAAAAATATGGAAAATATGGTTACTGAGTTCTTTACTTGTAGGCACAGCTAGACCTAAGAAAATATAGGCACCAAAAATCACATTTGTTTAGATTCTTTATAAGAAAAAGGTAACAGGAACAAAAATGATATGTGGTATATGGATAGTGGGTGCTTAATACATATGAGAAATGACTCTTCTAATTTTCATATAATATAAAAATTGTATAGAGGACTAGTTACCTTTTTAGAGAGTTATAAAGAAAAAATAGTTGGAGTTGGATCAGTTGAAGATCCATAGTCAATTAGAATAAAAAAAGTACTATAGGTTCCAGGGTTAAATCAAAATATTTAGTATGTCTCAACTCTATGGTGATATATTTTATATTTATTTTTATAACAATTACTAATCAATTTTTAATGATAAATTTGTTAAATTTAGATCACCCAAAACTAAAAATGTTTATACCTTGGATATTATTTCCTTGCGAAATATAATGTTAATTGTTTAACTACTGAGAAAAATTAATCATAGATATGGTATAAGATACTTTGACACTATAATTTATTTATTTATATAAATTGTTTAAAAAAACATAGTTTTTAATTTTCCTAGTATTAAATTTGATAAAGACATTTTCTATAATGCATTCCCAATTAGAAATAAACACAAGTCATCTGTCAAATATATTAACAAGGTTTCTAAATTAAAACCACTAGAACATATCCACATAGATTTGTTTGGACCATCCAGAGTAGAAATTTTTAATTTAATATCTCAAGTTTTTATTTTAGTTGATTCCTATTCAATATTTACACATGTTTATTTTATAAATCATAAAATTCATCTTTTCTATGTTCTTGGATGCTTTGGTAAAATTGTATAAAATGAAAAATATTTTAAATTAATATTGTTAAGAAGTGATCATGGTAGAGAATTTGAGAATCAAGAGTTTAATTCTTGTTGTAAAAACCTAGGTATTAAACACATATTCTATACACTAAGAAAACCTCAACAAAATTTAATTATAGAAAGAAGAAATATAACTATTAAAGTAATGGAAATTACTATGTTAAATGAATATAGTCTTCCTAACAATTTTTAACAGAATCTATAAACAGAGCTTTTGAAATAATGAATAGTGTTTTAATAAGACCCCTTCTTAAAAAGACACCTAATGAAATATTGAATAATAAAAAACCAAAGGTTAGATTATTTAAAGTGTTTGGATTCAAGTTACACTAATAGAAATTTGAGATTAGGAAGAGTGGACATTTGTACAACAACTATTTGGAGGTCACAATTGATCCCATTAGTGACTGAAAAAATGGAGGTCACTAGGGTTTCCACACCCCCACATAATTTTCCCAACCCCCACCTTATCAAATCATCCTACCCCTCCATCCTCACTTGTTGCGACTCCCTCCCCTAATTCTATGTTTCCCTAACTCCTTCCATTAATCCCCACCACCGTTCACCCTTATCCCACTACCGATGTCGATCCCCTCACCCTTCCATCTCCCTCCTCCCTTACTAATCCTCCTCCCCTACCTCTATATTTCTTTGCCTCCTTCTGTCAATCCCTAATTCTATCCACCCTCATCCCACTACCGTTGTCGATCCCCCCTCCCCCACCATTAAGCTTGCATCCTAGTGCCCCACCTCTCCCACACCATTGATCCTCCATACTACCACCCCTCTATCTTCCCACCCCATTATCAAGCCCCCATCAAATCAACCCCCATCGAATCCATCAATGTGCAGGACCTCCTCTACCATGGAGTTACCTATAGGTCACCCACTATCTCCCGCAATCAACCCCATATTCGCAGACCCTCCTCTATCCGCAGACCCTACCCCAAGACCCTCTTTACCTAATTCCTATTATTTTGTAATTCATTTAATTTTTATGACTTATTTGTTTTCTTCCTTTTCTTATTGAGATCAAAAAATGTCATCTTTTAATCCATTCTACTCTTGGCATGAAATATTTTCCATGGTAATTTTGTTCTATCACAGGAATGATTATGTAGATCTAGTTATGTTAATGTTTTTATCGAATCAAATATTTCCTCAAATACCTATTTCTTATTTGTTTGTATTATTTTTTCAGTGAAATTGAAATTTCACCAAGGAATTATCTATAGAATCCCACCTGGATCCCCTATATTAGGTAATCCTTTCATTTCAGGTACCAATTCCAATTTATTATTTCTTTTTCCATCTCTTTTAATTGATGGTAGTGAGTTATTGATGTTTTTCATTTTCTCAATATTCTAATGTTACCACATATATAGATCTCGATGTGAATCATGTTTTTGGGAGATTTTATTAGGAATCCCAAATTTTTTGGGGTCTTAACATTTTTTATTTAGCAGTGCTTGATATTTTTTTATAATTTATGGTTTTCTTTTTATAATGCATGGTTTATGATGAGTATAAATTCATGAAATATTTCCATTTTCTTGGATGTTTTGATTTCTTTTTTAAACAAAAATAACTTAAAAGCATTGGTTCCCTTTATATTTTTTATTCTTATATATCCATGTGTTTCTTTTAGACGAAAACATCAAACTACAACATCCATGGCTCTAAGAGACCTTGTGAAATGTAAATGGTTTTCACTTTAGATGAAATTATATCATAGAAGGATTTCCCAAAGGGTCTTTAAGTTTGTTGAAGGACAAGTTATGTATCTCTATACACTGGATGAAATTATACTGATGTTTTCATTTCACAAAAATAATAAGTTCCTTAAATTTTATATCATTAAGTAAATATATTTCTTCATTATTTATATTTATTTTATTTTATTTTATTATTTCATAACATGTTATGTCATTTCATTTAGTTAAATTATCCATATAATGAATATTTTATGATATTATTTCATAAATCTATGTCTTACGTTTTATATGTTTCCACCATTTTCTTATTTCACTACATGATCCAACATATTTAAGAAAATCTACAGGTGTCCTTCCATTTAATTAATTGTAGTTTAAACCAACAAAAGTATATGTGGATAAAATATAATATTTCATAATTCAAATTAGTTGTAAATATTCAACGAAAATATCATTATTCTTTTTTCCTTTAATTTCTTCTAATTTTATTCACATTTTATTCACTATTTTAAAATATGTTATTGGTAATATACAGTTTAATATTATAATATAATAATAATATTAATTATTTAATTCTATTAACATTCAAAAAGTTATACAAAAATTATAACTCAGTTTTATGTTTCACACATGTCTACAAAAAATCACCATTTGCTTAGTATAGGCCGTCGTGTTCTTAAAATGAATGAGGCATAATGAAAATGTGCTTATAAATAACTAGTCTTAAGAATCTCTACATTCAGTGAAATTTTTATGTTGGGGTATATTTTCATGATTTGTTTTTCTTTATTATTTATCTTCCTCATATGAATTAATATTTTATATGTTCCATTATAGTAATGAAAAATCATTACATTTTTTAATGAGGGAGAAGTGCTGTTGTTTTTTTGTATATTTGAATGTTTTTTTGTATCAATACTTTTCACTTAAACATTTAATATTTTAATTGTATCTTTTAATTTTTGATGTAATTATTTTCTACTATATGATCAATAGAAGTGAGGAATAGTGAAAACTATCAAACCTAAGGAGAAATTTATGAATCAGTACATTAGGATATGGAGACTTTAGTCTAAATAAATTATTAGGGGAAACATAACATCTATATGATTCATCATCACAGGTAGAGAAGTATCATTGAGCATGGTTTTAAATTATGACTTATATTATTTTTTATTTACTTCATTTCCAGGGAAATCGTTATTTCCATTCAATTTTATTTTCTAAATCACATCACTTGTCAATAATCCACATTAAACTTTTTGAATGTGTAATTGTTGAAACTAACGTATTTAATTTAGATTGGTTATCAAGATACATAAAAAAACCAATTTTTTTGGTTCCCATGCTACTAAGGGGTTTGAATTTTAATGGTAAAATACTAATAGTGGTTGGCTAAGATGAATTCAATTTTAATTTAAAAATAATAGGATCTAATGGTCTTATGTTTTTACTTATATTTTCATATTTCACTTCCATAAAATAATGTGATCCTTTTATTTCGTTGTCCTAAATTTTATCTCAATTTACAATTCTTTTAGGGATTTAAATGATTAGTTGTCTTCTTGAGCAATAAATCCAGTTACAATATTAATTACTTTTTTCATTTTAATAAGTCATGACATTTTATGTGCTTTATTGATGTTTCCACTATTTCAATGATTTAATTTATTGGTTTTATCATTATTAATTCTAGAATTAGAGTCCTCATTTGGCCTATAGTATTCCATTAACTAAGAAATACTATATTATATGAATTTAATCTATTATTGTGATTTTTGCGATCCATTAAATTGGGTGTCCAACAATTTATTCACTACAAAGGGTACTCAGTCTACCATCATTAATTTTTCAGGCTAAAAAGTAGATATCAATATCAGGGATGAAAGATAATGTTATGCTTCTATCTAAAATTATCAATATGTTATATGGAGTATGGTTCATGAACCTATTAATAAAATAAAAAAACATTAATACCCACACACATAAAAGTGAAAATTGAAAAAAAAAGTTTTTTAAAATAAGTGAACCAAGAAACTAATACTAATAATTTTCGCTAGTTTAATGGATCTTATCACTAAAATTTTTACTAAAAATATTAAACACTAATAAGTAGCATCATTTCCTATGGAAGGTGATTTAAACATTAGAAAATAATATTCATTAAATTTATATAACTAAAACTACTAAAATTTATAATGGTAGTGGGGAGTCCCTGATCAATCCACTAGGAATGGGTCAAAAAATAAATCCATGTGAGTCTTTCGTAAATTTCAGTTCAAAATTTTAAAATAGAGAACAAAAAAATTGAAAAGAGAATTTTAAACATATAACCTTGAAAAGAATTCATTTTTATTGAAATAGAGACAGTTGAATAAATAAAATTAGATTTTTCCTAAAAATTATATCTTTATTAACTTGTGTAATTGAATGAATTGATTTTTGGAAAGAATGCATTATGGTAATTTATCTTTACTTGGTCAATTATAAATAATAATATTCTATTTATTTTAATTCCAAATATTATATGAACTTTAACTAGACTAAATTTATTTAATTACCGATAACAAATAGAAATTAAAAATAATGCCTAATATCATAGTCCCATACATTCCTATTACATTGGGTATCCTACCTTAATTTTATTTTTCTAATAAAACCAAAATTTAGTGAAAAAATACTAATCCCAATATAATAATGAATCAATACATTAAATAAACATGAGAAGTCAATCTATTAATAATCGATCACTATCCTCCTGCTCTTGATTATTCATCACTTAAGTGATTAAGCACTCAATAATGTATGGTCATCCATCATGAATGAATATTTTATCTCAAGAGATAAAAAATAATTTAACTTAATAGATAAATTTAGGGAAAACATTAATGGTAGATAGAAAAACTTAACAAGCATTCAAGACATCAATTACACAAAATTCAACAAGAATATCCTTTTAGATGTTATCTATAGAAGATTATAAGTCATTAAATGTTGATTTCATCTCAATGAAATTCATCATCATAATGTATTTTTACCTCGTACTATATCATAGTTTATTTTAAGGGGATTTTGTTCAATTTGATGTACATAAATTAAAATCTCTTAGGTAATATACGAATTATTCATAGTGATGTATCACAGTTTGTGTTCCATGAGGCTTGTCTCTAACATTCCAAATTATAATCCCCAAGGAATATGGTGTAGAATTTTGATAAATATATTACTATATAATTATTAAAATCATTATTTTAGGTAGTTTGAGACTTGATAGTGTCTACAGTTGCAGTGAAATGCTTCTTTTCTTCACCAATTAAGCAATTTTATTCCAGTTTCTAGTCTAAAGGTTATAACCCTATCACATAATTACTGGGATCCTACACATTTACTCTTATATAGAAATGATTCATCATAGTTCTTCTTTGTCAAGGAGAAATGTATCATTTTAATTTTTTATGTTAGTTTTACATAGGTCTAATATGGAATTGGATATCCAGTTATGCAGTGATTATCTCCTTTCGATTCATACACCTCTCAACTCAAAATCAATAGTCCTACAATATCAATGGTTGTAACATCATTTCTTTTATAATTCATTTAATTTGATAATCACTTATCTAAAAAATAAAAACATCCCACTCCTACTACAAATCCTTAAAAACAAAATCAATTGGATATTTTTTGATTATTTATCTATTAAAATCTTTAGAAATTAGTTTGCATGTTTTTGTTTTTTAGTAAACAAACTGGATACTCCCACCCTACTAATTCCATCCCTAGAGCAAATTAAAAGTTATTTAAGGAAATGATTTTATTTTATAGAACATATTAAAGTGAATAATTATCTGAAATTTGTTAATTATTGGATTTTTAATTTAAAATTGATAATTCAGTAATTGTTGGAAGTTTATTTCTACAATATATGACACAAAGGTGCTGCATGACTAGATAAAAAAGATTAGAGTGTAGAAACATGTGTAAAGAGTATATCAAAACTAGGAATATATCATGATATTGGCTTGAATAGGTTCATATAGGTGTAATCCTTGAATATTGATAATCAAATATATAATATGAAGAATAAGGAATACAATGGTTCCATAGTTCATTTATATGTTTTTTAGCAGGGATTGATGATCCAAAATTATATATACATCATGATATCATAATTACAGAATAATTAAGATGTTATACGATGAGTATGTTTTTTCAGGTTGAATTTTAGTGTTTCAATCATCATAGTCAAGAATTAGTGGTGATACTGTGTTAATTATAGATTTATATTTTTTTGGTAATAAATTATTATTTTAGTTGTCTCATTGGAGAGTTGAACCACATCCCCACCATCAAAATAATGCAACAAGATTTTATTTATATAATCAATCTAGAAATATCAAATTTCTCACATAAATTTTCCAAATGAATCTCTTGATTCTTCAATATATCCTCTGTTCAAGCCCCAATTTACCCTAACATATCCTTTTAAAACTCCCTAAAACCATTACATGAACTCCATTTACCTTTATACAGGTCAGTAATTACCTCTATATACCACCATATTTCATTCAATTTCCATTATATAGGGTTACCTTAACCTTATATAGGTAAAATTTACCCTTTTCATAGATCTCGTGTCTTGGGGGACACCATTATATAACTCATGATAACTCAATGTTACCTTTCATCTGATCATATCAAATGATCGACCACGTGTGTAAATGATTTACCATAAACCACTTGGATCAACTGTAAGACAGTGAGGATTGTCCGCATGACTAGCAGACTGTTCTTTCCTATCGATTGTTTGTTTGTTGGTCGAACACACATACAATTTACTTAACATGGAGATCTAACACGCGGTAGTGGATGAATAGAATGAGGTAAAAGATCATTCATATGAATTAATAACTAACCATGACCCTTATCATATCGAATGTTTTAATTATTGTATGTTGGATCAATCATATGCTTTACGACTTAGCCAAATCTCATAATTTATTTAATCAAGCTCGCATATTATTCAAACAACCTCCATCCATGCTCATTCACTTATAAACAATTTAAATCCACTTTATGAGTTTATGAGGCATCCTATGATCAATTTATAAGAACTTGTGGTGTGTATACTCAACCTTGAGCATTAATGAGATTTCATTATACTTTAATCTTCATCCAACCTGATGCCTTATCCAAGTGTTTTTCCACACATATTATAGGATTCACATATAATAGAACATTGGGATATTTTACCTTTACCAATTCATGGGTAAAAGGTTTATGTGTTTTAATTTTCAAGTTCTAAATATTTGAAAATCGTTTTAACTATTTGTTGTATATCAAATATTATTTATGTGTTAAATTTGAATGGTGGAAAATTTTGAATGTTGAATTCACTAAGTTATTAATTAATTATATTATAATATTCATGTGTTTTTAGCATGTATAATTTTAAATTTAATTTTTAACATTTATAATACTATTTTTTTATTTTATTAAACTACTGTGATTATTTCTATATGGGCCTTTTACAAGGATTGCCTTCTTGTCCCATGTTCTTACTTTTCAATTTGTGCATTCCTTTAGGGATAAATTTTAGTTGTCGATCATTCTAATCTTGTAGCTTAAGAGAATCCATTTCTTTTCTTAGTGTGTTTCTTTATTGATTATATTAAGATGGATATCTATAATCCCTTTTTGGCCTACTATCACGTGTCATGTTCCCCAAAATTACTTGAAATGATAAGAAAATCATATTCTTATTAATTTTAATGTGTAAGAGTAGAAGACATGTCAATCGAATGTGTGACCTCACGTGAATGACCGAATATGTAGTTTTTAAAGGTTTACATACTTTAAAAACACATTGGGGGAAGGGTCAAAACCAATCGAATGACCTTTGAATTCTTTGAAATTAGAAAAAAACAACCATAGATTGAATTGTGAAATGATTGAGAAGACTATGCATCAATTGGAGGTGTCCTTTTCCCGATATGATAAAAAACAAACTTTTAGAGTCTTAAAACATCAAAACATGAATTTAATGGTCATATCAATAAGAAATGACCTCAAAATGTCTTAAAATCATAGTATAACCATATTATTATTATTTTTGATGCGTTAGAGTAGAAGAAATGTCAATCAGACGTGCTATATTCTCAGAACGACCAAATATAAGGTTTTTAAAGGTTTGATGCCATTTAAAAAGGTGAATTCAAGTGTAATAACCAACTTAACAACATATGAATATCATGAAATTGAATGAAAGTAACCATAGACTTAAATGTGTAATGTTCGAGCAGACATAACGTCAATCCAAGCTGGAGTTTGCTTGGGAGGACCAAAAAAACACTTTTTGTTTCATGAAACACTCAAACGAGTGCTTAATAACCAGATTCATAGAAAAAGAATATATAATGACTTGAAATCATATGAAAACCATCTTATTATTATTTTTATGTGTATGAGGAGATGACACATCAATTAGATGTGTAGTCTACCCGAAATGATTGAATATACAATTTTTAATGGTTTGACCCCCTTTAAAAACAATTGGGGGGTCAAAACCTACCGAACGTCATCTAAATGATTTGAAATCATATATAAATAACCATAGAGTTAATTGATAAATGGTCTAGTAAATGATACATAAATAGGAGGAGTTGTTTTCCTAGGATGATGGAAAACATAGATTGAGTGTTATAAAACACAAAAATACACGTTTAACGGACAGATCCGTACCAAACAAAACTGGAATGATGTGGAATCATCGAAAAACCATCTAATTATTATTATTAACATATAAGAGGATACAGCTTGTCAATCAGACTTACGATATATTTGAAATTACCATATAAAATATTTTCATAGGTTTGGCGACTTTTAAAACACACGGTGGGTCAAAACCAACTGAGCGACATCCGAAGGTTATCAAATTAGACCAAAAAACCCATATAGTAAATTGATATAGGGTTGAGTATAAGTTATGTCAATCACATGCTCTATTTTACATGAGATGATGGAAAAAATTATTTTAGTTTCATAAACACCAATACCTGTGTTTAATGATTAGATATATAGAAAAGAATCATTGAATAACTTTAAATTATAATAAACAGATCATTTTATTATTTGGGATGTGTATAAATTGATGACACATATATCAGATAATAATTTTTCCCATAATGACCAAATATGCAGTTTTTAATGGTTTGACACCCTGTAAAAAGGTGCGTTCGGGGGTAAAAACCAACCGAACGACATCCAAATATCGTGAAAACCAAGGAAAACAACCATAAAGTGAATATTGAAATGGTCGGGTAGAATAAACATAAATATGAGCTAGAGTTTGTCTAGGAGGACCAGAATCACACTTTTAGTGTTATAAAACACCAAAATGCACATTTAATTCGTATGTCCATAGAACAAAATCCTGAACTGATGTGAACTCATAGGAAAGCCATATTAATTATTATTTGTGATGTGAATAAAGAGACTAAATTTCAATCAAAAGTGTGGTATGTCTGGAATGACCGAATATGTGGTTTTTAAAGGATTGGTGCCCTTCAAAAACACGCAGGGGTCAAAATAAACCGAACAACCTCCAAGTCCTATGAAATCATAGTACAAACAACATTGAGGGAATTGTATAATGGTTGAGTAGACAGTACCTCAATTAAAGGTTCTATTTTCCTGACATGATGAAAAACATAATTTTAGTGTCATAAAACACCAAAACACGATTCTAACCATAAAATATATATAAAACATCATCATAATGGATTTAAATCATAGAAAAAATACATTATTATTATTTTTGATGTGTAAAAGAAGACGAAACTTCAATTAGACAATCATTCTGTCTAAAACGACCAATATGAAAATTTTAATGGTTTTCCATCCTTTAAAAAGTTGAATTGAATGGCCAAAACTAACTGAACGATATTCAATTGCTTTAAAATCAGACAACAACTATATTGTGAATTGTGTAATGGTAGAGTAGACAGAATTTTAATCCGAGCAGTCATTTTTCTGGTAGGACTGAAAAAACACCTCTACTATTATAAAACATCAAAACGAACGTTTAACGGTCATATCCATTAAAAACGACCTTAGAATGATGTAAAATCACATGAGAACTATCTAATTATAATTTGTGAGGTTTAATAGGATATGACATGTCAATTGGATGTGTGGTTTTTCTAGAATGATCAAATATGCGGTTTTTAAAAGGTGTACGCCCTCTAGAAACACATAGGGGTCAAAACCAATTGAACATCCTCGAAGGCCATGAAATCATGGCACAAAAAATTTAGAGTGAATTTTGAAATATTTGAGTAGATGGCACATCAATTAGTGGTTTTGTTTGTCTAAGTTGATGAAAAACACAATTTTAGTGTCATAAAATACCAAAATGTTTGTTTAATGGTCATATATATAGAAAAAAATCTATAAATTATTTGAAATTAAATGAAAACCATAATATTATTATTATTAACATGTACGACTAGGCGACACATCAATCAGATGAGTGTTTTTTCCTAAAACGATTAAATATGTAGTTTTTAAAGTTTGAACCTCTTTAAAAAGGTGTGCCCTGGGGTAAAAACCAACCGAACGACATTCAAATGTCATTAAATAAAACAGAAAAACTGTAAAGTGAATTGTAAAATTCTCAAGTATATAAAATGTCAATCTGATCGGTCATTTTCTTGAGAGTACTGAAAAATAACCTTTAGTGTAATAAAAAACCAAAACGAACATTTTAAGGTAAAATCCATAGAAAAAGATCCCTTAATGATGTGAAATCATAGTAAAACCATCTAATTATTATTTTTAAGGTGTATAGAGAAAAAATGTTAATCGAAAATGTGTTTGGTCTGAAATGACTAAATATGTGGTTTTAAAGTTTTTATGACTTTTATAAACACACGGGGGGGGGGGGGGGGGGGGTATCAATCGAACAAACACCGAATGATGTAAATTTATAGGACACCAATCATTGGGTTAATTTTGAAATGGTTGAGTATAAAATACATCAATCAGAGGTGTCTATTTCCTGACATGATGAATTTTTTTAGTGTCTTGAAACATCAAAATGCACGTTTAAAGATAATATATTTAGCAATCAATCTTAGAATGACTTTAAATCATAACAAAACTATCTTATTATTATTCTTAATATGTACGAGTAGAGAGAATTTCAATCAAATGAGCTGTCTATCCAAAATGATCGAATATACAGTTTTTAAATGTTTGATTCCCTTTAAAAAGGTGAATCTAGGGGTCAAAACCAACTGAATGACATCAGAATTCTATGAAATCATAAAAACATTTATTGTGATTTTTAAAATGGTCAGGCAGACAGAACATCAATGAGAGTTGACATTTTCTTAGGATGACCTAAAACACTCTTTTAGAATCACAAAACACCATAACACATGTTTAGTGGTTAGATCTATTGAAAAAAACCATTTAATGATGTGAAATCATTGGAAAACTGTATACGTATTATTTCCGACACGTAAGAGGAGACAACATGTCAATCAGACATGCAGTCTGTCTGGAATGACTGAATATGCTATTTTCAAAGGTTTGACCTCTTTTAAAAATAGTTTAGGGTCCAAAAAAAACTGAACAACATACACATTTTATGAAATAAGATGAAAAAATTGTACAATGAATTGTGAAATGGCAGAGTACACAGTACATCAATCAGAGGTATCGTATGTCCTGGATGACGAAAAACACACTTTCAGTTTTATAAAACACCAAAACGTGTGTTTACCGGTCATATATATAGTAAATGACCTCATAATGACTTGAAATCACAAAACAATTGTATTATTATTATTCATGATGTGTACGAGTAGAAAAAACATCAATCAGATGAGTTTTTTGCCTGTAACGATTGGACATGATGTTTTTAAATGTTTGGCGCCCTCTAAAAAGGTGTGTCTGGGGGTCAAAAACAACCAAACGAAATCAGAATGACATGAAATTAGACAAAAATATCTATATAGTGAATTTTGAAATGGTCTAGTATAAGTAATATTAATCCAAGTTGGGATTCTTTAGGGAGGACCGAAGACACACTTTTAATGTCACAAAACACCAAAACACGCATTCAACGGCCAGATCCATAGGAAACGACTTCAGAATGATGTTAAATCAAAGGAAATCCATATAATTATTATTTCTGACATGTATGAGGATATGAAACATCAATAAGACATACAATGAATCCGAAATTATCGAATATTCTATTTTTAAAGGTTTAACGCCCTTTAAAAACATGCATGGGTCAAAATCTAACAAAATAACCTGAAAAGTGAATGAAATCAAAGGAAAACAATCATATTGTAAATTGTAAAATTTTCAAGTATAAATTACATCAATTCAAGATACTATTTTCTCAGGATGATGGAAAACCCAATTTTAGTGTCATAAAACACTAAAATGTGCATTTAACGGACATATATATAGAAACAGACATCAAAATTACTTTAAATGACATGAAAATAATAATATTATTATTTTTGAGGGGTAGGAGAAGACGTCACATCAACCGAACAACAACTAAATCCTATGAAATTAATTTACAACAAATGTTGAGTAAATTGTGAAATAGTTGAGTAGACAGTACGTCAATCATAGGTTCTATTTTCCAGACATAAATAAAAACATAATTTTCGTGTCATAAAACACCAAAACATGAATTTAATGGTCATATATATAGAAAAAATTATAATAATGAATTGAAATCATAGGAAAACAATTTTTTTATTATTTATAATGTGTAAAATTACACGATAATTCAATCAGACAAGTGATATGTTTGAAATGACAAATATGTAAATTTTAAAGGTTTGATGACCTTTAAAAAGGTGCATCCAGGGGTCAAAACCAACCAAACTACATTCTAATGCTATGAAATTAGACAAAAATAACTTTATTGTGAATTGTGAAATATTAGAGAAGATGGAATGTTAATCCGACCAACCATTTTTTAATGAGGACCAAAAAAACACTTTTTGTGTCACAAAACAAAAAAAAAACATTTAACGATCATATCCATTTAAAAAAATCCTAGAAATGTGTAAAATCGCATGAAAACTATCTAATTATTATTTTTTCTATTTAATAGCAGATGAAATTTCAATTGGATGTGCGGTTTGTCCGAAATGATCGAATATGCAGTTTTTATATATGACGCCCTTTAAAAACACACGGGGGTCAAAACCAATCGAACGAAATCTAAAGGCCATGAAATAATACCATAAAAATCGTAGAGTTAATTTTTAAATGGTTGAGTAGATGATACATCATTCAGAGGTTCTATTTTCTGAGATGATGAAAAACACAATTCGAGTGTCATAAAATACCAAAATGTGTGTTTAACGGTCAAATATATAGGAAAAAATCTATAATTTATTTTAAATTAAATTAAAACCAAAATCTTATTAGTATTCACATGTAAGACCAGACAACACATCAATCAAATGAGTTTTTTTCCAAAACAACCAAATTTATAGTTTTTAATGTTTTGACGCCCTTTAAAAAGGTGTTTCATGGGGTGAAAACCAACCGAACGACATCCAAATGCCATGAAATAAAACTAAAAAAATGATAAAGTGAATTGTGAAATGTTAAAGTAGATAGAACTTCAATCTGAATTGTTATTTTTTTGAGTGGATCAAAGAAGTACCTTTAGTGTCCTAAAACACCAAAACACACATTTAACAGTAAAAGCCATAGAAAAAGATAACTTAATGTTGTGAAATCATATTAAAACCATCTAATTATTATTTGTGAGGTGTATGAAGTGAAAAACATCAATCAAACAAGTGGTATATCTTAAAAGAGTGGATATGCAGGTTTTAAAGGTTTGACGCCCTTAAAAAATGGGGGGGGGGTAAAATTCAACCAAACGAAGTATGAATGATGTGAAATTATAAGAAAAAATCATTGAGTTAATTAGGAAATAGTTGAGTATATCATACATCAATCAGAGGTGAATTTTTCCTGGCATGATGAAAAGGATAATTTTAGTGTCAGAAAACACCAAAATGCGAGTGTAATGGTGAGATATTTAGAAAACAACCTCAAAATGGCTTCAAATAATAGGGAAACCATATTATTATTATTATTATTATTAATGTGTATGAGTATAAATAATTTCAATCATACAAGTAGTTTATCCAGAATGACCGAATATGCAGTTTTTAATGGATTGCAGCCCTTTAAAAAGGTGTATTTGGGGGTCGAAACCAACCTAATGAAATCCGAATATTGTGAAATCAGGCAATAAAAACATATGGTCAATTTTGAAATAGTCAAGAAGACAGAATTTCAATATGAGCTTGTATTTTCCCAGGAGGACCAACAATGCTCTTTTAGCATCATAAAAAACCAAAACACACGTTTAATGGTTAAATCCATAGAAAACAACCATTTAATGATATGAAATCATAGGAAAACTGTCTAATTATTATTTATGACATATATGAGGAGACAAGATATCAATCAGATGTATGTCTATTTATAATGGTAGAATATGCAGTTTTTAAAGGTTTCATACCTTTCAAAAACACACGGGTGGTGAAAACCAACCGAATGACATCAAAATACAATAAAATAAGAAGAAAAAATTATCGAATGAATTGTGGAATGGTCGAGTAGATGGTACATCAATTAGAGGATTCATTTATTCAGAATGATAAAAAACACACTTTTAGTTTCATAAAATACCAAAATGTGATTTTAACGATCATATATATAGAAAAATCCATCATAATGACTTGAAATCACAAAAAACCATCTTATTATTATTCATGTTATATACGAGTATACAACACATCAATCAGATGAATTTTCTACCCGTAACGACTGGATATTTTGTTTTTAAAGGTTTGGCACCCTTTAAAAAGGTGTGTATATGGGTCAAAACCAACCGAACGACATCTGAATTCCATTAAATTAGACAAAAAAAACTACAGAGTGAATTTTGAAATGGTCAACTAGAAGGAATGTTAATCTGAGTTAGTGTTTTCTTAAGAGGATCGAAAACACACTTTTAGTGTCATGAAACACAAAAATGGACGTTTAGTAGTCATATCCATAATAAATTAATCTAGAATGATTTGAAATCAAAGGAAAACCATATAATTATTATTTTTGAAATGTATGGGGAGATGGCACATCGATTGGACATGCAATCTATCTGGAACGATCGAATATGGTGTTTTTAAAGGATTGATTCCATTTAAAAACAAGTAGGAGGTAAAAATTCAACTAAATGACCTCTAAATGGCATTAAATCATAAGGAAAAAAATCGTAAGGTAAATTTTTAAATGGTTGAGCCGACATCACATCAATTGGAGATTCTATTTTCCTGGGAAGACGGAAAACACAATTGTAGTGTCACTAAACACCAAAACGTACATTTAACGGTCATATATATAGAAAACAACATCAGAATGACTTTAAATCACAATAAAACCATCTTATTATTATTTTTGAGGTGTATAAGTAGACGTCACATCAATAAGATGAGTTTTTTTTTTGCTGAAATGACTAAATATGTGAATTTTAAAGGTAAGATGCCCTTAAAAAAGATGCATCTGGGGGTCAAAAAAACCAAATGAAAAACGAATACCCTGAAATCAGATGACAATAACCATATAATGATTTTTGAAATGGTTGTGTAGATGTAATGTCTATCTGAGTTGTAATTTTCGCAGGAGGATTGAAAATGTTATTTTAGTATCATAAAACACCAAAATATATGTTTAATAGACAAATCCATATAAGAGGACTCCACAATGACATAAAATCAAAGAAAAATTGAATAATTATTATTTTTGATGAGTATAAGGAGATGACACATCAATTAGGCATGCAGTCTATCCTAAACGACAAAATATGATGTTTTTAAAGGTTTGGCACCCTTTAAAAACATACTGGTGGTCAAAACCAACTGAACAACATTTGAATTACATGAAATTATAGAGAAACAATACTATATAGTATTTTAAATTATTTAAGTAGATGATACGTTAATTAAAGGTGTCATTTTCTTGGGATGATAGAAAACACAATTTTAATGACATAAAGCACCAAAACGTGAATTTGAATGTCAAATATATAGAAAACTACCTCATAATAACTTAAAATCATAAGAAAACTGTATTATTATTATTTTTGATGTGTAAGAGTAGAAGACACATCAATCGGACGATAATTATATCAACAAATAATAAATATGTAGTTTTTAAATGTTTGACGCCGTATTAAATGGGGTGTCTGGGGGGTCAAAAACCAACCAAACAACATTCAATTGTCATGAAATCAGATGATAAAAATATTAGGGGGAATTGTGCAATGTTTTAGAAAATGGAACAATAATCAGAGACAATTTTTTCGTAGGTGGACCTAAACCACAATTTTTTTGTCATAAAATATCAAAACACATGTTTAATAGTTAGATACAAATAAAAAGACCTAAAAATGATGTGAAATCATATTAAAATTATATAATTATTATTTTTTACACGTAAGAGAAGATTAAGTGTCCATCAGACAAGTGGTCTATATGTAATGACCGAATATGCTGTTTTTAAAAGGATTGATGCCCTTTAAAAACATGTAATGGTCAAACCAATCGAATGACCTCTGAATTCCATGAAATCAGACAACAAAAATAGTTGACTGAATATTGAAATAACAGAGTTTATAGTGCATAAATTAAAGGTTTTTATTTCCATGGATGATGAAAAATACATTTTTAGTGTCATAAAACATCAAAACATTCATTTAATCATTATATGTATATATAAAAACCTCTTAATGATTTGAAATCAAGGAAAAAAATATTTTTATTATTTGATAAATGTTCAAGTAGATGCCACATTATTTAGATGCATGGTTTGTTCATAATTATAGAATAAGCAGTTTTAAATTAAAAAATGATTATTAATATTATTAATATATTTTCCAAATCAAATCACATTATTTTTTTTGGACTACTTTGGAATAGAAATATTTTATTTTATTTAAATTATTAGTTTTCATATTCCTTTACCAGACAAATTAATTTATTAAAATTTTTCATACAGTTCTATTCGATGATGGGTGTGGAGTTTAGAAGACTATGGGAACAAAAAATTTATGGACTTTTATTTTTACATATTTTGGTAATAAATATTATATATTTTGAAATATGATGTTTTTATAATTTTATTGTGAATG
The DNA here is from genome assembly GCA_963277665.1 of Viscum album. Taxonomy (NCBI): domain Eukaryota; kingdom Viridiplantae; phylum Streptophyta; class Magnoliopsida; order Santalales; family Viscaceae; genus Viscum; species Viscum album. Next base: position 1,229,849,071 of record OY728139.1, on the reverse strand, counting down.
TTTAAAATAATAAATAGATTATAGCAGTCGTCATATGGTGGTCTCTATAGGCTATGCCAAGTGAGCCTATAGCTACAGCTATTTGGATGTCACTAAAGCTGATCCAGAGTGGGGATATAGTAGTTTCCAGATGGCAGCTGCTATAGACAATATTATGTTGGTTTATAGTGACTAAAAAATGTCAGTCGGTATAGGGGACCTCAACCTAGACTACAGTGTTCTCTAAATGGAGGATTATATAGAAACAATGACATACCTAAAGCTTACATCATTTTTCAGATTTTTGGTGGATGTTATAGGCATTTAGCGATGAATTTTGGTTGTCGCTAAAGGCATTTTTTCTACTAGTAGTGTATATCTTGAATACTAATGAAAATATTGTTAAATGTGACCCAAATGATGATGAATAGATCCTTTTAGGATATTTAAAAACATATAATTATTACATTGTGTATAATAAAAAGTCATGGATTATTGAAAAATTTGTTCATTTGAATTTTTATGAAAGTAGTCCTTATGATAAAAGGAAAAAACAAACATATAATGTTTTTGAATCATTATAAAACATGAAACATGAATCCCCTATGATAGATTTTGAAAATCAAATAAATGAAATTCGGTCCACTTTATAAGAACATGAAATTTATGAACTTGAAAGTCTCTTTACTAGACAACCTTGAACCTTAAAGGATCACAATCTATAAACTATAATATGAGATCTAGATAAAGGAGTAAGAACTAGAAGTAATGTAGGAAAATTAGTTGAAATTTCTACCTTCCTATCATAATTATAACCAAAAACTATATAAGAAGTGTTGAAGGATAAAAATTGGTTAATTTCTATGCAAGAAGAACTAAACTATTTAGAAGGAACGAAGTTTGGGAATTGGTTGATAGACCATCGAATCATCTAGTAATAGAAAGCAAATGGGTTTTTAGAAATAAACAAGATGATCAAGGAAGAATTACTAGAAATAAAGCTGGATTAGTAGCTAAAGGATAGAATTAGGAAGAAAAAATTGATTACGTTGAAACCTTTACACCTATTTCTAGATTAGAAGCTATTGTAATCCTTCTATATTATACAAATCATATGAATATTAAATTATATCATATGTATGTAAAATCAGATTTTATATATGTATATTCAATAGAGAAAGTTTATATTGGACAACCACCGGGTTTAAAAAATCCTAATATACCAAATTCAGTTTTCAAACTACCTAAAGCTATTTATGGATTTAAACAAGAATATGGAGCTTGGTATGAAATATTAAGTTCTTTTCTATTGGAAAATGGTTTCTTTGTATGTCTAGAAGATCCTACTATCTTTAAGATTTTTTTTTCTAATATTATTTTAGTATATATTTTTCTAGCTGATACTATCTATTGTTTAACAAATAAAAATATGTGTAATTATTTTTATAATATAATGCAAAAAGAATTTGAAATGGGTATGATGATAATATTAAAATTATTTCTTCGATTTCAAATCACTTAAAGGGATTATGGGAATGTTTTAAATAATAGAAAATATATAATTGATTTATTAAAAAAAAGTATGGAATAGAAAATAGTAATACTTATACAACTACCATGTGTACCAATGTAAAACATGATTTGGATGCACCTGGAAAACCAGTTTACAACAAGTTATATATAGGTATGATTGATAGTTTACTATATCTTACTACTATCAAACCATACAAAATGTTTTCTATTTGCCTCTCTGATACATTTTAATCAAACCCTAATGAATCCCACATCACTAATGTTAAAATAACTTTTACATATTTAAAAGAAAATATTTTTGAATATTTACTACACCCAAAACATATGATTTTAATTTAAAATCATATTGAGATGTTTATTTTGGAGGTTTTAGATTTGATAGAAAAATTACAACTAGAAACTATCACATCTTAGGTAAGTCCTTAGTTTATAGTCAAGTAATAAACAATATTTGGTCTCTCTATCAACAGACGAGGCAAAATATATATATACTAGAAGTTTCTATGCACATGTGTTGTGGATGAAACATACACTACCTGACTTTATATTTAATTTAAATAATATTATTATTTTTTGTTACAATACAAGTGTAATAAATATTTCCAAAAAACATGTAAGTTACTCTAGAACTAATCATATATATGGAAGATATCATATTCTAAGAGATAATGTTATAAAAAAGGATACATCATTAGAATTTTTAAATACAGAATATTAACTAGCTAATATTTTCACTAAACCATTTTTCACTTATAGTTTTGGATTTATTAAGGCGGGGTTAGTAAAATTTAATTTTATATAAATTTGAAACTTTAATTTTTTTATTAGTTATTGTTTTCAGATATTATTTTTTTATTTACTAATTATTTAATAAAATTATAATTTATTTTTATTTTTGAAAGTGAATCTTTGAAAAATAAAAATAAATAATGATTAAACTAAGTATTTGTCTTGAGAAACCAAACTTATGTCACCAAAAACCTAAGGAAGCCCTCTCTATCTCTCACTATCTATCTTTCACTCTTACCCTCAGCATTCAAACCCTTTTGAATTCTAAATCTCTCTTATTCCATTGTAAACTCGAGAATCTGAACTTCAAAACTGTATATTCTAATAAATGACTAAGAACTAGAGGACAAATAATGTCCAAAAAATATATTGACACTATGTATTTTCATTTTGGCTTAACATTGGTTTGGAAAATGTTTGAAAAGGATGTAGAAGCTGACCAAGAGGTGATATCCAAATTCACCCAGTTAGCAATACTTTCGAGAATTGCTGAGTTAGAAAAAATTATTTATCCTAATATGCATATAATGTTTTTTTGATGATGAGTGATATCATGTTTAATTTTATTTGTTCTATACTCTGGTATATGCATCATTGTTGTCAGATAGAGGAATGAATGTCTTTTTTCCCATATGAAAGGATTATTTCTCTAATTTTTTATAAAAAGAATAAGATTCAATATGTAAAAGTAAGAATTTAGTTTCATCACATTAATATTATAAATTATATATTATTGATAAAGTAAGGTTTATTTTGGATTATAATAAAAAGAGATGATGTTACCTATTAGTGCTAATGACTAACAAGAATATGGTTATATTTACTAGGGGGAGAAATAAAATTTTAATTTTTCTTGTTCAGTTTGTATTCATGTAGAAGATGTAGAGAATTTGGAATAGAGGATGTTGTTCAAACAAAAAGATGAAAAATGAGGTATGATGTCTCTATTCAAAAATTTTTAAGATATGTTCATCAACATCTTAAATAAAATTTGGAATAATTTCACAATGAGGCCCTTGTCACATGAACTAGAAAAGAACATGGTGTTCAAGCACCAAAAGATGTGTCTTCTTCAATTGGGAAAGTTAACCAAATAATTTTTTTACAGTTTCCACCAAACTCTTAGAATAGAAACCTAAGAATCAGGCAGATTATAGAGATATATAAGATGATCTTATATAAGAACAAATTGAAAAGAATACCCAAGGTAATGAGAAAGTACAACGATATGTAGTTGAAACTACTTAATTAGTTTATAATAAGAAGAATCTTCTATTGTGGATTCTTGGGAAAAGGATTATTATGTATATGGTGTGAATACAAAAGTTCTTGAAAATACATCTTCCTCTTTAGTGAGAAGGATAAAGGTAATTCCTTAACTGTGATTGAAAAATTACAACCATCCATAAATCAAGAAGAAGAATCTTATGATTATTTAAATGATCAAACAGAATAGGTAGTAATAAACTTTAAAAGGATTAAAGAAGATAATTAAAGTTTTCATAGTGCTCTAGAGTCTACTCAAAAACCATTGGAATATTTTAGAAGCTGAAGTATTCTAAGAGAAGAATTGGAATCTATGAAAATTAAACTGAAAAATCTAAGAGAATGTTCAATTACCAGAAGATATTTTTATGCATTTTAAAGAGAAACGGAACATTAGTCTATAAATATAATAGTATCTTTAGTCTCAAAGATAGATTTTTCATATTTAAGAAATTATTAGAGAATTCAGTTTGAATCAATAAAGTGTAGTTCTAGTCATTATTGAGTATCCAATTATTCTCTACAAACTTCTACAGATTTAATCAGATGGTTTGAATCAATTAATGCAGTTTTGAATTCTTTGAATGGTCAAATTCATTCACTTCATTGTGATATTACACATTTATTTTTTTTCCAGAAATATAGAGAGATCGTGTTTATCAATTAATATCAGGAGATCCTAGTATATAAAATACTATCAATCAGTTTGGTGAAATTTTATCACAATTTCTTCAGTCTGAAGATATTATTCACGTGTTTTTAAAATTAGATATAGTTGAAAATTTTAATGTGGGTAAACATTAAATTTTTTTTATGAGACAAGGGGAAGATAACTTTAATTAAATCTTAAAAGGACTTTTGGATATTCATTAGGCTATTCAGCCTTCTCAGGATTTTGACACCTCTTCTAAATAAAAACCTTCAATCTTACCCAATTCCACCTTTTTAAATTTCTCAACCAAATTTTTATTGAAATAAAAAACATATTTTAATGAAATTACTTTTTATTATGTTTTTTATATTAGTTTCTTAATATTTCAATACATTTCTACTTCTAGAAAAGTATCATTTTTTCTTAGAATATTATAACATTCATTAACAGTTTTGAGCTATATTGAATGTGTTTTAAAACATTATCTATTACATTTTTTTTGATATAAAAAAAGGGGGATAAAATTGGGTAAAGAAAACATTATTAATTTCATATTAAATAGATTTTATATTAATTAAATAGAGTGATAATTTAAATGTTTACTTTACACATCAACTTTAAATTCAAACTATAGTTTTAAATATATCACTTTAAAGATATTATATAATTTGTGTTTAAATTTCTAATACTTTATATAAATTATGTTTTTTGGTTTCTCTGATCATAAAAAGGGGTGATTATTGGGAATATATTGTCTTAACAATACTCTATGAATATTACTAATTTTTATGCTCACAAATACAGTTGTTTGGTTTACTAATGAAATTGCTATAAATATTTTTATCGAATATATATCTTCAGAAGCTTATCTTATTTACAATTTAAAATATTTATTTAGGTATTCTGGACACGGTTGATTTTTTTTGAAAACATTGTTCATACCTTACATTTTTACATGTAACATATGGTTTGGGAACCATACGTTTGTAATAAAACATTTGGATCATGGACCCTACCCTATTGAAAAAGTATGAATCAATAACCATATGTTTTTAAGAAACCCAACACTTGATGAATAAATATATCATTCATTAATACTAATTTTATAAAAAATAATACTTTTTCAACCATACATTTTGAGTTTATCACTACTAGAAAGAATCATACGTTTAACTGGTCAATGACAAAGTTTTAAATTAAAGATATTATGATCTTTTTCTGCAGTGGTCTCACTAAAAGTAAATATCTATTAAAATCAATTTTATTACTGATTTAAAGTATCATATTCAATGGATTAAATATTTCATATTTCTAAGGGATGTTACGACTCTCATGAATGGTTTTTAAATTCAAATTATTGTGATCTGTTAGGTGATATTTTTGAATCTATTAGGACTGAAAACAATCCAAGTTTCACTTGTTTAATAGAAAGTGTAATTTTATTTTCAATATACCGTGTTATATTTTTTTATTACAATGATACTGAAAAATTTGCAAGATCAAATGTCTCTATTTCTATGAAGAACTACACTTTAGAGACATACATGATTCAATCTTGTGATGTGTAATTCTTCTTATTAATTGTTAATGCTACTATTAGTCCATTTCTATGTATATTTGAAGATAATTTACAATTGATATATAATTTAAGTGATTAATTATTGAAAGAAATTATCTTTGAGGATAAAGATTCATTGTTTGTTATTTTCGTGCAGCAATTGTGAATAAGACTCTATTTATTTAAATGAATAAAACTCTATTTATTTATTAGATTATCGACTTCCTAGACTCATTCATGCTGGAGTATCAGGTTCTTGGACTATTCTATGAATAATTTGGTTTCATGAAAAAGAACCATAAAGCACTGTAAAATTATTATTTTATATGTGTAAACATATTCCACATAGATATTAAGGTCTTGTGATAAGATGGCTTGTTTAGTGAAAATCCCCAGGCTCATTAATAGAGCATTAGTGGAGTAGACTAAGGGATCCTTGTGCCCTAAACCACTAATTTTTTTGTGTACTTATTCCTATTTATCCGATACTCAATTATCTTAATGAAATGAACACTAAATATCTACATAAATCACAAATAAGGATATAATTTTGAATATGTCTATATTATTTAAAAGACACAATTAATCCCCCCTATTTTGTATCTTTGTATTATTCCGGACTAACATTTTTATGTCTTAGTTTGAGACATTTTCTGTGCCTAAATTATGTAGTATTATTTTAAAAAATGGGAGGATTCTATAAAAATTGTTTTCGTTTTAAAAGGATCCTTATTACCCTCTTACAAAACTTGGTTTGTATTTTATGAAATGGGTTTTCTTAAAATTTAATTCTTCAATATTATTTTTTAAAAGGTTTTATTTTATATAAATTATTTGATTATGTTTTAACCTAAATTGGTGGAATTTTTTATTTTTTTGAAAACCATTTTGGTTTTGAAACCCATTATTATTTATTTATAGATGTAAATTGGAAACACACGACGTGATTTTTAAAAATTGATTATTTTCAATTAATGAAATTTAAATAGTAAATATTTTGGAAATGTTTTAGGGAATTATCTTTTTTAATCATATGTGTATTATTTAATTTATAAAAGATTTAGTGATTTTTAAAATCCGGAGAATGTGTTTTGGAATTCCCTTGGGGAATTGGCATCTTAAATAAAATAATAAGTTTAAAAATGGTTAAGTGCTTATAAAAGAATGTGTTTTTATGGAAAATTGATTTTTATTCTTTCTATATAGTAGTGGTTTAAAAATTATGGTATTATTGACTTTTAGTTTCATTGATTACTTTGTGTTATTGAATTGTTTCCCTTCTTATGGGTGGGGATCATTTGATGTGATTTGGGAAACATGACCATGTTGGGTCTGTATTTTGGATCATATAAGGTATGCCTCTCAGAAATCTCTTTGGCGAAATTGGAGTGTTTATTTTTAGGCTTAGTTATTACCTTATTATTTTATCTTTCAAATAACGTATGTGTATTTGATAGTGTATTAATTTTTTTTATATTTAAGTATAATAATTTTGAACTATATTGTTAAGGACCGATCTCCATTGTTGTTTTTGGTGGTGGATGGTTTTGAGGATTTTTTATGGATTATTTTTTATCCTTGTAGCCTTCATATAGATTTTTGTTAGTTTGATCCTTGGGTTCTATTTTGGTTGATCTTGTTTGAGTGGCTGATGTTATGATATTTTCATGATTTTTTGTTCTTTGTTCCTTGCATGGATAATTTAGTGAAATTGTATTTTTTGTGACAATTGTTATTGGGATTTGGATTATTTTTTTGACATGGATTGACCATGGGGTGTGTGCTTTAGTTGACTAAGATAGGCATGGAACTAGTTGAGATTATTCACCAGCTGGTGTCTGTTTATATATGGTTAGGTTTAACATAAGAGGATAACTTGGGAATGGTATAATAGTTCACAATTCCTATTGGTATATGATCCTAAGTTAGTCTTGCATCATTTGCTGATTGAGGCATGTCCCTTTTTCACTTAATTCTTTGGTTGTTTTGGTATACAATGATTTTTGGCATCCTGGACTAATGGAATTTATTTCAGATGTTATGTTTGTAGATCACTTAGGGACTTGATCTTATGATCTTGGATGTTTTTTGGTTTTAGGGTCTTCTAAGACTATCATAGGCTACGTTTTATTTTTTAGAGATGAGTTTGCTTTTGTATTTCTACAGTTAATTGAATTTTGTGGTTTCACTTCTTGATTTGAGGAAGCATAGTTTTCTTTGTGAAAATACTGTCGTTAGAGAGATCATTTATGATTCAACATTTAGAAAAATTATAAATACCAATGAGACCCAATTCTGTAATACCAAATGTTTTTATTAAATATTTTTTTTCAAACAAATTTAATTTCTTCAATACCTTTTATTACACACAACATCGAGTTTGAATGAATTGCATAAAAAAATTAATATTATTATTTAAACATGAATATCATTACCTTTACATTAAACTTGTTGACTTGGATAGGAAGAACCAAATATTAAATATTAAGTATAATTATTTTATATAAATAAAACACATTGGTAAAAAAAGTACTCAATTTGTTTGAAAAAGTCTTCATATGTTTCAAAAACACTATCTTCTAAAAAAAATGGTTTTTTATTTCTTTTTGTGAACAAAAATAAAATATAATTTTAACACTTTTAGTAAATAAATTTTATAAAATAAACCTAATTTTTAAATCATCATGTTAAAATTATCTTAATGTGAAAATTATGTTTCTTTAAAAGATAAATTTTTTGACGAAGAGTGAAAAATATCATTTTTATTAAGAGTTGTCATTTATTTCAAAGCATTTAAAAACATATGAATTATTTTAATATGGTTTTAAAGGTAAAATTAGTTCAGTTATATATATATTAATCTAATTTTGTTTCATTAAAATCAATTTCATATTGATATTTTTTATAAAAACGTTTTAAACTTTTGAACATTTTTCCTTTGGAAAACCTCTTTCCCATCGCGGCCACTAGGTTAATTTAAAATTAAAATTTTCAGATTTTAAGAATCAAATTTCAAAAAATGGATTCCATATTTATAATAGTGATAATTTATATTATCTAATATGTTCAACTGAAGTGTTTACCATAATGAATAGTAAAAACAAAAAAAAACAATTATTTACCATGGTTAAGTTAAAAATGTATTTACCGGGGGGTTTAACTATGAAGATGATGGTTAAAATGAAAATAATATTGGTAAAATTACTATTTTAATAAATATTTCAATATTTTACTTCACAATTTCAAATATATGTAAATTTTAAGACTTTTACTTTGGAATGACCATATTATTTTGTATTCATTTGAGAACATTCCATGTAGTCTTCACGCTAGTTCCTTTCCCCCGATTATAAATAGCCACCACCACCCTTCACTTTTTCACACATATCAATCCATAGAGTTTAAGAAGATACTTCAAAAATACCTACCCAATATCCTTTTACATGTTCTAGAGTTTATGGTACTCCCAGAATACCAACACAATAGTCCTTAGAAAGTGATTCAAAGGAGGTGATTCTAAGCAAAGGTAATTGTTTTCACAATGATCTATATTTTTATTAATTATTATTCCACCTTAAAATATATATTATCTCTTCAAATATAATAAAATAGTATCTCTTATATTCTAATATGGTATTATTTTAATGTTATATCCTACTTTAGTCTCTACTTCCATAAAATGGGAAATGAAATCATCGATTGTGTGTACGACATACTACTGCCTCGTAAACAAATGTTATTAATTTTCCATCACCAAATCTCCTTAATTTATGTAATTATTTATTTAAAATTTATTTATAAATTTTTTGATATTATTATACCTTTTTATTATAATACCAAATCTACATTCTTACCTCCTAAAATGTGGGAAAACAATAACATCACTCTTACATATGGAGGACTATCGCCTCATGAATCGATGTGATGTATTTTTATTTTTTGTTTTACATGGATTATAATAAGGATAGATTAAATTAATAAATAATATTTTTATAATATAAGTATTATTTTTTTAATGATGATATCACATATACCTTCTTACTTTACATTCCATGGGAGATACGATAACGTCATTCATATGTTCGGGGGAATACCGCCTCACGAAGTGATGTGATTCGTTTATCATAGAATTTTTTTATTGAAGGTAATAAGTATAATATTAAATCAAAATATGTGATTTATATATCATAAAAATTACTTTATAATGTTAATATATCATTTACCCTTCTTTCTTTTATTCTTTAAAAAAATGGAAGCTACATTCATGCGTTTGTATGGCTTACCCTCTCCATTAACGTGATATTTTATTTTCGATATCAAAATTTTATGGATTATGATAAATATATATATATAATGAATTTATATTATATTTATATCATGGTTAACACTCTAGTTAATATTTAATGATGATCAAAGTAGGAGGAAAAAAACAAATCAAAATATAAATGAAAAACAAATCATTTATTTGCCCGAAACGTGATTCTAATGAGGAATTATTGATAAACAAGTAATAAAAGTCATAAATAAATATAATATGGTATGATTAATATGATTATAGTTATTAAATACACTTATAATAAACTTATATTTATTATACATGAGTTTTGAATGTGTACAAACAAATTTGATACTTAATGTAATGGATTTCCATCTAAATTGTTTACTTTTGTGAGATAAATTCCATATTCACCACCTATTTATTTTATGTTGCGTATAAAATTCACATTAATTTATTTTTATTAACATATCCATTTTATGATGTCTCTTTCATGGGGTTTATAGTTCAAAGGTTACAAAATCGGTAAGGGATGTTTGTCTCAAATTTCCTTCTTTGAGACATAGTTCTATTATGAACCTATCTTATTTTATGAGGTGTATATAGAACCCAATTGACATGTAATATCATTAATATTTCTTTTCATTATATTTTATGTTTCATTTAATTTTATTCTTTCATTGGTTATTATGATTCAAATTTATAAGTGTGTAAAGTGTTTTGTGATACAATATAGTTGTTTACTAAAATTGTTTATGTTTATGATTTCGATGATGCAATATTTTGAAATTTTACTCAATAAACTCATGAATTTTCTTCTCCTATTGTTATTTCCTGATAATAAATGTTTTTCCATCATTATAATCTCTTTATTTACTTAGGATTTCAAAAACCAATTAATGGAAAGTGTCTTTATTTGTCTCTTTCGTAAAAAATCCTTTTTCTTATAAACCCAATTTTCTGATTTTTCTAAAATTCTTAAAATTATTTATTAAATTCATGTTTAACAATTTTTAATTTCGAAAATATTTTTTATAGGAACATTCATTTCATTTTCCAAACAATTACCATTTGTCTTTTACTAAAGAAATTAATGGAATATTTATTTTAACATGTATGCCATGAACAATATTTCACAACATCATGAATAAATAATTTTTTTAAAATATTTCTTTTTAATTTATATGTTAAAATAATAAAATTTTAATATAGTATAATTTTTTATTTGAACCCGATTTTTCTTGCACAAAATCTATTAAAGAAATTTATTTTTTAAAAAATAAATGTATCATAAATTCTTTGGATGTTATATTCTCTTATAAGCATGATGTCTTGTGTCTTACAAACTATCAAACATGATTTTACAATTTTGAAAATATTAGTGTGTCACATTCTACCCCCATTATATAAATTACATCCCCATTATTTAATTTTTATCTCGATAACCAAGGATTCTAAATTTAAAAATACCTTCAATGAAAACCTATATAAAAAACGGATAATAAAACGTCATCATGGGTAAATATTTCTTTCTTATGAGATTGAAAGGACTAGAACGGAGAGTGAAATATATTTATTAAGGAATTTTGTCTGCTATGAATGCCTTGGGAGCGAACCTTGACAACTATGATAGATTGGGAATTGAACCCATTCCACTATGATTGCCTTGGAAGTGAGCCTTCACTACTATGGAAATAATATTCTTTTCTTTTGTGTATTCAAAAATCCTATGTCTTATTTCAATGGTATGATATCATGGATCATACTATTTGATTTCCTTGTGATTCAAGGCTTATGAACTACCAATATATATTCCATGAAACAAGATTATGATCTTTGATATGAAACTGTAGTGACCTCGACCCCAGTAACCCGGTGCTAGTGCCTACATTAGTACATTGGAATGAGATACAAAAAATCACATCTCTAAGGACTAAATAGTTTAGTATTCATGGAAAAATAGATACTTAATTTAATTAACATTTCAATTTTAAAAATAAAATACACAAATTATTTTCTTCGAGAAAACCATTATTCCCCTTAGTATATCCCTACAGATCAATCATGAAAGACATTGTGGTATCCTGGGGAAAATAAAACATAAGATAGTTGTGAGCTCAAATGATCAGTAATGGTATGTGTACAATGAAATATATGAATAAATAAGGCATAATAAATTGGTTAAGTTAAATAACTGAAACAAATTGAATTTAATTAATAACATCAGCATAATATGTAAAGAATAAATGATGATCAAATGATTCCATATAAATAATCACAAGATCTTGAATAATTAACCATTGATATTATAACTAATTGAAAAATCACATGAAATATAAACAACTAAATTAATAATGATGGAGTTCATAATTCTGGAAAAATAAAACATAACTTTTAGGCCTTGTATAAATACATCTAAATAAATGGGTAAGGCCTTGACCAAATCCCAATCTAGTTTGTCTCATGAGTCCTATTGATGCATTAAGGGTCAATATATACAAGGTACCCATGAGTGACTTACTAAGTCTAACAGATTACTCTTATGAAGGAGATAAAACATAATAAATAGAAATATTTTTATTTAATAACTAACACATGAAATGTTTATACATACACCAATCAAATAAACATAATCATTAACCATCTAGAGTATTATGGTTATTGGTAATAATATTATACATCCTTTGTAAAACTGATCATAAACCATCCAAATAAATAATAAGGATGATATCAATAAAACATATCCCTAGTCGATCATAATTATGAGGAAGTTTTGATGACATTGATGAATAGAAATACCATAAAAAATTCATTAATACATTTTTGAGGAAAATAACCTTTTCACTTTGAATTTTTTTTTAAAAAAAAATTTCACAAAATATTTTGTAATCAATTTTCTTTGATAATAACCTTTTAAAACATGTAAAATAATTTTCAAATAATGAGTTATCATGATGGTGGAAAATTACATTCATGCTACATGTAACGACCCAAAATTTTATCAATGGAATTTACCTTATTATAATTATAAAACACATATATCAAATAGAGAACCCAATAAATGAATTATTATCATAAATTAAGAATTAAATAAGTGGTATTTATATAAAATCAATGAACATATGCTGATAGAATAGTATCCTGACCATTGGAATAGTAATATGACTATTAAGAATAGTAACTTGTCCAATAGAATTATAACCTCACCTATGAAAGTATAAATAAATTTTTTGAATATCATAAATGAAAATATGATATATTTATATCTCTGTGTAAGTAAATATATATTTTAAAAATGATAAATAAATTGTTGATATTTTGGTGAAATGTAAATGTTTATTTACAATTTTATAATTAATATAATGGTATAAATGAAATTTTATTTTCATAGAAAGATTCATAAATTAATATATTTTTTATCATTATAAGAAAATTTTATGAGACCTTAATTAATTTTCCATGTTTCATAAAACCAGTTTCAATATTAAATCGGTATTTTTTTGAATAAATGATGATTTTTATTAAAAATTAAATTTCTCGTATTTAGAAAATTATTTTCATAATATTTATTCTATTTTTTAAATTGAAAAATTGAATAATGTGTGGGGAATTTTTTTTATATTTTTCTAAAATAATTGATTTTTTGGTGAATATTGAAATAGAGTAATTTACGACATTTAACATTTTAAGATCAATAAATGAATTTTTGAATCATAGATGATGTAAGAGACCATTATTAATAACTCACATGCACTAGGTACTGTAATTAGTGACAATAATAAACACTATTCATAGTTTTGATCCTAAATAATAAACAAATGAATAAAATAATTAAAAATACCCATCTCCTCCCTCTATAAATACCACCCGTCACCACCTCTTCTACTCAATCCTTATAACATTTGGATATTTCATATATTATTAATAATTCCTCTCCAAAACATCTTACCTTCATTAAGGAGCATCTGGTCTTAACAAAAGACCAAGTCAAAGTGCCTTAAAATGGTTCTAAAGGAGACAATATTCCAAAGGGATAATCCTCCACCTTTCTCTTTTAAATTCTTTCTTTATTCTACATAATCCATTCTTCCACTATCCAAAGATAAAGGATAAATAAATTATCAAAAATATACTATAATCTTATTATGTTAATGTAATATCTATCCTAAAATCCCTTCTCCTCTCCTTTTGTTCTAAAAATGAAATCATCATTCGTGGGGTATCGATTCACCGCCTTCAAGGATAACGATTTTAATTCCATTACTACCTTCAAGTATGGTCATAAAACCATTATTATGGTTAAAACATATTATTATATTTATACTAGAATTTATTTATTACTATATAACTAGTATATAAACATAATATTAAATAAAATGACACTAGTTCACGACGGTTGTAAAAACCGCAAAATAAACAAATCATTTTTCCATCAAAATTTTATCTAATGACTCATCCTCATATTAAAAAAAATATTTGAGACTATATAATTAATGTAGGTGAATTAATACAATATAAGTATACTTATGGATTCTTTCTTCCATTCAAAATGAACTCCAACAATTAAGCTCAAGGGAACTGATGATAAAATCAAGAAATGAACACACCCAAAACGACAAAATTAAACATTACAACTCATCGAAATGACCAAAAATTAACTTAATTAAATTATAATAAATAAAATAAATGTATAATTTGTTCTGAATTAATTAATTAATGGATAAAATTTTATTATCCATGAAATTAGGCACAAGTGAAGAACAAATTCAAACATAAGGTAATGGATTCTTTCTAAACCTCCATTTTTCCAATAGGTTATTCTTTCTCATCCTTTCCTCAATGAAATTATTAATTATTATTAATTACTTCACATAAATTCTTTTTTTTATATTAAAACTTATGTACCTAGCTCAATAATTCTTTATTTTAATTGTAAATTCATGAATTATAAGGTTTTATTCTCAATTTCTATGGATAAGAAAGCCTGATTAAAAGGAACATTCAAATTTCTTACCCATTTTCAATTACAATCAACAATCTATTTTAAAAAACCATTATTTCTAAAATACTTAATTTTATCATTAAAAAAATCTTAGTCCATTTCTGGTTTTATACAAATAAATATTCCTTTTCCTCTTTAAATAATATTTAATATTTTCCCTTTAACCATTCTAAATTGGCTCATTTATAATGTTTATTAAACACTCTTTTTTTACAAGTTTTCATTTTAGTCAGAAATAATTTATCAGGATCTATGCTTATTTAACCTTATTAATGTTCAGATATTATTTAAATATATTCTTTCTTGTACTCTGTAAAGATACACCATTTGGTTATTCCTTATGGCATGATTACGATACCCATTTCTTGAAATGGATAACCCTTATGTTTATTCCTTGTGTTTTATTCTTCACATGGCACAAATATGTATGAACATGTTATAATGGGTGAAAATATATAGATATATTATTAATAGGGTAATGTTTTGTCTCATGATATGTCATGTTGGGATAGAAAGTAAACCTAATTCTTTTATTGGACTTTGACCACCATATAATACAATATTGGCAGTTAGCCTTGACTCATGATTATGTCAGGTTATATATTTATTCCACATTACTTTGTTTCCATGATTAAATTATCCCATTTTTTATATGTCATGATTCCATATGTTTATTCTTGTTCCATGACTTTTTATGTTTTCAGGTTATTCCTTTTAATTCATGTTCTATTCTTTATTCCTATGTTTATTCCCTTAATGGGTTTTTTAGATCATCCCTTTGTTCAAGTATTCTCTAGTTTATCCTCAACATATGTAAGATCTCAATGAAATTCAAGAGATCATTATAGAGTTTAAATAATATATGTATTTATTTTGGTTTCATTCATTCTAATTATATACCACATCTTCCAAATAAATTATACTTTACGATCCTTGGATTTTATTTCATGGATAATTATAATTAAAATTATGTAATTGTATGTGTAAAATGATAGGGCCATTATAGTTGGTATTAGAGAAATATATAATTATATTTGGAGATTAGGGATAGAAAACATTAGTAATAACCCTAGGTATGATTACAAAAATATGGATAACCTAGTTTAAAACTTAGCGAATAACATGTTAGGATATACTTTTTATTTACAAGATTATCCTTATATTTTCAAAGTTTCCTTTTTATATAATTATTGGATAAGTATTCAATCCCCCCTTAATTGTAATCTCATTTTATTAGTTAATGGATGGAAATAGTAGAACATGTGCTAACAATAAATGGGATAGGAAATGTGATGATTTCACTAATGAAATAAATAATATAATTGGAATGGGAGATGAAAACTTCATGATAGTACTAGAATGACTGGATAAAGTTACGAATAATAACTTGAATCATGTGGAACACCCACCTTCTGATAAAAAAGAAAAAGTTGAGGTCAAATATTTTAAACGAAAAAGGACTCCTATATTTAGTGGGTATTATGAACCATTATCATATAGCACTGAATTAACTCCATTTAAAAGATATTCTCCACACTTCAGTTCTCATAGGAAGAGAAAGTCATGTTTACAGTCTATCTTTTTTTTGGGGAAGATGATTGGTGGTGGACACTGATCAAAAACACATAGTCTATGGTGAATATTTATTCAATTGATTAATAATTATTCAATAAATTTTTAAATAAATATTTCCCCTAAACAATTTATCTTATGATAGAAAGGATGTTCCTTATACTAAAGGAAATAAAATATGATTCTATCGAGGCGTATGAGACAAACTTTACAAGGCCTGCATTATATGCCTATGGCTTTGTCATGAACACTGAATGCAAGGTGGATCACTTCATTAATAGGCTAAATATTAGTCTATGAAAATATTTTGTGATTAAAGACTTTTTCAACTATGAGGATATTGTCTATTGTCCCCTTAAGGTTGAAATGGAGATTAGAGACTCTCAGTGGTCTCATGGGCCCAAAGCTAAAAATTATAAAATAGAGTTTAATATTGGAGGATCTATAAATAAATCTTATGAAGAAAAAAATGCAACAGCCCACACATGAAATGTGGGGGAAGAAGAATCATAGAAACTACCTAAGGGAAACCTGGAGATTATTCAAATGTAGAAGATATGGAATCCAAACATTTTATTCCATTAATTATCATTATATTCTATCAAAAAAAGGATATTTTAAAGTTTATTTTGTTGGGAAAAATAAAAAAAATGAAACATAAAAAATTATTCTAAATATTATTAAAGACATTTTAATGGGTTCATCCTATGTACATTTATTGCATCTCATATCTTAGGGTAATTATTCAAGGGAAATGGGTGGGCATGAGGTCCAGTAAGGAAAACAGTTTACATGTGATCATGAGTAATATCAACAAGAACATGAGGAATGTAATTAAAGCATGAGAAAATAAAAATAAGGAATATAATAATAAAAATAACATGAATAATAACATGTAAATGTGTATAAAACATTTAATATATACATTCATAATCATATCACCAAGTTTAACCACCAAGGTCTTGTAAATGAAAATTACCAAGGTCTCATAAAACATGTCATATATAGAGATTAAACTATTTACCCAATTAATTAGAGTGCTATCAGAGAACACCCTTAATATGAATTATTTAATACGATCCACACAAATCATAATCAGTCATTTCATTAATAACCAATGAAGAATAAAGAACGAGTCCCATATCAAAATCACGACGTTCCAAAATTTCTTAAATACATGATTATTATGTCATTTTTCTCCCATAAAAATGGAGTGTGGGTTTATTATGTCTAAATAACCAAATATTATAAATAATCTTCTCAAATAGGTGAATAAACCTAGAAAAAAAATGAATTTTTGTATTAAAAAAAGGAATTTTCATTAGGATAATAGAGAAATTTTGATAAGTAAATTTGGAAACATAAAGAGTATAAAATTTGGATTTATAAAAGAATAAAATGAAAGGGGAAAGGGTCTCCCATTGATAAAAATAATTTGTCCGTAAGGGTATGATAAAAAGGGTAATGTAAGGGAGAAACTCTGGAATTTTTTACAGGCTAAAAAAATATTTGGAAATCCCCCTAGCGACTCTACAATTGCTGGGGGTGCACATGCCAATACAACGGTAGAAGTTACTCTAGATGTACACAATGATAATTCTCAAGAACAGAGTGAATCTGTTGGAGCTTTTGTTCCAAATTATAAGGGTGATGTGATTCCAACATCATGAACTTATGATATGGTTGTGCATTCTCGAAGTAATAACATAACTGATAGGGTGACACATCCAACTGGTGATGGAAATTATATGGATGGTCATGAGTTGGAGTATCTAACACATTGTGGAAGAAGGAAGATGAATACCAAATAGGAAACCAATATGATGAGGACCTTGGCCTATCTCAACTTAAACAACCGATTTGATAGTTTGAGTATCAATGGAGGGTTTTAAGACAACACCATTTTTCCCTATAAAGTAGAGTCCGATGGAGAAGGAAAACCCTCAGATGAAAATATTATAGGGGGGGTCTAATAAATTCCTATAGAGTCCAAGGAGGAAGAAATTAAATAAGGAAAATAGGGTTCCAGTGAGCTATATTGTTACTAAGAAGTAGAAACCAAAAGTTTGTAAAGACGACTCATATCTTTCTAGGAAAATGGAAATAGATTCAGCCAATAAAGATAGTAAATAAAAGGCACTCGAGGTTCATATAGTGGAGAAAGGGGTGGGTCATCATGTAGGTGACATCTGTTCCCCAGAGATCACCAAGGATGTTAGAATGACATAGGGCCCAGAAGTCTTGGTGACTCCCATGGGGATGCAGACAAGATGTTAGAGGATCTGAAAGGGGAGACACTCTTGTAATTGTAGGATGTGGTGGTGGTAAAGGAGGATGCCCTCCCTCTTAGCTACCAGTGTGGGAAAAAACAATAAGAATCGTATTCCATGCTCAAACATCCATTATAATTACTTATGATATCATAAGAGGTAATGGTCCATACTATCCTAACAATTAATTCTCCAGATGCAAATGCTGAAAGAATGATGCCAAGGGATCTAAGGGTGCCTCCTAATGAGGAGAAAATCCCATGGATTGATAAACATGACATGATTTTAATTCAAGTCTTAAAAAAGGGAATATAATCATAGAGGAGTATATCCATCCTTGGGACAAACTAGAGTTATGGTTCGAAGATGTTCTGATGGAGGAACAAGAAACTCTGGTAAACACCATTTCATTGAAACTTTTTAGGGAGATAAAATCTGGTAGGATACAATTTTATTTTAATGTCTCAATGATCTATTTTTTCTCTAGAACATTTGGTTTCTTAGTTTGTCCTTAAAAGTGTTTGATAGTAAAAATTTAATTTTGAGTAAGATAAATGGAGGATAATTCCCTTACCTTGAATATTTATTCCTAGATCTTGAGGAATAGAACCATGGGGGATTGAGGACACCTTGGGAGTAATCCTTGTAAGGAAAAAACACCATCAATTAATGGAGGATATATTGTGAGGGAATGAAAATGGAGAAAGGTATTGGTATTTATTATGAAATTAGAGAATTTGTTTTATAATTTCTAAATATAGGCCTTAGAAATATAGGTTTTGTAAAATATAAAAAACATTATATTTCTCTCTCTTTTCTCATGGTTTTGGAAATTTGGGTCATATTACATGTTATTATAACCCACAAGAACCTAGAATCATTTTATATTACTTAATTTGTCATTGAAAATTAATATTTCCACAAGGCAATGTTTTTAAAAAACGAACTTTCCATTTTAGACTTTGGAATGTCATTTATAGGTTTATAAATTGACTAAAATACATTAAAATACTTAATATTAATATAATTACATATTTTATGTCATGGATTGTGTTTAATTAATTATTACATCATTATGATATAATTATGAAGTCATTAAACATATCAAAAAACCCAAACTTTATTTTTACTATTCAGGGAAAAAATAATGTTTTTTAAAAAAATCTCATAGATTCACCCAAAACTAATTTTGCCATGATGAATTAAAAAATGATGTTTATTTTACCATAATAATTATCTAAATATGATAATTTTAACTTTTAACTATAAAAGTCTTTGTTTATTTAAAAAAATATAGGGTTAAAATTCATAGTAATATTTTTGATACATAAAAAATTTTTAGGACGAAATAAAATTATTTTATCATTTATATTTGAACAAGAGTTTTTTTATCATACTATTTTATGAAAATAGATATCATTCATAATAATATTTTTATTTTAAAAATTTATATCTTTTTTGAAAATTAGAATTTGTTTCTGAAAAATCAATTTATGATATTTCATCTCAAATAAAGCAATATTTTATTAATAGAAACTATTATTAAAAATGGAATTAATGGAATATATATTTTATTTATAAAATGGAAATACAATTTTAGAAACCAATTCCTTAACATGTAACCCCTTATTACATGTGCATACACCCTAAGGGTAAGGTTTGTGATGGTGATAGTTTCATGGGGTGGCTATGCTAACATATACCGAGTGGTAATTTACACTAACATGAACTTATCTCATAATATATTTCATTATAGATTAAATTAATTAAGTTCGTATTAGGCTTGGTCAAGGGAAACACAAATGATGATACCTACCTCCCCAAGTTATGACAAATGGGATTCAAACGACATGACTCTACTGGCTGAGGCCATAAATTCTCCTTTTTTATCAACTATACTTTTTCATTACTAATTATAAAAACTAATTTTAATGTTAAAATTATTAACAAAGGTTATAGTTCTCGATGGTAACATTTTTCAACATTCACATTTCCCTTTATACTCTATGAATATCACTTTATTATTAAAGAGATATGGGTTTGTTATGTATAAGATAACTACACATATTTTCCATAAACAAATATCATTTAAAAAGTATGGGTCGTTATAGAAGAGAGGGGTGTCAGGATAATTATTGTAGAAGTGATATTAAGGATCCGAAAAATTTCTATTAAGAAAGGAAGATTCAGATCAACACTCAGCATATAGTGATGTGTTTAAACTGCAATGAACTTGGGTATTGTGTGAGATAATTCTCTAAGAAAATTATTTATAAGCAATCATCAACAAAAACCTCTATGACAATAATCAAGATCCTATGTTATCACTACTATGGAGGTGTACCCTACAATGATGTGGTGATAGGTACATCGGTAATTCATTTAAGAATAACAAACATCCTATTTGATTCTGGTTCTACCAATTCTTTCTTATCTTGAAAGTTTAGTAGAACTATTCAAACACCACCTCAAAATATAGAGGTTGGGTTATCCATGAGATCAAAAAAGGGGGAAATTATTGCATCCAAAGTTTATAATTTTTCCCTAATTAATGTTTGTGGGATAAACTTTCCAGAAAATCCCGTCTTACATCATTTAATATATTTTCAAACTATATTGGGAACAGATTGGATATCTTTATAAAAATACAACATCAACTATCAAGAAAGGGAAATAACTCTTCACATCCCAAGGCATCCACCAATTCGGTATAAGTGTAAGGATGAGGATGAATCTCCCTAAGAATCATCATCTCAATAAGAGGCTAGTCACTACACCTATACTCACACTACCAAATAGTGTATATGTTTTTATGATATACAATGATGATTAAAATAAGTTATTGAGATGTGTAGTCATAAATAAATATAAATTTACATCTTATTACTCACGATAGTTTAAGATTCAAAATAATTACTACCCGACACATGTTCTGGTGCTAGAAACTGTGATTTGTGCCTTAAAAATTGAGTAGAACTACCTATATGTTGAGTAGTGGGGAATATATATATATATATATCGATCACAAGAGTATAAAGTATATCTTCACATAGAATCAACTCAACATGTTCCAAATAAGATGGTTATATCTAATCGAGGCCTATGATTTCTCTATTCACTACCATCCATAAAAGGAAAACAAGGTAGATAATGCTCTTAGTAAAAAATAACCTTTTACCTCATTTCATGATGAGGATTGAGAAAGACCCCATATTTATAGATATGAAATGGATGGATTTGGAAATCATAACATCATGGAATATATCCTATCTTTCTCAAATTATTTCCCAACCATATATCCATGAGATGATCAGGGAAGCACAATGGGATGATGTGGAGATACAAAAGAAAGTAAAAGAAGTAAAGTAAGGGAAGATATAAGAATTACATATCAATGATGATAGGTTGATTTGGTTTGGAATGCCGATTTTTTTTCTCAATCACCCAATATAATGAATGATCTATTGTTTAATTCGTATATCTCATCTTTCTCTATCTATCATAGAAGTACCAAGATGTATTGTGATCTTCGAGAGAACTTCTGGTTGGAAAATATGAAGAATGTAACCATCATATAATTTTTATTACATTCATACATGATTTAATTAAATAATATTATACCTAATATAATTTTAAATATCGATAAGCCTATTGTCTTTATGAATTAGTTACACTGCATTACAGCTTTAAACATGAAAAACAACATCTTTGTTGAAAACTTCTTTAACATGCTTGAGCATAAAACTGCATGTGATTTTTTGGAAGAAAATATATAAGAAATGTGAGAGATATAAAGATAAGTAAGGAATAAACATGTAATAACACGAAGATAGTAATACATGTTATAAAAGGCATATCAATGATGCAATAGGAACATGAATCGCAAAGCATGATATAACATTATATTCATAACATGGAAATTTGGAAACTACTTAAAACATTGCATCATAAATCAAAAAATAACTAGAAATAATAGTGGAAAAAGTACCATAAATAAATTAGGTAAATACTTATCTCGAAATGATGTATCAAGATACTAAACATTACCCAATGCATTGTAGCGCTATATAATTCTGGGTGCACCTGTAACTTTTATTTCATTCTCATGCTTATGTGTTCCAGATAGATCATAAAACATTGATTCATTCAACATAATTACTTATTACAAAATCAAATAGTGTGGTATAAGTACATGTAGTTTCTCAATAAAACGTTATATGTGCATAAAAGTTAACATCCTTGATAGGTAATGGGTATGGTATTCACTATACAATTGTCTTGGAATGGAAATTCCCGGTGTAATTTCTATAGCCTAACGACGTGACATAAAAATTCATAAAAAGGGTTTATGAGAGAGAAATGGTTATCTAATAATATATAAATGAAATTTAAATTAAGAGGTTAATATAAATACAATTCTTAATATAAGGAATTTGGAAATAGAAGGCATAACATAATAGAGAAACTTGAAGAAAGAGGAGGAATGTAATAACTCTTAGGAAACTTTCGTCATGGTAACAAGTGTACATGAGAGTTATTAATGAGAGATAAAGGGGTGTATCATCATTAAAAAATAATAAGGGAATTTTGGGGGAGGTTAAAAAACTACCCCATCATTTGTAATTGAAAATAAAAGTGTGTAACAATATAAGGAAACATGGATAAAAATGAAAAAAATGAACTCTTACTCAGTGTGTGACTTCAAAAGATTGAAAAGGGATTATTGAAATCTTGGGGAACATTGGAAGAATTATATAGATATTAGGATAGATTAAGGATGTGTTACAATTATTTTGAGTGAAGAGAAGTGGGATATTGGGTGAGTATATATAGGAAAGGAGAGAGGAATTCTTTTATATTTAACAAACATTGGTTTCAGAATCGATATAATTAAATATTCAAAACCACAAACCGTCCCATGGTTTTTGACAATGGTTTTTTCCGAATAGAGTATGATTTCATTATTTTATTAGGAAAAGGGCCTAATATATTATAATATTATCCTTTATTATGTGGAGGTGAGTGACATTATTAATGAAATGAATTTAAATTCATAAAATATATAATACATTTTGGAGGATTCATAAGGGAATTAAAAAAATATTAAAATTAAATTAAAATCCCATTATTTTAATTGGGAAAAATATATTGGGCCATTAATACCAATTATAGTATTTAATACTTCATTTTTGGGTCATTATGATGTCATAAAACACACATTATTTATATATGGTATTTAATTTTTACCCTCAAATTTGACTGTCTCGGAATAATATAGAAAATTAACCATTTGATAATTTCTATGCTTTGATTCCAAAATAATAATCATTTTATCTAAATAATTTTCTAAATATTTTCATTTCCACTTTTAAAATAATATTCAAAAATTACGGTAAAATATTGGGTTTTTTGACAATAATGGTTGTTGAACCCTTATAAAAAGTACATATCACTTCATAAAAATTAAATGACCATTTATAATTAATACTATTTTATTAAAATACTATTTATTTCAAAAATATATTAATTCATCAAAATAAACTCCTTAATTGAATATGTATATTACCCAAAAATACAATTTTTGTTTAATTGAATCAAAACCGAAATCATTTAAAAGAGACGATTAAAATTAAAATATGTAAATTATTATATAATATAAATATTAAAATTATTAAGGTCTTGATAAATATATATTTATTACACAAGCTTACACAATAAGTGTAAGGTGTGTGACTGTGATATTTTTATGGGGTCGTTTGATGAACATGGTTTTGTCCGTGATCTCAATGAGTGTAAACTTATCTCGTAAATGGTTTCGATCATGCTTAAGTAACTATATATCAACAAGGTCTTAGTCAAGGTAAATCTTAGAGACCCTATCTCCCTTGTAATCTCTGATAAATGGAATTCATAGGGCACAATTCTACTTGTTGAGCCTATCAGCTCCTTTGTCTAAGTCAATTGGTTTTGTTAAAGCCCTGTATTTATACTAATCATGTGATCATTGATCAAAGACTATATTAACAATGGTAAACAATCTTAATGGTATTTTAAATCCATAAAACCAAGGAATTTCATGTGTTTTATATAACCATTTTACAAAATAATACATTTAATTAAATCTAAAGGGAAATTTCATTTATAACAGTTTAGGTTGTTACAATATTCCCCCTTAAGAAATTTCACCCTTGAAATTTTTATATCCCACATTAAAATAGATGAGGGTAACTATTATTCATCACCTCATCCAGTTTATATATTTATTATTAAATATTTTTGTTTCTCCACAACACTTTGACCAGGTTCATTTTCTTATTCTATAGAACTTTTCCTCTAGGATATAAGATCCTCACTGGCTTCTCCACACAAGAGAGGTCATTCTCCATTGGCACCACCTATGGATTGAGTATATGTTAGGGGTATATTATGTAATTTATTAATAGTGATACATGTAGTACACCATGTACTTGGGATAGGTTGGTTTTGAGTGCTAGTTAGTAGGCCACTGCTCCGATGTGATCAGGGATATCAAAGGGGCCTATGTATCTTGGAATTAAAATTCATGATGCAATTTCAGTAGCTTGGCGGCATGACATAAAAATTCCTAAAAAGGGTTTATGAGATAAAAAGGGGTATCTCATAATATATACATGAAATTTATAGTAAGAGTTTAATATAAATACATGTCTAAACATAAGGATTTTGTAAATAGAAATCCTAACATAATAAAGAAACTTGAAGAAAGAGGAGGAATGGAATAACTCTTATGAAATTTTGGCATGGTAACGGGTGTGCATGGGAGGGATTAATGAGATATAAAGGGGTATATAATCATTAAAACACAATAATGATAGTATGGGGTAGATTAAAAAACATACCCCATCATTTTTAATTGAAACTAAAAGGGTGTAACAACATAAGGAAACTTGGATAAAGATGATAATAAAAGAAACCCTTACTTCAGTGTGTGACTTAAAAAGCTTGAAGAGGGGATTCTTGAGATCTTGGGAAACCTTGGGAGGATTATAGATAGAGTAGGAAATATAAAGGACGTTATACAATGATTTTGAGTAAAGAAAAGTTGGATCCTGGGTGATTTTATATTATAAATGACAGGGGAATTATTTAATATTTCACAAACATTAGTTTCAGAATCTATATAATTAAATATTCAAAACAAAAAACCTTCCAATGTATTTTGCCCTTTTTTTTATCCAAATAAGGGAAGTTTTCATTATTTTAACTGTAAAAGGTATGAATATATTAAAATATCAGCCTTTCTTATGTGGAGGTGAGTCCCATTATTATAGAAATAAATTTAAAATCATAAAATATAATATACATTTTAGAGGATTCATAAGGGAATTATAAAAATAATTAAATTATCATAAAATCACATTATTTTAATTAGAAACATATATTGGGACTATAATAACCTATATAGTATTCATTACTTCATTTTTGTGTCATTATGTTGTCATAAAATATGTATTATATTTATTCAGTATTTAATTTTTAACCGAAAATTCGATTATATCATAAAAAATGGAAAATTCACCATTGGATAATTTCAATGTCTGGATTCAAAAAAATACATTCATTTCATCTAAATAATTTTTAAATATGTTTACTTTCTCTTGAAAATTAGGATTCGACATTTATTGTAAAATACTGGGTTTTTTGACAATAACAATTTTTGAACCCTTATAAAATGTACATTTCACCTCATAAAAATTACATGACCATTTATAATTAATAATATTTATTTAAAAAGTCCATTAATTCATCATGATAAACCTTTTAATTGAATCTGAATATTACCTGAAAATACAATTTTTTTAACATAATCAAAACCAAAATCATTTAAAAGATACAATTAAAATGAAAATTTATAAATTATTAAATAATATACATATTAAAATTATTTTGGCCTTGGTACACATACATTTATTAAACCAGCATACAACCTATGAGTGAGGTGTGTGATAGTGAGATTATCATGGGGCAATTCGACGAACATGGTTTGGGTTGTGATCTCGATGAGATTGAAATTATATCGTAAACGTTTTTTTTCTCATTCTTAAGTTGTTGGATCTCATCCTGGGATTGGTCAACAGAAAATACCAGAGATGTTATCTCACTTTAAAGCTATGATAAATGGACTTTATAGAGAATAATTCTACTTATTGAGGCCATCAATTCCTTTTTTTGAGTCAATTGGATTCGTTGAAGCCCTATATTTACACAAATCACATGATCACTAATCAATAACTATATTAAAAAAAATATTAATGGTCTTTTAAATCCATAAAATCAAGGACCTGCATGTGTTTTATATAACAATTTTACAAAATAATATATTTAATTAAATCAAAATGTAAATTTTATTTATAACCATTCGGGCCAATACAAAGAATGAGATTTCAGAGTATATCTCAAGGTGTTTGGTATATTAGCAAGTTAAAGCAGAGAACAAAAATTCCAAAATGAAGATGCAATTATTTCCTATCAAAACATGGCAATTGGAGAATATCACTATGGAATGTTTCACTGGTCTCCTGAAAACATCCAAAGGAAATGCTGCAATATTTGCTATGGAAGATAAACTAAACAAGAATTCCTACATTATCGCTTTTTGGGAGATCTATCACTTTAAAAAAACTACAAGATATATATAAAGGAATTAGGGAGGATACATGGGGTTCCACTTTCAATCATCTATGATCATGATCCAATGTTCAAATCTAAATTCTGGATAATTATTCAACATTGTTTAATTATTGAATTGAATTTTGGCATGACCTTTTACCCCCAAACTGATGGAAAATATAAAAGGGATATTGATACACTCAAGGTAATGATGAATGTGTAATTCCCTAACCCCATAACCCCATATCTGGTTCATTACTTTATTACATTGGTATAGATATAAGCTACAGATCCTATTGGACTAGACAATTTAAACGTTTTGGAAAACTATATTAAATATATGATACCCATTACATTGGGAAATATAAAATAAATAAACTACATCCTTGAAACCCATTCAAATGATTTTTCATCATAACTCGGGGAATGAAAACATATTAAGGGTGATCTCAAATTCCTATTAAGGGTGTGTAACGTGGAATCAAGAATTATTCAATAATCATAACGGCATCTTAAATTATAGGTAACACATGACACTCAATAACTGGATAATAAATAATAAATATGTAAGTGTAAGAAACTAAACACACATTCAATTAAATCAATAAAATGTGCATGAAATTCATACATATATTTTATCATAAGAAAATTTCATGGATAATAATAATAATAACTAAAATATCAATGAAGGAAATACTTAATTATTGGATTTCATTTCTAAAAAACATGAAAACATATTCCCATAAATACCTTTCACAAGGTGGTTTAAAACTACGCGTAGAAACCCATTTCATTTTTCCAACATATTTTTCTCATGATAATCTGTCGATGCATCAAGGGATATATAATGTTCGGGACCAACCAGTCACTACCTATCCAAATCATTCCTTATATAGAATAATTGATTCAGTTATTAAAAATCACGCCTTATGAAATATCCATAGAGAATAAAGAATATATATTTATCAATATTTACTCAGTAGAGGATAGTAACAATAAGGTTTTTTCCATTGATGAATTGAAATACTATTGAAATATCATTAAAAAATATTTAATGAAAATAATATTTAAACACTCCAAAGTGTCTTATACAACTTTTAAAAATTTGAACAATAATACACATGAAGGAATAAAATTCAATGAAACATATAATATTATTATAATATTTATATTCATGATATGAAATTTCAATGTTAGTATATACACCATATAAAAGTTAATTGGTTCATAACAATAAATAATTCTTAATGGAATTAAAATTGAGATAAATTCCCTTACCTTGAGTCCGAATTGTCACACGTATATTTATATTCCTGAATAATATTCTTATGTTAATTATTTACTTGATTTATAATCATTTTCCACTAAAATATTAATTTTAATTAACTTATTATAATGATGTTTACAACCACTAAAAAAATTAAGTTTATGTTGGGTGTTTTTGACCAAAATTGGTTCATGTGTCAAAAATGACTTTGGTTGGTTAATTATGGTCGAAGGGTTCATTATATAAAATTATATAAAAAAACCATGACATAATTATCAAATTTATACATCAATTTTTTTTAAAAACAATTATGAAATATGGTTATGAAAAATTAATCAAAATTACAATTAGGGAGATGGTAGGCCATACATACCAATGAGTAATGTTACCATTTTTAAATGATTGTATAGAGAAGATGTTAAGAAACATTATATATTTCTATAATGATAATTATATCATAAATATCATTATATTTATTCATATATACTTATATATATAATTCATGTGATGTAGAAAAATGCACATCATGTTGAGGAGGCAGTAGTCCACACGTTCAAAAACGATGTTATCACTTTTTTTAGTGTGTGAAGAGGGTAATAATGAAAATTATATATTATATTTAAAAATGTATTTATTCCATGAATATAATATATATTTCATTTAGGTCACATATTTTTAATTTAAACCATCCCTAATACATTCCATGTAATGATTGAACGTATCACATCCCTTTGAGGAGGCGGTAGTCCACACTTCCACAAATGATGATATCATATTACCACAAAATGGAGTTCATAAAGTTATGTGTTATATAAAAATAAAATAATAAAAAAAAAATATTATATATATCATATATAAATATGGTTTCCAGCATAATTCCCAACCATGAGAGGTGGTAATGGAAAAACAAACAACATCGTTTCTTGAGGCGGTAATTTACCATACATAGAAATAGTAAGTTTGTTATCTATTTGATAGAAGTGGGTATAGGTGTAGGTCAAAAACTTAACATAAAAAAATATAAGTATATTTATGATTCTTTTGCTGTTATATAATCTTGTAATAATAACAAATGGAGGGGCGAAGAAAAAAATAAAATATAAATGCACAATGAATAATGTTACCTCTTTATTAGGTATCTCCATTTTTTTCACAATAGGGATTATGTGGTTTGATTTACACCAAATGTAAGGCTTATATGTTTTCGGGAGGGGTGTTTGGAGACTAGTTTATTAGATTTTTGACAAGCCAAATTGGCTTTTGATGTGTTAGGAAGGGGGAAGTGTGAATTCCATTTTATAGTAGAGGAGGAGTGGAATTCTTGTAAATACCAAATGGTATACACTATTTAGGGGTCTCTCCTAACTCACGAGCCTTAAAAATGGACATATAATAGATTAAGTGAGAATTATGGTTGATAAAAACCTCTACCACACAAATATAAGTGCATTTTTATAATTTTTCCCTTTACTTCTATGTTTCCCCCAATTTTATCATTTTTGTTTTTATTAAAGTTACTGGTTTTCTAACATATGTAATTTAACTATTAAGTATAAATTAAGGTGATATTTATTATAAAACATATACCCAATTAATTATCAATATGATATCTAATTTACAAATTAAAAATCCCATGTGTTTTGGAGATTAATTTTAAACCAAGCACATGTAACACACAAAAAACACTCCTTTTAACCCAGACCATGCTAGCAATGTTTTTACTATCTATAGGTCAATATGTTAAATATAAAATATAAATTGGAATATTTATGGACCATATTTCGTATTTATTAACACTTACAACTATCATGGAAGAATATATTCCTTTGATTAATTTTAAATCCTTTAATAAAATATCATTTATTATAAAATAACATTAATGTCAAACTTGAAATTATTTATTTTGTTTTAATTTATAAAATATAAAAACTCTATTGGAATTCTAATATATTAATTTCACAGATGTATAACATGATATAATCCTCTAAAAAATAATTTATACTAATAATTCATTAAATTTACTTTACTTTTAATGTTATTTAGCATAATTTATCTTTTTTAATTATTAACTAAATAATCAATGCCTTAGCGTTTATTAAGAATTTAATTTAATTATAGGATCTATAAAATTTAAATTTAAAATAACCTGATAAAAAAACTTATTTAACTTTAAAAATAATTCTTATAACTGAAACAATGTAGATTCCTCCATAATCTAAATATTTATAAATGTTAAATGTAATGATGATTTTTTTCTTTTCCCTTAGTTAACGTATTATATGGGTCACTCTCAAGAAATAGTATCCCTATAACTAATAAAATTATTACCAAGATGTTATATGGTCTAACTATTATCATAAAATGGATTTTGGACAAGTTTCTAGGTCATCACAACACTTAGGTTTAAGGTTTAATCCCTTTTTAAGATTAATCTTACCTTAATCACTATAATTAATATTAATTACTTTTACTAATCCTTTTGGTAAAAAAACTATGTTGATCTTATTAGACTATAAATATTATACTTATTACAACCATGCATTTCAATTTTTTCAAATTAAATTCATAGAAGTGAAAAAATTAAGTTTAATGTTAATCCTGTAAATGTGGCGAGGAAGCAGGGTTATAAAGTAAAAGTTTTCAAAAGATCAATAAGTTTTTATATCTAAATTCAATATAAAAATTATTCCAATGAAGTACATTGGATTAATATATGTATCATTAATATATCTTGACTTTAAAACCCACTATAAAATATAATTTAAAATTAATAATTATTTAAATGATAAAGTAGTTTTTAACTAAAATGCAGTATTTTTTACTATTCATCAAAAAAAGAAACTTCTCAAAAAAATACCAAAAATTAACCCTAAGTTAAATATGAAATTATGAATTAAAAAATAAATTTTATTTTTAAAAATAAAATTTATAAAATTTCCAAAATTTATTTTTGAAATAGGTGCGCCATTAAATGCAACAAAACACTGTTTTGGTGTAATGCAAACTAAGTCTGTGTTGTGTGTAGAATAATCATAACTTGGTGTTGTATATAAATAATGTAAGAAAAAAAGTAAATTAATTCTAGAAAGAAAATATTGTAATGTACTGGTGGTGTTACAGAGATCCTATTCAATGGAATTCAAAGGTGGATGGGATCAACATCTCCCATTGGTTGAGTTATCATACAACAAAAACTTCCACTTGAGTATTCATATGCATCCATATGAAGCTCTATATGGGAAGAAATGTAAAACTCCAACTTTATGGGATGATTTTAGAGAAAAAAATTAATTGGCCATGATCTTATTCAAGAGATTATATAGAAGGTTCAAGCCATCTCTAAACATATCACAACTACATTGATTCATAAAAAGTGTTATGCTGAAAACTATCAAAGGGACAAGGAGTTTGAAGTTGGATATAAATTATTCCTTATAATATCACTTTGGAAGAGAGATATGTGTCTTGGAAAGAAAGATAAGCTTATCCCAATGTACATTGTCCCCTTTCATATCCTTGATCTCATAGGAGTAGTGGCTTATCAGCTTGCAATTCCACGAAATATGGATCATGTTCTTGACTTATTCCACGTATCTCTTGTGAGGAAGTGCATACCTAACCCCTCACATGTATTGAATCTTGAGGTTGAACAACTGGAGAATGATCTCTCATATGAAGATCATCCAATAAAGGTCACGAACCATAGAAACCAATTCCTACACAATAATATGACTCATCGTTTCAAAGTGTTGTGGATGAATTATAAGTTCGAAGAAGTGACATGAGAAATGAATTAAGTAATAAATGAGAAATACCCTCACCTATTTTTACCCTAGTATGTAACATTAAATTTCGATGGAGAAATTTGTTAAGGGGAGAAGAGTGTAATGAACCAAAATTTTATCAATGGAATTTCCCTTCTTATAATTATAAAACACATAAATCACAATGAGAACCCAATAAAAACATTATTATAATAAATGAAGAATGAAATAGTTGGTATTTGTATAAATTAAGGAACCTATAAAAATGGAATAATATCATGACCATTGGAATATTAAAAAACCATTAAAAAAGTAACCCAAAAAATAGAATAGTAAACTCATTTTTAAAGTATAAATAAAATTTAGAAATATTATAAATGAAAATATGATATATTTATATCTTAGCATAAGTAAATATGCCTTTAAATAATGATAAATTAATTGTTGGTATTTTTGTGAAACGTAAATATTTATTTAAAAGTTTATAATTAATATAATTATTTAAAAGAAAAATAATTTTCAGAAATATTTTCATAAATTAATATTTTTTATTCTATGATTATAATATTATTTTATGAGACCTTAATTAATATTTAGAAGTTTCACAAAATCTGTTATAATATTAAAATCGGTATTTTTTAAATAAATATTGATTTTAATAAAAAATTAAATTCATCACATTTCAGAAATAATATTCATAAAATGGACTCCATTTTTTTAATATAAAAGTTGAAAAATGGTTAGGGTAATGTTTTTGGATTTTTCTAAAACAGTTGAATTTTTGGTGAATAGTGAAATATGATAATTTACAGTATTTAATATTTTAAGCCAAATAAAAATATTTTTGAGTCATGGATGATGTTAGAAACCATTAGTTCTAATTCACATAAACTATTTAATATAGTCATTCAGAAGAATCAACACTATATATATTGTTGATCTAAAATATCAAACAGATGAATAAAATAATCAAAAACACCCCTCTCCTCTTAGTATAAATATGACCCCTCACCAACAATTCTATTCACACCTTCTAATGTTTGTACATTTCATATATTCTTCCCATTTCCTCTCTAAAAATCCCTTACCCTTGTCTAGGAGATTCTATTTTCAACAAAATACCAACCCCAAGTGCCTTAAGGAGGTTCTCAAGGAGACAATATTCAAGAGGTAAATTCCTCCACACTTCTCATTTAAATTATTTCTTTCATCTAACTCATCATTTTTACACTATTCAAATTAAAATGATAACTAAAATATAATATATATATTTTAATTTTTCTGTGTTAATTAAATTTCCATTATCAAATCTCTTCTCCTATCCATTTGTTTTAAATATGAAAACATTGTTCGTGAGGTGTCGATCCACAACCGCCGTGGAAGATGGGTTTTCATTTTTCATTACCTTCTTAAAGGCTGGTAATAAAACCAATTTTATGGTTAAAAAAAATAATATTGTATTAAAAATTATTTAATATTTTGTGACCAGTATATAATCATAATATTAGAGAAAATGATACTAGTTCACGACACTCATAAAAACCACAAAATAAACTAATCTTTTTCATTAACATTTTATCCAATGAATCATCATCAAGTAAAAAAATAAAAAAAATACATGAGAATATATAAATTTATCAAGGATAATTATTACAATATATTTCCACTTCTATAGTTTTTATAACATTTTAAAATAACTCCCATAATTAAACTGAAGGGAATCGATGATAAAATCAAGAAACAAATGCTCCCAAAAAGAAAAACAATTAAACATTATAACACATCAAAATAACCATAAATAAACTTAATAAAATTATAATAAATAACATATATGTATAATAAGTTCTAAATTAATTAATTAATCGATATAATTTGATTATCTTGGATATTATGTGCAAGTTCATAACACACTCAGACATAAGGTAAGGGATTTTTTCCGAACCTCTATTTTTTCCTTTGGGTTAAACTTTATCTCTCCTTATACCAATGTAATTCTTAATTAATATTTCTTAATACACTTATATTACATTTTTATGTACCAAAAATATATCCATATCTCAATTATTATTTATTTTATGGGGAAATACATAATTTTTAGGGTTTCCTTTTCAATTTATACTGATAAGAAAGCCCCTTTAAATGGAACTTTCCAATTTCTTACTCATTATGAAGTACACCCAATAATATATTTTAAGACACCATTATTCTTCTAAAATAGACCATTTATTCATGAAAAACTATTTTATTTTCTTCCTGGTTTTATACAAACAAATATACATTTTTACTCTTTAAAGACTCTTTAATATTTTACATTAACCGCACTAAAGTGACTCATTTCTAAAGTTTCATAAAAACTATTTTTCTATGTTTTAACTTGTGTTAGACATAGTTTATCAGGATATATTCTTATTTTCAATTTTTAATTTCTAGTTATTATTAAATTATATTCATTCTTGTACACTATTATGATAAACCATTTGGTTATTCCATATGACATGATTGTGATACCCATTTCTTTCCATGGATAACCTTTTTTATATTCCTTATGTTTGATTCATTATGTGGATCACATATTCATGAACATGTTTTTATTGGTGTGGCCAAATATTTCTCTCAATGAATTGTGTAATGTTTAGTCTAATGAGATTTCATATTGGGATAAGTAGTAAATGTAATTTCTTTATGGGAATTTTTCTAACATGTAATACAGTCTTTGAATTTATCCAGGACTCATGTTTATTTCCTGTTATATATTTCTTCCAAATTCATATGTTTCCATTATTACATGATTCCATGTTCTATATGTTATGCTTCAATATGTTTATTTTTGTTCCATGCCTTTTTATGTTATCTTGTTATGCATTCTAACTCATGTCATATCCTTTATTCCTATGTTTAATCCCTTACTGGTTTTTTAACTCATTCATTTGTTCATGTATTCCTCAAGATATCCTATATAGATGTAAGATCTCAATATAAGTTAGGAACTCATTATAGAGTTAAAAAATGTTACTTTATTTTTGTTTTATGCTTTCTAATTGTATTCCTAATCTTTCAAAGACACTAGAATTTATGATACGTGGTTTTCATTTGATGGATAATTATGCTTAAAATCATGTAATAATATTTTAAAAATCATAGGGTTGTTATAATGTACATGTTAAAGAAAATATTCCTTTCACATTTTTAGTAAAATCTAAAAATTCATTGATTTTAAAACCACATGAATATTCTTTTTATTTTATTTTAAAGTAAAAATTGTTCAAAAAATATTTAATAAATAATTTGGAAGAGGTTAAAAAGATTTTATAAACATTTTGGTAAAACATTGATTTTGAGGAAATGTTTTTTGATCGAGGAGAGAAATAAAGTCATATTTTCTTAAAAACATTTTCTCAATAGTTTTATGCACCTAAGAGTAGGAAAATGGTGATATTACTAGAAAACATTCATGAATAACCATAGTTGAATAAAATGGACTTATTTTAATATATAAATATCAAATAATTCCCTAAAGGGAGATGCAAACATAAATAATCCTGAATAATGATGAGATTGTGAAATATACATTTAATAATTTGGTAAATTCAGAATCACAAGGACCATAATATAAATGACATAAAATGAAACATTAAATAATATCAAGATAAATATATTAATGATATGACATATCATAGAGTCATTATATAATCCACCCCATTGAAATAAGTGGTGAATATGAAATATGTCTTGTGGAAGTAAAAGTGAGATGAGAAACCCTTACCAAATGTTCTATTGACATCATACATTTTTGTACCTCCTATAAAATGGTGTTATCCTTTTTAATTTTTAACATAACATTAATCATATTTATAATATTATATATTAACATTTTAAAACATTTTACCACCCATTTGTCAATAAGATTTCATTATTTTCATTATTTTTGGTATTAATTGCCTTGTTTTCCCGTGCAGGTTTTGTCATGAATGTTCCAGTTATTGTGAATGGGATACATATATCATATATATAATGATAATAATGTTATAAATATCATATTTTATCAGTATATACATTTTAGATCCATTTACTAATTTTTGGATGTGGAAAATGAGTCACATCGCTTTGTGGAGATGGTAGGTCGTACGTACGTACGAGCAACGGTATCATTCTCTTAAAGAGTGAAAGGGTAAGGAAGTGGGTCATACATTAATTTTACAGAATCAGTATCATATAATATATATCACTGATATTCACTATTGTTATCTTTATTACATTTCAAGTAAAGTTAAAGTGAAAAACGAATCACATCTCTTCCCGAGGCGGTAATCTGTTGTACACACAAGAAATGTTATTTTCTTTGAAATGAAATGGAATGTAAAAGAGGTATATGTGATATTAAAATTAAATAATTATAATAATATAAAAAATCATATACATGTGTTAAATCCATCATGATATCTAGTCTTGAATGCTGGTGATGGAAAAATAACTAAACCGGTTTACAATGTGGTAGTCCACCGTACACATAATCGATGATTTTGTTTCCCATTTGATAGATTTGGATGTGGGTAAATATTAGTCAATAATAATAATACTATATAATTTTATGGTATATATATTTTTTATTATTTTTTTGGTGTTAATAAATAATTTAATGTGGAAAAAGAAGAAAGAATATGAAAGAGCTTTGTTAAGATAATTACCTTCTTTAAGAGAAACATCCTTTGGATATTCTATTAAGGACCTTAAGGATGCTCTTTTGGGATGAATAGAATATCCATAATATGTATAAGGATTCGGGAGAGATATTTTTCAGGGTTTGTTTAATCCAATGGTCTTGGGAGGTGCGAATAAGTGAAGGCAGAGAGTGCCCTTTTAGAAGTGGGGGAAGGAAATCCTCTTGGAAATTACTTGGAAATTTTTCAAAAGAATCTAAAACGATAAATTAATTGACATGAAAAAATCATAAAAATAAAATTATTTTTGAATACTGTATAGTATAATGTGTAAATATGTCCATGTAATAAGATTTTGACAAGTTTTTAGGTCATTTTAACCCTTATATTCTTAGTTTAACCCAAAAGTAAACCCATTTTACCTTAATCACGATAATTAATTTTCAATAATTTAAATTATTTATTTTGGTAAATAAATTATGTTTAAATTTGTGGATAATATAAATTAAGATGATTCTAAATATTTAATCTATTTTTCTTAGTTCAATTCATAAAAATGGAATAATTCAAATTAAAATTATTCCCGCAAACATGAAGAAAATGTGAGGTTTCAAACAAAAAATTATCATAAGTATAGAAGGTTTTAATTTTAGAATTCAATATGAAATTGATTAAAATGACCTAAATTATTTAAATATTTATAAAATTGAAATAATTTTACATTAAAACCAATTTAAAATACAATATAACAATTTAAATAATGTATATATAAATACATTTTTTAGTAAAAATCTATATTTTTCAATATTCATTGAGAAATAAAACATTCCATAAAAATCCCAACAATTTACCCTAAGATAATTTTTATATTATAATTTTAAAAAATGTAGTATATTTTTCAAATACATTTTCTAAAATTGGAAAAAATTATTTATTAATTATGTCTCAAAGAACAACTAAACACCTTTTAGAAAAATTCAGTTTTCAAAAAACATTAATTTTAATTTAAAATGATTCTTATTTTATTTATAATCAATAGATAAAAATTTAATTTATTTTATAAATGCGTAAAACATTAAATTTTCATAATTTAGATAGTATTATTCATACCCACCAACTTAATGTTTAGGTTATAATGGTAATGTTTAAATAATAATATTTTAATAGAGTATCATGTTTTGTTTAAACCTAATGTTTCCTGCATCACTAGATATCAAAGTGATTGAATTTATTTAAAATGAAATGTAACACAATGTATCTTGTTGTTATTTTATCTTCTAATATTTGTGTTTTGTTTTATACATTCTATCAAACATAATATTCCTATTTAAAAAATTATGATGTGGTACATTCTACCCACTTAAATAAATTGCATCCTCACAATTTAATCATGATTTTGATAATCAAGTGCTTGAAATTTGAAACTAATTCCATTGAAAACCCACATCCTAAAAAGGGTTAATGAAAAATCCTCTTAATTTCATACTATAAAAATTTAATATCTAAGATGCATTTTTATGTAAAAAATAACTAAAATTACCTTATAATAGATTGTATGATCCAAAAAAGAGTAACAAGATATTCCACCTGTGTTCACTAAAATAAAAATGGCAAGAAAAAAATTATTAAATAACACCCAAATTTCAACTTAAAATATTTCATATATAGTAAACATTAAGCCTCATCCAAAACATTTCTATCCAAATTCAAAGTTTATTTTTTTTGAAATAATGTTACTAAATCATTAATATATTCCCTATACAATAAAAAGTGGATCTTAATGTTAATTTCAAGGATTTTGAATACCTTGATCACAATAAAACCTGAATGAAAACATGAATTATTATAAAAATAAAATCATATGTTGTTGAATATATTCCATAAATCAGTACTTCCACTAATCTTCATCAAAGATAACATAAACTATAAATTCACTAACAAATTGCATGGTCAACAACACTATATCATAATCAAGTCACTATTACCTAAACATCGGAAACATATTAAGGGTTATCCTTCCTTAATAATGTGTTTTCAAAGAGGTTATAATTTTCACTTAATCAATTTTCTTGGACATATTTACCATTCAACATATGCTTTAAAATCTTTTATGAAATGGTACAGTAGTAAAATTCTTATACATTTCATAATTATTATAATCAGAATATCGTTCATTAAAATAATCCTATGACATAATTCCTGAATCTAAAAAAAACAAATTATTAATTCCAATTTATATTTAGTAATTTAATAATCTTTACATTAACCCCTTAACTCCATTTGAGGTATATTCCCTTGACGCTTGGGGAATTATTTTGAAAAATTCCCCATCTACATATAGTGGAAGCATTACACATCGAAAGATTCTTTCATTCCCTTGAAATCATAATCATGTTGTACTTTTTATCCACAATTGAACCAAACTCCTTTTCCTTTTAATCATTCAGTAATGTATTTCCTTCCATAAGTATCACATTTTGGAAAATCCTTCTTTCCATTCTTCCCTTTATCGATAGTTTTATCTATTATCCTCTTACTCTTTTTCATCCCTTAGAAGTCATAAGACTTGGATAATTGTTTGTCTTTCATTATATAACATTATACTCTATCCTTATATGATGATAAAGTTTGGGATACGAGTTCCCTTCAAATTACTAGATTAATCCCATCAATGAAATGATCATTCATACATATAGGATTACATGCATTAATATAAATTCCATTCCTTCCACTACTCACCATTTATAAACAATGACATACACTATATTAGATATTAAAATTATAAAACCTAAATTTATATTCCCAAAACTAGTGAAACACTTAACATAAATTAAAAAATGTATGCATAGATAATCTCATAAACATAAACATGTTTTCTTTGGGGATATCTTTATTTTCAACTACATTATAATTATTTGTAAATAAAATGTAATTTATCCTAAGAATATATCTTATTAGTTATAAAATTAGTGTGCAATATGGACCATTTTCTCACACTAGATGATGATTCGGTTGAGCCCAGTTTCCCTTTTCGGAGTTATTACCCCTAGGTATATCTTTCCTAGAACCAGGTCCATTTATAGTATCTATAAATTTATTTATTTTATATAAAAAATCATATAATATATTACTTAACAAAATATCATGATGTTATTTTATATATATCATCAATGTCTATAATAGGGTTGTATTCCCGAATCTATGTTTTCCTAAATCTTGTTTACATGTTTTTTATTAAAACTCCCTTTGATACCAACTGCAATGACCCTGACCCCAGTCACCTAGAACCTGTGTCTACTTTACTACATCAGCAGAAGATACAAGGAATCACATCCCGATGGACTGAATAGTTTAGTATTCCTGAAAAACTAGATACGTACTTGAATTCACAGTAAATTTTAAAAAATAAATTACAAAATTTATTTTCTCTAATAACACCATTATCCCCATAGCATATCCCTGCATATTAATCATAAAACTATTCTTGGTATTCTAAGTAAAATAAAACATAAGAAAGGGGTGAAATTAGATGCTCAATAGGGGTATTCGAACAAAACAATCTATAAAA
This sequence comes from Viscum album, assembly GCA_963277665.1. Taxonomy (NCBI): domain Eukaryota; kingdom Viridiplantae; phylum Streptophyta; class Magnoliopsida; order Santalales; family Viscaceae; genus Viscum; species Viscum album. The sequence continues at coordinate 1,229,808,268 of OY728139.1, read as the reverse complement.
AAAGTCATAATCAATACGGAAAGGTAAATAATGGATACAAATTCAATTTAATTAATAACTCTAACATAATATGGAAAGAATAAATTATGATCAAATAATTTCATATAAATAATCACATGAGTTTGATAATGATACGATGTATATGATAACAAATCGAATAATCAAAAAAAATATTAATAACTTAATTCATAATGATGGAATGAATAATTTTGAACATCTAAAACATACCATCGAGGCATTGTGCAAAGAAATCTTAATAAATGGGTTAGGACTTAGCAAAAATCTAATCTATTTTCTATCATGAGACCTACCGATGCCTCAAGGGGATATCTATAAAGTGGAACCACCCATAACATACTAATTATAATGAATTACTCACATGAAAATGGGTGAAACATAATCAAAATAGATATTCTTAATGAAATTATTACATATAAAATGTTAATACTTACCCCAATCAAATAAATATAATCATAAACCATATAGAAAAATATAGTGTATAGTAATAAAATTTTATATCTTTAATCAAAATAATCACAAACCATCCAAATAAATAATAAGTATGATTTAAAAACAATATATCTCTTATGTATCGTAATTATAATAAAGGGTTGAGGTCATTAATGAATAGAAATACCATAAAAATATCATTAAAAATATTTTTGAGGAAAATAACCTTTTCATGGTGAAAATATTTTTTTTAAAAAGGTCACAATATATATTGAAAGTAAATTTCATTGAAAATAACTATTTAAATATTTTAATATAATCTTTATAACATTGAGCGGCCATGATGGGGGAAAATTCTGTTCTTTTCATACATGCTAAAACAAAGATTATTTTATAATATTCAGTAAAATCCAAATGACCATTATTTTGAAAATGATATGAAGATTGATTTCAATTTTTTTGTTAAAATTAAAAATGGGAAAAAATTTATTTAATAAATAATTTATTAAAGTTTAAAAACTTTTTTTAATCATTTTATGAAAATCTGGATTTTTATGAAAAAGATTTTCGATCAAAGAGAGAAAGAAAGCATGATTTTCTCATGAAACTTTTCACAATTATTTTAAGTAACAAAGAGTTATAAAATTGTAATATTACTTGAAAAGGTTTGTTAATAAATATATTTTAATAATTTATATTTATTTTAAGTTATTTAAATCAAATAATTCCCCCAAGTGAGATATAATCATAAACAATGTCACATTATGAAGATATTGTGAAATAAAAGCTTACCACTTTGTTAGCTTCTGAATCATAAGTCCTATAAAATAAATGAAACCAAATGAAATATTATATACCATGAATATTAAAATATTCATGATATAATATATTAGTTGAGAATTATATACACCATGCAAAGGAAACAAGGGGTGAATATTGCATAAGCCTCACAGAAGTAAAAATGAGATGAGAACACTTACCTCAGGTCTGATTTCCTTATTATGTGTTTATAAAACATGTATAAAAGTTTTTAGGATGTTATTAATTTATAATAGGACCATAATAATATTTAATATATCATATATTATCCAATTCTAAAATTTTACCCCCATATATTAATAATAGTTTATTATTTTCATTGTTTTGGGTGACAATTGTCTTATTTTCTCATGCATGTTTTTTCATAAAATTTAATGTTATTTTTAATAGTATATATATATATATCCTACCCAGTATTATTATAATTCTATAAATATCATATTTAATAATTAGAAACATTTTTATTACAATTTATTAAAGTTTTACATAGATAAACAATCGCATCACTTTATGTAGAGGGCTAACCGTACGAACCGCATGAGCGATGATATCATCTCCTTAATGAGTGAAAGGGTAAATATGTGGGTGGTATATTGATTTTAAAAATTAAATATCATATCATAAATATCACATATATTAATTAATTTTATCCTTATTACATTCCATGAAAAATGGTAAATGATAAACGAATCACAACGCTTCGCGAGGTGGTAATCCACTGTACGCACGAGCAATGTTATCCGATATGAGAATGAAAAATAAAAATTTATATAGGATCTTAAAATTATAGAATAAAAAAAATATTATAAATATCCTATAAATGTTTTTAATATATAATTATATCCTATAGAAACCCTATCCTTTAACACATATCATTAAATGATTTTAAGCATAATAAAACATCTTTTTACAAGCCAATGATCGTGAAGTCTAGTATCTTGGATGACTAGGTACATAATCAAACATTATAATTTTTTTTATTAAATATCCAAAAGGAGCTTCTATATTTCTTTTTGCTCATACATATTCATTGGATAACCTGGGGATAACATGAACAAATGGATGAGCTAAAATCCCAGTAAGGGAAAATGAATAGTAATTAAAACATTAACACATGGGTTTGAAGGAATGGCATAATGAAAATAAAAGGCATGGAAGACATGGAATAATATGAAATAAACATGGGATAATATAAAAATGAATTCATAGTAATGTGTAATAAATACAAATCATGAATTTAGAATGATTCAATTCCCATTGAACAGAGAGGAGCACAAGTCAAGGTTAACCACCAAGACCGTTTCACATGGTAGCATGAGTCAAGGCTAACCACCAAGATCGTTACACATAAAGTCTCACGAGAATAAACTATAACCAATTAATTGGATAACTATCTAATCACACCCATCTTAAATTTTTCATTTATATTATTTCCATATATACAATCATACATAAACAATCATAAACATAAGGGCACCCGTGGAAAGAAATGGGTATCATAATCATGTTATAAAGCATAATGAATGGGTGTATCATAAAAGTGTCCATGAAATAAATGAATTTGAACATATATATACATTAATAAGTTAAAATAGGCAAATTTCATGGTAATATATTTCAAACAAAAGTGAAAACATCTAAAAAGAGTATTTAATAATATTTAGTATTAAAACATTTTAGTGTGGTTTTACGGGAAACACTAACAAGGAATTAAAATATAAAAGAGAATATTATTTTTTACAAAAAACTGGAAGTGATAAAAGAAGGTTTTAATAAGAAATACACTAGTTTTATAAAAAAATAGTTTCTTAAAACATATGGTAGAGTTCAACTGATATTGGGTACAGATTCAGGAAGTTCCCTTAAAACGAGTTTTCTTATCAGGAAGTATTGAGGAGGGAATCATTTAAAAACATGTAGATATGTGAAATATAATGATGAATGGATCTTTATAAATGAGTTTGTGGATTATAAACAGAATTTATAATATGTTCATAAATAGAATTTATAACTTTATTTGGGTATAAAGAAAGATAGAATAACCTTAAGGAATAAAGGAGGTTCAGGTAGAATCACTAATAGAATATCGCCATGGTATCAGGTGTACATAGAAGGGCTTAATGGGAGAAAAAAGGGGGTTATAATCTTTTATAAATCATTAGGGAAGTACTTGGAAGGTTCAAAATCGTACCCCAACATTAATAATTATGCATAATAAGACATAACATAGAGGAGATTCATGCATAAATGTGAGAAAGAGATGATCCCTTACCTTAAGCCTAATGGTGTTCTTCAATAGATCTTAATAATCGGAATAATAAAATTAGATTCATTAATTAATAATTATAGAACCTACAATACATTTTATTGATTTATTATAACCTTATTATGTTCATTAATGTCCTTTTTGAGGAGTTAAGAGGTTCAAATTCATTGTTTGGGAGCGTTTGCTTCCTTGGTTTTAATGATCAGTTCACTTATATTCATGTTCGGATAAACATGTAGGATGAAAATGGTTTTATAGAATTGAAGTTATATGAAATTATTGAACATGAATAATATAAAATGGCCATAAAATTCATTTTGTTATTCTGATTGAAGGTTAGTCATTATATAAAACATTAATGATAAACTCTTGGATTAATTTGCCGATTTCTCTCGTAATTAACTTGTTTTGTATTATTATTTTAAATATTGTGTTAAAAGATATTCCATAATATCACACAAGATAAATTTTTATTTTTAATTTTCTGGTTCAACTATAAAAATGGCTTAATGACCAAAATTGATGATGGTAATAGAAATTGATAACCTGTTGTCTATGAATGTGATAAATTAATACATCTCGGACGGTGTTTTCATTTCTTTCGTATAAAAGGATGGGAAAAGAGATATGATAATGAATTATAATATTATAATAACAACATTCCAGTACATTTATTTAATTTTAGTTGTAATACAATTTTTATGTGGAGAGGTTATATGGCATCCCGCCTTTTTATTACATAACTTTTCATTACATTTTACAAACAGAGGATCTTTAAAGTCCAGTGGATTGGAAAACCGGAACAAAAAAAATGAAAACATAAAACAGTATTCTAATACACATGTATGGATTAATCATAATTTCTTACTAAGTAAAATTATTTCATACTATAATCTAGAGACATACATCAAAGAAAAGGGTGAGCAGAAGGCCCAGTAAGGGTAAACAGGGGAGTCGGTTTACTTGTGATATCAAAAAGAACTAGACGAAAAATATAAAGACACGAGAAATGGAAAAAGAGGAATATAATAAGAAAAAGAACAAGAATCATAACTTTAATGTGTGGCTACATCATTTCATTTATACATTCATGAACATATCACCAAGGTTCATCCCCAAGGTGTCATAAAAAATTACCAAGGTTATTTACCAAGTTATTGTGAAACTTGTCATCTTTAGAGATTAATTTTTTACCCATTGCATTGGAGTGCTATCAAGGAGAACCCTTAATATTTATTTATTTTCATGTGAGCCACATATATCACAATAATACATTTCATAAATAACCCATAGAGAGTAAAATAAATGGTTCTCGCTTCGAAATCGTGACGTTTTAAAAGTACTTAAAAACATGATCGTTGTGTCATTTATAACCCATGGAAAGGGAGTGAGGGTTATATGTATGTCAATTATAGAATAAAATAGATCAATATTATTTATTGATGAATTCCCATGGAAATGAAAATATATTTGGTTATTCACATAAACAAAATAAGATAATTTTTGAGAAAAAGAGAGAGGTTTTGAGATGCAAATTCTGCAGCATAACAACTATATAACATGGTTTTAGAAAAGGTTGAAAAGAGAGGGGACAAGAGTCACCCACTCATAAAAATGTAATAATACAGTATGGGTTAATATAAAAAGAAATAATATCATGGTATGGATATTTTAATGAAATACCATATGAAAATGAAACTCAAAAGAAATGAGAATATGCGATTTCTTTTAAGAAAATTCGGCTGCATAACAACATTAGTTAAAAATTCAGAAAATCAGTTGATGAGAGCGGAAATAGTCTCTCATAAATTGGAAATAAAATTTACAGTAATGAGTATATATAAGAACATACCCCCGCATAATAATATGGAAACTAGAAGACATAACATAAAGAAAGTCATGACTTAAAAGAGGAGGGTGAATGGTTCCCTTACCTTGAAGAGTGAATTTGAAAGCTTAACGTTTGGGACCTTGGGGGCTTGAGGGTACCTTGGGAGGACTCCTTGATAGGTAAAGAGACCAGGGATTAGCTGAGGAGAATTTTGGAAAGAAATGAATGACAAAATGGCTTGGTATTTATAAGAAAGGTGAGGGAATATTTAATTAATTTCCAAGGCACACTTCAATGGTAATATTTTCAAAACCATTCGCTTTACCATGGTATATTCCATTAGTATTGGCCACTTAGTACACATCATAATTTATCTTAAAATTCAAAAATCTACCATAATTATTACATCATGATTACTTCATTAATGATGTCATTAAACCCCTGAAACTCCAAACTGTATTTTTCTTATTCATTGAAAAATAAAGTGATTCAGAAAAATCCCAAAAAATCACCATATACTAATATTGATGCTCTAAATTAAAAAATGAAATACATTTTATGAAAATAAAATTCTATATATTATTAATTTATTTTTTAAATAAACTAATTATTCAATAAAAAAACAACACTAAAACTATAACTTGTTTTTGTAACACCTTGAAAAAGTAAACAAGGTCCCATAAAATCATCGTATAACCATAAAACAATAAATTATAAATTTATGATTACTTTTTTCAAAAATAAATTTTCATTTTAATTTATAAAATTAATTATAAAATTGTAAATAAAATATTTGTAACATACAAAAATATCAAAACATATAATATGATCGTTTTTTTTTTCACTTTTGAGATGTCTAAATTGTATTTATACATTCATGGGTGAATTTTATAATTTTTTGGCTGATTAATATCCATTACTATTCATTACTATTTATAATACTATATTACTATTCATACTTTAATATTCACTAAAAACAAGTTGATCTTATTAGACTCTAAATTTCTTATTGATCATAACTGTAGAAGACCTTTTTTTGAAAATGATTTCACATTATTAAATATTTAATGTATATAAAAATATTTTAAATTACCCCTTTTTCCGAAATTCATCAATAATATAGAACTTCATCCAGATACTTGAAATCCAAAAATTTAACATAAGTAGAAATAACAATTGTATTTATAAAAAAGGATTACAACATGTATCTAAGGCCTCGTTACATATCCCCTTATAACACATGCATAGAACCTAAGTGTAAGGTGTGCTATGGTGATAGAATCTTGGGGCAGATCGGAAAATATTTCATGAGTGGTAATTTCTATCAACTTGAACTTCTCCCTTAGGAGATTCTGTTCAAGCTTCACTTGTTGAAGCTCACCTTGGGCATCGTCCAGAGCAAAGCCCAGCGATGCTACCTCCTTCCCAATCTCTAATAGATTGGATTCGTATGGCCTGAGTCTATTGGATGAGGCCATAAACTCTTCTTTATATATTAATTAACCAATATCACTTTTATTTATAAATAGTAATTTTAATGTTAAGTGTTTAGTTTCCAAATTTCATATTGCCCAACTGTCATATAACAGTCAAAACCCAATGATATCACTTCATTAATTTTAGGATATAGTTTTGTGGAGTATAAAATGAAATAACACACAAATTTAGGAAACAAATATTATTCAAAATTTTGGGTCGTTACATTCTTCCCCCCTTAAGAAATTTCACCCCAAAAATTTTAACGCGTACCCTAAAAATAGAAAATGTGTGGATAATGCTTCCTCATAGACCACTCTCATTCCCACGTGTCTTCTTTGCATTTGTGGTTCCTCCACAACACCATAACAAGGTGGGTAGTCTTGTTGTGTGGAACCTTGTCTCTACGATCTAAGATCTCGACCGGATGCTTCTCATAAGAGAGGTCATGTTCCAGTTGTACACATCTTGATTTAGTACATGTGAAGGGTTTGGTATGTACTTACTCAAGAGGGATACGTGGAAGAAATCATGAAATTGTTCTAGATTTGGAGGTAGTGCAAGCCAATAGGCCACTTCTCCTATGCGATCAAGGTCTTCATAGGGGCCAATGTACCTAGTGTTGAGATTTTATTTTTTCCAAAACCTCATGACTCTCTTCCAAGGCGAAATTCGAAGAGATAAATTGTCACCAACATCAAACTACAAGTACCTTCAACGGTAGTCGGCATAGCTCTTTTTTCGACTCTGAGAAGCCTTAATGTGTTGTCAGATGGCGTGGAATTTTTTTGTAATCTCTTGCACAAGATCAGGCCTAAGATTATTTCTCTCACCAGCTTCATGCCAACAAGTAGGAGTTCTACATCACTTAACATATATAACTTCATAGTGTTCCATTTGAATGTTCGAGTGAAATCTATTGTTATAAGAGAACTCAACTAATGGGAGATATTGATCCCATCCACCTTTAAATTCCATTGAGCATGTTCTCAGCATGTCCTCAATTGTTTGAATTTTCCTTTCAGATTGGCCATCATTTTAGTGGTGATAAGTTGTACTGAAATTTAATTTAATGCTTATAGCATGTTGAAGACTTCACCATAATTTTGATGTGAACCTTGGATCACGATTATATATGATAGAAAGTGGAACTCCATGTAGCCTTACCACTTCCTTGACATAAATCATGGAATGTTTATCAAGAGATAAATTTTCCAGAATAGAGATAAAATGGACGGTCTTGGTTAGATGGTCCACAATAACCCATATCGCATTGATTCCTTTGGAAGTTCTCAGGAGACCAGTGACGAAGTGTATTATGATATTGTCCCACTTCCATGCTGCTATGGGTAGTGGTTGTAATACTCCTTTAGTAAGTTGTCGCTCTGACTTCACTTGCTGACATACCAGGTACCCTGAAGTATAGTCAACAATCCCACTTTTCGAATTATCCCACCAATAATGATAACGAAGGTCTCTATACATTTCCATGCTTCCTCGATTTATTAAGAAAGTAGAGCTATGGGCTTCATCCATCATCTCCTTCTTTATTTCTAGAATAGATGAAACACGTAGTCTTTTATGAAATTTTAGTACACCTACTGGATCAATATTGTACTCGGGAAACTTCCCATACTTCACAACCTCAAAATTCATCTGTGACAAAGGAGCTTCTATCTGAGATTTCTTGATCTTATCAAGAAATAACAATTCCGAAATCATTTGGGTTAGGGTTGATGATGCCCCTTCCCTTATAATTCCCATGTCCATCTTCACTAGGTCTTTGATCAAAGGATATCTTTGAATCCTAATCATGGAAAGAAAAATTGGGCCCTTCCCACTTAATGCATCAGTGACTTTGTTAGCTCTTTCAAAATTATAATGAATTGAACAATCATAGTCTTTAAGAAGTTCCAACCATATCCTTTGTCTCAGGTTCAATTCATTTTTTTTGAAAATATACTTCAAACATTGATGGTCTATGTGTATATCACATTTCTCCCCATAAAGATAGTGCCTCCATATCTTCATAGCAAAAATGACCTCATCTATCTCCAGATCATGTGTAGGATTGTTCTGCTCATGAATCTTCAACTGTAATGATGCATAAGCAATGACCTTGTCATTTTTTTGGGAATGCACCCAATACCTTTCAGAGATGTATCACTAAAAATAACAAATCCTTCTCCACTTGAGGGAAAAGTTAAAACGAGTTCAGTAACCAATCTCTTCTTTAGCTCTTGGAAACTCTCCTCACACTTCTTTGTCTAGATGAACATGACCCCATTTCGAGTTAACTTGGTTAATGGATTAGAAATCCATGAAATTTTTTTTCACAAACTTCCTATAGCATCCCACTAATCCAAGGAAACTATGAATCTATGTTATTGTTGTAGGTTGAGGCCACTCCTCTACTAATTTTTTCTTTGTAGGGTCAATTGTGATTCCATCATTGGTAACAATGTTCCCCAAGAAATCAAGTTATTGTAACCAGAATTCAAATTTTATGAACTTTTCAAAAAGCCTCTCCATCCATAGAGTTCGCAAAATAACCCTTATATTATCCTCATTCTCCTCACAACTTTTGGAATATATCAAAATATCATCAATAAAACTCCCACAAAGTTATCAAGGTATCCCTTAGAGAATCTATTCATCAAATCCATAAAAATAGCTGGTGAATTAGTCAGTTTGAAGGGCATAACAAAAAACTCATAATTCCCATATCTAGATCAGAATGCTGTTTTTAGAATATCCTCTTTCTTCACCCTCAATTGATAATAACTAGATCAAAGATCAATATTATAGATGAATTGAGCCCCATGATGTTGGTCAAATAATTCATCAATTCTTGGAAGAGGGTATTTTTTCTTCACTGTTATCCCATTCAGTTCTCTATAATCAATTCATAGTCGTATCAATCCATCCTTCTTCTTCACAAAGAGAACCAGTGCTCCCCAAGGAGACACACTCGGCTGGATAAACCCCTTATACAAAATATCTTGGAGTTGTTTCTTTAAATTCTTCATATTACCATTTCCCACCCTATACGGGGTCTTTGATATCATATGGGATCCACGTAAGAGTTCAATAGAGAACTATACCTCTCTTTTTGGGGGAGGTCCAAGTAACTACTTAGGAAATACGTCAACGTATTCGTGGATGATGGCAACATTTTATATCCTCAAACTCTCACTTACTTCTTCTTCTTCTCCAATCAACTCTATAAAGAAGGATATACGAGGTTCCTCTAGACAAAGATTAGGTTGATATATCTCTCCTTGAGAAACAACTGTAGGTTTTTCATTTAAGACTAATGAGATTCCCTTGCATCTGAATTTTCTCTTAGCATTAAACTTTGAGAGCCAGTCCATCCCTAGTATAATGTCGAATTCCAGCATGGGAATGACTACTAGATTTGTGATAATATTGTGCTCACTAAAGTAAATACTAGAGTTTCTAAACACTATTGATGCTTGGATAATCCCACTAGGAGTCTTGATTGAGAGCTATAATTTTAGAAAATCAGGGGATGATTCTAAATTCTTTGCAAACTTAGAGGGGAAAAAGGAATGCGTAGAACCATAATCAAACAAAGTACTCGCTAAATTTGAGATAACAATAATAGTACCTTCCACCAAATCATTTGGTGCTTCAAATTCATCTGTAGTGATTGCAGAAGTACAACCTTGTTACCTTGGCTGTTTCTGAGGCTGATGGTGATTCCCCTCCAATGCCCTCAATTTTGGATAGTGATTGGCCATGTGCCCAAGTTATCCACACTTATTGAATTGGACATACAGTAGGGCCTGAACCATCTTCCCCTTTTCGTTACTGTTGGGATGTTGTGGCTTCACCTCACTACGAAAATTCCGTGCAATGTATCCATATCTAACACACTTGTAGAACTTCCTGATCTGGATAAGGTCATTCCCCGAATGCTTTTTTCCACATTTATTATACGTGGGACGTTTTACTTGCTTGCCTCCGCTTCCCTGATCGAATATCCTCCCTAATCTTGGCTCCATCAATCTTTTCTTGTCATTGGATTTATAAGACCATTGCATCTCCCCAAACTCTAGTTCGACTTTCATTGCACTTCACACGATCTCCTCGTAGCTATCATATTCTCGGTTAGCTATATTCTTCTATAGATGAGGTCTCAGTACACCGAAGAATCTATCAACCTTACCATTTGTATCCATCACAAAGCTTGTGGTGTAATTTGAAAGACTTGTGAAGTTCATCATGTAGCTTCCCGTAGATTCATTCTCCTTCTACTTCATCCCGAGAAACTCTTTCTCCATTCTTATTCTCATCGATTGAGGGAAATAATTGTTGAAGAATATCCCTCTAAACTATTCTCACTCCATAGATTCATCTTAAACTCTTTCACTTGTGTTTTTAATAAGTTTCTACCACTTATTAGATTCTACCTCTAAGTGATAAACAACCAAGGTAACCCTCTCTTATTCAGAATAGCAGAGCACATAAAAGATCTTCTTGATAGAGCTGATCCACTGTTCAGCAATCAATGAGTTGATAGATCCACTGATGTTTAGTGGTCGTTGATGCATAACAGATTCAATAGAAATTTGTTCCCTTCATGGGGAGATCGTTCTCTCAGCTTTATTCAATTTATTTCCCATAACGTGAGTCATTTGGTTTATCATTCGCATGAAATTTTCCATTTTTGCTTCCATCGGAGGTCCGTCAACTCATGGTCCATTGCGGTCACCATTTTCAGGGTTCGTCCTATTTCCCAGCATTTTCTAAAAGAATAAAAACTTTGTGAGAAACTTATTTTATTTATGAATCTTTTAACTATAAAGGATTTTAGGTCTTAAAACAACATTCTTTAAACAATTACATTTCTCTATAAATCTTTCATAATGATTCACAAAAAGATTATAATTAAAAAAACATATCCCCCGGGAGTGTCGCAACCAAGAGTGCAGTAAGGCCTATTGTCATGTACCAGGATACCCCTGGTCAAGCCCGAAACTCCTTGTCAGATTTTTCACTCCTAGGTATATCTATACTAGAGCCGCCTTTACCTGCTCGTATCCGAACAGGGATATATTTTCTTGATAAACCACTTACTCAATACTCACCAAAATACAAGGAAGTTTTCCTATATTAAAAGTTTTTCATAGGGTTATTCCTAATGTTTTCATAGCCTAAATTCCATAAATATCTAAACTATACTTTCATAATAACTATGGAATCCCGCCTTTTTATTACATAACATTTCCTTACATTTTACAAATAGACCATTTTTAAAGTCTAGTGTCTTGGAAATCAGTAACAAAAAAGATGAAAACATAAAACATTAATCTAATACACTTATACAGATTCATCACAACTTCTTACTAAGTAAAATTATTACATCTCATAACCTCGAGACATATATCAAAGGAAAGGGTGAGAAGAAGGCCCAGTAAGGGTAAACAAGGGAGTCAGTTTACTTGTGATTTCAAAAAAAAACATAATGAAAAATATAAAGATGTGAGCAATGGAAAATGAGGAATATCATAATAAAAAGAACATGAATCATAACTTGAATATTTAGCTACAACATTTAGTTTATACATTCATGAACATATCACCTAGGTTCATCCCCAAGGTGTCATAAAAAAATTCCAAGGTTATTCACCAAGGTATCGTGAAACTTGTCATCTCAATAGATTACTTCTTTACCCAATGCATTAAAGTGATATCAGGGAACACCCTTAATATTTATTTATTTTCATATTATCCACATAGATCATAATAGTAAATTTCATAAATAACCCATATAGAGTAAAAGAAAGGGGTTTCACTTCAAAATCGTGACATTTTAAAAGTACTTAATAACATGATCATTGTGTAATTTATAACCCTTAGAAAGGGAGTGATGGTTATATGTATATAAATTCTAGAATTAAATAAATAAATTTTATGTATTGATGAATACCCACTGGAAATGAAAATAGATTTGGTTATTCACATAAATAAAATAAGATAATTTTTTAGAAAAAGAGAGAGAGGTTTTGAGATAAAAATTCTGCAGCATAACGACTATATAACATGGTTTTAGAAAACATTGAAAAGATAGGGGAAAAGAGTCACCCACTAATAAAAAACTCATTAAACAGTATGGGCACAAGATAAAAGGAAATAATATCATGTTATGTATATTTTAAGGAAATACCATATCAAAATGAAACTCTAAAGAAAAGAGAAGATGTGATTTCTTTTACAAACATTTTGCAGCCTGATGGCGTCAATTAAAAATTCAGAACATCAGTTGATGATAGAGGAAAGGGTCTCTAATAAATTTTACATTTAATGGAAAATAATTAGGATATAAATGAAAAAACCATAACATAATGAGATGGAAACTAGAAGACATAACATAAAAGAAGTCAAGACTTAAAAGAGAAAGGTGAATGATTCCCTTACCTTGAAGAGTGAATTTAAAAGATCGAAGGTTGGAAGCTTGGGGGATTGAGGAAACATTGGGAGGACTCATTGAAAGGTAAAAAAGAACATAGCTTCATTGAGGACGATTTTGGAATGAAATGAATGCAGAAATGTCTTGGTATTTATAGGAAAAGTGAGGGAATATTTAATTAATTTCCAAGGGACCCCTCAACGGTGGTATTTCCAAAACCATGGGCTTGACCATGGTATTTGCCTATGGTATTAGCCACTTGGGACACCTCATAAAATATCTTACTATTAGTAAGTCTACCATAATTATTACATTATGATTACATCATTAATGATGTCATTAAACCCCTAAAACTCAAAACTATATTTTTACTATTCACTGAAAATTCAACTATTTCAAAAAAATCCCAAATTTTCACCTTAACCTAATATTGATGCTCTGAATTAAAAAATTAACTCTATTTTATGAAAATAAAATTCTAAATACTTTTAATTTAATTTTTAAATAAAATCATTATTTATTAAAAAAACAACTCTAAAACTATAACTTGTTTTGTAACACCTTGAAAAAGTAATCAAGATCCTATAAAATTATCTTATAACTATAAGACAATAAAGTAGAAATTTATGATTAAATTTTTTGAAAATAAATTTTCATTTTAAATTATTAAAGTAATTATAAAATTGTAAATAAAATATTTATGAAATAAAAAAATATCAAAACTTATACTATGATCGTTTTTTTCACTTTTAAGATGTATAAATTTCATTTATACATTCTTGGGTGAATTTTCTATTTTTTGGATGATTTACTATTCATTACTATTCATAAGGGTATGTTACTATTCATCCTTTACAATTCACTAAAAACATGTTGATCTTATTAGAACTTATATTATTTACTAATCATAACTGTAGAAGACCATTTAAAAAAATCATTTCACATTATTAATTATTTAGAGTATAAAAAAATATTTTAAATTACCCCTTTTTCCAAAATTCATCAATAATATGGAACTTCATCCGGACATTTGTAACTCACAAATTTAACATAAGAAGAAATAAAAAATTTATTTATACAATAGGATTACAAAAAGTATCTAAGGCCTTGTTACATAGCCCCTTATAACACATGTATATGACTTAAGTATAAGGTGTTCTATTCTGCTAGAATATTGGAGCAACTCTGACCAAATTGCCAGAGTGGTGATTTCTATCAGTTTGAACTTCTCCCATAGGTGATTCTGTTCAAGCTTCACATGTTGAAGCTCAACTTGGTCTTGGTCCAGAGAAAAGCCCAGAGATGCTACCTCCTTCCCAAACTCTAATAGATGGGCTTCGTATGACCCGAGTCTACTAGATGAGGCCATTGACTCTTTTTTCTATATCAATTAACAGATATCACTTGTATATGTAAACATTAATTGTAACATTAATAGTTTAGTTTCTAATGTTTATATTGACCAACAGTCATATAATAGTCGAAACTCAATGAGATCACTTCATTAATTACATGATATAGTTTTGTGGGGTATAAAATGAAATAACACACAAATTTATGAAACAAATATTATTCAGAAGTTCAGGTCATTACAGGTGAGGAAAGAAAGATAATAAAGGAACATGAAAATAAAAAAAATAAAAGAAGAGGAAGTTACCTCTTGATTTAATCTTCCTTGGGAGCCTCCTGAGGGTAGAGGATTTGGTTTTTTGAGAAGACTACGTGCTACTGGACGTGGGGGGAGGATATTTGGGAGAGATTTGGGTAGAATTTAGGGAAGAAAAAAAAAGGCTTGAGATGAGTGAAGAGAAGAGGGGAGTGTGGGTTGTTTTTATAGTGGAGGGGAGGTGGGTTTTCTTAATATTTTAATTATTAGTTTATTATTTGTTCATAAGACAAGAAATAATGATTATTATATGACCAAAAATAGTAATAAGTTCATGTGAATTCTAACTAAGGTTGATTACATTATCCATGACGCTAAGAATATTCCATTTTTCTTATAATGTATATATAGGGTAAATTACAGTATTTCACTATTCATAAAAAATTCATGTATTTTAGAAAAAACCCAAAAATTAACCCTAATTATTTTTCAAGATGTAGAATCCAAAAAAGAAATCCATTTTATGAAAATAATTTTCTATATATGATTAATTTAATTTTTAATTAAAATCATAATTTACATGAAAAATGAAGATTTTATTAGTATAACTGATTTTATAATGATTTCAAAAATTACATAATGTCTTATAAAATTAAGAATATAAATTTTCTTTTAAATTAATTATTTAAGACTTACAAAAATACAAATACTTTTACTATGGTCATATTATCACTTATACAATTCCTAAATTTTATTTTTACATTCATGGGTGAGTATACTATTATTTTAGATGATTTATTATTCCTAAGGGTCATATTACTATTCATAAAGGTCGTATTACTATTCATAAGGGTGAGTTACCATTCACCAAAAATTATGTTTGATCCATTAGACCCCAAAAATCACTCTGAACACAACTATGTAAGTGAGATTCTCAAAATTCAAAACACGAAAGTATCAAAATTATGATTAAAGATCACATAGTACTTTGTATTTATTTGTGTTATGATTTCATGTGATTATATGACATAATTATAAGAAGGGAATTTCCATTAATAAAAAATTATGTCATTACATTATTCCCCCCTTATAAAATTTCACCCTTGAAATTTTGTTTTACATCATAAGTTATAAGTAGGTGCATGTACTTTCCCTTCATTGCTTCCTCCATTTCTCATGTTTCCTCTTTATACATATGGTTCCACCACAACACTTTTACCAAGTGAGTTGTCTTGTTACGTAGATCTTTATCTCTATTATCCAATATCTTCACTAGATGATTATCATAAGAAATATCATTCTCCAAATGTACCACCTCTGAAGAGAGTACATGTGAAGGATCTGGTATGTACTTTCATAAGAGGAATACATGGAAGACATTGTGTACTTCAGACATGGTAGGTGAAAGGACTAGTGGATAAGACACAACCCCAACATGATCAAGAATGTTGAAGGGTACAATGTAACTGAGTCTTACCTTTCCTTTCTTCCAAAACCTCAGGACCTTATTCTATGGAGATATGCATAGAAATACCATGTCTCCAACTTTGAACTCAAGGTCTCGTCGAAGATTGTTTGCATAACTTTTTTGTCAACTTTGGGCTACCTTGAAGTGTTACCAAATAGTTTTCAGCTTCTCTATCATTTCTTCAACTATTTCAGGTCAGAATAGCTTCCTCTCACCGACTTCATCCTAATGCAATATTTTTCTTCATCTTTTCCCATAAATGGCTTCGTATGGTGCCATTCAGATGCTCGAGTGGAAACTATTATTTTATGAGAATTTGACTAGTGGAATAAATTTGTCCCATCCTCCTTTGAATTCCATTGAACATACTATCATCATATCTTCTAGTTTATGAATAGTTTTCTTAGATTGGACATCAATTTTAGGATGATAGGCCATACCAAAGTTTAGTACATTGCTTAGAGAATATTTGAGACTTTTCTAGAACTTTGAGGTGAATCATGGATCTCTATCAGATACAATTGATATTGGTAGTACATAAAACCTTACCACCTATTTGATATATATCCATGAACGTTGATCCAATGATAATTCCTCTCAAATTTCAATAAAGTGGGCAGTCTTTATAAGGCAATCCACAGTGACCCATGTAGAATTATTTCCTCTGGATGTCCTTGGAATTCTCGTGACAAAGTCCATGGTGATGTTCTCCCATATCCATGTTGGTATGGGTAGTGGGTGTATCATCCCCTTATAATTATGTGTTTTATCCTTCACTTGTTGAAATACTTGGTACTTTGATGTATACTCAGCAATATTTTTCATCATATTGTCCCACCAAAAGTTTTCTCAGAGATCTTGATACATCTTTGTGCTCCATGGGTGAATAGAGAAGGTTGAGCTATGTGCATCATTCAAATGCTCCCTCTTTATCTATGGATCATATGGTACACATAATCTTGACCCAAATCTTATAACTCCTTCGTAATCAATCATTAAATCATTGTATTTCCCATTTTAATGGATTCCAACCTTTTCTGAACTTCCACATCTTTTATTTGAGAATCCATTATTTTATTCATGAGGGATGGTTGATAAATCATTTGATAAAGGATTAATGATGTTCCTCCCTTAATCATTCCCAATTCCATCATTTGAAAATTTAAGAAGGTCGGATCCTTTTCAATTCTCATCATTGATAAAGATGCAGGGTCCTTTCTACTCAGAGCACCTGCCACCTTATTTGCTTTATTGGGATGGTAGTGGATTGAGCAGTCATAATCCTTAATGAGATCTATCCATCTTCCCTGGTTCATATTAAGATATTTTTGTGTGAATAAATATTTTTAACTCTTTTGATCAGTATATATCACACAATTTTCCCCATAGAGATAATGCCACAAGTTTTTTGATGCAATGATCACAACAACCAACTCCAGATCATGCATATGATAGTTTTTCTCATGTATTTTCAGATTCCTTGAGGTGTAGACTATAATTTTATCATTTTTCATCAGCACATAGGATAATCAATTCTCTAAAGCATCACTATACACCACAATGAGTTCTCCACATGTTGGGAGTGTGAGTACTTGCACAATGAATAGCCTCTTTTTCAACTCCTTAAAACAATCTTCACATTCTTGAGTCCAGAAAAACTCTACTATATTCCATGTCATCTTGTTCATTAGGTTTTTTAATCATGAAATGTTATTCACAAATAATTGATAATACCCAACTATACCTAGAAAGATATGGATCTCTATTACATATGTTATCTTGGGCCAATATTCCATCACCTTTTTCTTGGAAGGTTCCACAGATATCCCTTTTATGGTAATAACATGCCCCAATAATGATACTTTCTCCATCCAAAACTCACATTTACTGTACTTTGAAAAAAACTTATCCCTTTGAAAAGTCTTTAACATAATATTCATGTTCCCCCCATATTCCTCCTTGCTCATGGAGTATATCAGAATATCATTGATAAAGACTACCAAAAATTTGTCGAGGTATTCCCTAAAGACTCTATTTATTAAATACATGAAAATTTCTATGGAATTAGTGAGTCCAAATGGATTCACTGTGATCTCAAAATGTCCATACCTCGTTCAAAAGGTAGTCTTGGGAATATCTTCCTTCCTCACCTTCAATTAGTGTTATCCTGACCGAAGGTCCACCTTAGAGAAATAACTATCCCCACAGAGCTGATAAAAAAATTCATCTATTCATGGTAGGGGATATGTTTTCTTTATTTTAATTTCATTTAGCACATGATAATAAATTCATAGGTGCATTTAAACATCCTTCTTTTTGATGAAAAGGATTTGCGCACCCCATGGTGAAGCACATAGGAATATAAAACCCTTCTCTAGATTCTCTTGTAACTGCTTCTTTAGCTCTTATATCTCTAGGATAGACATTATATAATGTGTCTTTAATATAGATAGGTATCCAAGAATACATTCAATTGAGATCTCAACCTCTCAATCAATAGTAAGACCAGGAAACTCTTCAGGGAATACATTAGTGTAGTCCCTCATAATGGACATGTATTCAAGCATGATTCTCTCATTTGTCTCAATAATTTGAGCTAGACATGATTTCACATAAGGAGTTAATATCCAAACTTGATACAATGATTCTAAAAAAGATTCAGCTTCCTCCTTAAACATATAATGAATTAAAGGATGCATTTGGATGTGAATATTGATCTCCCTTTTCGGATAATTGATGGTTGCTTTGTATAATGATAGCCAATCCATGCCCAAGATATCGTCAAAAACTAATAAATAAAGTATGATGAGATTTCTAGGAATTTGTGTCCACAAATGTTAACTTGAGAGGAGTTATGAGCCTTGGATGTAATAATTTCCCCATTCTTTTTTCTCATAGATAACTTATCCTCTAAATTTTGAGGTGGTGTTTGAATAGTTCTACTAAAAATGCAAGATATGAAAGAATGTTTAGAACAAGAATCGAATAGTAGGTTCACTATTCCTGAATAAATAAATAGATTACCTATCACCACATCATATTCCAGCTCCACCTCAGCAGTAGTGATAGCATAATTCATTTCTTGATTCCTCAATGGTTGTTGTTGATTGACTTCGACAATCCTCAACTTAGGAAAATTGTTCGCATAATTCCCATGCTCCTTACAGTTGTAACGCTGCACTATAGACTGAGTGTTGATCTGAACCTTCATTTATTATTCCACATTAGTGGGATTTTTCATATCTCTTTGGCAGTTTTTGGCTAGATGTCCCAAATTTCCACATTTGAAGCAATTCTTGGTTCCCTTTAGACAGTTCCCATGATGCTTTTCCCACAATTTTCACATATGGGATGATTTAGATTCATTACCTCATGGATTTTTTTTGAAAAACCAACCAAATTATATTCCATTTTACTCTTTTTGTCGTCGGGCCCACGATACCATTGAGAGTCTCCGATCTTTATTTGAAGATTAAGTGCACAAAAGAATATATACTCATAGCTGTCAAAGTCTCCAATCACCAATTTTTTTCATATTATCATCTTTAGTTCACTAAATAAGTGACCCATCTTACTTTTGGTGTTCATTAAAAGGCCATAGGTGTCATGAAAAAACATAGGTCGACCCTAAACCAGTCACCTGAGCTAGTCTGTGGCCTGGCCCAAAGGGTGTTCCCAATCTCCATGGGCTGGAAACTAGTGTCAGGCCTCAAAACAAGAAGTTAGTAAGGATTTATCCTGGAAAATAAAAGGCAATTAAACATAAATAAACCGGAAATGTAGGTAAACACTAATATCAGAAAAATAAAATAAATATAATCAGATAGACATACCTCCAAGTGACCCCATTGGTAACCACCGAATATGGAACCTTGCTCCCTCCAAGAGGGATCTAAGACTAGAACCTAAAATGGAAATGTTGGCATGAGTACCGAGATGCTGAGTAGAAAAGCCAATGGATAGAAACACCCCATGCCCTTACCTTTAATAAGAAACTCAATTATGATTGCTTGAAAATAAGACATATTAAAATAATTTTTTTCATTCTTTCCAAAATAAAGTAACAAGTTTAAATTTATATTAAAAACATTTCTGTTCCTCTATGTTTTCAAAATAGAATCCTAGATTATATTAAAATTTCCAAAATAAATGCATACCAACTAAGTTTATGATGTGGTTTTTTTACAAATTAGACATCAAGTGAGAAAAAACTGAAATTAAAACTCATATAAAAAACAACATGTCATAGATGAGCATCATGGGAAATCCATATAGGTAACTAGCATAAGTGGTACCTTAAAACCTCACGTCTCGGTGGAAAGTAACCATAAAAATTATTTTTTCTCATGCACGAGCCACTAGTAGGGAACATACCCATATCATAGTGGTTCCCAACATCATCATAATAGTTTAGTTAGTGTTTTAAGTGTCAAACTTGATAAGTGAAACATGGAGGATACCACTCTAGATCACTAGCGCACTAGTTCTGGGCCACCCACTTAGATAGTCGTGGTTACCAACGTGCTCTATTTCAAATGTTTGTGAGGATTTATCAAAAGAATATAAATGAACATAACACTTTATCCAAAACCCATTCAACCTCTAACCATTGTTCTCCCTCATTTAGTTCATTCCTCTTTTTATATCACACAACATCACATAAGCCTCTTCATTAGGTACATATCACAAATCAAACATTTAATGTACACATCATGTTTATAAAACAATGGTTCATGGCTTAAGAGGGTTTTCTTCACATTCACAAATCATTTAAAAGGATCCAAACATTCCTCATTACTCCACAAGAATTAATTTGCTTTAGAAAACATTTTCACCCAAAACCCATTTTGAAAATTGCTCTAGAAATCATTGGAAATCAAACATTTCATTACCCTTTAAAACAAATCGGCCAAAAGGCCAAATGTCTTTGGAAATACATGTTTCACATTCAACCCTTCTAAAAAACTATTTTTAGGAAGAAAAACCATTTATATATATACACACACACACATATATATATATATCATATTCATTTCATTTAAAATTAGAAAACGCATTTTCAAAGGAACACTACGAAATAATGAAAATTCTAAATAAAGATCAGGGCATAGGGAACCTACCTCAGAGTGGAATCAAGAAGTCAACTCTGGCTCTTGACGCTTTCTAACTAAATGATGTAGCTCCACCACTATGTATATGTGCCTTCACATACATTCAAGGACACCGAGCCATATGCACCCATTCGCATGGCCCATGAACTTGTGTAAGGGGATCCTTACATGTATGCTCATATTCATATACTAGGCTCCACTTACATGCTTATGCATTTTATATATTTACACATAGAAACACCTTTCCCCATACATGAACATTGAATTCCATTGATGAATATGCATGCAACGGGGGAACCAACATGTATATATTTACTTATCTATGCACACGCAGGCGAGTCTCCCTTGGACCGGCAACTCCAAACCACTCAGAATAGTCCAACTCACTAGACAACACTAACCAGTGTCCTTTTAAACAATCAAGAATCTTAAATTAAATGGTCTTAAAACCAAGAAGTGAATATAGGAATAAACTAAATAGAAAAACATACCTCAATACACACATCTTTTGAAGATGGAAGCTTGATACCTCTTAAACTACATGTATATACATTTTCATATATATATTTATATATATACTTTGATCCAAGAACATATTCCCCATGAAAAGAGGGAATATGCGCAAGGGTGATATGTATATATACATTCCTACCCATGTATATACATATAGATCTTTTCTTCTGATGACTCAAATCCACACAACATACCACAAATATAAAAAAAGAAAATAATAATAATAAAAGGCTTAAAATAACACTAAATTAAAAAAGGAAGCAAGAGAAACCTCACCTAAAATGGTGCCCAAAAAATTGAGATGGGATAAAATCACAAAGCAGCAACCAACACACTACAATATAATTACTACGAACCTTAAAACACATAAAGGATGCCACATAACCAGGTGAGAAACCAACCAATGACATTAACCCTTACCTCGAGTGTCGAAGACGAACCAAAATCAGATTTACCAACACGAAAATATCCAACGCCCTACTAAAAATAATATAGAGAGTAAAAAACACTAAAATCCCCAAATAAAAGAGGTTCGAAACAAGTGTAAATAGCAAAAACATACCTCGGGTCAAAGTCGATGGACTGAAATGCACCAAACCGCCTTGCCATTGATGGTGGTTTCCCAGACATGCACCGAAGGGCCTTAAGAGACCATCCAAAATAATCTAGAATAGGAGAAAACTTCAAATCAAAGAAACCCCCATTACCTAGGGTTCCTATGAACTCTACGAAGCACCATAGAGAGTGAAATGTGGTCAGAAAGAGGGCAGAGAAGTGATAGAGAAGTATACATTGGAGTTTAAGATGGAAATCGCAAGGAACCACATATGAAATCGAATCATAGAGGTGGTATGTGGATGGGAGGTCTCCAGACAAAGGAGAGATCAGCCTTGGGTCGGTGCATTGCGATGTGGGTCGAACAAAAGAGGGGATAGGGAGAGCGGGGCGTCGGTTTTGTCATGCCGGAAGGAGGGCGCAGGAGGGAGAGCGGCTAAAGGAAGGGGCGACGGCGAGACACAGGTGAACAAAGGGAGGGGTGAGGTGTGACGCGAGGGGGAGGATAAGAGACGAGGGAGAATGAATGAAAGAATAATAAAAATAAATAAAAAACAAATAATGAAATAAAATAAAATAAAACCTACCTTATATAATAATAATCAGAATAATAGTCCAAAAATTGTTATAAGGAAAAATAAAATACGATACGCCAGGCCGGGGCGCAACAATTCTCCTTACCAGGACACTTTCTTACCCCATAAATTCCCAAAATACTTGGCTGTTAAAATCCTGAAACAAGGTCACAAAGATTCTCAAAACGAAACCCTTACCGCTTGAGGATCAAACACTCACTTTCCACCCAAGACCTGAAACCTCGAGACCGAGACTACCCTGAAAAATAACCAAAGACACGAGAATAACATTTCCAAACACAACCATAACCTAGAACTTCCCGACCCCTATCTTATAAATCACTAGAGTGTGCTCCAGATATCTTATGAATATTTTTCATACCACCCATCAACTGGGCTAACCATCTATATTGATTTGGGTCGGGTGGAGTGGTGGCAAATAGTTGACCAGACAAGAAAACCTTGATGACTAAGTTTTTTAAATTTTTTTCCTATGTTGGCCTCCCCACCATATTAGGAATCTAGATGAATATTGAATTTACCAAATAAAAAAAATCAGAAAACCAATCAAGACCCATGAAATTGGTGTCACCCCTTAACCTCCCGAGTCAGACCAAACCAG
This sequence comes from Viscum album, assembly GCA_963277665.1. Lineage (NCBI taxonomy): Eukaryota > Viridiplantae > Streptophyta > Magnoliopsida > Santalales > Viscaceae > Viscum > Viscum album. Next base: position 1,229,784,540 of record OY728139.1, on the reverse strand, counting down.
CTTGAGGGAAGACATTGGGGAGACACATAGTGGGTCTCCCCACCATATTAGGGTTATGTCCATTAGTGACCCATTCTGAATCGATAAAACTCATGAAACCTAACCCAACTCCTAACAACTATGAGATAAGTGATGCATCTCCCCACCATTTTATGAACAAACCAACACACGTGGTTCAAACTTTACATCAAGAATCCACTAGCACAGACCAGCTTCCAACACAGGAGAGGGGGTCAAATAGACGGCAAATGAAATGAACACTGACCCCGAACTAATATAGAAAGAAGAAAGAGGAAAGTATCCTTCACCAATAAAAACATGGTCCTTTTAATAGAACCATAACAGCTAACGCCCTCACGACATCTAGAGTTACCAAAGAATCTATGAAACACTCGATTTACTCATGTTACACCACAACACCAGTTGAACCTCATCCACCATAATGAAAACATGTAACAATGAAAATAATATAACCCCAACACTCCACTGGGGGTACGGGTAAAACTAACAAATGAAAATTACCTCTCAGGGACCTTTGGACATTTCTGGGAAGCATATGTTAAATAAAAATCCCAAAACCAACCCTGAAGTACATCACAAAAAAAGCCTCCATATTTAAACATAAATCATTAAATCATACTCAAAACATCATTTTGAACTTGAAACGCTAGCTTGAAAATGAGAATCAATCCCATAGAATAATACATCTTAAAAACAGACCATAACCATATCTAATATCAACCAAAATAATACCAAGAAACATCACCAACCAAGCCTAAAACCCACAATCACAAATGGCCAAACCATCCCATTTCAAAACCATCTGAACGCTAAAAACACCTTTTTAAAACCCACATTAATTTTTAAAATTTCTTAAAAAAAATTCATACTATAACATCACTAATCAAAACATTTTTTTGGAAACCAAATCACACCTTGAAAACTGGGCACCCAACATTAATATTCCATGAAACCTCACATACATACATTTCTGTGCCATCTTAGGCACCCATCCACACATTCAAACAACCATCCACATCAAATTAAATTCATTTATACATTTGGGCATCCATAGGATTACCAAATGTCAAATAAATAATTTCCAAGTTCTCATTTCCAAGAAACATCCATTCCTAATTTATGAAGACATTTCAAAAAACCCAAAACATTTTTATAAATCCATTTCCAATTCACACTTCATAAAATTTTTCAAATATCCCCAAACAGCTCCCAAAAGAATTTCCATTTCCAAAATAACTCATCTCATTTTCAATCAAACCAATATTTTTATATTGGAAATATAATTTTTAAAAACCAATCATAAATTTTAGGTCCCAAGAAAAACAACACAAAACAAACTGAAACTTATACCAAGAACATCTCAAGGAAACTAATTTACTCAATAAATCAAGATTCCAAATTATAAAATAAAAAAATGCTACACACGGCTCAGTCACAAATTTTTCCATAACGTGAACCATTCGGGTGAGCATATAAGAAGTCATCAGAGATAATTTCATGGTATGCACATAGATTTCTAGGCTATGCACAACTACTATGAACCCCTCTAAAATGACCACAAAATTTCACGATCAACTAAAAAAACCCAAAAAAGACTAAGGAACTTGAAAAAAATCGATATCCAAGCACGTACTTCGTGGAAAGACCATCTTGGATCACCCTGGAAATTCAAGTGTCATTGTGAATAGGTGGTGATCAAGCACCTAACCGCAATGGACCACTTGGGTTTCGACATTCCTAACTCCAAACAACCGAACATCCCCAAAGAACATGGGATAAATGTCCTATGATACCATTTTTTCTTGAACCAACCCAGGTCGACCCTAAACCGGTCACCCAAACTGGTTCGCGGCAAGTCCCGAAGGGCATTCCTAATCCCCACGGGCTGGAAACTACTGCCTGGCATCAAAACAAGTAGTTCGGAACGATTCAGCCCAGAAAATAAATGACAGATAAATAGACATAAACCATAAAAAATAGGTAAACACTAACAGCTGAAAATAAAATAAATATAATCAGCTAGACATACCTCCATGTGACCCCATGGGTCACCACCAAATATGGAACCATGCTTTCTCCAAGAGCAATCCAATACTATAATGTGAAACTAAAAAGTATCCATGAGCACCATGATGCTTAGTATGAAATCCAAGGGATAATAACTCCCTATTCCCTAACCTTTAATAAGAAACTTAATGACGCTAGTTTGAAAATAAGACATATTAACATAATATTTTTCATTCATTGCATAAATATGTAACAGGTTTACATTTTTATGAAAAACATTTCTCGTCCACTACGTTTTCAAAATAGAATCCAATCATGCATTAACATTCCCAAAATGAAAGGAAACCAACTTAAATTAATATGTAGTTTTTTTATAATTGAGACATCAAGTGAGAAAAACTTGAAATGAAAACTCATATAAAAAACAACATGTCACAAACGAGCACCATGGGAAATTCTTATAGGTAACTAGAAAAAGTGGGATCCTAGAACCTCATGTATCAGTGGAGAGTAACCATAACAATTATCTGTTATCATGTACAATCCATTAGTAGGGATCATACTTATAACCTAGTCTACCCTCCTAGATACCAAAGATTACCAATGTTCTCTATTTCAAATGGTGGTTAGGTTTTATCAAAAGAACATAAATGAACATAACACTTTATTTATCCAAAACCCATTGAATCTCTCACCACCATTCTCCCTCCTTAAACACATTACCCTTTTTGTGTCACACAAAATTTCTTAAGACACTTCATTAGGCACATGTCACAAATCACACATTTAACATACACATCATGTTTCTAAAACAATGAGGAATCCATTAAGAGAGGATTTTCACATTCAAAAATCATTTTCATGTTGCAAAAAAGGAATTATTACTACACAAGAAATACTTTACATTAGAAAACATGTTCACCCAAAACCCATTTTGGAAATCACTCTGTAACTATTTGGAAATAAAATAGGTCATTACCATTTTAAATCAAAATCAGCCGAAATGCCTCATGTCTTTAGAAATACCCATTTCACATTCAAAAACTCTAAAAAATAATTTTCAAGAAACACAACCATTTATATATTTGTATATATATATATAGTATATGTATTTCACATAAAAGCATAAAACACACTTTCAAAATAACACTATAACGTAATGGAAAATCGAAATAATGATCAGGGCATAAGGAACCTACCTCGGAGTGGAATCAAGTTGTTCACTTAGGCTGTTGACGCTTTTTAACTAAAAGATGAAGCTCCAACACTAAGCATATTCTCCTTCACATACATGCAAGGACACATTGCCCCTATACACACATTGTCATGGACCATGATCATGTGAAAGGGGATCCTTACAGGTTTTCTTAAACACATATACCAGTCTCTACTCACATGCGTATACAATTTTATACATACACATATGAACACCTATCCCTATACATGTACATTCAATGACATGGATGAATATTCATGTAACAGGGGAACCTAAATGTATATATTTACATACCTATGCACATGCAGTAAAATCACCCTTGGATCGACGACTAGAAACCACTCGGAATAGTCCAACGCACTAAACAACACTAACCAGGGACCTTTCAAAATATTAAGGACCTTGAATTAAATGGTGTGACAACCAAGTAGTGGAAATAAGAATATACTATGTACCAAAACATACCTCAAGAAATGAAAATTTTGATGATGGAATCTCGAGACCACTTCACCTAAACACTTATACATTTTCATATATATATATATATATATATCCTTTGATCCAAGCACAAATTCCCCATGCCATGAGGGAATATGTGCAACGAGGATATACATATATTCATGCCTACCCATTTATATACATATATATCTTTGCGGCCGACGACTCGAATCCACACCACAACATACTACAACAATAAAAAAAAGAAACAAATAATAAGAAAAGGCTAAAATTAAAACTAAATTAAACAAGGTACCAAGAGGAAAATGACCTCAAATGGTGATCGACGAACCGAGATGGACCGAAATCACAAAGAATCAATCAACACACTACAAGATAATTACTATGAACATTAAAACACCTAAAGGATGCCACATAACCATGTATGAAACCAACCAATGACATTAACCCCTACGCTGGGTGTCGGCGACGAACGAAAATGAGACGAACAAACACAAAACTATCCAACCCCTATCGAAAACATGATAGGGAGTCAATAACACCAAAATAGCCAAACACAATAGGTGAAAAATCGGTAGAAACAAAAAAACCTCACCTCAGGTCAAAATTGGCGGACCGAAACGCACTGAACTACCTCACATTCGACGATGGTTGCCGGGACACACACCGAATGACATCAAGAAACCATCCAAACCAACCTAGAATAGCAGGAAACCATAAATCAAAGACACCCCCAATGGTTAGGGATCGAAGAAATGCTATGGGGAACAAAAGAGAGAGAGAGAGAGAAACGCAGCTAGAAAGAGGGTGGAAAAGCGAGAAAGAAGCATACCTTGGAGTTCTGAGAGAAAACGAAAGTAACCATAGATGAAATCAAAGCACGAAGGGGGGGCATGGAGGGGAGGTTGTGTGAAGAAGGGGAGAGACCCCTTGGGTTTTTGTCTTGCAATGAAGGTAGAACAAGAGAGGGGAGTGGGATAGCGGGGGGCCAATAGAGGCTCACCAGAATGAGGTTGTGGGAGGGAGAGTGGATAAAGGGAAGGGTGGCGGCGTGACATATGTGAACATGGGGTGGGGTGAGTATCGACGCGAGGGGGAGGAGAAGGGAAGAGTGAGAAAGAAATAATGAAAAAATAAATAAAAAAGAAATAAATAAATAAAGAAAATAAGATAAAATAAAACCAATCTTACATAATAATAATAATAATAATATCCCAAAAAAGTTGTATGGAAAAATAAAATACTAAGGCCCTGGTCGGGGCATGACAAGAGGTGTCCCTTGAAAGCCTTGTAAATTTTGCTTCATACAACCTGATTGACTCATCTTCCTTATACATTATTCTAAAGAAATCTCTTTCCATCTTGAGACGGAGCATTCGAGGAAAATATTTATTAAAAATCATTCTCTTGAATACCTCCAAATCTATGGAATCAATTTCCTTCTAGGGTTCATATTCTTGATCAGTGTCCACCACTGATCAACATCCCCATCAAAATGATAGACCACCAGTATGAATTTCTCTTCTTCTAAGAACTGGTGGATGAAGAATATCTTCTCAATGGATTTGATCCATTGTTCCGTGAGGAGGGGATCAGATGATCCACTTAACATGGTATGCCTTTTTCGTATAAAGGATTCAACGAAAACTTGATCTTTCCTTGGTGGAGGAGTGTGTTCTACATGACTCAAGTTATTATTTATATCTTGAGCTAGCTAAATAAGAATTTTCATGATGTTTTGATCACCCATTTCCATCATACCGAGCATATTATTATGGAAATCCTCACAATCCCTATCACATTGATTGTTGGCATGTATTCTTCTATTTCCTGCCATTAACTACAAAAAATAATGTACAATTAGTGGGCTTGAATACAAAGATCTTGAGGATAAAAACGAAAATTTGAACATAAGAGGACAAAATTGTAAAGGAGAAGTATATCCTAACTTATGATTACCTATATTTCAATCTTGACTATCCTTTATCTATTTCTCAACTTATATTCTTATGGGATTTTTTTCGTTCCTTTATTGATGGTTTTTACCAAGCTCATGAGTTTACTAAAGCATATCCATCGGGAGTGTCAAACCAAGCGTGTATCAAGGACTATTGTCATGCACCAATTCCCATTCAATTCTAACTCAAAGAGGTGTTTTCTATTTTTACCCCAAGATACATCTATGCTAGAGCCACCTCTACCTATTTATATCCACATAGGGATATATTTTCTTGATAGACCACTTAATCTGTACTTAACAAAATTTAGGGATGTTTTATTATACTTAGTCTCATCCTTAAGGTTCATACTAAAGTTCCATATTCATAATATCCAAAAATAAATAGACCATCATGTGATACCAACTATAGAAACACTATCCATTCACACATAACATTACATGATTTTAATCATAATTATACATTATAAAATAATCCAAGGATCATGAAGTCTAGTGTCTTTGAAGACTATGTACATAAAATTCAAAACATGGGACTAAAAAACACTTCATTATTTAATATTCATAAAGATCTCATAACATATATTGAGAAAATACCTATACAAACGGTACCCTTAGGATCAAATGAAAAAAGGGATGAGATAAAATCCCTATAATGAAAAAATAATAGTAATAAAACTTTAACACATGGGTTAAAAGGCATGGCATAATGAAAATAAAAGCCATGGAACACATGGAATCACAACACATAAGCATGTGATCATTTAAAAATGAATTAACAGTAATGTTCAAGAAACATAAACCATTAATTTTTCATGGTTCAAGGATCATTTCACATAGAAGATTACAAGTTAAGGTCAACCACTAAGATTGTTGCACATGGTAGCACGAGTCAAGGCTTACCACCAAGACTGTTGCATATAACGTCTCATGAGACTAAACTTTACCCAATACATTGGAGCTCTATCTGGGTACACCCATATAAAGTTGTTGATTAATATTATTTCCCCATATATAATCATATATAAACAATCATAAACATAAGGTAAGCCATGGCATGAACTAGGCATTGTAATCTTGTCATAAAGCATAATGAATGGGCCTATCATAAATGTTTCCATGAAAGAAATGAATTAGAACCTACATGTACCTTCATAGTGTAAAATAGGCATATATCATGGTAAGTGATGTCAAGTAGTTATGAAATAATGTGAAAATAGAATTTAATAATATTTATCATTAAAACATTTTAGTGCGTGTTTAAGGAAAACACTAACAAGAATTTATAATAGAAAAGGGAGTAATATTTGTAAAAAACCAGAAGTGATCCAAGATGGTTTAAATAATAAAAACACTATTTTTATAAAAACAGTGGTGGATTAAAATATATGGTATAATTCACTTGAAATTGGGTAAGGATTTGGGAAGTTCCCTTAAAACGAGTATTCTTATCGGGAAGTATTGAGGAGGGAATCGTTTAAAAACATGTATATCCCTGAAAGATAATGATGAAAGGATATTGATACATGATTTTGGAGAGTATAAAAATAATTTATAATATTTTTATAAACAAAATATATAACTTCATTTAGGTAGAATGAAAGATAGAATATCCTAAAGGAATAAATGAGGTTTAGGTAGAATCCCTTATAGAATATCGATAGGGTATCAGGTGTAATAAGAGAGAAAATGGGGTTTATCATCTTTTATACATCATGAGTGAAGTACAAGGAATGTGTGAAATCATACCCCAATATTAGTAATTACACATAAAAGGACATAAAATAGAGGATATTATGGAATAAATGTGAGAAATAGAGGATCCCTTACCTTATGCTCGATGATGTTCTTAGCTTGATCTTAATGACCAGAATAATCAAATTGGGGTCATTAATTAATCATTAAAGAACATAAACTAAATTTTATTTATTTCTTATCAACTTATTATGTTCATTCATGTTTTTTACGAGTTAATAGGTTCAATTTAATTTTTTGGGAGCATTTTCTTCCTTGGTTTTAATGATCTGTTCACTTATATTCATGTTCGGATAAACATGTAGGATGAAAATGGTTGTCTGGAATTGAAGTTATATAAAATTAGTGAACATCCAGAATATTACATGGTTATAAGATTCAATTGGTTATTTAGCGTGAAGTAAAATCTTTATATAAAACATTAATGATAAACTCTTGGATTAATTTGGCGATTTTGCTCAAAATTAACTTGTTTTGTATTATTATTTCACATCATGTGTGAAAAAGGATTCCATAACCTCACATAAGATAAAATAAAATTTTAATAGTCTAGTTAAACCATAAAAATGGTTCCATTAACAGAATTGTAGATGGTAATAGAAATTGATAACCTGTCATTCTTGGGCAGTGTTTTCATTTCTTTCGTATAAAAAGAGGGGAAATGAGATTTGATAATGAATTATACCATTATCATATAAAAATTAAAGTACATGTTTGGTACTAGATTTTTCATATCATATGGAAGATGAGAGGTCAAGAAATAAAAGAGGACAAAGGAACATGAAAAGAAAATTAAAAAAACAAAAGAGGAATTTACCTCTAGATTTAATCTTCTTTAAGAGCCTCTTAAGGGGAGAGTATTTGGTCTTTTGAGGAGACCAAGGGTTTCTGGATGTGGGGGCGGATCTTGGGGAGATATTTGGGTAGAATTTAGTGAAGGAAAAATTCTTGAGATTAGTGAAGAGAAGTAAGGAGGGTGGGTGGTTTTTATAGTGGAGGAGAGGGGGGTTTTCTTAATATTTTTATCATTAGTTTATTATTTTTCCATAAGACAATAATAGTGATTATTTCATGACGAAAAATAGTAATAGGTTCATGTAAATTGTAAATAAGGTTTCTTAAATCAGTCATGATGTTAGGAATATTCCATTTAGCTTATAATGTTTATATATGGTAAATGACCGTATTTCACTATTCATAAAAAAATCAAGTATTTTAGAAAAATCCCAAAAATTCACCCTAACAATTTTTTAACGTGTAGAATACCAAAATAAAATAAATTTTTCAAAAATAATTTTCTAATTATGATTAATTGTTTTTAATTAAAATCATACTTTACTTGGAAAAACAGGTTTTAACAATATAACTTATTTTATAATGCCTTCAAAAATTACATAAGGTATTATAAAATTATCTGAAAACTAAAAGACATAAAATTGTTAATTTTTTAACACCTTTTAAGAAAATACATTTTCTTTTAAATTAAATAATTAATAGTAATTATTTTTTTTGACGTACAAAAATACAAATACTTATGGTCATATTATCACTTATAAGATGCCTAAATTTTATTTATACATTCATAGGTGAGGATACTATTCTTGTAGATAATTTACTATTCATTACGGTCATATTAATCTTCATAAGGGTGATTTACTATTAATCAAAAATTATTTTTGTTCCATCAGACCCCAAAAATCACCGTGAACTCAACAGCGTAAGTCATATTTTTGAAATTCAAAATACATAAGTGTCAAAATTAGGTTTGAAGGTTACATATTACTCAGTAATTCATTGTATTGGGATTTAGGTGATTATATGACATATTATATGAAGGTAATTTCCATTGATAAAACTTTATGTCGTTTCATATCCAGCCTTTAAAAGTGACGATGGAAAATGAGCTACATTGGTTTGCGAGGAGGTAGTCTTCCATTGACACGATAGTTGATTTCATTTAGAATTTGATGGGAGTGGATATGGATAATGTTTATGCCATGAATCATGTTTATGATCTATGAAAAGTTTGGTGTAAAACTCATTGGTTATTTTATCGATCACATACCCTTATTCTTATCTTTTGATTTTATATGTACATAGAATTATATCTCCCATGTTTATCCTTACTGAGAATCTGAGCTAACCCTTTCATATGTTTCTTTTCCCAGGTTATGCTATGGTGAATGATGAAATTTATATGAAAACCATTTTATTTACATGGGTTTTGATGTTATTATATGATGAATTTTATGATATTGTGCCATATATATCTTAATTGTAATTATAATATGGGTGGGACCTATATCTCCCTACAATGCATTGAGTAAATATTTATATCTAACAAGAAAACATGGAATACAATTTGATGGGGCTGATGAACTATAAGAAATGGGTGCATCCTGATCCAAAATGTGAAACAAGGTGAATCCTAATCCTCAATTGCAAACAGATTATAAGTCTTGATCTACTGTGGGAATTGTAGTGTCCTGATCCACTATGGGAAACAAGTGTGTCCTAACCACAATGGGAAACAAGTGATAAGTCTTGATCCACTATGGGAAATAGGTGCATCCTGATCAATAATGTGAACTCAGTGATGAGTCTAAATACAATAGATTTATGCTATTGGTATTCAACATTGAAATATGAAATGTTTTTCAATATGTATGATGGTTCCAAAATTTCATGACATTATCTTTTGTTTCATGATTGGTTTATGAGGGATTTCTCACTATTATGGAAATATTTTTAAAATGATAGTGTTTATTCATGAATCATGTGTATAGTCTCTGAAAATTTGTGTTTTAAATTTTATGTTTTTTTTATGATCACATAACCTTATGATTATCTTATATTTTCACATGATCATAGATTAATATCTTTTAGGTATACACTTATTGAGCATCTGAGCTCACCCTTTATTATATTTCATTCCATAGGTTATGAAAAAAGATTTAGGTAGTGTATGACTAGGAGGAGTACTATGCGAGAAGGTATTTTTGGAAGATATTTATATCATTCATGAAATAAGTAACATTGTGTTTATAGTCTCTAAAGACACTAAACTATTATAGTCCTTGGGCGCGTGTTTATGAAATTTATTGAATATTGTTCTAAAAATATGTGATTGTTGTGTATAAAATCATGGGTTGTTATATTTGTTATCTAAGTAAAGGTTTATTTAACATTTCTAAATTAGGATGATAATAATTTAGTGAGATCCCTTAGTATATGTCCAAGGATAATTCTATGGATGAGACAAAGTATAGGAAATTTCATGAATTTTGGTGAAGGATCGAGTGAGTGGTTTCCAAGAATTACATCGCTTTATGGATACTATAAGTGGATGTGGATATATTAAAGAGTTACCTAGGGGTAATAAATCCAAAAATGGTTCCTTGAGCTAGAATCAAACACTACCTGGTATGTGAAAATGGGTCTTGCTAGACACCTATTTTGAAACACCTCGGGGATATGCTTGTAACATTAAACTCTTTATGAACAATCATGAATGACTAAACTAATTAACTATAATTACCTAGGTTAAGCCTAATGTGTCATAGATTAAAATAATTGTTCATTATTTAAAAACTTCATAATTATGTTTTAATTATTATGTGGTTTCCCACTATGCATATTGTTACTCAGGGTAGTTTGTTTGGTTTTAGTCAATGGTGGAACCAGAGAAACTGGATCAATAGAGAAGTGTCATAGTGCAGAAAACGTTATTTATGTCGGTTATTTTTCATTTTTTACGCGGTTTCTTTCGACGTTAATACAGGACGGCGTTATAAATAATTATTTTTACATCATTTATTTAAAAACCACGTAAAAAACATAACATCGCGGTGTTTATCTCGCCAGTTAATTACAACCGACATGAAAAAAACCGGGGGGGGGGGGGGGGGCTTATAACGTTGGTTATTACATAACCGCGTGATAATCCAAGGGGGTTTATCACGTCGGTTATATAATAATGATGTTATAAACATGTGTGGGGGAGTTATCACATTGGTTATTAAATAACCGACGTGATAAACTCATGGGTGATGGTTTATCATGTCGGTTATATAATAACCACGTTCTAAAGCAGTCTGGGGGGAGGGGGTTTATCACGTCGATTATATAATAACTGATGTGATAAACATTTCCCAGTTTTTTTTCATGTCGGTTATTAAATAAACGATGTGATAAACCATGCCACAGGTGTTTATCAAGTCGGTTATTAAAAAACTGATGTGAAAAACTCTTCCGATTTATTTATCAGGTCGTTTATAAATAACGACGTGGAAGACAATTTTTTTTTTAAATAAATCGAATGCAGTCCTCTACATCTCCCAGATCAACCAGAAACCAATTAGGAATCATACCACAAAAAAGCAAGGATATCAAAACAAGAACTAAGAAAATTAAAGACATTTACATTATAACATATAACAACTTACCCAATGACAACCCCCACCTCATGTATACCCCATGGACAGCCCTCACCCACCGACTTGGAGCCCCACACACCCTGACTGACTGCCTCTCTGACACCCTGGATAGCCCCAACACCACTCGACAACCCCCACTCCTGCAGACAATCATCCCCTCACACCACATGATACGCCACCCCATTGGATCCCCACCACATCCTGGAATGCCCGACCCCCTGAGACAAGCCCAAACACCCCTCGACAACCCCCACCCTCGTGAACAACACCCCCTCACCCCACCCCACTTGAAAGCCCCCCCACACAGGATGCCCCTGACCATGGAGATCCGAACACCAGGACACACCCCATGTATCACACCCCCACCCCCTGACCTCCCATGACACACCCACACCCTGGACAACCCTGGCCCTCGCACCCTGGACAGCACCAACACCCTGGATGATACCCTCCCACACCCCTGGACAGCCCTCTCCACACCCCTGGACTGCCCCTCCCAGACCGCACCTGACATCCGTCCCAACCCCTGACCCCCTGGGTCACGCCCCAACCCACTAAACACCCCCCACACCTTAGAACCCCTCCCCCAGACTAGAATTCATACTAAAAAACCATCATAAGTAGATGAAAACAAGAAGTAGAGCAAAATTAATCATTCACATATATAACATTCAAACTTACACTGTCAACTTCAAAAAAAAACTAAATCAACACATAAATGACTACCAAATACACAATTACAACGACAATATTCAAATTAAATTTACATTACAAACAACTAAAATTCAATCAAACCTATAATATAATTTGACCACTCCACTTGTATGTGTTTTATGTATTCAGCAGTATAGGGTTGAGGGTCATAAAAAGATACAAATGAAAGGATAGTAGTTAATGTGTATAAAGAATAAATCAAATTGAAATATTATGGCAATGTTTAAGAGGAAATATTACCAGGTCAAAATCACACACTCTCCCAATTGTTATTATTTCATACATAAATATTAACATATAATATCCGTATTCGACGATGCCTTGTTGTTCATGACAATTCTGTTTTAATGAGTTTAAATTCAATATATAATTTTTATGTAATAAATCAAAAAGTACAAATTATAAATGGATATTTACCTTCAAATTTACATATTTGATATTTGCACTCCTTTTCTATGTGTTTTTTTGAAATTAAGCCCATGACCTATTAGAAAATAATACGATTGGGGTAAATTTAAAATTCATTATAATATATAAAACTATTGAGAAATTGAAACTTACTTTTCCAATATATTCTTCAAAATTTCCCACACATCATCATGGACAGAGCATATCCAATAAAGTGCCTTCTCCCTTGGGAAAAAACCCATAACATCCAATGATCACTGATAAAAGGAAATTTAATGTTAGTGGTTTTTTATATTAAAATATAATTAAATCTTTGAGAGATATGTGTTTCATACCTCTCACAAAAAGGCATCATCTAACATTGTGTGACTATATTCTTTTTAATACTTTCAGCAATATAAAGCATTCTTTGTTCCTCATCCAATTCACATGCTTCACGGGAAATCAATTTCAGGTCCATGAATCCATATACATCTCTCAACTCATTCCTCTCACAAATTTTATAAAGATACCTAATACAAATCAGATACAAGTATACATTTTTAATAAATATAACGCATGGAAATGGTGTTAAGACTTACATGGAAACAATTTGCACCACGTTGATGCCCAACTTATCTCCAGTAACAAGCTCCATGATATCAGTTTTCATAATACCTACACTTATTTCATGTCAACAAACATGAGCTTCCATTGGAAACTCATAATGAATCGCCAAAAAATTGGAATATCTTGAAAATCTGTCAAGACTACTAGAAACTGTATCTGATGTCATAGCCATTTGTATTTGTTGTTGTCTATATAGTATTTCTTTACCTTTGAAGTATTCCAGTAAAAATAAAATGAAAAATATATTATTTTTCAAATTATAAAACAACTTTAATAAAAAAATAAAATAAACGATATAACATTCATACCTCTATGGTAATGAGTCGAAGAAGTATGGATGGAAAAATTAAAAAATGGCCGATATTATGTCCAACTATCACCACCTCATCTAAAGGTAATGGTACCTGAGCTGATCTATCTATAATATCATGTACAGTGACCCTCTGATTATCTACCTCTAATTTTTGATGATGAACTGTATCTCTTATACAATATACCAACCAATATGCTACAATATGATGTTGAGAATCATCAACATACAACTCGCAATAAGTAGGAAGCTGCGGCAGAGGAGTAGGATAAAAAATGGGGTCCACAGGCTGAGGTGTGGGAGTGGGAGCTACTGGCAGAGGTGGAGGATAAAGAATGGGGTCTGCAGGGGGAGGTGGAGGAGTGGGAGCTGCAGTCTAAAATTGTCTTTGCATGTCTGCAGACATAGACTATACTGACACTCTAATCTAGCCCTCCATCATCGCATTAATACTATGAACTTCATCCTCCAAGGATTCTATTTTTTTATAAACCCCCTAAACGTTAGAAGTTGAAGAACGTGGCAACACTTTTCTTACCGATACACCTATCATATATCCTCTTACACGACCAGGATGTTCGGGCCTTCCCAATGCTACAGATAAAATATCTTCCCTCCCAGTAGCTGTAAATTTCCCTTGTGAACTCTACTCCTCAAGAGAGTTATGTATTAATTAATTGAACATTTCTATAATGATTTAAATTATATGAAGAAAATAGTAAACTTAAATAAATAAAATAGATATCTTACAATCCTCTCAGCTACGATTCTCGATTCTTCTGAAAGATATTGCCCTTTTTTTCCCTTCCGAGCTCTCTTCCATTTTTCATGTCTAGATGGAGGGGATGGAGGGGTCCCCTCTCTAGAGCATGAAGACTCGGCTCTTAGTTGTTGAAAATTTTCCGCCATCATTTGTTCTTCCAAAAATGAATACCCACCCCAAGATAAACTATGAGGGTATACATTTTTAGATTGGATCTCTTAATGAGATTTCATTATTTTATGTAAATTAAGAATAATAAATCATTAACAAAACATTAATAAGATCATTTATATAAGAAATCTTATAAAATTTTACATTTCCCTTACCAAAAATTACACTTTTCTTCTACTTTAAAAAAACTGTCTCCATGTGACTTCATCTATAAAAGGATATATATGACATGGATTTTCATGACTCCTATGACCATAAATGAAATCAGATGAGAGGGTTTATTTGAAATCCCTCTATCTCCTGGAAGCCAATGATAAGCATTTCTTCCTGACTCCTCCAGTGTCAGGAATATCAAATTTCATCTAATAAAGAAGTGTTCAAACATATTATATATTCTAGAAACATTAAAACAATAGTCAAACAATAACAAAAGATCTTACCAAAATCTTCTCCCATAACTAAGAGATTATCACTTTATCCACACTTGTCTAGTCATCATATATAATTCTTACTTTTCTCTTATCCTGAGTTGCTACAAAACTCTTAAAACCTTTTGCATTTGGACCTCTAAGAATATCATCATCATCAAACTCAATGACTATCCTCTGATCCTATGTATGGGAAAGTGATAATTTTGGTAAACGTGTGCACCCACGTTTACCAACCTTTGAACTCTTTCTCATAATAGGAGCATGTGAATGTTCCTCCCCAGAGGTATGACAAATGTGCTCATCTCTAGAATCATGTGGTTGATCAACTGAATGATCTATCATTATCCTTCAAATCAGAAAAAACAAACGTTAGTTCACAAATATATGAATTCACATATTTTAATACAACTGTAATTAGAAAATAGAAAAGTGTATGAAGTTACATAATGGTAAACAATGGTAACATGGTAAGCATGTTAAACAATGGTAAAGATGGTAAATACGGTAGAGATGGTAAACAAAGTAAACATGGTAAACCTGGTAAACATGGTAATATAATTGTCACTGAACAAAAATAATAGATATATAATTCATGTAACGGTAAACATGATAAAGTAAACTAAACAAACTTAAAACAAACAAAAACTTATACTTATTTTGTTTTAAAAAAATTTTTAACAAACAAAAAACTTACAATATCTAACATTTATGAAAAAAATAAATCTAAAAAAGAAATAAACATATGTTACCTGTAATTTTAGGAATGTACAAATGGATTGTTTTCCCAAATTCCTTCATCGTTATCATTCCTTATGGCACAAACCATGTCTTCAACATGCTCATAATTATGTTCTGTTAATATTTCCTTGGAAGTAGGGATCTCACATAAATCAGCATCTTCATCAAGTTCATCCTCACCAACATATTGTTTGTCCCTTGTAAAAAAATAGCCCACTACATATCTGTTTGATCTACTACATAGAAAATTTGTTTTCCATGTGTTGCAATTATAAAAGAATCAGTTGTGTCTTACAATCTATTAAGATTAACAAGTGTCATTCCAAATTCATCGTGTCTGACATTTTTGTTATCGATAAACCATTTACAGTTAAAAATAGGAACATTAATTTTAAAGTAATCATCCTCCCATATGTCTTCAATCACTCCATAATATTCACTTGATGTATAAATTGGGTTTTTGTCCTTAGCACTCGAAAAATTCATTTCTTCTGGAAACACGAATACACCACTATTCTGAACTGCATATGTATTATCTTGAGCTTTCGTATGAAATGTATAGCCATTAATGTCATAACTGGACCATGTTATCACATCTAAACATGGACCACCTGCTATCCATTTTAATGTATCTGATACATCTGATCTACCAAGAAAAGTCTTTTTAATCCATGAAAAAAAAAAATTTTGCTCATTCAAAATCCACATTTCTTTCTTCTTTGGATGACATTTTTTCAACTCATTAATATGCAATGTGATATACGGTTGAGCATCATCTATGTTATTCAAGATGTATGATTCTAACTTCTGCATTTGTTCATCTGACAATGATTTGACTTTCATGCCACAAATCCTCTTTCCCTCATTATTAACTCGTTCATGGAGAGATGGAGGAAAACCTATGTGTTGTGCCGCAGCCAAGTAGCTTGTACAAAACTCGGCTACCTCCTCAGAAATAAAATTTTCAATAATGGAGGCTTTAGGAAGATATGTATTTTTAACATACCCCTTTAATATTTTCATATACCTTTCAAAAGGATACATCCAATGAAGATATACAGGTCCACAAAGATTTATTTCTAGAACTAGATGAATTATTAAATGCACCATTATATCAAAAAAAGTTGGAGGAAAATACATTTCAAAGTGACAAAGTATAAAAATTGCATCCTTTTCCAAAAATTTTAAAGCATTCACATCAATCACCTTGTTACAAATTGAATTGAAAAAATAACACAACTTCAATATAGTCTTTCTGACATGAATGGGAAATATTCCATGCAATGCAACTGGTAAAATTTTTTGCATCATGACGTGACAATCATGTGATTTCATACCTATCAACTTTACGTCCTTCAATGAGACAAATTTTTTTACATTTGATGAATAACCTTGAGTCACTTTGATATCATGAAGACACTAACAAAATCTAATTTTCACCCTCTTCGATAATGTATGAAAAGTCAGGGGAAGAAATGTTCATCTTCCTTTAGGTGTTTGAGCTAACTCCAAACGTATTCCCATTGATAGTAAGTCTAATATTTCATTCAACCCATCTTTTGTCTTTCCTTTAATATCTAACAATGTTCCAATCAAACAATCACAGATATTCTTCTCCACATGAATGACATCAATATTATGTTTAACTTCATGATACCTCTAATAGGGTAGCTCAAAAAATATTGACCCTTTCTTTCAAATATGTCTATAATTACCAGATTTCTGTGTCTTTCCCAATGTCACATCAAGGTTTTTCATCCTCTCAACATACAGATCATGGGATAAAGGTTTTGGAGCATTATCAAATTCTTTTCAGCCATTGAATGCCTTTTTTAGTCTTCTATAAGGGTGATCCATAGGCAAAAACTTTCGATGACCCATGTACACTGTTTTCCTCCCATGATGCAATTGACAATATGACGCCTGTTGTTGGAAAATTGCACATGCTTTATTCCCTTTAACATTGTATCCATAAAAATTTCCATATGCTGGGAAGTAATTTATAGTGAACAAAAGCACTACATGCAGTTGAAAATATTCCATTTTATAAGAATCATACACCCAAAAAACCATCAGCCCATAACAGTTTCAAATCATCAATCAACGGTGACAAGTGAACATCAATATCATTGTCGGGTTTCTTTGGACCAGAGATCATTATTATCAACATGAAATATTTTCACATCATACAAACTTTAGGAGAGAGGTTGTAAATTACAAATAAAACAGGCCATGAACTATGTGTGCTACTAGGGGTTCGGTATGGATTCATTCCATCTGTGAAAAACCCTAGTCTGAGATCTCTAATTTCATTTCCAAATGTAGAATACTGCGCATCAATTTTCTTCCATTATAGACAATCAGCTATATGAAATATTTTTCCATCACATTCCCTCTCATCAACATGACATCTTAACCTTTTTTCATCCGGTGAATTAGCAAATAAATGTTCGAAATGATGAATTATAGGAAGATACCAAAATACCTTTGAAGGGAGCTTTGCAATCTCTACATCAGCCTGTGATTTTTCTTTCACCTTATACCGTGATGTCCCACATTTAGGACACTCTGAAAGAAATTCATATTCCTTCCTATATATAATGCAGTCATTCGAACATCAATGTATTTTCTTGTATCCCAATCCCATCAGGCATAATATTTTCATGGCCTTGTAATGTGAATCTGGAAGATCGTTATCTTTTGTAATAATGTCTTTCATCAATTTTAGCAGCTCTGTAAAACTTATGTCAGTCCATCCATGTTTCTCCTTCAGGTTAAAAAATCTTAACACTGCCGAAAAAATTGTAAAATTAGTACAACCAGGATATAAGGGGTTTTCAACATCACCATACAGACGTGTAACTGTCGGTTCTATCTCAATTTGTTCTTCTACAATATCGTGAATCATTTCTTCAATTCCATTGGAGTTACCATCTTGCGAATAATCATCATCAGTCACATTCCGTCCAGTTTCACCATGCCAAATCCAAGGGTTGTAACTCGGATTAAAACTATGACAAATTAGATGATCTTTTATCTCTATACTTTTCAACTTCTTCATATTCAAACATTTCAGGCATGGACATAAAAAAATGTCACTACTTGGAACATTTCATTTAGCAAATTCCAAAAAGGAATCAAAACCTTCCTCATATTCTTTTCTCATTCGATGTTCCGTAATCCAACTTCGACTCATTATTACCTATAAAAAATATCAAAAATATATATATTTTTATGATAAGACAAATATATGTTTATATGAAAAAAATCATAATTTGAATGTAAAACAATTTTTAAATATAAAACAAATCTATGCGTATTTTAAAAAATATGCTTGAATATTATTTTTAAAACAAAATATAGTTAGATATAACAGTTTTAAATTCCATTGAATCAAATAAAACCATGGTGCCTAGATGGTTGATAGAAAATTGGAGAAAATAGAGTAAACCTGAGAATCAAATCATATTTAAAATAAATATTCACATGGACAAAATCACAATGTAAAGCCAATCATCACGACACAATCATCATGTCAAAATATCAGAAACCACAATGTAGTGTTCAATCCCCATGGACACCCGCAACCCTCTGGAAAGCC
The DNA here is from genome assembly GCA_963277665.1 of Viscum album. Classification (NCBI taxonomy): domain Eukaryota; kingdom Viridiplantae; phylum Streptophyta; class Magnoliopsida; order Santalales; family Viscaceae; genus Viscum; species Viscum album. Next base: position 1,229,764,944 of record OY728139.1, on the reverse strand, counting down.
CCCCACCCCCTGGACAACCCCCAAAAATCCTCTAGATAGGCCCCCACCCCTGTGGAAAGCCACCCACACCCACCCACCCCCTTAGACACCCCTCGGACACCCCCAACCCTCTGCACATCCCCCCCCCCCCACCCCTGGAAAGCCCCCACCCCTCTAGGCAGCACCCCCACCCCTCTTGGACACCCCTCCACCCCCTACCCCCTTGGTCACCCCCTTGGACACCCCCAACCCTCTGGACAACCCCCCACCCCCCAGACAACCCCCAAACCCTCTAGAAAGCCCCCACCCGCTTGGATAGCCCCCCACACACACCCACCCCCTGGACACCCCCTGGACACCCCCAACCCACGGGACAACCCCCACCCCTCTAGACAACACCCCCACCCCTCTTGGACACCCCCACCCCTACCCCCTTGGACACCCCCTGGACACCCCACAACCCTCTGGACAGCCCCCCACCCCCCGGACAACCCCCAAAACCCTCTAGACAGGCCCACCCCCTTGGACAGCCTTCACAAGCACCCACCCCCTTGGACACCCCCCTGGACACCCCCAACCCTCTGGACAGCCCCCTACCCCCTAGACAGCCCCCTCCCCTCTAGACAGCACCACCCAACCCTCTTGGACACCTCCCCCCACCCCCTACCCCCTTGGACACCCCGCTGGACACCCCCCAACCCTTTGGACAGCTTCCTACCCCCTGGACATCACCCCACCCCTCTAGATAGCACCCCCACCCCTCCTGGACACCACCCCCACCCACAACCCCCTTGGAGACCCCCCTAGACACCCCCAACCCTCTGGACATCCCCCCACCCCTCGTACAACCCCCAAAACTCTCTGGACAGGCCTCCACCCCCTTGGATAGCCCCCCACACCCACCCACCCCCTTGGACATCCCCCTGGACACCCCCCAACCCTCTGGACACCCCCACCCCCCGGACAACCCCCCAAACAATGGTTTACATATAAAAACTAGGCATGGTGAACAACTAAAAACACATGCATTTAATATATACTTCAACATTAAATAGATGGAATTAAATATTACTAAATATGGATACTTAAATGATCATATGATAATTAAAAATAACTATTGATATTCAACTAGTAAAATGATCACAAGTTTTCTCGACAACTAATATCATAATGAAGTGATGGATAATTCTATAAATCTTAATCATATTGTCAAGGCCTTGTTCAAGGCCTCAAAAAATACTAGGGTAAGGCCTCAGCAGAACCCATTTTTATTTGGAATCATGAGACATAGTGATGCATCAAAGGGCCAAAGAGGTCAACAAACATTAAATTATATGTCCAATAGATTCTCATATAAAAGAGGATAAACATAAGCAACAAAAACACATGAAATATCATTTCTGAAATCATACATTTAATCAATAACCATTCTATGTATTAATATAGGTGAATGAGATCATTATTTGTCAATGACAACAAAAATTACCATCAATTTCGGGCATTTACGAAACAAAAACAAACTAAATAGAAGTAGTTGGGGATTGCGTGAATATTGCGAGTCGATCTAATAGATCTGGGGATGATAAATAAGATGATGATAGATAAAAGAGGTAAGAGGGTTCGAAATCGAAGATTCTTACCTAGTTTAAACAAAAAAATCATAATACATAAATATAGACTATCCGAAAAAAAACGAACGAAATAAATTCATGGAAGGCTTACTTGAGTGTTGCGAGTTGAGATGATAGATCCGAGGAGAGTAAAGATGATAAACGATGAAGGAAAAATGAGTTTAACGCAGCGAGAGCAACGAGCCGATTAGGGTTTACCGCGTGAGAGAGATGAGCCGCCTGACTCTTGATCGAAAAATCGTAAATGACAATCCACGGGTATTGTTAATTTTTTAAATGTTTTATAACGTCGGTTATTTAATAACTGATGTTATAAACTGTTTATTTATATTTATAAAGTCGGTTATTATAATAACTGATGTTATAAATGTATCAGATATAGATTTTTTACGTCGGTTATTGTATGACCGACGTAAAAAACTTCTTCAGGTTGTTTTGTTACGTCGGTTATCAAATAACCAACATCAAAAAGGCCTCAAAAACCGCATTTTGTATGTCAGTTATTTTATAAACGATGTAAAAAACTCATAGATATCTCATTTTTTTATGTCGGTTATCAAATAACCGATGTAAAATGCACCGTGCTTTGGTTTTTTACGTCGGTTAATTTATAACTGACATAAAAAACGAACGCACGTGATTTGTAACGTCAATTATTAAAATAACCGACATTAAAAATTTACACACCGCATTTTTTACGTTGGTTATAAAATAATCGACGTAAAAAACCACATTTCACATATTATCATGTCGGTTATATATAACCAACGTATAAAATGGTGACGTAAATAACGTTTTCTGCACTATTGTGTTGATGAGAAATCCAATATGATGATTACTATAGTGAAGGATATTGTGATAATTATTAATCAATTATCACAATATATGATTAAAAACTATCACCTTAACCAAATCTCAGACTCTCCAATGAAAAAAATTATATAGTTTATTGAGATTTCAGGTGGTGGAGACTATGGAGGAAAGAATATTTAGTTTCCTTTGTGTTGATAATGTTTTAAGAATTACTTGAGGGAATATATAAAAAGAATGAGAATATGTTTTTGGTATGGATAATAAGGACAAAGAGTAAGTGACTACTGAGTAAAAATGAAAATTTTAGTTAATACAATAGATGAGAATAATGGGTTTCCTAAGTCATCATTAATGGTTTATGTTATAATTTTGTAAAGTATGGGAATTATAAATTTTTTTTCCAATGTGGAACGATTAAAAAGAGGGATAGAAATGTGGTACAATTAAAGGTTTTTTTGCTGATGATAAAGATACTAAAAATTAAATATAAAATGAATGAGGTATTAAGGAATAATATAATGAAGCCTAGTTAATGGTTTATGAATAATGTAGAATAATTGAAGTGTTTATGTATTGTAATTCAAGTATTAAAAAATATATAAGGATTGTTCAGTATATGTTTTTCATTAAGGATCTACATGAATATATTGAATGGTGCTGATGAACAAGAAATGTGGTTTAATGTAAAGGTGACATTTCATAGAAAACATATGATTAAGGTATATATAACCCTTAATATGTTATAGATGTTTAGATAGCGGTGTTGGGATATATATATGATTTATAAGGATAAAGTAAACTAGATAGTGATAATTAATTTGGAAATGATTAATTATTTTTTGAAAAATTTGTTCATGCTTTCATTTATGGAGTTGATAACATTATGGGATTTAAATAATAAATCCAATAACCTATGTTTTATTTAAGTAATAAGGAATCATGTTTGTTATTAATAAGGTTTTATAGTAATTAACGTTATTACTATGTTTAGAGAGAATACATGATGAAGTTGTTCACATATTTTATATGTGACAATAAAGAGATACTTCATGTTTTTTGGTTGATAAATGATATGTTCATTTTACAAATTTGGTGATGTTTTTTCTAATGTTTTGGATTTCAATCTATTTGAAGGGCCATATGGTTTGAAATTTATGAAATGGTTTAAGCTCAAATTTGGATATGGATTTATATATTAATGTATGACTTTACTATATGGATATTTATCCATATTTTATAATAATTACTAACCATTTTTTTATAATTAGAGATAGAAGGAACAAATTATCATTATATTATGGATCTTGTGATCCATTAGTGATTCAAGCATAAAAAAATAAATATTCATTTATTGAAGTAAGAGATGAAGTAGAAATTGATCGAGGAATTACCAAAGGATAAAATTATTCTTATAATACAAAGGAAATTTAATCCCTAGGTATATCAGTTCCTTTGAAATTTATGATCATATCGGGATGGAAGAATATCGATCGGTGCTTCCACCAAACCTCTCTCTGGTTCATGATGTGTTCCATGTATCCATGATAAAGAAGTACATAAATGATCCATAAAATGTATGAAACTCAAAGGTCATACTACTGAAGTAGTATTTTCTTATGATGAAATTCTAGTGATTATTCTGGATCATGTAGAGAAAGTTTTATGAAACAAGACCACTCACCTGGTCAATGTTTTGCAGCGAAACCACCAGTTTAAAGAAGCTACATGGGAACATGAGGAAATGATGAGGTATTAATATCCCAATTTTTTGTATCAGAGTAGTGAATTTTGAGGGAGGGGGTATAATTTAACACAGTGAGTTAATAATATTTTTCAAGGAAATTTAATTTCTTTGATAGGGTGTGTTACACAAAACATCAAGTTTTATCTAACCGCAAAAAAGTATTAAAATTGTTATTTAAACATGGCTAGTATTACCTAGAAATTAAAAGTGAAAACGTGAATAGTAATATATTTTTTGAAACTAAGTAAAAATATTCTATATAAAAAACATATTGATAAAAATGTATTTATTGTTTTTGATAATTTGATCATATGTTTCAAACATACTATTTTCTCAAAAAAATGTTTTTTATTTCGTTTTGTAAAAAATAGTAGAATATTTTTTTTTCACTTTTATAAAATGAATTTGATAAAATAAAATTCATTTTGAAATCATCATGTTAAAATTATCTTAAAGTGATCTTCTTGGATTTTTGTTGAAAAGATAAAAGTTTCGATGAATAGAGAAAATAATGGTTTTTATTAAGAGTTTTTATTTGTTTTAAATCATTTAGGAACATAATTTATTTGTTAAAATATGGGTTTAAAGATAAAATTAGTTAAATAAAATATCTATTAATATAGTTTTTTCATTGGAATCAATTTAATATTTAAATTTGACATAATAACTTTTTAAACTTTTGAACAATTTCTCTATGGAAAACAGTTTTCTTCTCATCACGACTGTGGGGTTAGTATAAATTACATTTTACAAATTGTAAGAATGGAATGTGTAAAAAGGGACTAAATATTTTTAATCATCATAAATTATATTATCTTATATGTTAAACTTAATTATTGACCATAATTAATAGTAAAAAGTATTTATCGTGGTTTAGGTAAAATGGGTTTATCAGGGGTTAAACTAAGAAGATAAATGTTGAAATGAATATAACACTTATAAAATTATTATTTATGAGAAATATTTCCATATTATCCTTCTAAATTGATAATATATGGTTATTTTTAATATTTTTTCTTTATAATGGATTTATCCTTTTGGATTCTTTTGGGAAATTTATAAGTAATTTTCAAGTGTGTTCGTTTCCCCCACTTATAAAAGTCCACCACCAACCTTCAATTCCTCACACCTCTAAAGCCATATATTTCAGGGAAAACCTACCAAAATACCAACCCCAAATACTTATCAATTTTCTAGATATTATTTTACTCCCCAAAATACCAACAATTAAGTCCTTAATAACATATCAAAATGAGGTACTTCTAAGAAAAGGTAATTATCTTCACAAAGATCCTTCATTTTTATTTCTTATTTTTTCATGTTAAATTACTTATTAAAACATAAAATATAATAAAACCAATATATAATATATTTGGGTATGTAATTATTTGAATGTAATAAGTTATATACATCTCCACTATCGTCAAATGAAAAACTAAATCATCAATCATGTGAATGGTAGACTACCGCCTTGTGAACCGATGTTATTCATTTTCAATAACCACCTATCACACGTGGATATATTGATTTTTTAAGGTTTATACATTATATTTATGATTTTTTATACCTATGCAATTATAATACCAAATTTACTTTATTTTCTCATGAACTGTTGGAAAATAATTATGTCACACTCTTGTTTGACAGACTACCACCTCATGAACCAATGTGATATGTTTTTCATTTTTGTTCTACTTTGATGATGATAAGTATAGTTTAAATGAATAAATATTATATTTATAATATAATTGTGCTGTTTTAATTGTTATATCACATATACCTTATTTCTTTTTATTCTATGGAGGGTAAGATAATGTTGTTCATGTGTATAATAGACAACCACCTCATGAAGCGACGTGATTCGTTTTTAATGTATGATTTACATGGAAGGTAAAAAATGATATTTTAAAATAAAAATATTTATCATATATTATATAAAAATTATTTTATAATATTAATATATCATTTACCATTATTTCTTTAATTTCATTAAGAAAATGGAAACATCGTTCATGCGTACGTAGCACTTACCATCTCCACGAATGAGATATTTCATTTTATATCACTAAATCTATGGATTGTGATAAAAAGAAATATAGAATATATATATAATTTATATCCTTTTTATAATTTTTTACATGATTTAAAAACCACAATAAAAGTAATAGGGAAAAAAATCAAAACATATACGAAAAACAAATTAATTATTACCAGAAACAAGATTCTAACAATGAATTATTGATAAATGGATAATAAAAAGTAATAATTGAATCATATATGATATAATAAAAAAATATAATTTGTCGGTAATATATTTATAATTAACTTATATCTAGAGGTTCAAACGTGCATGGAGGAAGTCAAGACTTAAAGGTAATGTATTTTCGTCCCAAGTTTTACTTTTGTGAGACACATGAAATATTCACCACCAATTCCGTTTATGTTATATATATATTACCCATGAATTTGTTTTATGATTATTAACCTAAAAATTATTTTAATTTAAATATACATTTGATCATCACTCTTTCACGGGGTTTATAGTTCAGAAGTTACTAAATCGGTAAGAAATGTTTCTCTCAATTTTCCTTATTTGAGACATATGTTATGTTATGAAATTATATTTTTGTATGAGGTGTATATACCACCCCATTTACGTTTAATATTATGAATTTATTTAGTATTAGGATATTTTATATTTTATTTAATTTTTTTTCTTTAGCGATTGAGATTCAAAGTTACCAAAGCGGTAAGGGGTTTATCATATAATCATATTGTTTCTCAGGATTGGTAATGTTTATGGTTATGATGAAGAAATTATATGAAATATATCTCAATAAACTCATTAATTTTATTCTATTATGGATATTTCATAAAAATACATGTTTTACCTTAATTTTACTCTCCTAGTGTACTCAAAAGTTCAAAATAATATTTTTTTAAGAAAAAACATCATAATTTCTCTCTTCTGTCTAAAACCATTTGACTTATAAAACCATGTTATATAAAAATGATTTAAAATTTTTATTTAATGTTATTAAAATGATTTATTAAGTACAATTTTACCCATGTTTTAATTTTACAAAACGTTTTTAAAGGAACCTTCTAGTTATTTTCTAAATAATTTTCATTTGGATTTTATCAAAAATTTGAAAGAGATATTTGTTTTAATTCTTACAACATGAATAAATCATTATTATAAAGATTAATTTATATGTTTATAATTTTATTATAAAATAAAATTATTTCATTATTTTTTTAATGATTTTTTAGTTTCAAAAAGTGTTTTACAAAGTGGAAAGTCTATATTCCTCAAGAAAAGCTTTAAATTATTTTTAAAAATTACTTTATAAGTCTCCAAGGTTATTTTTAAGGAAAAGTATTTTTAAAATTATTTTAGTTTTAAATATTATTTTTTAAATTGAAATGGATATATTTCTCAAGAAATATATGTAATGATTTTTAAATAATATTTATAAGTTTTCGAGGTCATTTTTAATGAGAAGTATTTTGAAATGTTTATCTATTTTAAAAAGTGTTTTTCAAAGTGGAATTAATCTATTCCTAAAGAAATGTTTTAAATGAATTTTAAAGATTCATTTATATGTTTCCAAGTATTTTTTTAAAGATAATTATTTTGAAAATGTTTTTTTCTTTAAAAAGTGTTTTTGAAAGTAGAAAGTCTATTTTCCTCAATAAATGTTTGAAGTGATATTTCAAAATAATTTTTTATCTATGATGACATCATTTGATGTTACTTATGATTCATTGGTGAAAATATGAAATGATACCATCCTTATTATTTCTTTGGATCATTATTTTTTATGTTCATGAAATGTTTATGAGACCCATTTATTTTTCATGGGTTATACTATGATGAATCAATGAAATTTTTATGAAACCCATTTTATTTACATAGGTTATGGTGTGATGATATGATGAATGTGTTATGATGTTATGTAATACATAAGTATTGTTTTTTTATGATATTGGTGGGACATATATCTCCTTCCAATTAATTGGGTAAAGATTTATATCTCATGAGATAACAATGGGAAACAAGTCGATGGGATTTATCCACTATGGGAAACAAGTGCATCCTTATCCACTATGGGAAATATGTTCGTCCTAATATACCATGGGAAATAGGTGATAAGACCGAATTCACTATGGGAAACAGGTGAATCTTGATCCACTATGGGAAATTGGTGGATCCTGATATAAAATAGTAAATAAGTGATAAGTCATGATCCACTATGGGAAACAGGTGTATCCTGGTCCAAAATAGGAAATAAGTGATGCTTTTTGATCCACTATGTTGATGGTATTAATAGTTAACCTTGAAATATGAAATTGTTTTCAAAATTGATGATAGTGACACAATATTTTGACATGATTGTATATTAATGATTGATTTATGATTATTTTTCACTCTTATGGGACATGTGTTCAGAAACTATACTGTTTTATAATATGACTCATGTTTTTCATCTATGATAGTTTGGGTATGAACTTAGTAAGTTATGTTTATAATCACATACCCTTATGATTATATTATTATTCCAGATGATCATAGATAGATATCTTAGTTGTTTACCATTATTGAAAATCTGATCTCTCCCTTGTTACCCTTTGTTTTGGAGCATTTTTTCTCAATTTAAATCTTATAATCCCTTCTTCCTTCTTACTTTATTTTCCCCTCCACATATCATGTCCTCTATATTGGTTTTCCTAATATTTTAAACTCTAACGACCATTTATTTTCTAATTAAAATATAGGGATGTTTAAATGATAGCTATTTGGGTTGTCTAGGTATGATTAGGTAGTTTCATGGCTCAGTTTTATGTTTTATATTTAAGATGATGAGTTTTGGATGGTTCAACTTAAAATGTAGTTGTTTTTTCTATGGAACACCCTTATAAAGCATGCTATAAATTTCTTGTGTGTTTTTAAATGATTTATGATTATTTTAGAATCATGTTATAAAATATTGTTAGGATAAAAATGATTTTTAAATTTATTTTGGTCTTGGGATAAGTGGGTCTAATGTAATGAACCTTTTAATTTTTCAATGTGTCTCTTTTCAAATGGTTCAAGTTTTTTGAAATGGTTCTTTATGGAATTTTATTTGTAAGAAAAACCCATGTTAGTTTTCAAATAGATTTAAAGTGGGTTAAAGACTACTAATAGACCTAGTTTTCATGTGAAGTGTTTCTTAAGGCGCCTAAGTAGATTTTATAATGGTAGTTAAATGTTTCATAAGGGGTTCTTAGCACATGTTTTTTATTTAAAGATCATGTGTGATGTATTGAATGCTTGTTTTGTAAAACATATGGTTTTTACCTGAATCCATTTTCTAAAAATCATGGTGTTTCATGGTGGCTAGAAATTATTTTGAATTGGGAAGTGTGATTTTTTGAAAGGGTTCTTGACATAATTTGAATTACTTTATAAATGGTGTGTTTCTTTAAAAAGTGATTTTATAGAAATAATTAGATTTAAAAATAATATTTCAAAGTGTGTTTCGATAAATGGTTTTCAAAGTACATTTGAAATATAGATTTTAAAATTTATGAAAACATATTGGAATACTGATAACTTTGTGAAATCTATGTTTAAAATTAATGAAAAGTGGATTTATAAATTTGTGATACCCTCTTGAGTCATGTGACACTATTTTTATGATCGTTGTGGATTGTGATATTTTATTAATGTTCAACATTGTTATACAATTATATGATATTTATGCATGGATTTGGAAGAGGGATGTTTCTTATAAGGGTGTAAGATATGTTGTTTGAGTTATTTCTAATCCATTATATTTGACATTTGTGATGATTTATTTATTCTCACCTCCATTTGACATGTCCAGGGATTCCTAAGAAACTTTTAGGCAAGCTAAATGGGATAAAACAATAGGGTACAATAGTGTAATGATAGAGAATTTTTGATATACTTTCCCCATTGGTTTGGCTTAGAGGATATGAGGTGCAATGAGTTAAAACCCCTTTCATATCCTATGAAGAAACAGATCTTCTAGGAAACTATTTCTAGATATTATAATGGAACTACTTGGTATATAGAAAGGTTTATTAGTGATAACCTTGGTTCCTTATATCAAGTTTAGGAAATTATTAATATATCATAGAGATGATTCCCATGATTTCATATCCTTCACATGACACTTTAGGGGATTTATTTAATTATTCAATTGCATTACCCTATTTTTCTTGATTATTGGAAGCATTGTTTGGTTATGTTCATGGAATGTTTTTCCTTGATTCTTGGAGTAATATGTGTGATTTTGGTATCACCTTAAGCATGTTTTGTTTACTTTAAAATGTGTTGTTCTAAGATGGTATGAATGTTTATTTTTTTAGAATAAATGGTTTAGTTATTTTATTAAAATAGTGTTAAGAAATATTTTTTCTTTGAGGTGGTTTAGGGAAAGGATATTTTATGAAAATTTGGTAAAGAGTGATTAATATTGTGTATTTTTCTTCATATGTTTCTAAAAACTATCTTACTTATGTGAAATTATTTATGAAAATGTTTAATCATCCTTGTTTTGGTTTATGAAAATGGAGGATGTTTGGAAATGTGTAAGAGGCATATTTATAATATTTGTTAGTAAATAATATAAAAAATCATATTTTGTATCTTATGCTCTAAAAAAACTTTTATGAACTATGTAATAAAGAGTAAAATTCATATTAAGTTGAGTATAACAAATGGGGATGTTTAGATCATGCCTATATTTATCTTCTATAGGTTTTTGGCATCCTAATTTTCTTCCATTCCTTAGTTTTGGTTCATCAATGTATAGATGAGGTGGATGTGATGAGTGAATGGGCATCACTTATGGTGTTGTTGGATCTGGTCAGGTTCTGCTTCAATTTTTTGGTTTCATCTTGCTATATTGGACTTTTTTGGAGATATTTTTATATATCTTCCATTTTTTATTTATACTAGTTTTATATTTATCCTATATTCAATTATTTATTTATTATTTCCACATTTACACAATTTTATATTTTTTCATGGAAAAAATGATTGTCAAATAATATTCATGATACCAAGAAACTAGTTACTACCATATGGGGATCAAGAATTCCCTTTGGGCTACTAGTGAGCCATGCCATATTCTAGTTCGGATGGCAGCCCTGGCTGATTCATTACACCAAGTGTGAGAAACTTTTCCAAATATCCCACCAAGGAGTTTATGAAATTACTTCTATAAAATATTTCATTATTTATAGTGTGAACATAACATATAAAACAGTTTTTATATTTTCAATACATGATTGTTAAGGAAACAAGAAACATACCTTATTACATTCCATTTTTGAAAACACAAATTAACACATTCTAGTAATAGTTCCATATTTTTTAAATGCATAATTTTCAAAACTAACATCTAATTTAAATTTTATTTAAAATTTTATCTATACCATGAAAATAGGGATTTAAAATATATGATAAATTAGCCAAAAATTTCCCCTCTTTTCCTAAAATAATGTCTTAAATTATCTTAAACAAATTCAATTTCACATTAAAAATTACATTGAAAATTATTTTAAAAACAATTTAAAATTTAAATAAAACATTTTTCGTAATTTATTATAAAAAATACACCTATATTTCAATGAGTCCTAATAAAATAGAAACAACCAAATAATGGTTCCATGTGGTCTAATGAAACTTAGGGATATAAAAAATTCCTGAAATAGCATACCCTATGTCTTCTTAAAAAGGATCAAGTATCATGGGAAAATAACTAGGATCTTACATGAAATAGAACTTGACCTAGTTTCCAAAATAAATATCTAGGACCTAGTGTATCAATTTCCACTCATTTGGTTTCTACTATCAGGTCACACCAAGTATAACACCACCCCTATGAGGGGACAACTCTCCTAAGGTACTTTTGAGTGTGCACACACTGATCTAGTGTAACAAAAATCTATAATTTCTACTTGACTACCTAGAATACCATGATATCAAGAAAAGCAGGTGATAAATAAATAAGACACAATCCATCCTAGGAATCAACAATATAAAAATATATAAATATACCCCATCTCACCTTCAACACCATCATAAGAAAAAAAAACCCTTTCATTTCATCCATTCTAAATCATCACATCACAATAGAATGATATATGAATCCCTCTTATAGGAAGAATATAAAATATAAAATATAATAAAAGGGCTCAAATAAGGGTCTCAAAATCATAAAAAATCGGTTATAAAGTTCTAAACATTCATTTCCCAAAAAATCCTAGAATACAAAGCTATTTTTTATCATTTGAAATCTCATTTCAAAATAACCCTTGAAATTCAATTATTGAATCACACATTGAAATCCATTTAGAAATAAAATATTTCTTGAAAATTACTTTGAATCGACCAATAGAATAGTATGCCTTGAAATGATTAAAACTTTTCCAAAGATGCCCCTCTTTATCAAACACCATTTTTAAAATCATAAAAATTAATTTGAAAACCAACTTGTACTAATAACCTCTTTAAAATAAAAAAATAGTTCCAATCACCCATTAAAAAAATTTAAAACCATTTAATGTATCCACTCATGACTCTTAAAAAACACTTAGAATATATCACAGTTTTTTAAAATACTAGAAAAGTATAGAAAAATCTCTCATGTGAAGCCTTTAAAACCATTTCAAAACCATTTACAACCCAAAAATTGCATACTATAAGCTTATAAATATATAAGAATGAATATGAAACATCAAACCATTAGATTACATGAATTATAATGGAATTAAACTAGAAACACAAACTTATTACTAGAATAATCACAAAAAATGCACCACCATCGATAGTGAACACACAACTGGGAAAGAAGAAACCCTCCTCAAGACATAAACATAAAAATATATAGTATTAAAACCTAAATAAAACCTAAATTATATCCCCATGGATTCTAGGGTTTTTGGGAAAATTTAATATCATGGGGAAATAAAGATAGGAGAAGAGACAATATATAAAAGAGAAATTGATCGTTTAATCAACATGGAATCAGTAAATGAAGGGTTAGAATCAAAGAATAAGGATAAAGATACCTCCCTTGGAACACCCTTGACCGAACTCAAGAGAAAAAGAGTAAAAAATGGGTAAAAAACCTAAAAACCCTATGTGAGTAAAATAAATTTCATAAAATTTTGTAATTATGAAGAGAGGTCCAAGACATGTTCACCCCTTCTACATCATAAAGCAATCTCAAAGGGCTATTTCGTGGTGTTGTAACTTTACCATGACACGTGGACCTCAAAGAGAGATAGGGTAATTTATACTTAGCCAAAAACCCTCAATGATGTCACCAGATGATCTTGATCCATTGGTAAACCATCTCAAACACCCTGGTGGCATGGCTTCCCAACAATTTCATAGAGGAACTTTTGGGGGTAGAGCACCAAAACATAACACTATGGTCAGACACCACACAAAAATATTGTAGAACAAAGAACCTACACTATGGTTTAAGGATCCTATAAATCAAACCCCTATGTCATGGAACCCATCGTTACATTATAGCCTCATTCTCCTAAGGGGGGGGGGGATATTGGAAACTCCAGACTCTCTATGGTGTAGCATCTCCTCTAATGGTGTGGCTTTCCTCTAACACTTATAATGACACTTAGGTAGAACTAAAAAATACCAACCTCATGGATTATGGCATGGTTAGAATATTTGAAAATTACAAAATATCTATATATATAACCCACCATTGTGTAACCCACACTCTATAGATAAACAAAACTTTACCTTAAAAATCATAAAGTAAAAAAGGAAGGTTGTGATGTGGCCTCCTAGGGCTACGACATGGATTACCTAAAACCTGTCCAACAACTCCCTTGGGCTTCCTAAACCACCTAGAAAATAAGGAAAACATATAAGAACTACATGATATCCCAAAATAAAATAATATGAACACAATAGTGATATGGAGGTTTCACACATCTCTCTACCATGATAGTTTCTTCCCCTAGAAAGTAATTTTCAAAGGCAGAATCAATGAAATCCAAATACTCTAAACCCAAATATAAAACGTGTGAGTTTGGAGAAAACTAATAATTTTTTTTATAATAAGGAACACCACAAATACCACAAATATTTAAAAACCATGGAAATAATCCTTAAACACAATCAATTAAAAGACTCAAGTACACCCAAAATAAGAACCACTCAACATGAAGCTCTAAGAAGAAAGAGACACATCATATGCCTCCCCAATATTTAGGATATATATAAAAATATTGGAAATAATGTGAATACTCTTCCATATCAAGAAATTCACCAAAGAAACCGTGATCCACCGAAATAAGAATAGAACCAAAAAATGAAACCAACAAAAACCAACCACTAAAAAACTATGTCAAACTCTATAAAGTATGTAAACCTTGACCCCCCCTGAAAATACCCCAAAACCAAGATATCAACATATCAAAAGATCAGGTCACCAAGACCATATCATCCTAAAACGTACAAATCTCTCAGGAGATAATACATTCCTAAATAAAAAATGAAATGGGTCCAACATTGAGTCAAAAAAATCATCAAAGGGTAAACCAAGTTTAAACTCGCAGAACATGAGCTCATGGTGATCTCAACTAAAATTTCCAACCTAGTAGCATCCATAGTTTAAACTTTATAAAAAAACCACCTTAGTTACCCATGTTCCCATTGTATAATTCTTCCATTTTTTGTCCATAAAACTATATATTACATAAATCTCTCACAAAAAATCTTTCAAAATAAAAATAACCACAAATAATAACAATGAAATAGTGTATGAACATTCCAAAGGAACCACCTCTCAAATAAGAGCAAAAAAAGTTATTAAAGAACACGCTAATCTAAATTTATTCCAAAACCATAATTTATATAACCTCATTGGTAAGAATCCAAAAATAGATCATCACCAAAAAATACTAATAATATCAGTCCTCGTTAACCCAAATATCCATCCTAGTCTCACTTGGTATAGTCTACTCAGATCAACTTACTCGGTTCCAAAAGAATTATTCCAAGAAAAAATGACGTTGAATGGTTCCAAAGCACTCTATTACACCACCAGGTGTAGAAAAAAATACCTTCCACTATATTTAGAGCCTATAAAGAGCAATTAATAAGAAAATAAACAACTCTACATCTTATTAATAATATTATATGAGGAATCACCATCTAGTCACATGAACCAACCTTGTCATGAATCCAAAAATATATAAAAAAGTCTTTATTACAAACCTTGAATAAAACAAAAGAAACAATTCCCCAAAAAAGAATATTTCTTTCCAAAATATCATTTTTAAACATCCCATACTTTTTTAAAAAATAAAATAAATCATTTTCACATTTTAATTTCCAAAACAAAACAACCATGCTAGCTTCGAAAACTATTGGTCTCTTTCAAATTATAAAACCCGCTCTAAATTTTTAAAGTTATTCTTTATTTCAAAATTCCACTTGGTTTTCATTTAAAATATTGAAACCATTTTAAAACTAGAATTTTTTTCATATTTTAAAATGAAATCATTCACTTCTATTTTTTTCAAAAAAACTGAACCAATTTTATAAACAATAACCAATGATTCTTTTTCGAATGAAAAAACATTCCACTAATATGAACTTTTCACACACAAAATCAGTTTCAAAAGAAACACATAAGTGGAAAACATTATAATTTAAAACAAAATTTAATCCAACCATGTAAACAATTCACTATACCCAAATTGTCTCATTTACTATTATCGATTGTCACTCAAAACAATATAATAATCAAGGTGTTTAAATTGTGGAACAAAATAGGATGTGGAAATATGCTTGAATTTAAAGGATATTTGATGTTCTACGTAAAAATCATGCCATAGTTTTAGAAACATTTCTTCAATCAAAAACATGGTTACTATATTCCTTTTCAAGACATAAAAGTTAACCCCACACCACTGATTCATTTCCCATTTTCATCCCAAAAAACTTAAAAACCCAATGAAAACTCGTAAAATTCCAATGAAGATCAAAATACCACCATATCAAATCATAATACAAATAAATAGATAAAATACAAAATCCAGAAAACCCCTGAGAATTTGAGTCTTAGAGAGAGAAGGATATTGTTAGACTTCCCTTGCACCTACCCCTTGTGTCCTAACAATCCTATCTCTACATTACATAACCTTTCATATAACAAGAGAGTGTCTCTAGAACATAGGATCTCATTAACAACCTAGTCTATAATACAATTTTTTACAAACCAACCAATGATTACCTACCATGTCACATTAGTTAGCCCACAACTAAGCCTAAATATCATTAAAAATCCCCAAAAACATGAAATTAGTTCATAGTATCAAGAATATGAACTTGCGAATGGGTTCAACCTCATATAATCAGATAAATAATTAATGTAAACTGCTGATAATTTG
The DNA here is from genome assembly GCA_963277665.1 of Viscum album. NCBI lineage: Eukaryota > Viridiplantae > Streptophyta > Magnoliopsida > Santalales > Viscaceae > Viscum > Viscum album. The sequence continues at coordinate 1,229,748,324 of OY728139.1, read as the reverse complement.
GAACAACTTATCCATATATTGAAAATAAATTCATATCAAATAAAAAGATAGAAAATTTATACACTAACTAAAAAATCCATAAAATTAATAAACATCCCTCCAAAATAAAAAAATAAATAGAATATAAGAAGATAAATTATTGAAAAAATAAAAATATTATTGTCTTAATCTAAAAATACAATATCCTAAAAATAATATTGAACTGGATGATTCCAATAACCTTCACTTGAACCATGATAACTCACTTCATCCCAACACATCCATTGACAGACCGTGATGAACATTTAGCTAGAACCAGGACTTATACACAACACTGAGTTTAGCTCGAATTACACACACCACCGTATTTAAATGAAACAAGTCATACTATAAAAATATTATTATTTAGAATGACAGTTTTCACCTATCAATTGAAGTGGTGTTTATAAATAAGAGAACAAAATTATGAAAATATATGTTTGAAAACATTATATAAAATTATTTATTTGAATACAAATTAATTAGAAATAAAAATAAAACTATTTGAAAAAATGGAAATCTTTTTCTGAAAATTTTTTTCTGCACATATTCTTTTTTACCTCAATAAATTAAAAAAATTTGTGGAATTATTTTAATAAAATTTATTTATTATATATTATAATTTTTTTTCAATTCATATTAATTTTTTCTAGAAAAGAGATACGAATTAATCCATTTTTTACTTAAAACTGTATTTTTCTTAAAATGAGGGTTTCCACCGTCTACACACTAATTTTAAAATTAAATATTTACAATTTTAGAAACATTAATTGAAAAATTAAAATTAATTTTTTAAATTATAATTTCAAAATTATCTTGGATTGATTTTTCTAGAATATTATAAAATGATAACTTTCTTATAAATAGTGAAGAAACTTATTTTTATTAAAAACAATTATTTATTTTAAAACATTTAAAAGGATAAAAATTGATTTATAGTTATTTTAAAAGAAAAAACAGTTCATATATTTATCTATTAAAATAATTTATGTAATTATAATCATTAACTTATTTGATTTTGATATAAAAACTTTTTAAGCATTTGAATATTTTTTAATTGAAAACTCGTTTTCTCATCGCATCTGAGAGATTAATTTTATATAAAATTATTCCACATATATGAATTGAATTTGGTAAAATGGATTATATATTTGATATAAGAACAATTTATATTATATTATAAGTTCAACTTAAATTTTTTCTTGAATGAATTTTGAAAACAGTCATAATTAATTACCGTGGTTAATGTGAAAATGGGTTTAGGGGGGGTTGAACTAAGAAGATAATGATTAAAATGTCTATAAATATTCTCAAATTTCTATTATTTGGAAATATTTCAATATTATCATTACAAATATAGAATTTTTGGTCATTTGGAATTTTTTTTCTATAGAATTATTATTATTATGGAATCTTTTAGAAAATTTACAAGAAGTTTCCAAGTGGGTTATCTTCCACCCCTTATAAAAGGACACCAACAACCATTACTTATTCACACCTCTCAAGCCATCTGATTAGGAAAAACCATACCAAACTTCTTCCCCAATATCCTTATCCATGTTTTAAAGCTACTTCTATTTCCAAAAAAACTAAGACTAGGGTCTTTAATATGTGGTTTAAAGGAGGCGCTTCTAAGTGAAGGAGGTTCAAAAGTGTAGGAAAGAAGTTTAGACTTAATGTACGAGATTTATAGTACCACTTTTATTTCTAGGATACATATGATAATTCACCACTTGTTTCTTTTTTAGTGTATATAATATCCCTTTAACATGTTATACTATAAATCTACTTATTTTAATAGTATATAATGTTTCATTTGATGTTAGGATTTATCAAGTATTACAATTAAAATATTAATAAAGAGGTAAGGGATTACCAACTTACTTTTATTTTCTCTTAGAAACTATAAATATTCACCACATATTTCTTTTATTTAGAATATATACTACCAATTAATGTATTTTTATCATTATTATCCTTAAAATAATGGGGACTTACATATCTATTTAAGGATATCTCTTTTATGCGGTTTGTGGTTTAAAAGTTACCAAAAGGGTAATGGATTCTTATATCAATTTTTCTTCCTTGAGACATATGTTATGTTATCCACCTATCTTCTTTTATGAGGTGTATATAAATCCATTTTTACAAGTAATAAAATGAAATTATTTATTCTCAGGATATTTTATGTTGTATTTAATATTATTTCCTCATTAGACTTAAAATTATATATTACCAAAGTGGTAATGATTTTGGTTACAATATAATTTTTTCGGGATTGTTTATGATTATGTTTCCAATTATAAAATATTATGATACAGCTCTCAAGAAATTAATTAACTTTATTATCCTATGGTTATGTCATGAGAATAAATGTTAAACTTTAATTAACTCTCTTTATATACTGAAAAGTTTAAAAGAATTTTTTTAATAATTTTTTTCTATCTTCGGTCAAAAATCCATTTTACATCCAAAACCATGTTTTATATAATTTATTTAAAAACATATTTTTAAAATTCTCTAAATGAGTAATTAAATAATTTTTTTTCATGTGGTTAAATTTTTACAAAATATTTTGAAAGGAATCTTAATGTAATTTTCCAATTAAGTCCCATTTTGGTTTTACTTAAAATGTGAAAGGAATATTAATTTTAATATGTACAACATGAACAAAACTATCCAACCTCATGACCAATAATTAATTTTAATCAACCTTTATAATCATCCAAGGTTATTTATAGATAAATTTTTTTATGTTTTAAAAAGTGTTTTTAAATTATGCAATGAAATTTTCCTCAGAAATTGTTTCAAATTATTTTGAAAGAATATTTTAAATGTTTTGAAGTTTATTTTTAAAGTAAATGATTTTCAAAATGTTTTATGCTTTAAAAAGTGTTTTCAAACTGAAAAAAATAAATTCCTCAAGAAATGTTCCATGTGATATTTCAAAATAATATTCTCTTTACGATGATATCCTTGATGTTACTTATGATTTTTTGGGGATAATATTGAATGATACAATCCTTATTAATTATCTATACGGTTAATGTTTATGTTGATGAAATGCTTATGAAATCCATTTTTTATGGGTTATGTTATGGTCAATTGATAAAATGTTTATAAACCCCATTTTATTTACATGGGTTATGTAGTAATGATATAATAAATGGTTTATAATATTGGGGAACACATAAGTATGGTTTTCATTATGAGATGGGTGGGACCTATATCTCTATCCAATGCATTGAGTAATTCTTTATACATCATGAGATAAAAATGGGAAACAATTTAATGGGGTTGAACCACTATGGGAAATAGATGATTTTTGATCCACTATGGGAAATAGGTGAGTATTGATCAACTATGTGGAAAAGGGGTGTTTGAATCCACTATGTATAAGAGGTGTGTCCTGATCCACCATGGGAAACAAGGGAATCCTGATGTGATTGTCTTTTAATATAATTTTCCACATCATTTCATTGTTTCTTAGTGTATTTTAAATGTCAAAACATTGTATTTTAAGTAATAATTAGAAATTGTTGTCTTTTTTGTTCATAACTTGTAAAATACTCATTTTCTATGAAAACCATTTATGTTATTGAATATTTTTCCATTGTAAATAATTCTCAAATTAAATCATTATTTTGAATTTAACTTTCATTTTTTATTCTTTGTTGTTATTTAAATTATAATTTCTCATTCTTTTCATTCTTTAATTAATTCATTTCTTAAAGAAATAGTTAATTAACACTTTAATTTAATTCATTAATTTGTAAATAAATAAATTATTCACTTTAGTTCTTAATTATTTAAATAATTAAATTAATTTTAATAATTTAATTCCATTATTTAGTTTTTTAATTTCATTAATTATTTATTTTTCGTTAATTTATTTATTAATTAAATGATGAAAACCGATTTAATTATTATTTTTTTAAAATTAATTATAAATAAATTGTAACATTCAAGTTGCAGTTTATTTTATTTTATTTTGTTATTAATTGTTATAAACATGTATTTTTAATTATTTTAGTTAATTAATTTATTAATTTATTTAAACATTATTAAATTATTAATTTATTTTTCTTGCATTTGTGGTTTGATGTTTCTTTGCAGGTGTTATTGAGTCACCGAAACCACCTATTGGTGACCCTAGTCATGATATAAACATCCCAAATGTCTCATAGACACCTTTCTATCAGTGACTCAAGTCACTAATATATAAACCCTGTCTAACCAACCAACACCCCCATTTTTACATATCCCACCAACAACTCCTTTCGGTGACTCAAATGAGTCACTGACACCACCAGTACCTTTCCTCCTCTCTCATGCGCTATTTGACCTAAGAAAATAGTCACTAAAGAAGAGTCGCCCCACACCAGTTGAAGAGTGTCCCTTCGACTGAAGCCATCACACATCACAGACCCCTGAATCACTACTTGTTGTTCTGGTTCCACCCAAGCCATTAAGATCCTCCCCTCACCCTTCTTGAATCCCCATCGACCCGCCACTACACCTCGTCATCCGTGTCACCTCCCACCACATCAGTCCACCGACATCACCCCTTTCTCCCCATCTTCCTGTGCCACACGATTTCCTCCCCCTACCCTCTTCTAATTTCTTTTTCTTTTTATTATTTTTATTATATCTAATATAATAAATCATATATATAATTACATATATCACAACTAATATAATTATTATTTATAATAAATAATAATAATAATAGTATAACAAAAGTTTTATAATAATATTAAGTTTATATTTAATAATTCTTTGATATATTATATTTAATATAAGAATTTTGTATATAATTTAATAATAATTATTAATTGATTTATTCAATAAAAAAATCCATTTTTTATAAATTGTTATTTTACCCTTAATTATAAATATTAAATTTTATTATTTTGTTTATATAACTTTAATATTTACCTGTATTTAAATGTATGTACATATTTTAATATATAAATACAATACATGTAATAAATAGTTTAATTTTCATTATTTTATTTGTATTCTTGTTTATTTTTAATACTTGTTATAAATTAATTTTTTTTTGTATTTATTCTAATTATCAATATTATATTATAGAACATAATAATAATAACATGTGTATTTAAATATCTATATTTAATTTTAATTTTTTTAATTTAATTTTTTCTGTTTGTTTTCTATTTCAGGGGAAGTGATCATGGTGTACATTTTTTCATTCTGTTAGAGAACATCTACTTCAATGATAGTTGGGGAGGAAAGCGCATCATGAAGGTAGCACATTGAGGCCAGGGAAGGGATCTGCATGTTTCCAGAGAGTTCCACAAGATGAGGAGCAGAGTGGAATTGGGGACTTAACTATTATTTGGAGGGAATGATACTTCTACACTTCACTTTCCACATCCATTGCCATCCATCGACTCTACTCCACGCACTCACTTACAGAATTCTATAAATTCAATTCTGAGAGAAGGTTCAATCATCACATCATCACAGAGAAGAAGATAGAGGTAGGCGACCATTTCAATTCCAAAGTCCTGGGGAGAGATATCTAGAGATCACATCATCACCATCCATAGGAGTAGATCACATTAGATCACACTAGTGGTTACTTATGAAGATCAATTAGGGATAAAAAAATTTTCCCCTTTCTTTTTGTTTCTAAATTATTCGATATGAACTTTTTGAGTTAAAATCTATTATTATATTGATTTCAATCATGATGCTCAGCTAATTTCAATCAGTGGAAGTTAGCTAACCTGGTTAAAATATGACAATATTTTTTTCAGGTATACATAAATTCTCACTAGATTGTCTCTCTATATCTCTAAATTTGTTTGAACAATTTATTTTCAAACCATAAAGTTCAGTGGAAATAGATCTGGATCGGATTAAAAAAAATATATTTTTTTCAATTTGAGGATTCTACTGAAAAGAGAATCAGGCACAAAGAGAGAGAAAGACTCACTGAGTTTAACCAACAAGTTGAACTGATTGATTTCTGATTTATTTTTCATATGTTATTGTAAGATTACATCAATTGATAAATCGTAATAGTAAAACAATCAACGGTTTACCAAACAAAAAATATGGTCATCCACTTTGAATTAGATCCAGATATTTCAATATAGTTTGTGAATTAGGGAAAGTAGAATTGAAGCTAGCTAGTTAACTTCCCCAACTAACCTGTTGATTGATTTCACTGCTAGTCTCTCTGCCTCGTCTTCTTGCACTCACTCAGTCACATTCACTTCCTCACAAAAAATTTCACTAAATTCACAATTTCTTTTTCACCGCCAATTTTTTGAATGTTTTTTTTTCATTTTTTTTTGTTTTTTTGTTTATATTGGCCACTAAGCACATAATTATCTGCGATATGTGGTCCAACACTGTCTTACCACTATACTAAATAGTAAGTAGGATTATAAAATTACAAATTTTTTCTCGTTCATATGTGATTATTAAAAATAGTAAATATAAAAAAATTCACAAAAAAATACAATAAAAAAACAGTAAAAAAATCAAAAATAATAATAAACTACTAAAAAACTACAAAAAAGTTCCCGTGAATATTAAAAAAAATCTTTGATCAACCTGATACATGAAATCCTTGTCTATGTATAAAAACATAAAACTTGTCATTCCATAAATTGAAAAACAAATCAAGGACTTGAAAAAGAACAAAGAGAAAATCAAAATGGAATAAAATAGGGAAGTTGAAAATCAAAACATGAATAATCCACTTCCTAAAAACATGAACTAACCTAACAATGAAATTTTTGAGAGACACAGTATGAGGGAGTACCTACTTCCTTATATCTCTAGCAACCCATATTTTTTTAGGATCTCACATAGGTCTAGAAATTAAGAAATCAAACAATCCATGTTGAGTTACCTAATGAGCTTCAATGGGATGCCTAGTGAAGACTCTCTTAACTTCATTATAGCTTTCTGTTATAGTTTCTAGAAGCTACCATTGAGGGGCCTTATTAAGGAAGAGTTATAACTGAGAATTTTCCCTTTCTACCTCATGGTCAATGCAAGATCTTGGTTCCAATAGTTAGAGGAAGATATATTTTTTACCAAGGATTATGTCTATAATTTTTTCACCATGAAATTATATCCTTCGATATTGACATGTGAGATTATGCGTAATATCACTATCTTCCATCAAGTTGAGGGTGAATTGTTTCATGAAGCTTGGAATATGATTAGAGGTTTAATTAGGTAGTGTCTAAATCACCAATGTACCCCCCCCCCAATTCATCAGAGACACATTCTATAGTAGAATCACCCCTTACCACCAAAGCATAGTGGATCAGCCTGCTAGAGGGGACTTTAGTGATAGGATAGCGGAGGAGATCAAAATGATCTTCAAAACCCTGGAAAATAACTCCCAACATAAGTGTTCTAGGATGAGGACCATTTTAAGGAAGTAACCAAAACTTTTTCTTCATGTTGAAGCCCAAGCTTTGGGTTCTTCAATGAGAATTCCCACAACACACTTAGGGAGAAATTTCACCATTATGTCATATATGAGCACTCACAAAATTCCTTTCTAAACTTTGACATGCCCACCCAACCTCTTGAGAGTGCCAATTTTGTTGGATATGGTTCTAGAATGTAGCCTAGGGAATAACCATTCATAAAGAAATACAATCATGGGTATAAGAACCACTCGAACCTTTCTTGAAGGGAGTAGAGAGTCCTTTGACCTACTTCCCCTCCTAGATTCCAACAGCCTCCTAGGAAGCAATTCTAACCCCAACCCCAACCCAAGGCTGAGTCATCAAATTCAAAATATGAGGTGAGGGATATGTTTCATTAGTTGATATGGATGATTTATTTGAAAAGACTAAAAATTATTTTGATAAAATTCAAATGGATACAAGAATAGAGAATCTAGAAATTAAAATGGGGCACTTGGCTAGGGATTCTAGCAATAGAGAAAAAGTTAGGTTGTCCAGTGCCACTGAAGCCAACCAAAGAGAAAATGATATGAATGTGAACTCTAGAAGTGGTCTCTAACCTAGAAATAACCAAATAAATAACCCCAAGATAGTCAAGTTGATAAGATATATGAATATGAAATGTTAAATCTGAATGTTACTGAATTTGGAAAACCAGACAGTAGCACTAGGAACCCCTAACTCCTTCTGTTCCTGATGAAAAAACTAAAGGAAAATGGATTGAAAAAAAAGAAAATAAATGGAAGAATTTTTTGAAGAATAAGCTGTAGGGATGCCCCCAATTGTGAGAAACCTTTTCCCTAATGTCCCTTTTCTTGAAGGAATTAAAGAACCCACCCAAGATTTTGAGTTACTAATGTTTTAAACGTTGTTAATAAGATGAACATTCAAATATCATTCTTGGAAGCTCTCATTCAATTACCATCATAACTAAAATCACTCATGAAAATCTGCTCAAATAAAAATACCTTAGAAGAATTTTCCACCTATAGCTTGACATATGAGTGTAGTGCAGTATTTCATAATAGGATACCTCCTAAACTTCAGGACCGAGGAAGATTTTTTCCCCCTCACTTTGGGGATATTAGTGGTAAGTTTAACTATTTTTTTATTTTAGAGCTAGCATCAATATGATACCTGTTTCAAATTTTCAATACTTGATATTAAGAGTTCCTCATCCCACCTCTATTGTGTTACAGGTTTCTCATAGATCCATTACTCATCCAATGTGTAGGTTTTATGATTTTTTAGTGGTAGTAGGTGAAATCTTTTTTTATGACTTTCTCATTCTTGATATGGATTTTGACTAGGAGGTCCCTATCATTCTTAGTAGTCCCTTCCTGGCCACAAGGGGAGTTGTGATAGATTTTTCTAATGGGAATTTAATTTTTAATTTAGGTGAATAAAGATAATAATTCAATGTGTTTAAGAAAATCAAGGAAACCAACCACCCAATATTTCCCAAAGATGAGATACTAGCTTCTGTGGGTACTATTGATGAGGATGAAGGGATGTTTTTAAGGATGATAGAAGAGATCAATAATGAACCTGAGATCCCTACTTCTACTTAATACAAACCATATCATGTAATAAGAGAGAGACTTTTCATATTTACGATTGGGAGTTTTTTGTACCACCTAGATGATTTTTCTATGTATCACATTCTATAACCAAGAGTGGAATCTAATTATGGAAAAAAAATCTGAGATGTTTTAGTGATGGAGAGGAAGCCTTATATAATGCCTTTTTCAAGAGGCATTATAAAGGCCTTAGCCCACCTAGGACCATGTTTCTTCCCTCAAGTGAGTCACCTCTTATTCTTGAGCTCAAACCCCTCCCTTCCCATATGAAATATTCTTTTTAGGGGAAAGATCCACTGTTCTTGTTACCATTTCATCTATGTTAAAGGAATGCCAAGAGAAAAACATGCTAAGTGATTTTGAATAAGTACAATTCTATCATGAGCTGGTAAATTGATGATATAAATGGGATAAGTCTAGCATTATGTATTCAAAAACTTCTTATGGATCTTGAGTGTAATCCTAGAGTGAAATCCCAAAGGAGACTCAATCCCAAAATGAAGGAAGTAGTTATATACGAAGTGATTAGGATGCTTGATGCTGGGATAATATTCCCCATTTCAAATATCCCATGGGTAAGTCATGTCCAGGTGGTCCCCAAAAAGAGTGGAGTGACATTGGTCACCAATAGAAATAATGAAAAAATGTAAACAAGAGCAGTGAAAAAATGAAGATTTTTTTATAGATTATAGTAAATTGAATGTTTCCACAACCAGTTTCCCATACCATTTTTGAAACAAATGATGGAGAGGTAGGAATAAAATTAATTTTTCTATTTTATTGATGTTTATTCTAGTTACAACCATATTTCCATTTCTCCTGAGGACCAAGAGAACAATATATTCACTTTTCCATTTGGGACATTTGCTTACCGGATGATTCCTTCGTCTTGTTTGGTGATCCCGTTACATTTCATAGGTGCATGATGTCTATATTCCCAAACATGATTGAAAGGATAATTGAGGTTTTCCTGGATTTTTTTATGTGTTGGGAACTAACATTGAGAACTATCTGAAAAATATTGAAACTATGATGGAAATTTTCCAAGAGACTAATCTTGTCTAAAACTGGGAAAAGTGAAAATTTATAGATATTGAGGGAATAGTCATAGGTAAAAAAGTGTCATAGAGGGGTCTGGAGGTAAATAATTCAATGGTTGCAGTTATCTGAAATTTTCCCCCACCTAAAAATATAAAAGGGATTATGCATTTTTTGGGCCATGTTGGGTTCTAAAAGAGGTTCATTAAAGACTTTATTAAATCACCATACCCCAATGCTCACTTCTAATAAAGGAAACACCATTAGTTTTTTATGAGATGTTCATGGAGTCCTTTAAACTGCTTAAGGAGATGCTAACAACCTCACCAATGATCACTACCTCTGACTGGAATCTCCCTTTTGAGGTAATGTGTGATGAAAGTTATTTAGAAATAGGATATGTTTTTGGGAATAATAAGGATAGGAAGATGAGGGAATTTATTATGATAGAATGTTTCTGGATGATGCTTAGAAGAATTATTCAACCTATGATAAGGAATTGGCTATTGTGATGTTTTCTTCCGAAAATTTTAGGAAGTACATGATAGGATCCAGAGTTATCATTTTCATAAATAATAAAGCCCTCAAGTACTTGATAAAAGAGAAGGATTATAAACCCATATTTATGATATGGACCCTAATGTTGAAAGAGTCTGACTTGGTTATCAATGATATGAAAGGTGAAGAGAATGTAGTTCCAGACCACTTGTTTAGCTTGCCCATCACCCAAAGTGAGGAACCAAAAGAGATTAACACTTTTTTTCCTGATGAAAAACTGTTTACTGCTTCTGTGTAGCAGTCTTCTTTATTTGAAGAATGTGAAAACTTTCTAGAAGTTGGTGTCATTACCAAGGACCTATCATACAACCAATGAAATCGGTTCATCTAGGAATTGAAATATTATTTTTAGGATGACCCTCTTATATTTAGGAGGTGTATTTAAGGTATTTTGAAAAGATGTGTTTTCAAGGAAGAGATGTTTTCCATACTTGAGGGTTGTCATTCATAACCTTGGTTTAGCCACCATGGAGTATAGAGGACCATTAAAAAGGTTATGGGGGCTAGTTTTTATAGGCATACATTGTTCAAATATTTTAGTTCTTTAGTCATTGGTTGTGAAAAGTTTTAGATACTGGGAAATGATAGTGGAAGGTAGAAACTACCTCAAATATTAATTCTAGAGGTTTCAACTGTAACACCCCAAGAATTCATAATGTGTTATTTTTCAAAATAATTCAATAACTTGCACTACACGCAACACCGAGTTCACTTGCACAATGAATTACCAAAAATCCATTCAAAAGAGTTTATGAATAGTATTATCTAAATTTTAAACTTTATATAATCCTTATAATTTTAGAATCCATATTATGAGTTTCTTAGATATAATGCAAGAACAAATTCATTTTCAGTATTGCACTTTTATCAAATTTTAATAGTGAACACTTTTTAAATACAATATTTTAAACTTTTTGACTAAATGGGGACATCAAAAATTTAAAATGAAACATCCCAAGCTTCCATGGTACAGTTTCTTTGAATTATACAATAGTGTGTGTTGTACGCAACCTTGAGTTTTAACACACACCACAACCAATCAAACTAGCCGTTATGAATAGTAATACCTAATTTTTGAAATTATATATATTTTATATTTCAAAATGGACTTCATTTTTGGATTCAGAATATCGAATTTAGCCTAAGGTGAAATTTTGGTACATTTCGGATAACTTTCATATTTTGATGAATAGTGAAAATTACTAAATTTTAATTAAAAACAACTTTTTTAATCAAAATAATTAATAGTGATAAATTATGAATTTGAGTGGTTTTAAAGTATATTTAGAATATATTTTTACCATTTAATATAATTTTGGTCATTGGACATAATTTTACAATTAAACTGAACATAAACAATTGTCAATCTTTTGATAGTTATTATCTCTTAAAAACACGCTTTTTGTTTTGACAGCGAGAATTAATTTTAAATTAATTTCTGCCACTTCTGTGTTTTGAATTTAGAAAAATGGATTCCATATTTGGAATCAGGATGTTCAAATTGTGTAAATAGTTAACTTTTATTTTTAGACATTTTGAATAATTACTACGGTAAATATTTTATTTACCATGGTTAAGGGTAAATCCGGTAAATAAGGGTTAAAAAAAATATTATAATAATACTAAATTACCCTAAAACGTGTCTTAACCCTATTGGTTGATACATGGTCGACCATGGGCATCTTTGGGTCGATTTCGGGACCACATGGATCCACTTGTAAGTGATAATGACACTTTATTTTAATTAAGTTAAAATGAATACAAAAATGACACATGCATATATCTTTTAGCAAAACAATTGTTACATAGGGTTATATATGTTGGATTTTAGATTATAAATATTAATTAGATATATAAAGAGATTTCATACATAATGATATTTTATTTATAATTTTTAGACATTAAATAACTTATTTTATTTATGACACAATGATGATGCAGTAATTACTATAATAGTGAAAAATTAAAATAATTGATATTATAAATACCCAAATAAATATAATATGAAACATTTAATGAATTAAACTAATTTTCTAGGATAATATGATATATTAGGATTTATTTAATTGAATTTTTTCTAAGTAATCAATCTGTTATAAGTTTCACAAAAATCAACTATTGAATAGTGTCAAAATTGACATAAAAGAGTTCTTAAAACAAATATTATATTATTAATTGATATTAAATTCCTAAAAATCTATGGTTCGGCCAAGAGACTTATATCATGATAGGTTCATCATTAATGGACCACTTGGGGGGTCTCTTGGATGTATATAGTAAGTTTATTAACCATATTATATAAAAATACAAAGAGACAGTGTAAAAGTGAAACTAATTAACTTAGAGTTAATACTTAAAGATAAGTTTAATATAAGTACCCAAACCTGTCTAAATTCTATTGGTTGAGTGGTTTTCCACCTATACCCACCTTAACCTTTGAATAATCAACTTTTGAGCCATTAGAAACCGAATATTAATTTATTATAAATTAATATTTCTAGCTTTTCCAAAGGTGCCCCCCACCCCTCTTATAAAAGGGCACTCCTCCTTCTCATTTCTTCACACCTTAAAAGCCTTTTGGTTCGGCCAAAATCTGCCCAAATACTCTCTCAACATCCTTCAATACAACCTATAGGCATTAGTTTGATCATAAATCCAACCTAAGGAGCCCTTTTGATCAAATCAAAAGGAAGAACCCGAAGAAGAGGTAATGTTTTCACCACCCCTTTTCAAGTTCCTTTCTTCTTCCACTTCTTCTTTCTTTGTTCTTACCATTATAAAATAATAAGTCCAGTATCTCACATATACTGTGATGTTATTATAAATATGGTAAACCATATTCAGTATTCTATCCACCCATTGAATAACATGTCACCATACGTGCGTACGTACGGCTTACCGTCTCCACGTCGTGGTGTAATTGTTATTAAATATATTATTATTTGGAGGGGTATAACAATGATGTGTAACTCATGTAAATAATAAATATAACATGATAATGATTCTTTATATATGATATACCATCCATTTATATATTATTTTAATATCAAAAGAATGATATTGTCGCTCGTGCATACGTACGGACTACCGTCTCCACGAACGCGATGAGATTCATTCTCCATCATATCCATTCAAGTATAATTATCATTTGATGATTTGAAAAATGATGTTTAAAGACTTGATATCATTCTGGAAATGAATAATATACAACCTATCCTTTACAAACATGGCTTTCATAACAAAACATATAAAAGAAAACAAGTAAGTTAACACCCGAAAAAATGATAATACTAAGATATTATTATCCAATCAATATTAAAAGACCATATATGATATCATATTAATATATATGATTCTTGAATAATTTAATAACAATTATTTCACCATTATACAGGAGGTTAACCGACCCCAACCAAGGAAAAGTACAAGGTAAGGGATTTTCTTATCTCACATTCAATTCCGTGAGATTTCCATTGTTCGCCACTAAATTATTGAAAGTGGTGTATTGTGTACTGCCATTTGATATATATATTATCATGATTCTATTTATATTCATGTTATTCTGTAAATCATTTGGTGGTTATTAACTTTTGGCCATACGACTCAGTTGATTTACGTGGTAAGGGATTTTCTTATCTCACATTCAATTCCGTGAGATTTCCATTGTTCGCCACTAAATTATTGAAAGTGGTGTATTGTGTACTGCCATTTGATATATATATTATCATGATTCTCTTTATATTCATGTTATTCTGTAAATCATTTGGTGGTTATTAACTTTTGGCCATACGACTCAGTTTATTAATGTGGCAAGGGATTTTCTTATCTCACATTCAATTCCGTGAGATTTCCATTATTCGCCACTAAATTATTGAAAGTGGTGTATTGTGTACTGGCATTTGATATATATTATCATGATTATCTTTATATTCATGTTATTCTGTAAATAATTTGGTGGTTATTAACTTTTGGCCATACGACTCAGTTGATTAACGTGGCAAGTGGTTTTCATCTCACTCCTTATTCCCGTGAGATTCATGCCATATTGCCACCATCACCTTTTGTGTAGTGTATGTACTGCCCATAATTATATTCTTTGTGTAATACACTCTAATTTATGTGTATTTACATATTCATTGTATTATACCTCTTTCATGGGTTGTATGTTTCATAATTTACCAAATTGGTAAGGGTTATTTCACAATCTCTTCATTATCCTAGGTTGTTTATACGTAATAATCTACTGGGATTTCTTTATAATCCACATCCATGTTTCTTCGAAATGTATTTCAAAACATATATATTATTTACAAGAATATGGGTTAAAGTAATTTATACCCTTGATTGACTTTTTATAAGTGGTTTATAAAGGAATCTTTCCATCGTTTTCAAAACAAGGTCCTTTTTAACCTTTTCGACAGAATTAAGGTAAGAATGTTTTTTTTAACCTATATGGCGGGTGCGGCTATTTTCCGCTGTTATAAAATCTTCAAAGCTTCCCTTACAAGCTTATAAGATTATTTTCAAAGAAAATGTTTTATTTTATATGGATCTTAAATGATTTCAAAATAAAAGGAGATATTTCTTTAAAAAGAATTTTGATTTCATCTATGTCAACATCCTTTGATGGATTTTAAGATTATTTGAAGTTGATTTATTATGATTTAAAACTTCCATATTGTAATGAAGTTTTGTGATATGTTTGACTGTAGATGTGTCATTTATATAGCATTCATGGTTTATGAGTAAAGTATTGACATTTCGTATTCTAGTTCCAATAAGAATGTTTATGTTATATTTCAACCTTTACTTCATATGAATGTGTTAGACAAGTATGTTCCAGGTTGGGGACTGGTTAAAGTAATCCCTCCAGGTTGGGTACTGGTAAAAGTAAGCCCTCCAGGTTAGGGACTGGTAAAAGTAAGCCCTCCGGTTTGGTCTCCGGTTATTAGAGGCACTCCGGGTTGGTGTCCGGTTATTAGAGGCACTCCGGGTTGGGTTCCGGTTACAGTTAGCCCCAAGGTCTTGGGACGAGGCCTTGACAAAGAAATTAAAGTTCAGCATTATGCATTCCATCATTATGAAAGTGGTTATTGATTTTTGCATGTGATTATTCGATTAGTAGAATATCCATGTTAATAAGTAAATGGCATTATTTCATTTTATTTATGCCATACCATGTTGAAAGTTCATGTTTGAAAGGCTTTTGTTTTAGTTATACATTGCCTTAAATGTTTATTCTTATTTATGAAAGTTTCCTCTATATTGTTATCCTTACTGGGAATTTAAGCTCACCCCTTTTCTATGTTTTATTTTTCCCAGGAAGTGAAGAAGTATATTATGAATGACCTGCAGGGATATTATGTGGGGATATGAGTGTGGATTATGGAGACATTATGTTGTTGTAGTAGTTTTTCATTTTATGATGTAATGTAAAACTTATGAATATATCTAGTGTTTCCAAGGCTACTAAACCAATCGGTCTTTCGATATTTGATCTTTCTTGTGATCATGCCAATGTTATGTAATAATGCAACGACTCTGGGTAACCGGAGGTCGGGGCGTTACAGCAACTTTTGATGTTTGGTTCTTGGGATTCATGGGACCATTACCATCCTCTTATAGGAATGAGTATATTTTAGTTTCTATGGACTTTGGGTCTGTGTGGGTCGAGGCAGTAGCTCTTGCCAAAAATTATTTTGCAATTATTATTATGTTTATCAAGAAAAACATCTTTTCTAGGTTTGGATTACCAAGAGAATTCATCACTGACAATGGTACTCACTTAAAAAATTATAAATTCATGATTATTAAGGAAAAATATGGAGACTCACATTGGACAAGAACCACCTATCAACCAAAATCTAGTGGTAAGGCAGAGGATTCATACTGGGATCTTAAACAGATTTTGGAGAAAACAATGTCTAGCTCTAGGAAGGACTGTTCAGTAAAGCTAGATGAGACTTTGTGGGCATATATAACTTTCTATAAAACTCCCGTAGGTATGCCACCATACATGATGCTTTTTGGTAAATCATATAATTTTCCTATTGAGTTTAAGAAAAAATACTATTTGGTAGTGAAGACCTCAACATTTATTTAAAGTATACTGGTTAGAGAAGACTGTAAGAGCTGAGTGATCATGAGGAGATATAAAGGGAGTTTTATAAAAATGAATAAATTTGAAAGGAGAGAACACAGGTTTTCCACAATTCAATAATTTAAAATAGGAACATTAAGGTTGGTGAGAGGGTCCTACTTTTTAATTCTAGATTTAAAATCATTCCTTATAAGTTGAAGACCATGTGGTTAGGACCCTTTACCATTGTCAGTGTTCTGGTTAGTGGAGCTGTGGAGTTAGTTATAGAGGATAAAAGACCATTTTTGTTCAATGGTAAAAGGATAAAACATTTCTTTGAAGGTAATCCAAAGGGATTGGATACAATATATCTTCTTGAAGAATGAGTTGTCTCATGTATAATGGAGGACTATAAACTAAATGTTTCCTGGGAACTAACCCAAGGATGATTTTTTCATTTTATTTTTTGTTTTTAAATAAATTTAACTCTAGTTTTATGAATCTACAAATGATGTTTTGATTGTATAATGGTGTCTAATAGCCTTCTGCTTCTATAGAGAGTTGTTGCTTCCAGAAACCCGACAAAGGATAATTAATAGAGTAGTCCATTGCATCATTTGGATGAAAATTATTCAACTCAATCATTGGTTTTATTTTTCTTAACTTTAAATTCTGGGTTCTTATGCTCACATTCTGAACTTGTAGGTAATGAAGAGGAGTAACTATTTAGAGCTTCATAAGAAGATCTGTTGAATAGTAATTAATGGTAAAAGCACCAATATTCTAGGGAAGGGTTATTATATTTATTTAGTTTATTTTTCTACTGATTTTTAACTATCTACTGCATGAACTTATGTGTGGGGGAGTCCCCTAGATTTCTTTCGAAATTTTGAGAATTTAATTCTATATGGGTGCATAGATTATTTAATCTAGAGATTTGAAAACTTATTTGACTAGAATAGTGAATTATTCTTACACCCACTGCTTTCACATTGATTACAACTGCTTCTAAGTATTCATTTCATGTCATGCTTCTTCTGGAATTTTCAATAAAAAAATAAACTTTTGTTTACTTTTTTATATATGTTTTTGTTTCTTCTCTTTTATTTTCAATGTGGAAAATTTTCTTTTTGAACCCTCATGTCACTCTAAAAAATATAATCTAAAACTATTAATTTGGTATCCCACCTTATAATTGAACATTAGGGACAATGTTTTGATTTATGTATGGGGGTGATGGGTCTTTCCAATGGTCATTTCAAATCCCCCCTTGAAGTTTAAAAAAAATCTTCAAAAAAATTTCACATTTTTTTCAAAATATTTAAAAAATTATAAATTATTTCATCACCTGAGGGTCAATGGGTTTCAGTTCGAACTTCTATTCAGACATGCTTAGTAAATTATTACCTGATGGATGTTTAAGGTTTCACATAGTCTAATTTTTTTGAGGATTAGTGATTGTTGTGTCCAATTGTTCACTGTCTTTATGGATTTTCTGTTTAAGAACTTAGGAAGGGAGTGTGAAAGGAGAGTTCTTGTGGAATTAGTACCATGAATTTAGGTAACTAGATATTATCATTGGAAACTAATGGACACAAATTTTTATAAAAAAAATTATTCAATAAATTTAGGAATTCAACTCAAATGAATATTATTTATTTCTTTTACAACGATATTAAAATAAGAAAATGGGATCCCACGGTGAGTATCTGAGACACAGTTCACTGGGTTCACTTATGTGAATAAATAAAAGCCAATTTCAATAGGAATGCATGCTATGAATAGTGATCTGCAAATGGAATATGGTTGGGAAAAATTAGAATAAAGTGACCTTGTCAAAGATAAACTCATTAAGGTGAGGTGAATTTTGAACCCATATGAACAAGGGGACAACTAACTTAATTTAAAATCATTTGATTCGAATCAATCAAGGGATGAAATGAATGAAATTTAGTTTCTAGAACCTAAGATAATTTGAGAATTTAAAGTGATTTTGGTCATGGTTTTAATCTCACTTAATTTAACTTGTCACCACTCCTTGAATTAGAACATGAATTGGAAATTGAAATCGGATAGAAAATGAGTTCACATAGGAGGCATGAAATAATTGACAGTGTATGAGTTTGCAACAGATTTGATTTATATAGAGTTTTTGAAGCTAGGTAGGTCTACCTTTTTGAATAGATTATTAAAAATTCGGACTTGTCTTCTCCACTAATATTCAAAGTCATGACATGATCTTTTTTAATGCATTGTTCCAAACCATACTTTATGTTTTTCAAAGTTAAAATCATGTATTTTTTTGGGGACAAACAATGATTTATGTGTGGGAGAGTTGGATGTGGATTCATTTTAATATAACTTTCCACATGATTTATTTTTTTATTAGTGTATTTTAAATGTCAAAACATTTTATTTTCTGTAATAATCACCATTTCTTGTGTTTTTTTAATAACTCATAAAATAATCATTTTTTTTGTGAAAAAACATGTATGTTAGTGATTATTTATTCTATTTTCAATAATTCTTGAATTAAATACATTTTTTGAATTTAACATTCATTTTTTTGTTATTTCTTTTCAATTAAATTATAATTTTTTATTCATTTCATTCATTTATTATTTCATTCCCTTTTTTTCAAAATAAATAGTTTATTGAATCTTTAATTTAATTAATTATTGTGTAAATAAATTAATTTTTCACTTTCGTTATTTTTTATTAAGTAATTAAATTAATTTTAACAATTCAATTAAAATTTTTAAATATGTTATTTCATTAATTATTATTTTTTCATTAATTTATTAATTAATTAATTAATCCCAACCGATGAGATTATTATTGTTTTTAAAATTAATTATGAATAAATTGTATGTTGCATGTTGTAGTTATTTTATTTTATTTTGTTGGTAATGGTTCTAAACTTTTATTTTAAATTTTGTTAGTTAATTATTTAATTTATTTATTTCATCTTTATTAAATTATTAATTTATTTTACTTGTATTTATGGTTTGATGTTGCGGTACAAGTGTTGTTGAGTCAATGATACCACCTATCAGTGAATCATGTCATTGATACACACCTCCCAGCTATCTCACCAACACCTACCTATCGATGACTCGAGTCACCGATATATACACCTCGTCCAACCTACCGACTCCCCAATTTTTACTTGTACCACCGAGAGCTCCTTTCGGTGACTCAAATGAGTCATCGACACCACCAGTTCCATACCTAGTCCCTCATTTCCCATTGACACCACCGTCTTCTCCATGTCTTACTGATACCAACACTGCCTCACGTCGTTGACTCGTACGTCAGTGACTTGTCTCACTGACTTCTTCCATCTACCCTCATCGCTCACAACTAGAAAATGAACCATCCAATAGTATAAAACCCATATAAATCATGTGAATAGAAGAAAATAAAATCCATCCTCACAATAAAATTCAAACAGCAACAAATTGAAGGAGATAAATGGAACAAATAAAACTGAGAACCCAAGTCTAAACTGAAATTGAGAACAACTGTTCGAACCATCACTGGCCTCTTCTCAAAGAAACCACCACCGTAGAGTGAATCTGAAACCCACCACACTACAATGAACTATTTGAACCAAGACAACCGTTACTGAAGATGAGCCACAGTACCCCTGCTTACCACCACCATACCTGATGAATAGGATCTCTCCTCATGAAGCTAGCGCCTGTTGCAGACCCTCGAGCCACTGGTGGCCATTACCATTCTGCTCGAGCCATCTAGATCCTCCCCTCACCCTGCTCAAACCCCAGTCGACCTGTAACATCCCACCCCATCCCATTGGCTTGAGAGGGTCGAGGAATGCTACTCAACCTTAAGTAACCATCCCAAGGCACCAAAGGATGGAAAAAAATGTTGAGGTCTTCATGAATAATTGAGGAATGCTTTTTCCCTTAGAATAAAACCAATCAACTAAACATTCCATTGTCAAAAAAATTACTTTATACATGTCAATGAAGCAACCCAACCCATACATTTACAAACTCCAACCAAACTATTCCATTATAAATTCCAAATTCCAATACAACCAAACCAAAAATTAGAGTACCAAGAGGAATACTAAAAAACAAGACCCCAAAGAACTAGGACACTAACCATAGCTCCACACCAAGTTCCATGCTCCAAGCACCACATCATCACCCAAGAATCTTATTGAACTACAAGAAAAATGTAATGCTTTACACTTACCTATGTCACGAAACACAACATCTTCGAAATCCCCAATATTCCAAAGTAGGGGGTGAGTACTAATACTCAGTATGATCTACCCAAATTACATCCCTATACAGGCCACGAGGAATGAATCGTTAGCACATTCATATAAATATATTATATAAAACATTAAATAGTGAAACCATTACTATATGCCAATCATACCATTACCCATCCATGTAAAACAAGGGAAAGCACCAACTAGGATATAATCCACAACACCATAACACACTAGCCCAAAAACTCCCATATTGAAAAGTAACACACAATAAGTAAACCAAAAAGGGGGAACTTTCGTCCAATCTGTTCACTATATTTCCAACTAGTGGTGCTTCCTGAATAGTATCCATAATGGTGGATCTTCTGTCCACTATCCATCACCTTTTATAGTTAGAATTCCCACCCTCTTTCACTAAATCAACATAATCCATAACACTTAATCAACCAATAAGCATAAATTATCAAGGCCACACAATAAGAACATAATAATTTCCAACACATGCCAATTCACTTAAATAAATCACCCGTTTAATGAAGAAACCTTGTGACATTTTCCATGCCAAACCACATTTAAATAAAACCACAACTTTATTAAAAACCACTTTCTTAATCCAAACATAGCACCCAATTTTAAAATCTACATTTTAATATCACAAAACAGAACCCCTCTAACAATATCCCATTTCACCCAAAAAACCCAAAATCTTCACCCAATGGATTTCCACTGAGATTTCACACATCATATTCAAAATTAATTTCAAGAAAAACAAATTAATTACAACAAAAACCACTAGTTCTAACCAAGTGGAGTCGATAGAGAAGCCCCTTACCTTTATAATTTCAGAGAAATCGACCCACAAGCAACCACACAACAAATCCGAAGAACATACCATTGAAAACAATCAATAAATTCTTCCCAATAATAAAAATATCCTAAAATCACTACTTTAGGCTACAAAAAACCTATATCTATATGCAATGGAAGAGTAGATCTAGATAGAAACCAAGAAGAAGCCGAGATAATAGAATTACCCAGGAGGAACTACCTTGAAACCCATTCTAATAACTTCCAAAATGAGTTTTACAGCCCCTAAAACCCTTTATAAAAAATTCAGAGTGAGGATTAAGTGAGAGAAAGTCTAGAGTGATTTATGTCAGTCCCGAGTGTTCCCATCTAATAAAACAAACTTTAGTTGGAAACATAGTTAGCTCACATGATTTGACAAACTGTGCACTTACCGCGAAGATGTTATTACCTCGACGGAATCTCTCATGACCTCCCTACATAGTTAGACAAATCGTGTGCAAACCATGTGGGACCTCACTGCCTTGAGTTTCACTATTTTCCTAAGATTCTATCATGGTTTACCCTATCTATTCTCAAACTATGCATCCCTAAAAAGACCAAAAAACCTTCCAAAACCATTCCGAACTCTCCCAAAATATTCCAAAATCATCCCAAGAACATTATTCACATAAAAAGGCACAAAAAAGTCTACATACCTCAAACTAGGGGTGATAAATTTGTTGAGTCAATAGGGTTTCTTTATGACTTTTCCATTCCTTCATGTTTTGAAAAACACAAACACCATATCTTAATACAAATTTTATTTTCCCTACAAAATATATTAATAAGGAAAATTTTCCTTCTCCAAGGAAATTTTATCATTACCTATGTTGTCATTGTTCGTTTTATAGTTTCTATAAATAAAACCTTTTTATTATTAAAGGTTAAAATTCGGTTTCATATCTAAAACCTGAGAATCCTATAAATCATTAGATATAGAGTATTCCGTTTTCATGTTCTGAATCTAGGTTCTGAATTACATTGAATTTAGACTCCAAATTATCTGAAATTCAGACTCTGAATTATCTGAATTTCAAACATTTGGATTCTCAGAAATTTGGACTCTGAATTCTTTGAAATTCGGATTCAGAATTCCTCAGAATTCAGACTCTAAATTCCTCAAAATTTGGACTCTAAATTCCTCAAAATTTAGACTCTGAATTCCTTAGAATGAAAACTCTGAATTCCTCAGAATCGAGACCCCAAATTCCTCAGAATACAGACTCTGAATTCCTCAAAATTTAGACTCTAAATTCATTAGAATTCAGATTCTGAAATCTATAGAATTCAGGTTCTGAATTCTTTGGAAAAGAAGATCTGATTATCTATGATTTATAGTCTACAAATTACTATTTTCTTAGACATTGAACTTCTATTTTTCCTTAGTCTCTAAAAAATAGACTTAGATAGGCAACCATATTTTACTTACACTTGTTATAGTTACGAAACGATGTCGTACATTCTGTTTTTTAATAACTGTTTTTTGAGTGACATGTGTATACGTCCCTCCGAAATTTAAGGAAAAATATAATCATTGGAGGAGGGATACAACCGTTGGATAATTTCCTATAAATAGGAGCTCATTTGAACAAGATCAAATACCAATCCATCACTCTAGATATTTATTTCTACTGAAGTAATTTCTAGAGAGAGATAATCTCATTCCTTGTGCATACTAAACATCTTTTTTATCTTCCTTCATGCAACTCTGATTATTACTGTGTATAATTGAGGACTTCTGGGGATAGAAAGATAGAGGTGTTGACTACCTTAAAGTTCGAGGACTTCTGTTTATAGAAAGATAGAGGTTTATACTACATTAAATTTCAAGGGCTTGCGGGGATAACAAGACAGATTCTGATATTTCTATCGAGGGATTACCTTGGTGTGGATAAGATAGAATTTCTTGAAAGTATAAATCAAGGGACCTTTATCCAAGTTTATTGGATACCCTACTCTTTGGGTTAAAATATTTAATACTTTTTACTTGTTTGGTTTCATGTTTATTTCTGCTATATTTTGATAAAGGAAGAAAAAATAACCTTCTTATACTTTCTTGTTCTTTTGTATACTTTGATATATATGATTCTATATGCTTTAAGGTAGAATCTTTTTCCTATACACTTTTCTTAAGTTTGATTTCTAGAACCACATTTCTGGAACATATAAAGTTTGTAGAACTAAAATAGGTCTTGTGATTTTACCTTGTTTACCCTTGTTAAACATAGTTTTCCTCAAGGTTAAAAACTAATGTTTTTAAACTTACAATTAACCCCCTCTTGTAATTGAGCATCTACATTCATATTTCGATCCTACAATTGGAATTAGAGTAGGTATGTGAAATACTTATATTCACATATAAGTTTTCTTGCTCACGTTTTCATTTTTATTAATATTTTCCGTGATTAGGATTTTTATCCTTGTTTAAAAACTTTTACTGTTAACAAGTTTCATTGTAATGATATTTTCTTTTAGATGGAAAGAATGGATGTCAATTCGATTGACAATATAAATCCTACTAGACCACCTAAATTTTATGGGAATGATTATGAATATTGGATAGATCGTATGATGACTTTTTTATTAATACTAGAGTGGATAACTTTGTTATGCTTACTGGAGATTACAAGATTCCTAATAAAGAAGTCAAAAATTTTACTAATCAAAAAAATTCAGAATATCAACTAAACTACAAGGTATGCATTACTTTGTTGTGTTCTATGACCAGGAATATATATATAGTTATATTTCTTCTTATGAAGCTGCGAAATTTATCTAGAAGAAATTGAAAGTCACACATTATGGTACATCCAAAGTTATAGAAACTAGAAGAGCTATGCTTAGAGAAGAATATAATGGATTTCTATTTCCTTATGGAGAAGTAGTGTGCAAGTTACTACAAAGTTTTATTACTATTGATAATAGTTTACAATCTGTGGATGAAAAAAGTCTTGATGATGGGGCACTTGTGGACAAGATTATAGATATCTTGCCGAATGAGTGGGAATCTAAGAGAACAAATATGAATGAGAATAGGAACGTATCTTAAATTACTCTTGATGATCCTTTTTGAACTCTTCTTCAACATGAGATAAGAATGAAATGATATGATGATATGAATAATAAAAAGAATGGTAATGGAAGTGTGGCCTTTAATACTACTAAATCCAAGACTCTTAAAAGGGTTACAAGATCTAAATCAAATAAAGTCATTATTTTATCTGAATCTAGTGAAAGTAAACATTCTGAGAATGAATTAGCTAATCTTGCTCGAAGGATGATTAAGATTGTTGGGAAGAAAAAATTTTATTATATATCTATGAAGAAAGAAATAATGGACACGAAAGACTTAGAAGTCACTTGTTATGAATGAAATAGATCAGGGCATATCAGGCTATATTATCCTATGCTTAAGAAAAAGGATTGAAAGAAAAATCATTCTAAGGGGAATAGAAAGAAGTATTACAAGGCTAATCTAAGAATGTTTTGAAAGCCAATGACACCTAGACTTCTAGTGGTGATGACTCTTCTAATGGATCATCAAAGTATGAATCTTCTTGTTAGAAGAATCTTGGTCTTCTTGCCAAGATACCTATTGAAAATCATTGTTTAATTGCTAAGGTACATAATTATGAATCTATCACAAATGTATCCTTGAATTAAAACCATACAGTTAATAAATAATATAAGTCATTAGATGAATAATCTTATTCTGATGAAGATAATATATTACCAACTTATGAAGAAGTATCTACGTTTTCTAAACTTCTTGAGAATGAAAATTCTAAACTCAATAAAAATCTTGATAAAGAAAATTCTATAATTTCTATTCTTACAAATGATGTATCAGATCTGCCCATGATCTTGATAAAAATATTTATGACTTTAAAAGTATTTCCAAAAACCTTGAGGAAGTAAATTCTGATAAGGATAAACTTTTTAAGGATCTTGAAAATGTAAT
Organism: Viscum album; assembly: GCA_963277665.1. Lineage (NCBI taxonomy): Eukaryota > Viridiplantae > Streptophyta > Magnoliopsida > Santalales > Viscaceae > Viscum > Viscum album. Next base: position 1,229,722,529 of record OY728139.1, on the reverse strand, counting down.
TTATAAGATAAATATTTTAGAGACTAACTCTAGTGTGAAAATTAATGTTTTGAGGATAAAAACTTCGTTATTAAACTAAAGTCAAAAATATTTTCCTTGAGGAAGTGTTTTTAAAACTTTACCTTAGGTAAGGAATTCTTTGGTAAGATGTATTCCAAAATTCAACCTCTAAGTAATAGTATTAGATTTATATATACTCATTCTAAGTGAGTTTTTAGTAATAACTATTTTTTTCCTCAAAGTTCCCTATTATGTACCAAATTCCAGTGTGGTGGACATTGGGAAAAAAATTGTTCCTTAAATAAAACTCAGTCTTTAGGTTTTCATAAAGTTTATTTTTCTAAGAAAATGTGGACACCTAAAATTTATCTTTCTGAAATTTACGAATCCAATAAATTTTGGGTTCTAAAAGTCTAACACTCTTCTTTTCTAGAAAATAATGATAGTACCAACAACAATACATTGTATATGGATAGTGGATGTTCCTGACACATGACTGGTAACAAAAATGTTTTTGAAAATATTATCAAGACCAAAGGAGGAAAAGTAGCTTTCAGAGATAATGCTCAGGGAGAAATTATTGGTATAAGTAACATTTTTCTTCTTGGAAAATCTTTGATTTATTATGCTTTATTTGTTAAAGGTCTTAAGTAGAACCTGATTAGCATAAGACAATTATGTGATGAAGGTTACCTTGTGAATTATAGGAATGAAAAATTCCTTGTACAAAATTCCAAGGAATAGTATCTTCTTTCTCATCATAGGCAAGAGAATGTATGCACACTAAACTTAGAAGACCTTAAGAGCCAAGATCTACCTTCTCTTAGTGCAATTGAAGATCAATCTTGGTTATGTCATAATAGTTTAGGACACTGTAACCTTAAAAACCTATGTAAACTCTCTAAGAAAAGACTTGTTAAGGATCTACCAGAGCTAAGATATGATTTTTCAAAAAAATCTGTTCCTTGTCAATATGGAAAGAAACATAAATCAAGTTTTATATCAATTGGTGAAGTATCAACTACTGATGGATTGCAGTTGGTGTCTATGTATCTTTTTAGTTCAACAAAAACTGGAAGCATTGGAAAACAATATTCTGTATTTGTCTTAGTTGATGATTATACTATATTTAAGTGGGTATATTTTTAATAAAATAAATATGAATCTTTTTCTTATTTTAAAATATTTATAGACCAAGTTAAAAATGAGAAAAATATTCCACTGATAACTATTCATAGTGATCATGGAGGATAATTTCAAAAGTATGATTTTGAAACTTTTTGTATTAGAAAAGGAATTACTCATAACTTCTCAGCAACAACAACTCCTCAACAAAATGAGGTTGTTCAAAGAATAAATAGAATTCTTAAAGATATGAGTAGAGCCATGTTGAGTGAATATTCTATAGCAAAACATTTTTGGGCTGAAGCTGTATGTACTTCTTGTTATACTATAAATCGAGTTTTTACTAGACATTTTCTTAATAAAACTCATTACTAATTATGGAATAGTAGGAATCATAGACTTTAAGACTTCAAAGTATTTGGTTTCAAAGTATTTATTTTGAATACTAAAGATAATCTACATAAATTGGCACCCAAATCAGATGAATTAATTTTTTTACGCTACTCCAAAAATTATAAGGCTTATAGAGTTTTTAAAAGAAATACTTGTACTGTTGAAGAAATAGTACATGTTAAATTTGATGAAACCGATCCTTTTGTTTTTAAACAACCTCATCCTACATATTTAGATGTGTTTTTAAAAACTAATTATCAACCCTTGATAAAATATCATTTTTATAAGGAAAATGTTCGAGAAAATGTTTCTGAAATAGTTACCTCATAAGATTTCCTACCATATGTTAATGAACAGGTTTTACAAAACCCAAATCAGTTATTTCTTAAGAATAATCCCAGTGATAGTATCATTAATGATGTAAATCAACCTGTAAGGACTAGAAGTTCCTTAATAAATGAAGTAGAACGCCTAGCATTATTTTCTCAATTAGAATAAAAAATCCCTGATGAAGCTTTAGGTGATGATGATTGGATAAATTCAATATAGGATGAACTAAATGAATTTGAAAGGAATAAAGTCCAGAACATGGTTGAAGGACCTAAAGAAACTTCTGTTTTTAGAGTAAAATGGGTTTTTAGAAATAAGTGTGATGAAAATGGAATCATTGTATGAAATAAGGCTATATTAGTTTCTAAAATCTATAATCAACAAGAAGGAATAGACTATGAATAAACCTATGCTCCAGTAGTTATACTTGAATCTATTCATATTATACTTGCCTTGGCATCGTTCTATAATTTCAATCTTTTTCAAATGGATGTTAAATGTACTTCCTTTAATAGTTATGTTCAAGAAAAAGTTTATGTTGAACAACCTCATAGTTTTGAAGACACAAAACCTCCTGAATATGTTTTCAAACATACCGAAGATTTATATGGACTTAAAAAATCCCCTAGAGCATAGTATGATAGACTTACATGATTTTTCTTAAAAAATTTATGTTAAGGGAAATGCAGATCCAACCCTCTTTATAAAGAAAGATATTAAAAATGTTTTTATTGTTCAAATTTATGTTGATGACATTATATTTGGTTCAACTCACTACTGGAATGATGGGATATACTAATAGTTTCATTCCAACAGTTTGAGAAAACTGTTGGCATAGTTCATTTTTTCCAACGGTTTAAGGAAACCAATGGGAAATCTCACATTAGATCAGTTTTTCCCAATCGTTTCCTCAAACCGTTGGGAAATCTCTATTTTTAATATCCTTTACCAATGGTTATAAAAAACTGTTGGTAAATAATACCTTTTCCAATGGTTTTTTAAAACCGTTGGGAAATTTTTCTTCCAAATACACAAAACCCCCAATTCCCTGCCAGCGCGCGACTGCCCTAGCTCACTGTCACTCCCAAAGCTATCTCATTACCCACTTTTCGAAACTCCTTCAATCCTATTCAATCAATACTTTTCTTGTTGTACACCACAAATCAGTAAGTCGGTAAGTGATATATCTGTTTTGTTGTTATGATTATATGATTTTTTGTTTTCTGTTTTTATTTGGATTTATGAATTTATGAATTTTTTTTATGTTTTTGTTTGGATGAATTTATGTTTCAATTTGGGGCGGGGGAGGGTGTGCAGATGGGGTGGGGGAGGATGTTTAGTGATATCCAAGTGGGGTGGGGGAGGGGGTGTCTAGGTAGGGTGGGGGGGATGGGTTTTCCAAATGGGGTGGGGGTGGGGCTGTTTGAGGTAGGGGAGGGTGTGCAGGTGGGTTGGGGGAGGGTGTCAAGGAAGGGTTGTCCACGTGGGGTGGGTAGGGTGTGCAGGTGGGGTGGGGGAGGGGCTGGGTTGTCCAAATGGGGTGGGGGTAGGGCTGTTTGGGGTGGGGGGTGTGTAGGTAGGGTGGGGGAGGGTGTCCAGGGAGGGTTGTCCAAGTGGGGTGGGGAGGGTGTGCAGGTGGGGTGGGGGAGGGGCTGTTTATGTAGGTTGGGGGGATGGGTTGTCCAAGTGGGGTGACAGTAGGGTTGTCCAGGTGGGGTGGGGGGATGGTTTTTCCATGTGGGGTGGGGGTAGGGATGTCCACGTGGGGGGGGGGGGCAGGTTGTCTACGTGGGGTGGGGTAGGGTTGTCCAAGTGGGGTGGGGGTAGGGTTGTCCATGTGGGGTGGGGGTAGGGCTGTTTAGGGTGGGGGAGGGTGTGCAAGTGGGGTGGGGGAGGGTTTCCAGGCAGGGTTATCTAAGTGGGGTGGGGAGGGTGTGCCGGTGGGGTGGGGGAGGGGCTTTCTATGTAGGGTGGGGGGATGGGTTGTCCAAGTGGGGTGACGGTAGGGCTGTCCATGTGGGGTGGGGGGGGATGGGTTTTCCAAGTGGGGTGTGGGGGGTAGGGCTGTCCAGGTGGGGGGGGGGTCCAAGTGGGGTGGGGGTAGGGCTGTCCAAGTGGGGTGGGGGGTGGTTTGTCCAAGTGGGGTGGGGGTAGGGCTGTCCAAGTGGGGTGGGGGTGGGGGGCTGGGTTTTCCTAGTGGGATGGCGGTAGGGATGTACAAGTGGGGTGGGGGGGGCTGGGTTGTCCAAGTGGGGTGGGGGTAGTGCTGCCCAAGTGGGGTTGGGGGGGGGGATGTCCAAGTGGGGTTGGGGTAGGGTTCTCCAAGTGGGGTGGGGGGGTGGGTTGTCCATGTGGGGTGGGGGTAGGGCTATTCAATTTTAGTGGGGGTAGGGATATCCAAGTGGGGTGGGGGGGCTGGGTTGTCCAAGTGGGGTGGGGGTGGGGCTATCCAAGTGGGGTGGGGAGGGTGTGCAGGTGGATGATGCTCAAAACTATAAACTCTCTATAAATTATGAAAGTATGAAAATGTATAGGGACATTCGTGATCATATTTGGGTGGGATAACATGAAAAGTGTTTGATGTTTTTAGTCCTTTTTTATTTGGAGTTTCTTTTGATGCTGATGTTTCTTATTGATACCTATGATGGAATTTATTTTAGTTTCTAAATCGGATGAGACTCCCCCACCATGCACAGTGTATGAAAACTTTACCCTTATTTAACCATTCTGTTTACACAGCCTATGCAACCTCTACCCTCATTTAATCAGTGAACTCAAGTCATTAATTCAAGTCTTCATTGTCACTATCATGTAAGAAATTTAATGATGTATACCCATCCTCACATGATTTCTTTCCTTAGATAGTGTCTAACATATGGAATCCGAGCTTTTGAATTCATCAGTTAACCAGGATCATATATTCCATTTCCCCCATGATGACTATACTAATATAACTTTAGGGTCAATTAAATATGGTTCTCATTGCACGTTGTATATTATGTGTCCTTCTTGGCCAATACTCACTTTTATGAGGGTGGGGTGCTTTACACTAGCCATGCTGGCATGTGTAGACATCCATAAAAATGTTAGATAAGTCACAAGTTTAATTCAGTAATGTGGTTATCATTGACACACTTTATTATTAATCTCAAATTTAAAAATAATTGTTTTTGTCTATACTTTATGAAATTAAATATTTTTACAATCCATGAACAACCTATTAGTGCAGAGGCCTAAAATTTATTCACCCATGGGGTGCACTTGACTTGGGGAAGTAATTGGGTAATGAAAGGTATGGCCATAGAGGTTCCAATAATGAGTTATTGAACAAGAGTGAATGATTTGGGATGCCTATAACACATAATGGGACCTGAGGCATGTTCCTCTTATATACCTAAATAAAATGAATATAAATAAATTTTAATTTAATTTTTGAGTACTTGTTCATTAAATTATATTAATAGTTCACTAAGTCGGCTAGAAAATTCGTCCTTTATCATTTACTTAATATTATTTTTCTATTAAAGTTCAATCCTATTGAATTGTTTATGACAAAATGGCTTATATAAATTCTTTTTACAGAATGGACAGATGTTGTATGTATGAAACCGATCAGATCTCAATCTATTTTCAAAACAATTTGGAGAACTTCATAGATTTTTCATTTCACAATGCTTCAGATAGTGGTCGCATACACTTCCCATTTTCGAATTGTGTTGGTAGACCTTGGTTGAGTTGTGAAGAAGTCATCTTTGACATAACCAAATATTGTTTTCAAGAATACTACATTGTGTGTTATCACAATGGGGTGAAAATGAAATCTCAAATTGGTGATGATCGAAATGAAAGGAGTGGAATGGATAATTTGTTAGATGATCGATTTACATTTATTCAACATCATGAAAAAGAAAGGATTTCAACTCAAGAAGACTTCGATGTGAGGACAAATGATGCATCTAGTGAAAATGAGGATATTGATAGGGCGGAAAAATTGAATGATGCTTCCACGACTCCAGTATATCGACAATGCGATAAAATGAAAAGGATGGAATTTTTAATCCGATTATTTCATGGGAAAACTATGTATGGGATTTCTAATATAGCAATCAATTACATTCTTACCCTCTTGAAGGATTTACTTCCATATGATGCAGATATTCCCTAAAACCACTATATGGCATGGAAGTTAGTTGAGGAACTTGGATTTTCAAGAAACAAAATTCATGCTTGCCCGAAAGATTGCAGTTTATTCTGGGAGGAAACTACTGAATGAAATGATAGTATAAAATGTGGCACATCCCGATGGAAGTCAAAATCTGATGGAACACCATCCCGTGTTCCACAGAAAGTAATGTGTCACTTTCCATTGATCCCCAGACTCCCTAATCATTTAATGTCTGATGACATATCAACAAAAATGATATGGAATGATACTGAGAGAAAGAATACTAATGATGAGTTGGTTCATCCTGCCGATAGATTTGCATGGCAGAGATTTGATGCTCGACATCATGATTTTGCAGCTAACGTGTGTAATGTGAGGTTGGGTCTTTCATGCGACGGTTTTAATCTGTTTGGGCATATGCTTACTTTTAACAGCACATTGCCAGTTTGTATACACATTTATAATCTTCCCCCATGGTTTTTTATGAAAAAACCTTTCACTTTCTTGAGTATACTCAAATATGGTCCTTCTGATCCCAACATTGATATTGATGTATACATGCAACCTTTAATAAAAGAGTTGAAACTTCTTTGGGATGTGGGTGTGTGCACATACGATGCATGTTCGAACGACATATTTCAAATGCATTCTGCACTTATGTGGATGATCAATGATTTTCCAGCTTATGCAATGGTGTCTGGATGGAGCACGAAGGGAAAACTGTAATGTCCAGTTTGTATGAAGAATACACGATCCAGAAGACTAAAACATCGTTGTAGTTTCAGTTTTATGGGATAACGATGATTCTTGCCAAAAGATCATCCATATAGAATGAATCGTCGAAGATTGGATAATACCATAGAGACCGATGATCCACCTCAACGTATGTCTGGAACTAATGTTCTTAATGAATTGAAAGATTTTATTTTTTCATTCGGTAAGGGTCAAATGACATCTGGAAAAAGGCTGTTTCCACTGAAACCTGTTACAATTGGAGGAAGAGGAGTATCTTTATTTTTTTTGCCTTATTGGCAAACCAATTTGTCATGTCACTGCTTAGACGTAATGCATATTGAAAAGAAAATATGCGAAATTTTTCTTTCAGTTCTTCTAAATGTCAAGGGGAAGACAAAAGATGATTTATGATCTCGGCGTGACTTGGTGGATTGGGGCATCAGACCAGAATTGCATCTTGTGCGTATTAGTGAAAATAAATGGAAACTTCCATGTGCTTCTTTTATGATGACACCTATGGAAAAAACAATTTATAGAAGTATTAGAGACTATTAGAGTTCCTGATGGCTATTCAAGAAACATATCTAAACGGGTCAACAGAAGAGAGTTGAAGCTAAAATATTTGAAGATTAATTATTATCACATTCTACTGCATGAGTTGCTTCCAATAGAAATCTGTCATATTTTTTCCAATAATGTAAGAGTGACTATTATTCAATTGTGCGATTTGTGTAGAGATCTTTGTGCTAAAAAGTTTTCCAATTCTTTCTTGAAAAAATGTGGATAGATGCCCCATTAATTTTGTGTGAGTTGGATAAAATATTTACTCCATCAGTTTTCACATGCATGTGGCATCTGTCTGTTCATATTCCCACTGAAATACTTCTCGGAGGACCTGTTTATTTTCGTTGGATGTATCCAACTGAAAGAAATATGTACACACTAATGTCTTATGTCCGAAACAGGAATCATCCTGAAGGTTCTATCGTGAACAGTTACTTGGCTCAAGAATGTATGGATTTCTACTCAATGTATTTGTCTGGTCTTACTACAAGAATGAACAGACCAATTAAAAATGAACAAGAACAGTATGAGAAAATTGAACCCATTTTTCCAGCACTTCCTCAAATAGGAGGAATTCTTGGATCATATACATTGAATACATTAAGCCACGAAGAGCGGGAGATGGCACATCACACAGGTTTATTAAACTCTGATTTGTTTGATGACTATATTAGGTAAATAAATTGAATATGTATATCTTACATATATATCTGTTAAACTTTTAATATTTTTTATCTATATGGAACATAAAACAATGATAAATAGAAATCATCCTTCTTTATCTTTGAGAAGGAGGGAGACTTTGTTGAGCAAAGAGTTTTCGGCTTGGTTAAAATTGAAGGTAAAAATATTAATGTTTAAAATAATTATATCAATATTTAATTAAGTTTTATTGACATTTATATTGAAGGTATTGAGTTTGTCTGCTGACTCTATCTTTGAAGAAATAAGAGTTTTGGCTTTTGGTCCTAATATCGTGATTTGTGACTGTAAATCAATTGTTATCAATGGGTACAAATTTATTGTCACTGAACAAGAAAAGAACATAAGAACACAACATGACGGTGTTATGGTTACTACCATAACAGATTGTTATGCCAATGCATCTGATAGTAGACTGCGATTCGAAAATGTGGGTTATTATGGAGTCGTTGAGAAAATAATAATATTGGATTATTACTCTCATGGATGAGTCGCAATGATGAAATGCCCTTGGTTTGATTTGATGATGAGATAAAGAAAATTTATTGATGATTTTGGATTTCGAGTAATTAATATGACTCACACTCTTACTACCGAAGAACCATATGTGTTGGCATCAATGGTTATACAAGTTTTTTATGTCAAAGACCAACTTCGACCTGAATTTGGTGTCATAGTTGAAGTAATTCCAAGACATATTTTTGATGATGGTGATGATGGAATTGACACTTTCCCTAGTGCCATTGGAAACAATCCATTTATTTCTTTTGATGACTCCAATAGCTCAATTGTCAGAGTTTATTGTGAACCTGATGTTTTGGTTGAAAATATATAGAATCATTCATCCATGTCCTCAATTATTTTGGTTTACCATGAGTTGGGTTGTTATTGTAGGTAATATTCAAATTGATTTAGTATTGATCACAAATATGTTTTAGCTGACTTGACCGTTATGTGAATTTTCAATGTTTATTGGTTGCAGTTTTATTTGAATTTCATTTTCTAATTTTTAATTGAACTCTATTCAAACATTGTCAAACAATATTTCTATCTTAGTGAACATTACAACTTGTATGATTTATTAAATCCATTCATGCTCTTCTGAAATAATTGATAGCTAAATTACCAATGAATCCCCATATTCCATCATATATTTAGTTTTTTGGGTTACACATTAGTTTCCTTTTTCTAATTAATTTCATATTTTTTTTCAAAAGCAGGAAATGCAGCCAATTGAAGAGAGGCGTAGGAAAAAATGATGGAGAACAATCATCGAATGGTGGAGATGGGTGTTCCACCATTAGTTCCTACAGTGAGTACTTTATTTCAAATATATATATTTAAAGAATATATAATGTCATGTGATTATTTTTTTGTAAACATTTTTGTAGGATCCGCCTATACGTCGATAGTTATTCAACGAGGAGCCTAGTGTTTGTCCTAGTACTCAGGCCGGTGGTACGAGGAGGGTTCATACCAGAGGTGGACGAGTAGCTTCACATACCCGACTAGACCCTACCCCTCCCACTGAAATGTCATACTTCCCACATTATGATCCCGGTGTGTCATTACGGACACACATGATATTTAGGCCTCCCATGTTTTCACCACCTTGTGCATCTTCTGCCCCATCTTTTTCAGATCCCAGGATGATTCACACTCCCCAGTCAGAATCTGTTCATACAGTTGTCCCATCTTATTTTGCTTCTCCTTCTGTCTCTCCGAGCTTCTATATTCCATCGCCTTTGACTACTGTTCCACCACAAGGTGTTCCATCAGTTTCTGTGGATCCAGCGGCGCTCAGCGATCAGACTGGCGCATGTATATTTATAGAACCCTAACAAATTTTTATAGAAACATTTTTTTTCATTATAACATGTTTTGGTAAAATATTTGTTTTTCTTTCATGATAGATACATATACTGACAGGAGGCGAGGGTGGGGGCGTACACGCATGCATGTAGTGTGGAACCACCACACACAAGTTATGGTGGATTACAATGAAAACAACCAAATGGTTGAGAAAATAGGGCAGCAATGTCAGAGTTTTTTGGTGACGCTTGCCAAATACTCCGACATCATTCCTATCAGCCCGCTATCGTGGATACATTTTCCATATAAGATCAAGGATAAATCTTGGGTAGATATATATGGGTCAGAAAACTATTGTATTTATTTAAATGAATTATTTTTGTATTTATATGAATTAATATTTTGATGTCAGCTTCGATTTAATTTTCCCGATGGTGAGGGTGCATGACCAAAACATCTAAAGGATTTAGGCAAGCTTTAGAGAGCCTACAAGCATGGGTTGTATATTGGATGACGTTCTAGAGTTGGCACTGAGTTAGAGGTAGTACTAGTCATGGATGATTGTCATATAGAGCAGTATCGACATATGATTACTCATCGGACAACTACCCAGTTTAAGGTATTAATTACATTTGAGGTATTTAAATAATAACTTTCATGTTTTGCTTTAATAGTATCTTTTGCATTATCAAATTTTATTTAGGAATCATCTGGAAAAAATAAAAAAAACATTGATTCTCAAAAATACCTCCACACATTGTGACGTACTACGGTGCCAGATCATGAGAGGAAGTAGGTATGACAATTGTTTATAAGTTTTCATTACGACTTAAACTTTCTTTTGTTTCCTCAATTATTTAATCATCTGCTAAAGTTTTCATATAAATTTATTTTTCAATGTCATTGTATATGCAAATATAGATTATTGAAGGATGTGGGCCTCGATAAAAATTGTTTTGCTCAAGTAGATGGAAAAAGGAATCGAAGTGCCGTCAACGAAGCAACTCAGCAGTAGATTGTACGTTTTAATTTGTTGATTTTATATTTTAATATCTATTTTGTAACTTAATAATATATTTATATTTGTAATAGGCTACTTTAGAGGCCCTCGATATAACGACCCGTACTTTACATACATTGTTAATACTTCAAAATTGAAGCATACTTATTACAACATATAACAAAACCATGAAAGGAAAATATAGGTATAGTGTCTTCGAAAACTGGGAAACATAAACAACCGGTTCATAAAGCATCTACACTGTCTCCCATTTATTTCATCATATCTAGAGTCCCTTTTGGCATATCCAACTTAATAACCTTCTTCTTGACCTAGGGAAAGAAAACATACAAAGGGTGAGATCAAATTCTCAGTAAGGGTAAACAAAAGAAATATCAATCACATCATATTCATAAGAACATAACATTTTGGAAATCTTAACCTGCAAAAGAGATCATAATTTCATAACATGGGATAAATCATAGTAGTGAAATGTAATCCCAATAATGATAACATAAAACATGAAACGTTTTGGAATACACACATAATCATAAATAATCATTTCTTAGTAGTCAAGACTCATTTCCAAGACTATCTTAGCGGACAAAGTCCATTTTTGAACTGAGTTCACTCCTCGTTTCAGTCCTGTTTCACTGAACCGGTTTTACCTTCCATTCCAGCCATGTCTATCTCATAAGATATAAATCTTTACCCAATGCATTGGAGGGAGATATAGTACCCACCCATCTCATCATGAAACCATTCTTATGTGTACCACAAAATCACAAATCATACATCATAGCATAACCCAAGTAATAAAAATGGGATTCTTAAACATCATGACATCATAAAAAAATTCATATAAGATAAAGGAATTCATAAAAATAATTCCATCACAACATAATCAAATAAATGTAATAATAGGGATATAAACAGAACCCTATATTATCTTAGATGGAAAATAATTTTGATAAAACACTTGAACTCCATTCTTGAGGAAAATATCCTTTCTATTTCAAAAACATTTTCCTTTCTTAACATGTCATACAATTTTAAACTAAAAGAAGTTGATTAAAAATAAACTTGAAAACTTGTAAAGGAATCTTCTTGGAAATAATTTTTTAAAAATCCATTCATTCCGTATAAGTGAAAAAAACATTCTTCTCGTACTTTTGTCGGAAAAGTCAAAACGTACCTCGTACGAAAAATGACAAAAGATTCCTTTCATATCTTTTACTAAAAACTCACCAAAGGGTAAAATTGGATTTAAAAAATTGTAGGTGGATGGAAATAATATTACATATTGAGGAAACATGGATGTGGATGATAAAATACACCACAGTAAATACCAAAGTATAAACAATCTCGGATAAAAATGAGATTGTGATATTTTCCCTTACCTTAGGTCTGATTTGCTTCGTAAGTGTCTGAACCTCTTGTATAATGATTTAAATAATGTCATTGACTTATTCCTGAATCATACTCATTGTTATGATATCATATATGGCCATATTCTTAGCTTCTTATTAGTAATATTTCATTGCTACTTGTTATTCAGGTGTTTATTACTTTTTGTTCTTATGCGTGTTTTTTCGAATAAATTCTTATTGTTCTCTTTAGGTTATAGATACCTCATTTCCATAATGGTGTTAGTGTAATATATATCATATTCATTCATTCAATTCATTTATATAATCATTATGCAATGAAGATCATGTAGAATGAGTCGCATCACATCGTGGAGACGGTATTCCATATGTACGCACGAGTGATGATATCATTCCCATGATCTTGGAATTTAATTAGAATGTATGCATACTATTTCATTATCAGTATAAATTTACAATAATCATATATAGATATTATTTACACCATTATACCCATCCAATTAAGGTGGTGGTGGAAAATAGATTACACCACGGCGTGGAGACGGTATTCCGTACGTACGCACGCGCGGTGATTTCTTTTTCCGTAGGATGGATAGATGGTGAATTATGGTTGTTTCATAATTATAATAACATAACATTATATGATTGATACTGATGTTATTACTTCATAATGAAACAACTAAAGAAGAAGAAGTGGAAGAAGAAATAAAGTTGAAAGAATCGGTAACGAACATTACCTCTTCTTTGAAGCGCCTCTTTGAGACCTCCTCTTAGGGCACTAAAATTGGTCTTTGAAGAAGACCATGACCTCTAGGATGTTTATAGGGAAGTGGAGAAGAGAATTTGGCAGGGGTTTGCCGAGTTGGAAGGCTCAATGTGATGTGATGAAGAGAGGGAGGAGGTTCCCTTTTATAAGGGAGGAGAGGGGCACCTTTGGAAAAACTAAACATATTATATTATTATAGAGTCATATTCGATTTTTAATAGCTCCAAATTAATTTATTTCTAAGATAAGGTGTGTATGGGACGAATGCCTATAATTCAATAGAATTTAGACAAGTTTAGGTATCTATTTTAACCATATCATTTAGATTTAACTTTAAGTTAGATAATTTAACTTTTACCGTGACTTCTTGTTTTCTTACATAATAAGGTTAATAAACATAATATAACAAGCCAAACGAACCCCAAGTTGTTTATTATTAATATATATAACCTTATATAATTAATTTGGCCGAACCTTATATTTTTAAGAATAAAATAACAATTAATAGTATAATATTTGTTTAAAAAAAAAATTTATGTCAATTTTAAAACTATTTGGTAATCGATTTTTGTGAAAATCATAACATAAATATTAGTTCGAAAAAAGTTAATTAAATAAATACTAACATGTCATGTTAATAGATAAAATTAGTGTAATTCATAAAAATATTCAAATTCCATTTTTTGGGTATTTATAACATCAATTATGTTAATATTTCATTAATAAGATAATTACTGCATCATCAATGTGTCATAAATAAATTACATTATTTAATGTCTAAAAATTATAAATAAAATACCATTATGTAGGAAATCGTTTTATCTTTCTAATTAATATTTATAGTAGAATTTACCTTATGTATAACCCTATATTAAAAATGATTTATTTATTAAACATTGATTTTAACTATTTTAACCCTTCTTTAAATAAATTAATATTAAATGTCCTAATCTAATCCATCTAGGCCTAAATGGTCATATTTTCTTCCTATGGTTGTTTTTGGTCGAATTACACTTATCCAATAGAATTAGGACATGTTTTAGGGTAATAATAATACCATTTTGACCCTTAATTACCCTATTTACTTTTAGCCGTGGTAAAAAAAGTAAAAAGTTACTATTCACCAAAAATTATTTTCATCTCATTGAACCAGATTTTATTCCTTGATATTAACCGTGTCTCTCGTATTTTCGAAATTACACTCACAGAAGTGGTAAAATTAGGTTTTATGTGAATTTGGAAATTCTCTTAAGGGGTGGGTAAAAGACGGTGAAAAGTTCAATAAAAATTTTATATATATAAAATTATTATAAAATGACTCCAATGAATGGAATTGAACTTATATAGGTATTATGTATCAATTTTGACCTAAAATAAATTTAAATAAAAAGTCGGTTTTTAAATAGTAACCCAGTGTTTTCACTATTCATCAAAATTGAATGTTTTTAGAAAAATACCAAACTTTCACCCTAGGCTAATTTCGATATTCAGAATCCAAAAATGAAGTCCGTTTTGAAAAATAAAAATTTCAAAATTTCAAAAAATGGGTATTACTATTCATAACATCTAGTTTTAATAATATTTCATAGCATATCGTTGTTTAGTAAAACTCGGTATTGCGTACGACACAAGCTATTGAGGAAGGTCGCGATTGCGTGTAAAGAAAGCCAAGATAGTGTTTTGTGTAGTGAAGGATTCCTTTGACAATTTATATAACATAAAAACAAAATATTTCTCATAAAAGTCTCGGGTGTTACATTCTACCCCCCTTAAAATGAATTTCGCCCTCAAAATTCATCACTTTGTAACAAACAGATGAGGATACCTTTCCCTCATCATATCTTCAAGCTCCCATGTAGCTTTTTCTAATTGGTGGTTCCTCCACAAAACATTCACCAAGCGAGTGGTCTTGTTCCATATGACTTTTTCGCTACGATCCAGAATCTCTATCGGCTATTCTTCATAAGAAAGATCTTGCTCTAGCGGTACAAATTCTTAGCTGAGTACATGTGAAGGATCAGGTATACACTTCCTCAGGAGAGATACATGGAACACATCGTGAACTTGGGAGAGATTCGGTGGAAGCGCCAATCGGTAAGCTACATTCCCAACACGATCCAATATTTCTAAAGGAATGATATATCTAGGGCTCAACTTTCCCTTCTTTCCAAATCTCATTACTCTCTTCCAAGGAGATATTCGTAAGAAAACTTTATCACCCACTTCAAACTCTAGGTCTTTTCTTCAGTTGTTGGCATAACTTTTTTGTCGACTCTGAGCTGCTCTAATGTGTTGTTGAATAGATCTGACCTTTTATGCCATCTCATCAACAATATCAGGTCCTAATAGCATTCTTTCACCAACTTCATCCCAGCATGTTGGAGTCCTGCATTTCTTTACATAGATCGCTTCATAAGGAGTCATCTGAATACTGGAGTGAAATCCATTATTATAATAAAATTACACCAAAGGTAGGTGTTGATCCCAACCACCATTCAAAACCATAGAGCAAGATATCAACATATCTTCTAGAGTTTGAGTTGTCCTCTCAGACTAACCGTCTGTCTGAGGATGATAAGCAGTACTGAAACTCAACTCTGTATCCAGAGTATGCTGAAGACTTCGCCAGAACATCGAGGTAAATCTCAGATCCCGATCAGATATAATGGAAAGTGGTACTCCATACAATCTTACCACTTCCTTTACATATATCCTAGAAAGATGATCCAGAGAGAAATCCTATCTAATAGCGATGAAGTGTTCCTACTTTGTAGTACGATCAACTATGACCCAGATAGAATTATTGCCTTTGAATGTTTTAGGAAGTCAAGTGACAAAGTCCATAGTGATGTTTTCCCATATCCATTCTGGTATGGGTAATGGTTGTAACATCCCCTTAGACTTCTATCTCTCAGCTTTAACTTGCTGACAAACCAAGCATTGAGAGACATATTCAGCAACATCTCTTTTCATGCCATCCCACCAGAAGTACTCTTTTAGGTCCCTATACATCTTTGTGCTTCCAGGATGAATAGAGAATGAAGAACTATGAGCCTCATCCAGCAGTTCCTTCTTTAATTCTGGGATGAGAGGAACACAAACCTGATTCCTGAACTTTATTATCCCATCACAATCAAGGTTGAATTCAGGAACATTTCTCACCTTCTTTTGTAACTCTACATCTTCTTTCTGTTCCTCTTTAATCTTCACATGTATAGATTGTTGAACATTAATTTGTGAAATATATGATTTTACCCTACCAATATAATTCCAAGATCCATCCTTTTTAAAACCATAAATATTGGATCTTTTGTGATCCTCATCATGGATAAGCTAGCATGGTCTTGTCAACTTAATGCGTCTGCCACCTTGTTTGCTTTCCCAGGGTGTTAATGAATTGAGCAGTCGTAATCCTTAATCAGCTCCAACCATCTTCTTTGGAGCATATTCAGATCCTTTTGTGTGAAAATATACTTTAAACTTTTATGATCAGTATAGATATCACACCTTTCTCCATAAAGATAATTCCTCCAAATCTTTAATGTATAGATTACCGTAGCTAACTCCAAATCATGAGTTGGGTAATTTTGTTCTTGGATTTTCAACTGTTGTGAGGCATAAGCTATCACCATATCATTTTTCATAAGAACACACCCCAGCCCCTTCTTGGATTCATCACTATAGATCACAAACCTTTCTCCACTACAAGGAAGTGTGGGTACAGGTGCACTGGATAACCTTATTTTCAACTCCTTGAAATTCTCTTCACATTCCTTCTTCCAAACAAACTTAACTCCTTTCCGAGTCAACTTGGTGAGTGGATTAGATAATCGTGAAAAATATTTCACAAAACGTCGATAATATCCAGCCAAACCAAGAAAACTTCAGATCTCAGTTACAGTTGTTGGTCTCGACTATCTTTCGATAACCTCTGTTTTTGCTGGATCCACAGATATCCCCTCTTTTTAGATTATGTGACCCAAAAATGCAACTTTTTGAAGCCAAAATTCACACTTGGTAAATTTGTTATAAATCTTATCCTTTCTCAGGGTATTCAATATAATTCTCAATCGATCTTCATGTTCTTCCTTTCCCTTTGAATATACAAGAATATCGTCTATAAAGACTACCACAAACTGATCAAGATAGTCTCTAAAGACTCCATTCATCAAATACATGAAGATAGAAGGGGCATTAGTAAGACCAAATGGAATTACTATAAATTCATAGTGTCCATACCTTATACGGAAATCCGTCTTTGGTATATCCTCCCTTTTGAACCTTAATTGATGATACCCTGAATGAAGATCAATCGTGGAAAAGTATTGAGCTCCGCGTAAGTAAGTCATCAATGCGTGGTATATGATATTTGTTATTGATATTGATCTTGTTATATTCTCGATAATCAATTCAGAGTCTCACTGATCCATCTTTCTTCTTAACAAACAGAACAGGTTCTCCCCAAGGTGACGCACTAGGGCTTATGAACCCCTTATCAAGATTCTCTTAGAGTTGCCTCTTCAATTCCTGCAACTCAATTGGGTCCATTCTATAAGGTGTCTTTGAAATAGGTAAAGCACCTGGTACGAGTTCTATTGAAAACGAAAATTCACGATTTGGTGGAATACCCATCAATTCCTCTAGAATGACATCATCAAACTCCCGTAAAATGGGAATATTCTTAATCGTGAGTTTCTCCCCAACCATTTCCGATAAATAACCTTCATTTAGTGGAATGAAGACCCATAATATTGAAGAAATTTATACTGGAAGGTTATGTTCATCCTTGCATCGATAGATGACCATAGATTGATCTGGAATATGAAATTTGGCTTCCCTTATTTGGCAATTGATATGAGCTCCATATAGAGAAAGCCAATCCATTCCAAGAATCACATAAAATTCCACTATAGGAAGGATCAAAAGATTTTCTGGATGCACTTTCCCACAAACTTCAATCAGAGAATAATTATAAACTTTTGATGCAACCGGTGTTCCATTAAGATTTGTCACAACCAACTCAACATCTAATTGTTGAGGTAATACGACGATACCCTTAGAAAATTCTTCAGAAATAAAAGAGTGGGTGGATCCAGAATCAAGTAAAACATTTGCTAATTTAGAGTAGATGGTAAGTGTACCTCTCACCACTTCGTTGTCATACTCCACATCGCTGATAGTAATTGCATGTGACATTCCTTTTTTGTTTAGCCTTAAGAGTTTGTTGACGTCGATCATCATCATCAACCCTTGGATTTGGGAATTGATTGGCATAATTCCCCATCTCCTTGCACTTGAAACATTGAAGTGTAGTAGGTTCATTCTGTGTATCCCTTCCTTTGTTTGCATCATTAGACATTTTCTTCCCATTTTTTCGACATTCAATTGCCCGATGACCTTATTTTCCACACTTATACCATTTGCTTTCCCTTTAAGACAATTTCCTCCATGTTTCTTTCCACACTATGAGAATAAGGGAAAACTCATCTTCTTTTCAGTGTGCTCTTTAGATTTTCCTTTGAATTCCATTTTCCTCCTCTTATCAAACCCATATGGCTGATGGGTTACTCCAATCTCCAACTCAACTTTGAGAGAACATCGAATGATTTCCTCGTAGCTATTGAAGTCCCTTATGGCTAACGCCCTTCGAAGACTTCGTTTTAAGCCACTAAAGAATCGATCGATCTTACTCTATGTTTGGATAATAATACCAGAAGATTACCTTGCGAGTCTTGTAAAATTCGCTTCGTAGGTACCAATAGATTCATCATTCTTTTTCTTTAGTTAAAGAAACTCCTTCTCCATCTTTGTTCGAAGAATACGAGGGAAGTAATTATTGAAAAATAAGTTCTTGAACTCGTCCCATTCCATGGACTCAATTTCATCTCTTTGACTCATATTCTTGATAAGATTCAACCATTGATCAGCATCATCTTCCAAATGATACACTGCTAAGATGACTTTATCATGTTCAGAACATTGAAGAACTGAAAATATCTTTTCAGTGGTACTGATCCATTGTTCAGCCACTAATGGATCAGAAGACTAGCTGAATGAAGGTGGATTCTGCCTCATGAAGGATTCAACAGAATGTTTCTCCTTCCATTTCTAGTTTGGAAGTCTTGCATGATTAATAACTTAAGAAATTTGTGTGAGCATGGCTACAAGATTTTTCATTCCATCTCCCATAATTTTTGGTTACTCAGGGGGACACTCATTGCATTGCCCGTCGCATTCCGCATTAACACGGTTCCTTTAGGTTCTAGCCATTGACTAAAACCAAGAAGAATAGTGTGAGAAACACTAATTATAATAGGAAAACCACATAATCAAGAATAAAATGTTACACTTAAGGTATTATAATAGGATATTCATGGCCATTTCTAAAACACTAATATTGTGTTCTATGCATATACATATCCTTAGGTTTCTTACTGAGGCTTTCACATCCTAGTTTCCAAAGGTTGACTATACCTTTTCTCTGATACCAAATATAATGACCCATACTTTACATACGTTTTTAATAATTCAAAATTGAATCATACTTATTACAACATATAGTAAAACCATGAAAGGACCGTATAGGTATAGCGTCTTCGGAAACTGGGAAACATAAACAACTGGTTCATAAATCATCTACATTGTCTCCCATTTATTTCATCATATCTAGAGTCCCTTTTGGCATATCCTACTTAATAACCTTCTTCCTGACCTAGGGAAAGAAAACATACAAAAGGGTGAGCTCAAATGCTCAGTAAGGTTAAACAAAAGAAATATCAATCACATCATATTCATAATAACATAACATTTTGGAAATCTTAACCTGAAAAAGAGATCATAATTTCATAACATGGGATAAATCATAGTAGTGAAATGTAATCCCAATAATCATAACATAAAACATTAAACTTTGTGGAATACACACATAATCATAGAGAATCATTTCTTAGTAGTCAAGACTCATTGCCAAGACTATCATAGCAGACAAAGTCCATTTCTGAACCAAGTTCACTCCTCGTTTCAGTCATGTTTCACTGAACCGGTTTAACCTGCCGTTATAGCCATGTCTATCTCATGAGATATAAATATTTACCCAATGAATTGGAGGGAGATATAGGTCCCACCCATATCATAATGAAACCATTCTTATATGTTCCACAAAATCACAAATCATACATCATAGCATAACCCATGTAATAAAAATGGGATTCCTAAACATCACGACATCATAAAACAATTCATATAAGATAAATTAATTCATAAAAATAATTCCACTACAACTTAATCAAATAAATGTAATAATAGGGATAGAAATAGAACCCTATATTATCTTAGATGGAAAATAATTTTGATAAAACACTTGAACTCCATTCTTGAGGAAAATATTCTTTCTACTTCAGAAAATTTTTCCTTTCATAACATGTCATACAATTTTAAACTAAAATAAGTTGATTAAATATAAACTAGAAAAATTGTAAAGGAATATTCTTGGAAATAATGTTTTAAAAATCCATTCATACTGTATAAGATAAAAAAACATTCTTCTCGTACTTTTGTTGGAAAAGTCAAAAAGCACCTCGTACAAAAAACGACAAAAGATTCCTTTCATATCTTTTACTAAAAACTCACCGAAGGGTAAAATTGGATTTAAACAATTGTAGGTGTATGGAAATAATATTAAATATTTAGTAAACATGGATGTGGATGATAAAATACACCCCAGTAAATACCAAAGTATAAACAATCTCGGATAAAAATGAGACTGTGATATTTTCCCTTACCTTAGGTCAGATTTTCTTCGTAAGTGTCTGAACCTCCTGTATAATGATTTAAATAATGTCATTGACTTATTCCAGAATCATAATAATTGTTATGATATCATATATGTCCATATTCTCAGCTTCTTATTAGTAATATTTCATTGCTACTTGTTATTCGGGTGTTTATTACTTTTTGTTCTTATGCGTGTTTTGTCGAATAAATTCTTATTGTTATCTTTAGGTTATAGATAAATCATTTACAGAATGGTATTAATGTAATATATATCATATTCATTCATTCAATTCATTTATATAATCATTATGCCATGAAGATCATGTAGAACGAGTCGCATCACATCGTGGAGACGGTATTCCGTACATACGCCTGAGCGATGATATCATTCCCATGATCGTGGAATTGTATTGGAGTGTATGAATACTATTTCAGAATCAATATCACTTTAAAATAATAATATATAGTTATTATTTACACCATTATACCCATCCATGTAAGGTGGTGGTGGAAAATAGATTACACCACAGCGTGGAGATGGTATTCTGTACGTACGCACGCGCAGTGATTTTGTTTTCCGTAGGATGGATAGATGGTGAAATAGGGTTGTTTCATAATTATAATAACATACCAGTATATGATTTATACTTATGTTATTACATCATAATGAAACAACTAAATAAGAAGATGTGGAATAAGAAATAAAGTTGAAAGAATCGGTAACGGACATTACCTCTTCTTTGAAGAGCCTCTTTGAGACCTCCTCTTAGGGCACTAAAATTGGTCTTTGAAGAAGACCAGGACCTCTAGGATGTTTCTAGGGAAGTGTAGAAGATAACTTGTTAGGGTTTGGCCGATCTTGAAGGCTCAATGTGATGTGAGGAAGAGAGGGAGGAGGTTCCCTTTTATAAGGGAGGAGAGGGGCACCTTTGAAAAAACTAAAAATATTATTTTATTATAAAGTCATATTCGGTTTTTAATAGCTCCAAATTAATTTCTTTCTAAGCTAAGGTGGGGATTCTTAGAAAGGATCTCATACAATCGAATTTAGAAAAGTTTAGGTATCTATTTTAACCTTATCATTTAGATTTAACTTTTAGTTAGATAATTTAACTTTTATCGTGTCTTCTTGTTTTCTTACACAATAAGATTAATAAACTTACTATAACAAGCCAAACGAACCCCAAGTTGTTTATTATTAATATATATAAACTTATATAAGTAATATGGCCGAACCTTCGATTTTTAGGAATAAAATAACAATTAATAATATAATATTTATTTTAAAAACAATTTTATGTCAATTTTGACACTATTTGGTAATTGATTTTTTTGAAAATCATAACAAAAATATTAGTTCAAAAAAAGATAATTAAATCAATACTAACATGTCATATTAACATATAAAATTATTTTAATTCTTAAAAAGTCTCAAATTACATTTATTTTGGTATTTATAACATCAATTATGTTAATATTTCATTAATAAGATAATTACTGCATCATCATTATGTCATAAATAAATTAAATTATTTAATCTTTAAAATTTATAAATAAAATACCATTATGTAGGAAGTAGTTTTATCATTCTAATCAATATTTATAGTCGAATTTATCTTATGTGTAACCCTATATTAAAAATGATTTACTTAATAAACATTGATTTTAACTATTTTAACCCTTCTTCAAATAAATTAATATTAAATGTCCTAATCTAATCCATGTGGGCCTAAATGGTCATATTTTATTCCTAAGGTTGTTTTTGGTCGAATGAGACTTATCCAATAGAATTAGGACATGTTTTAGGGTAATAATAATATCATTTTTACCATTAATTACCCTATTTATTTTTAACCGTGGTAAAAAAGTAAAAAGTTACTATTCACCAAAAATTATTTTCATCTCATCGAACCACATTTTAGTCCTTGATATTAACCGTGTCTCTCGGATTTTCGAAATTACACTCACAGAAGCGGTAAAATTAGGTTTTATGTGAATTTGGAAATTCTCTTAGGAGGTGGGTAAAAGACGGTGAAAAGTTAAATAAAATTTTTATATATCTAAAATTATTATAACATAACTCCAATTAATTGAATTTAAATTATATAGGTATTATGTATAAATTTTGACCTAAAATAAATTTAAATAAAATAAATAATTATTTAAATAAAAAGTCGGTTTTTAAATAGTAACCCCGTGTTTTCACTATTCATCAAAAATTGAAAGTTTTCATAAAAATACCAAAATTTTACCCTAGGGTAATTTCGATATTCCGAATCCAAAAATGAATTCCGTTTTGAAAAATACAAAATACAAAATTTCAAAAAGTGGGTATTACTATTCATAACAGCTAGTTTTAATAATATTTTACTAGCATATCGTTGTTTAGTGAAACTCGGTATTGCGTATGACGCAAGCTATCGAGGAAGGTCACGATTGCATGTAAAGAAAGCCAAGAAAGTGTTATGTGTAGTTAAAGATTACTTTTATGATTTATATAACGTAAAAACAAAATATTTCTCATAAAAGTCTCGGGTGTTACACTCGATGCCCAAGAACCAGACAATTTTGGGCCAACTGATCACTCACATCAGGTGTTGGGAGAGGAGCATCCTGGAAATGAATGTTGCCGACCTAGGATAGCCCCGACGAGGTATTGGCCCTCCTCGGGTATGAGTTGTAGTGCCACCGAGTTGTATCAAGTTAGGGCATAGGCAGAACAGGCTGACAAAAGGGCCATAGAGACAGAAAAATAGTCTGTTAGTGCAAACAGTGCTTTTATGAAATTTATTGAATTTCTACATCCAACACATCTACCAGAGGCCATCCCAGATTTTGATGAATATATGTCATTGATACGTTCTATATATGGGGCTCCAGGTGGAAGTTCTAGTGGTGGTCAAGACGATGTTTAGCTTGACGATGATGATGGCGAGGAGTCTGATGCGGATGAGGAGGGAGAGGAGGAGGGCAAGGCGGATGGTGAGGGCGAGGAGGAGGGCGTTGAGGAGGGAGAGGACGAGGATGAGGGTGATGATTATGGGGATGATGGTGATGGTGATGTGGTACAAGTTGATTTGGTAAATTTTTGACAAATATTACCGATATTTGATGTTTAATCTATTCTAGTTGTTGGTTTTATCTAGACTTGTAGTATAGTATTACAGTTGAGTTTTTTTATATATTGTCTATTTTCATGGATGTTGATGTATTTTAGTGGTTGCAGTGTATCTTGATCATGGTTATAGAGTTTTGTGTGTTTGGGAACTCCACGGATAGCCCCTAGACTGCCCCCTGAATAGCCCCCCGGACAGCCCCCCCCCCCCCCCCCCCCACCCTCTTCCTTGGACCCCAGACAGCCCCCCGGACACCCCCTAGACATCCCCCTGGACAGCCCCCCACCCACCTCCTTGGTCCCCAGACAGCCCTCTAGACACCCCCCAGACAGCCCCCCAGACAGCCCCCCAGATAGCCCCCCACCCTCCTCCCTGGACCCCAGACAGCCCCCCACCCTCCTCCCTGGACCCCCAAAGAGCCCCTACCCTCCTCCTTGATTTCACATGCCTTTTTTTATTTCTCTGATCATGAAATGTTATTTAGGATTTTTCCATTTTTTTATTTCTTGAATTATATGAATGTCTTAGTAAACTTATTAGCTCATGCTCATCAAATGCATGTGATGATATGCTTTAAATTGAATACAAAGTCTTGTTGTACATTCTCCATGTTATGTGAATTATGCCTTGTTTGATTTGGTTTACTTGTCAATTTTTAGGATAAGACATGGGTTACATGTTAAGGACTCATGGGTCATAGGTGACGTGTACGAGTCAACCGCGCCTCAATCCGAGTCACGGTGTGGTCGGTACCACCCAAAGTGTCTCTCTTATGTTTAAAATGGACAACATTTGAAGTACATACGGAAAATTGACCAAACACATTCTATTTCTGATGATACATTAGAACAATGATCCATGGGTCATTTTTGACGTGTACGAGTCAACCCCACCTCAATCTGAGGCGCGGTTTGTCTGTCACCACTCAAAGTGTCTCTCTTTTATTTAAAAAGCACTTCATTTTAAGTGAAAACAACAACTAACATACGAAAATCTGACCAAAAGGATTATGATTGTCTTTATACTCTATCACAAGGATCCATGGGTCATATGTGATGTGTATGAGTCAACCAAGCCTCAATCTGAGGCGCGGTGTGGCCGACACCACTCAAGGTGTCTCCCTTTTATTTAAAAAGCATTTCATTTTAAGTGAAAACAACAAATGACATACAGAAAACTGACCAAACAGATTCTGATTGTGTTAATACTTTAGAAAAATGAACCATGGGTCATATGTGAAGTGTATGAATCAACCTCGCCTCAATCCGAGGCATGGTGTGGCCAGCACCATTCATTGTGTCTCTCTTTTGTTTAAAATGGACATCATTTTAAGTGAAAACTACAACCGACATACGAAAAACTGACCAAACACACTCAAAATGTGTTGATGCTTTAATATAATGATCCATGGGTCATATTTGACGTGTACGGGTCAACCTCGCCTCAATCCAAGGCACGGTGTGACCATCACCATTCAAAGTGTCTCTCTTTTATTTAAAATGGACAACATTTTAAGTACATAGAGAAAACTAACCAAACGGATTTGGATTGTGTTGATACTTTAGAACAATGATCCATGGGTCATATGTGACGTGTATGAATCAACCCCATCTCAATACGAGGTACGGTGTGGCCGGAACCACACAAGGTGTCTCTATTTTGTTTCAAAAGGACATCATTTTAAGTGAAAACATCAACTAGCATATGGAAAACAGACCAAATGCATTCGGATTGTGTTGATACTTTAGGAAAATGATCCATGGGTCATTTGAAATGTGTACGAGTCAACATCGTCTAAATCTGAGGTGCGGTGTGGCTGGTACCACTCTAACTGTGTCTCTTTTGTTTAAAATAGATAGAACTATAAGTGAAAATAACAATTGGCATATGAAAATCTGACCAAACGCATTTAGAATCTATTGAAACAATAGGACAACGATCCATGGGTCATATGTGATGTGTATGAGTCAATCGCGCCTCAATCTGAGTCGTGGTGTGTCCAACACCACCCAAAGTGTCTCTCTTATGTTTAAAATGGACAACATTTTAAGTACATATGGAAAACTGACCAAATGCATTCAGTTTCTACTGATACTTTAGTACAACGATCCATGGGAAATTTGTGATGTGTTTGAGTCAAACCTGCCTCAATCCGAGGCGTGGTGTGGCCATCACCACTCAAAGTGCCTCTCTTTTATTTAAAAAAACACTTCATTTTAAGTGAATACAACAACTCACATACGGAAAACCAACCAAACAGATTTTTATTGTGTTTATTCTTTAGAAAAACAATCCATGGGTCATATGTGAGGTGTACGAGTCAACCCTGCCTCAATCCGATGTGTGGTTTGGATAGCACCATTCATAGTGTCTCTCTTTTATTTAAAATGGACATCATTATAAGTGAAAACATCAACTGACATACGAAAAATAGTCCAAACGCATTTAGAATGTGTTGATGCTCTAGTAAACTGATCCATTGGTAATATTTGACAAGTATGAGTCAACCCCGCCTCAATCAGAGGCACGGTGTGGCAAGAACCACTCAAAGTGTCTTTCTTTTATTTCAAATGGACAACATTTTAAGTACATACATAAAACTAACCAAACGGATTCTGATTGTGTTGATAATTTAGTACAACGATCCATGGGTCATATGTGACATGTCCAAATCAACCCTACATCAATCTGAGTTGCAGTGTGGCTGGCACCACTCAAAGTGTCTCTCTTTTGTTTCAAAAGGGCATCATTTTAAGTGAAATTATCAACTGGCATATGGAAAACCAATCAAATGCATTTGGATTGTGTTAATACTTTAGTAAAATGATCCATGGGTCATTTGAGACGTGTACGAGTCAACCCCCTCTAAATCCAAGGTGTAGTGTGGCCAGTACCACTCTAATTGTCTCTCTTTTTTTAAAAATGGACAAGATTATAAGTGAAAAGAACAACTGGCATACGAAAAACTGACCAAACAAATTTGGAATCTGTTGAAACTTTAGGAAAATGATACATGGGTCATATGTGATGTGTAAGAGTCAATTGCGCCTCAATCTGAGTCACAGTGTGGCCGAAACCACCCAATGTGTCTCTCTTATGTTTAAAATGGACAACATTTTAAGTACATACGGAAAACTGACCAAATGAATTCGGTTTCTGTTGATACATTAGCACAAAGATCCATGGGTTATTTGGGACGTGTACGAGTAAAACCCGCCTCAATCCGAGGTGTGGTGTGGTCGACACCACTCAAAGTGTCAATCTTTTATTTAAAAAGCACTTCATTTTATATGAAAACAACAACTGAAATATGGAAAACCGACCAAACAGATTTTGATTGTGTTGATACTTTATCACAATGATCCATGGGTCATATGTGACATGTAAGAGTCAACCCCGCCTCAATCAGAGGTGCGGTGTGGCCATCACCATTCATAGTGTCTCTCTTTTGTTTAAAATGCACATCATTTTAAGTGAAAACAACAAATGAAATATGAAAAACGGACCAAACACATTCAGAATGTGTTGATGCATTAGGACAATGATCCATGGGTCATATTTGACGTGTACGAGTCAACCCCGCCTAAATATGAGGCACAGTGTGGCCAAAACCACTCAAAGTGTCTCTCTGTTGTTTAAAATGGACAACATTTTAAGTACATATGGATTACTGACCAAACGGATTCTAATTGTGTTGATACTTTAGAAAAACGATCCATGGGTCATATGTGACGTGTACCAATCAACCCTACCTCAATCTGAGGCGTGGTGTGGCCGAAACCACTCAAAGTGTCTCTCTTTTCTTTCAAAAGGACATCATTTTAAGTGAAAACATCAACTGGCATATGAAAAACCGGCAAAACGCATTCAGATTGTGTTGATACTTTAAGAAAATGATCCATGGGTCATTTAAGATGTGTACGAGTCAACCCCATCTAAATCCAAGGCACGTTGCAGTCGGTGCCACTCTAACTGAGTCTCTTTTATTTAAAATGGACAAGATTATAAGTGAAAAAGAACAACTAGTATACATAAAACTGACCAAACGCATTTGGAATCTGTTGAAAATTTTGGACAATGATCCATGGGTCATATGTGACGTGTAAGAGTCAAACAAACCTCAATCTGAGTTGCAGTGTGGCCCGTACCACCCAAAGTGTCTCTCTTATGTTTAAAATGGATAACATTTTAAGTACATACGGAAAACCGACCAAATTGATTCTGATTGTGTTGATACTTTAGAACAACGATCCATGGGTCATTTTTGACGCCTACAAGTCAAGACCGCCTCAATACAAGGCGCGGTGTGGCCATAACCACTCAAAGTGTCTCTCTTTTATTTAAAAATCACTTCATTTTAAGTGAAAACAACAACTTACATACGGAAAACGGACCAAATGCTTTCGGAATATGTTGATACTTTAGGACAACGATCCATGGGTCATTTTTGACATGTATGAGTTAACCTCACCTCAATACGAGGCACGGTGTGGCCTGTATCTCTCCAAATGTATGTATTTTGTTTAAAATGAACATCATTTATAGTAAAAAATCTGGTATACAAAAAACCGATCAAATTATGAATTGAATTCCATATTCCACTTATAATTGTCATCAAAATTTTAAATTGAATTATAAAATAATTATGTATGTTTATAATTACATTATGAATTCTGATTTAATTATGGATTTGTATAGTTCTAGGACGCATTATATGTTAAATGTGTGTGAATTGTTTCTGTATATGTATGTGTTAGTTGGTTATTGGAGGTACAATAATTGTATATGTATGTGTTAGTTGATTATTACAGGTACAATAATTGTAAATGAGATAGAATTGGAGGTTGTTGTACAAATTGCAGCCTGCTGTGCAATTTGAACAGCATAGGCTATGCCAACGGTTTCAAAACATTGGCATAGGATTTTGAGTATTGTTTTTACCAATGGTTCATAGAGAACCGTTGGAAAAAACCTTTTCCAATAGTTTCTAACCTGTTGGGTAAGAAGTCCTATTGTTGGTTTTCCAAACGGTTCATGCCAAACCATTGGGAAAAACTATCCCAACGGTTTGGTACAACCGTTAGGATAAATTCGTTTTTCTAAGCTATCCCAGCGGTTCTTTGTAAACCACTGGGAAAATCTTTCCCAACAGCATACTTACCAACGGTTTCTAGAGCTGTTGGTATAAGATATACCAATGGTTCTGCAGGCTTTCCCAATGGTTCTGAACCATTGGGAAAATATCCACTTCCAGCAGTGACTCATAAATCATTAACTGATTCCATTGTGAATCTAATGAAATCTGAGTTTGAAATGAATATGATTGATGAGTTAACATTTTTCCTTGGTTTTCAAATTTTTCAAAAACCAGAACGAACTTATATATCTCAACATAATTATATTAAAGATCTTCTTAAAAAGTATGAATATGACAACACAAAAAGTATAAGTACTCCCATTGGTACCTCAAAATCACTTTATCTTGATGAATCTGGGAAACCAGTAAATCAAACATCATTTAGAGGTATGATAGGAAGTTTATTATACATGACAGCTAGTCATCCTGACATAAAGATTTCAGTATGCTTATGTTCAAGATACCAATCCATTCCTAAGGAATCTCATTTAAAGGAAGTGAAAAGTATTTTTTGCTACTTAATGGGAACCATGAATTTAGGACTCTTTTATACTTGTGGAAAAGATTTTGTTTTAAAAAGTTTTTTGGATGATAACTTTGGTGGATGTAGAATTGATAGGAAAAGTACTTCCAGAACTTTTCATTTCTTAGAAGATTCATTAGTTTCTTGGTGATACAAAAAGCAACACTCAGTCACACTTTCCACTACTGAAGATGAATATGTAGCAGATGTAAGTTGTTGTGCTCAATGATTTTGGATGCAACACACACTCACATAGTATTTTACGAGTTCTACCAAAACACAAATATTTTGTGATAATACTAGTGCCATTTTCTTAATAAAAAATCATGCACATCACTCACGTGCAAAACACATGGATATTATGCATCACTTTCTTATAGATCACACATAAAAAGGATATATCATTCTTCAATTTATCAGAATGCCGGATCAACCTGCTCATACATACACAAAATCTTTACCCTTCGATAGATTTGACTACATTAAACAGAAGTTAGGAATAATAAC
Organism: Viscum album; assembly: GCA_963277665.1. Taxonomy (NCBI): domain Eukaryota; kingdom Viridiplantae; phylum Streptophyta; class Magnoliopsida; order Santalales; family Viscaceae; genus Viscum; species Viscum album. The sequence goes on along the minus strand of OY728139.1, from coordinate 1,229,692,493 downwards.
TATAAGGTAATCTTCCATATTAACTTCTTGTTTAAATCTATCTCCGTACAGTAAGAAAATCATTTTCATAGGGGGAGTACATTTTCTTCGTAATAAAAATTTTCATAAACAAAATTTTTGTAATCAATTTCTTTTCGTAATCAATATTTTTTTCCTTATAACCAACTTTTTGTGTTATCTTAAGTTCTTCAAGAAGAATTGTTTCCTCATTACGGATAATCTTCCTGTGATCCCGAAGGTATTCATTCATACTTAAATTTTCTTAATCATCTTTTTACATATTGGTATTTTAATTTTTTTTAAAAAAAATTCATATTCAGTTTTCCTTAAATCTAAATGTTTTATCTTAAAAACCTCAAAAGATTAGAACCTAACCAATTCTTTGTTCAGCTATCATCTCAATCATCATATCTGATTAAGTGTATTTTAACTGTTGTATCAATCAAATAAGTTTAATCATCACCTCAAACACCGATATAAGGACCCCTATTGGTTGTCCCACATCAATCTTCAAATCCTTTGCGTGCTAAAGTTCTTCCCCCCCCCCTAATTAAGGTCATTCTGAATATTCAAGATTTCCTTAGTTCTTAATGTCTTCTGAAGCCTCTCCTTAGAAAGAAATGTCGATTGTAAAAGAAATATTTGAATGATAGATATATAGAGAAAGGTTAGTCGATCCAAAATTCTGTACTAAGTATGATTCAATCATTTAAAATAATATCAAGCTAAATGGCTAGGAAAGCCTATGTATATCAAAACTGAAGGTGTAGGATCCAGTTTACCCAGATTTACTGATTGAGTTCTACAAATTAGTAAGTTTATTCAATGAAGGAGGAAGAGAGAAGTTTTCCTTCAAGAGCTATGGAAATACTTACTCCCTTTCTTACACTAAGGTCGCAAGCTTGATTGGAATTCCCTATAAAGGGGAAGGATAATTTTGTACTCAAAATCTACCAGATGTAGCAGGATATTTTGAAAATGAGAAAGCTTTAGAATATCTTGGTATTTCAGCGGTGAAGACTCTGAAAATTGTTCATCTCTCTAGAAACATCCATATTCTTGAGTTACGGGTTCATGGTTATATCATTACGATAAAATGGGATATAGAAACCTTGAAAAAAAGTGACATCTATATTCTATACCTCTTTTTGAATCTCAGGAAGATATAATTGGTCATGTATATCTTGGTTACAATTAAAAATATCAAGAATAGAAATTTGAAGTCTCATATCATTATGTATTCAGCTATTCTCTCTAATATTATTCTTCTTCATCTTTATTATTTCAAAATTCTTTGTAGTTCTAAGCCAAGGAATTTCAAAGTGATGTTGTTGAGTTATGATACTATAAGGAGAATGAAAGTTGTTTTCTTGAGCGAGCCTGGAGATTTTTATGATTTACCTAAAGTTGAAGTCGAAGATCTATCAAAGAAACAAGAAGTGGGTAAAACTTCCAAGAAGGGTGGAAGGAAGAGGAAGGTAATGGAAACCAAAGAAAAATAAAAAATTCCTATAGATAAGGAAACTCAATATGCACGCCCAAAACCAAATGATCAAAATACATATCCTAATGAAGATGTGTCTAAGTGGAGAGACGACAAAGAGAACAGGAAGGAAGAGAGCCTACCTTTGGCTTAGAACCTACTGAGGTAATAGAATTGAAGTTAAAGGTTTTGAAAATATTGATAAGCAAGAGAAAGAAAATAAGTAGAATAAGAAGATGTTTAAATCCAACATAGTTCATTCCATTTATAAGGCTACTAAGAATTCCTCTGAACAAATCCATGTACCAGAATTGTTTTTGAAATAATCACTTTTTGTGACTCTAGGAAAGAAGTTGTTGATTCTATAACCACAACAAGAAAAAGAAATTATTCAAGAGGAAGAAGTGGAAGAAGAAGAAGAAGAAGAAGAAGGAAGTGGTGGTACCGAGGACTTGATAAGGCAAGTAGAGGATTATCATGGGAAGGAGAGTCCTTATAAGAAACTATCAATGGAAACTTCTAATGAAAAATCATCAAAACTTTCTACATCTGTAAGAGAAGATAAAGGTCAGGAAGATGTGAATAAACTATCTAAAGAGGAAAGAAGCAATCAGGATTTTATTTATCTAGAGGATGTTGTGGCAGGAGCCAAGAAAGAAAATATTGATGAACATAAAATTTTTCATCTATCTGATAGTGAGCATGAATCACCCAAAGCAGAAGAGATCATTTTTATAGTTTATAAGTCAAATCACGTATTGGTTGATACACCTAAGAAATTTGGGGTGAAAGAGAAAGGTGTTAGTGCTTTGTCGAAGATGAGATCTGAAGAGCTAGAAAAAGAATCCTCACCAACCAAACACTCTGATTCAGAATCATCCTCCCTTGGACATGATTTTATTGTACAATCCTTGAAAAATCTAGTTGGTACTATTCATTTGTTTCTAAATATATATTAGAGGTGTTAGTTGCTTCATCATTCATTCAATCAAAAATCATATTCAGTTTCCATGCTTATGGATAAGTTTGTAAAGCATGAGATAGATTTCAAAACCTTATTCATTGAATATGAAGCCCATAGAAATCATGTAAGAATATTATAAGTTGTTCAAGGAAGACATTCAAATACCTAAGAGACTTTGATGAAGTTCAAGAAAGTGTAAAGGATGCCTTTGGAACTGAAGATGGGAAGTTTACTGATCTTACTAGGAGTTTTGAAGAAAATATTACTCTTGAACAGACAAATCAGAACCAATAAGGCAAGGACTTGAATGAAAAGATTAATTTTGTGGCTATGAATTGGAATAGGGAAAGGGATCTTAGAATTTATATTGAAGAAAAACTTGTCAAGAAGGAATAAGTCTTGAAAGTTCAAGCAGATATTCTTAAGGCTCAGGAAGAAAAGACAAAATCCTTAGAGAAGAAAAATAAAAATTAGGTTCAGCTGCTTAAGAATATGGAAGAATATCACAAGGAGATAAAGAAGCTAAAAACCATTGTGAAGAAGCTAATGCCAAAGGATAAAAAAGGATATATTTTTACCCATTCTGATCTTTTGTTGTATTTTTCTTCCTTGTAAAAATTCATTCAATTTAAATGAAATTTTGGTTTCTCTTCATATATTTCATTCTTTAGTATTAATATTTCAGGTACCAAATTTTTTTCCATTCCATTTATTCTTTCTTGAAAATCACAAATGGGGAGAAAGGAATTATAAAAATAATATAAAGTAAATAAGAGATTTCCCTAAGTAAGGAGGAGTTCATCTAAGGGGAAGTTCTTATCAAAGAATATTTTCGCATGCAAGAAAATGTTGAATCTCATTCAGGAAATCAAGAATACGATCTTTAGGGATTTCAAAACCTAAGGGGCAGTTAGTCATATTCACTATGATTTATAAGTAAAGGGAGATAAGTTTTTATTCTAATGTTCACAAAAATTATAAGTTGTAATATTTTTTTCATAAGTATGTTTGTTCTTTCCAAAATGGGGGAGATTGTTGAGTTAATATGGTTTCCTTATGAATTTTACAATCCATCATGTTTTGAAAATCACAAACACCCTATCTTAAGGAAAATTTTATTTTCCCTAAAAATTATCTTAATAAGGAAGATTTTCCTTCCCCAAGGAAATTTTATCCTTAACAATGTTTTCATTGTTCATTTTATAGTTTCAATAAATATAAATCTTTTATTACAAAAGGTTAAAATTTAGTTTTTTATATAAAACCATGGAATCCAATAAATCCTTAGATATATATTATTCTATTTTTAGGTTCTTAATTCAGGTTCTATATTCTTTTGAATTCAGACTCTAAATCCTCTAAAATTCAGACTTTGAATACCCTAAAATTTAGACACAAAATTCTATGAAATTTAGACTCCAAATTATCTAAAATTCAGACTCTGAATTACTCATAATTTTGACTCCAAATTCCTCAAAATTCGGAATCTGAAGTCCTCAGAATTCAGACTCCTAATTCTCTGAAATTTCGACTCTAAATTCCTTAGAATTCATACTCCGAATTCCCCCGAATTCAGACTCTAAATTCCTCAAAATTTATACTCCCAATTTCTCAGAATCTAAACTTTAAATTCCTCATAATTCAAACTCCAAATTCCTCAGAATTCAGACATCGAATTCCTGTGAATTCAGACTCTGAATTCCTCAAGATTCGGACTCTTAATTCTTCAGAATTCAGACTCTGAATTTATTAGAATTCATATTCTGAACTCTATATAATTAAGGTTCTGAATTCTATAGAAAATACAATCCGAATATCCATGATTTATAGCCTCCAAATTTTTATTTTCTTAGACTCAAAACTTTTAACATTACATAGACACTGAAAAATAGACTTAGTTAAGCAACCTTATTTTACTTACACTTGTTATAGTTACGAAACGAGGTCATACATTCTATTTCTTACTAACCCTTGTTCGAGTGACACATGTACAGGTCCCTCCAAAATTCACAAAACAATATGATCGTTGCAGGAGGGAGCCAACCATTAGAGAAGTTCCTATAAATAGTATCTCATTTGAAAGAGCTCAAATATCGATCCATAACTCAAGAGATTGCATCCTGCTGAAGTAATTTCTATAGAGACAGACTCTCATGACTTGTGCATACTGAAAATATTGTTCAGCTTTCTTTGTATGAATCCAATTGTTACTGTGTACAGTCAAGTACTTTTAGGGATAGTAAGTTAGAGGTTTTGACTACCTTAAAGTTTGAGGACTTTTGTTGATAGGAAGATAGAGGTTATGACTACCTTAGAGTTCGAGGGCTTGCGGGGATAGCAAGCCAAATTCAGATATTTTTATTGTGGCCTTACCCTGATATGGGTATGATAGGTTTTCTTGAAAGTATAAATCAAGGGACCCTTATCCAAAGTTATTGGATACCCTATTCTTTGGGTTAAAAGATTTCATACTTGTTACTTGTTTTGTTTCAAGTTTATTTCCACTGTATTTTGATAAAGGAAGAAAGTATAACCTCTTATAGTTTCTTGTTCTTTTGTATACCCTGATAAGTAAGATTTTATCCTCATAAAGGTAGAACCTTTTTCTTGTAGATGTTTCTTAAGTTTCATTTCCAGAACCACATTTCGAGAACCTAGAATGTTTGTAGAAATTAAAGAGGTCTTGTGATTTTACCTTGTTTATACTTGTTAAACTTAGTTTTTCTTAAGGTTAAAAATTAACGTTTTTAAAATTATAATTTACCCTCCTCTTGTAATTGATCATATACATTCATATTTTGATCCTACAAAATTAACCCCACCATTAGACTTTCTGTCCTCAAAAAGTAGAGAATTGCCTCTTTGGAAAAAGAGCCCAGACCATCGCTCGACCTTCTCTTTCTCTTGCTCCCATGTGTCCTCTTAAATCTTACCATGATACCACAAAAGATGAAATAAAATGATGATTTTACCATGAAACAATTCATATTGGCTATAAAGAATCCATACCGGCACATGAACCAAATAATCATCCAGTTCTAACTCAACATGATCCCAATGAAGCACATGGTCATGATCTGGATGATACTTTTTCAACTGTGACACATGAAACACATTGTGCACCACACTAAATCATGGTGAGAAATCCAAATGATAACCACCTCTTGAATCTTCTCAATTATCTCAAAAGGGCCAATATACCTTGGAGATAAATTACCCTACTTTCAAAACCGACGATGTCCCAACCTAGGAGAGATCTTTAGAAACACATGATTAGCCACCTTGAAAAACAATGGTCATCAACGATGGTCCACATATAATTTTTGGAGACTTGTATCTGTCTCTTTACTCTTTCTAATTAACATGATATTCTTCTTAGTCTCCTGTACAAGGCTTGGCCTAATCATCGAAGTCTCACCCATTTCCACCCAACATAGAGGATAACGTCATAAACACACATACAATTCCTCAAACAGAGCCATATGTATTAAAGTCTGATAACTGTTATTATAGGAGAACTCCACTAATGGTAATTTATCCTTCCATGAATTGCCAAAATCCATCACACAAGAACTTAACATATCCTCCAATGTTTGTATCACCCTATTGGATTGGCCATCCATATGAGGATGATACATTGTGCTCATCATCAACTGTGTCCCAAGGGTTTTCTGTAAGGATTTCCAAAAACGAGATGAGAACCTCAGATCTCTATCCAATATAATTGAAATTGTTTTTCCATGCCTCTTTACCACTTCTTAGATATAGATTTTGGATAGGTCCCACACCATATGAGAATCACGAATCCAAATGAAATGGGCCATCTTTATTAGGCGATCCACAATCAACCATATGGCATCGTGCTTCCTGACTGTTCTTAGAAGGCATGTCACAGAATCCATCACTATCTTCTCTCACTTCCAAATTAGAATAAGAAAATATTGCAAAATTCATGCTAGCCACTGATGCTCTGCCTTGACATGATGACAAGTAAAGAATTTAAGGAAAAACTCAGCCACATACCTTTTCATAAAAGCCCACCAAGACTACTATTTCAATACCTTACACATATTCTAAAATCCATGATGGACTGCCCACCAAGAATGATGATAATCCCCAAGAATTTCCTCTTGAAAATCCCCTGGTACCACCATCCAATCCCAATCCCCCATAACTGAATTCCTATTAAGTTCATATCCCTTAATGGTCTCCCCACCATTGGGTTTCAACCACATTGCCATACCCCCAAAATCAGATATTTGTGCCTCTTTAACAAAACCAACCAATTCAGGAACAAAAGAAACTATAAAGAATACCACTTTTTCAACCTAGTCCACACATTCCAACCACATATCAGCTATGACTGAAATCAACTACCACTGATTTGATGCCTGTTTCACAACCCAAGCATATGATTTTCTAATTAATGCATCTACCAAAAAATTTCTCTTACCTAATGTGTACATTAATTCAAAATCAAACATCTAGATATATTCTAACTATCTCTTTTTCCTCAAATTAAAATATCTATGTGAGAAAATATTATTTAATCCCTTGCAATCAGTAAACAATATAAATTTATCACCGAAGAGATAATAACACCACATTAAAAAAAATAATCCACTATCATCAAATCCAAATCATATGTTGTGTATTTTTTCTCTTGCAACATCAACTAGAATGAGCCATATGAAACCACATGATCCCCCTTTATGAGAAAACAACCCAACCCTAATCCCTATCCGTCACAAAACACCACGTACCCTTTACCTAATTCCAGAAAAAAAAATGGCGATGATGTAAGGGGACCCTTTAGCTCTTCAAATCATTTCTGAAACTACTCATCCCATTGAAATGGGATATTATTCCTTGTGAATTCTTTCATCGATGAATCCAATCAAGAGAAATCAGGAAGAAAACATCGGTAATATCTAGCTAGACTAAGGAAGCCCTGTATTTTGAAAACATTATTTGGAAGTTTCTAGGAGATAACATCCTCTATCTTTTCCTGATCAACTGAAACACCATTCTCAGAAATAACATGGCCAAAGAAACAAACCTCTTATATCCAAAAGTCACACTTTGACAAGATTGCATACAACCAATGATCCCTCAAGATCCCCACCACTATCGCCTAGTACTACTCATGATCTATCTTTCCTTAAATACACTTGCATATCATCAATAATACCACCAAAATAGAATCCATATATCTATGAAATATTTGATTCATCAATCCCATGAACACTGATGGTGAATTCGTTAGACAATAGGGCATAACCATATACTCATAATGGCCATATCTAATTCTGAAAGATATTTTGGAGATATCCTCTTTCCTTACCCGTAATTGATGATATCATGACCTCATGTAAATCTTGGAGAACCATTGAGTTCCCCTCAACTGATAAAAAAATCATCAATATGTGTAAGTGGATATCAGTTCTTTATCGTAACCTAATTATTTCTAGGATAATCCAAACAGAGCTGCTGAGTTCCATCCGCCTTTTTAAAAAAACAAAATCGGTGCTTCCCATGGATAAGTTCTAGGTCAGATGAACCATTTGTTCTCTAACTCTTCTAACATCACCTTTAATTCCTGGAATTATATTGGTTCCATATGGTAATATGGAAGTGGGAAAGGACTGGTCCCCAGAAGGATATCAATTGTAAACTCCACATCTCTAATGGGTGGAAACCTTGATAATTATACAAGAAATACATCTATAAATAGATCCAAAACTGTTGTAAGAATACTTTTTTCAACACCATCCACTGATTCTAATGACAAAGATGCTAACTGATACAAGAACGTGCTAAGAGCTGGTGTCAACAAATCTATTTCACCCATCATTTCCTTCTTCACTCATCTAAAGATATTTTCAAGGTCTTCCTCCATTTTAAAACTAACCGTTCACACATAGAAATCGATGTGGGCCTTAAACATTTCCAAAAACCCATTCACATTATTATCTCATAAGAATCCATCTCAAGCACTAAGAAATCCCACATCAATTCAATGTCCTCCACAACTAAGAAACATGATCTACAGAGGAAATATCAACACTCATTTTGACCCATAGTAGTTTGAAGTTTCAAAATAGAAGGCATAATTTCTATATGTAAGCCCAAAAAACTAATGGTATGAGAATAAATAAAATAATGTGAAGAACCCATATAAAACAATCTTTCATGAACACGGAATTTAAAAGAAATGTACCTCGTGATGTGGACGGTCCCAACTGATCATCTATCACAACCTGTTCATCTCCAAACAACTTCTTGGTTCCTACTCTCTACTCATTATTACCCTACCGAGGTGTCATGGTATTACCAGAATCACCGTGACCAACTTTACTCTGCTACTGAGGGGTATATTTCTGCCCTCGTCCAGACATGGAATAAGACACCTATGACCCCAAAGGAGTGTCACAGACACCCGACCTCATTTCATTATAGAAATACCACTAATGATTCCCCATATGATTACAATTGTTAAATTCTTAATGTTGTGTCATACAATCCTGATTTATGTGTCTCGTAGAGACACACTGAAAACATCCCAACTTACTTTGGGGCTTCATAGGAAGATTCATCAATCCTGCCATAGGATTCTGAGCCGTACTCCCACCCTAGAAGTAAGTGTCCCTCTTCCTCTTGAACCCAGCATTCGAGTTCCCACTATTCCCCATGGGTACCAACATACTTCTCCCACATGTATCCCCCAAAAGATCCTTCTCATCCACAATATCTCTATTCACCATTTATGTGTAATCATTTATACACAACACCGCTATCTTGGAATGAATTTCATGTTTCAACCCATTTTAAAAAATTTGTGTCTTCAACGATGTACTACCTGCCACCTCAGGCGAAAACAGCACCATGTTCATAAACTTAGCCGCATATTCCATTACCTAAAGGTTATGCTACCTCAAATGAAAGAAATCTATTGTATGATGAATCCTAAATGTCTGAGGGTGGAATTTTTTTTTAAAAAATTCTTCAAGCCTCTCCCATGTCACACCTTGGTCCATCCCAACTTGGACTACTAGCTCCCACCACTAAAGGGAAAGATCAGCCAACATATATGTGGGTAACTTCACTTTCATATCTATCGTTCTTCCCAAGATGTCAAATATCCTATTCATTTTGTTCATCCATGCTTCATCCATTTATGGATCTGAATCACCCCTAAAGATGGGTGGATTCTGTATTTGAAATTAAACCTCATGATACCCATGTTTCAGTTCATCCACATTATTCCCACTTTCCACAACTTTGAAATCTTTCACCCTACTTTGCACCGGCTACTGGTTCACCTGCTGCTCAGGTGCAACAACATTTTCAGCAGCCTCTTTTACTAGGTCTATACGATGAGTACTTAGTTCCATTTCTATAAATCAAAAAACAACCATAAGTCCCACTCCCTTAATGCATGTACCAAAAAATTTCTCTTACCTAATTTGTACATTAATTAGAAATCAAACATCTAGATATATTCTAACTATCTCTTTTGCCTCAAATTGAAATATCTATGTGAGAAAATATTATTTAATCCCTTGCAATTAGTAAACAATATAAATTTATCACCGAAGAGATAATAACACCACATTTAAAAAAAATAATCCACTATCATCAAATCCAAATCATATGTTGTGTATTTTTTCTCTTGCAACATCAACTAGAATGAGCCATATGCAACCACATGATCCCACTTTATAAGAAAACAACCCAACCCTAATCCCTATCCGTCACAAAACACCACGTACCCTTTACCTAATTCCAGAAAAAAAAATGGCGGTGATGTAAGGGGACCCTTTAGCTCCTCAAATCATTTCTGAAACTACTCATCCCATTGAAATGGGATATTATTCCTTGTGAATGCTTTCATAGATGAATCCAATCAAGAGAAATCAGGAAGAAAACATCGGTAATATCTAGCTAGACTAAGGAAGCTCTGTATTTTGAAAACATTATTTGGAAGTTTCTAGGAGATAACATCCTCTATCTTTTCCTGATCAACTGAAACACCTTTCTCAGAAATAACATGGCCAAAGAAACAAACCTCTTATATCCAAAAGTCACACTTTGACAAGATTGCATACAACCAATGATCCCTCAAGATCCCCACCACTATCGCCTAGTACTACTCATGATCTATCTTTCCTTAAATACACTTGCATATCATCAATAATACCACCAAAATAGAATCCATATATCTATGAAATATTTGATTCATCAATCCCATGAACACCGCTGATGAATTCGTTAGACAATAGGGCATAACCATATACTCGTAATGGCCATATCTAATTCTGAAAGATGTTTTGGAGATATCCTCTTTCCTTACCCGCAATTGATGATATCATGACCTCATGTAAATCTTGGAGAACCATTGAGTTCCCCTCAACTGATAAAAAAATCATCAATGTGTGTATGTGGATATCAGTTCTTTATCGTAACCTAATTATTTCTAGGATAATCCAAAAAGAGCTGCTGAGTTCCATCCGCCTTTTTAAAAAACAAAATCGATGCTTCCCATGGATAAGTTATAGGTCAGATAAACCATTTGTTCTCTAACTCTTCTAACATCACCTTTAATTCCTGGAATTATATTGGTTCCATATGGTAATATGGAAGTGAGAAAGGACTGGTCCCCAGAAGGATATCAATTGTAAACTCCACATCTCTAATGGGTGGAAACCTTGATAATTATACAAGAAATACATCTATAAATATATCCACAACTTTTGTAAGAATAATTTTTTCAACACCTTCCACTGATTCTAATGACAAAGCTGCTAACTGATACAAGAACGTGCTAAGAGCTGGTGCCGACAAATCTATTACACCCATCATTTCCTTCTTCTCTCATCTAACGATATTTTCAAGGTATTCCTCCATTTTAAAACTAACTGTTCACACAAAGAAATCGATGTGGGCCTTAAACATTTCCAAAAACCCATTCACATTATTATCTCATAAGAATCCATCTCATGCACTGAGAAATCCCACATCAATTCAATGTCCTCCACAACTAAGATACATGATCTATAGAGGAAATATCAACACTCATTTTGACCCATAGTAGTTTGAATTTTCAAAATAGAAGGCATAATTTCTATATGTAAGCCCAAAAAACTAATGGTATGAGAATAAATAAAATAATGTGAAGAACCCATATAAAACAATCTTTCATGAACATGGAATTTAAAAGAAATGTACCTCGTGATGTGGACGGTCCCAACTGATCATCTATCACAACCTGTTCATCTCCAAACAACTTCTTGGTTCCCACTCTCTACTCATTATTACCCTACCGAGGTGTCATGGTATTACCAGAATCACTGTGACCAACTTTACTCTGCTATTGAGGGGTATATTTTTGCCCTCGTCCAGTCATGGAATAAGACACCTACGACCCCTAAGGAGTGTCATAGACACCCGACCTCATTTCCTTATAGAAATACCACTAATGATTCCCCATATGATTACAATTGTTAAATTCTTAATGTTGTGTTATACAATCCGGATTTATGTGTCTCGTAGAGACACACTGAAAACATCCCGACTTGCTTTGGGGCTTCATAGGAAGATTCATCAATCCTGCCATAGGATTCTGAGCCATACTCCCACCCTAGAAATAAGTGTCCCTCTTCCTCTTGAACCCAGCATTCGAGTTCCCACTATTCCCCATGGGTACCAACATACTTCTCCCACATGTATCCCCCAAAAGATCCTTCTCATCCACAACATCTCTATTCACCATTTATGTGTAATCATTTATACACAACACCGCTATCTTGGAATTAATTTCATGTTTCAACCCATTTTAAATTTTTTTTTTCTTCAATGATGTACTACCTGCCACCTCAGGCAAAAACCGCACCATGTTCATAAACATAGCCACATAATCCATTACCTAAAGGTTATGCTACCTCAAATGAAAGAAATCTATTGTATGGTGAATCCTAAATGTCTGAGGGTGGAATTGTTTTTTAAAAAATTCTTCAAGCCTCTCCCATGTCACACCTTGGTCCATCCCAACTTGGACTACTAGCTCCCACCACTAAAGGGAAAGTTCAGCCAACATATATGTGGGTAACTTCACTTTCATATATTTCGTTCTTCCCAAGATGTCAAATATCCTATTCATTTTGTTCATCCATGCTTCATCCATTTATGGATCTGAATCACCCCTAAAGATGGGTGGATTCTGTATTTGAAATTAAACCTCATGATACCCATGTGTCAGTTCATCCACATTATTCCCACTTTCCACAACTTTGAAATCTTTCACCCTACTTTGCACCAGCTACTGGTTCACCTGCTGCTCAGGTGCAACAACATTTTCAGCAGCCTCTTTTAGTAGGTCTATACGATGAGTACTTAGTTCCATTTCTATAAACAAAAAAACAACCATAAGTCCCACTCCCTTAACGAGAAAAGGAATACAATTTTCAAGTTTAATACATTGCAACTATCACAACAAGGCTCTCCACAAGTTCACATTTCAATAATACCCCAAGTTTCCATGTTTCAAATCCTTCCATTTTAAACCCAATTATTTTTTTAAAATCCACACATTCATATCACATAATAAATAATTATACCCAAATGAAATATGAATCCTAGAGGGAATCCATTTCTACCTTGCATTCTCAATGGCTACACCCATGACAGTGAGATATCCAATGCCTATAAGTGTCTCCAAAACACTTATGTACCCAAATCCTGGTAACTGTAAGTTTAACATAAAAGGGTTAGATATGTCCTGTTACTCTATACATTCAATTTTTATACAATCATATTCCTTACTACCATCACAAACTCAATGAATAGACCAATAATGAATGTCAACACCAAGACCAACAAGTAACGTCAAAGGAACAAACAAATCCTTTCACTTGAAACCCAATTACCAAAAAAACTGATAGCACTTGCAAAATTCCACCCCATCCCATTGTCTTGAGAGTGCGGAGGAATGCTACTAGGCCTTAAGATACGTTCCAAAGGCACCAAAGGCTGGAATTAAATACCAAGGGCTTCATGAAAAATTGGGGAACAATTTTTCCCTTAGAATAATACCAATGAACTAAATAAGCCATTGTCAACAAAATTACATTATGCATGTCAACGATATAACCCAAGCCCTTCATTACAAAATTACAACCAAACTATTCCATAAAAAATCCCAAATTACAATACAACAAAACTAAAAATCAGAGCACCAAGCGGAAGAGTGAAAAACAATACCCCAAATAACTAAGAAACCAACCATATTTCCACACCAAGCTCTATGCTCCAGGAACCACAACATCACCCAAACATCATGTAGAACCGCTAGCAAAATGAGATTCTTTACGCTTACCTGTGTCCCGTGACAAAACATATGTAAAACCCCCAATGTGGAAACTAGGGGCGAGTACTAATGCTCAGTAGGATTTCCCCAAATTACTTTAATACACATGCCACTAGGAAAGAATCGTTAGAATAATTATATAAAACACATTATATAAAACATTAAATAGTGAAACCATTACCATAAGCCAAACATACAATTACCCATCCATTTAAAACAATGGAAATCCACAACTAGGATATAATACATTACAAAATCACACACTAGGAAAACAACTCCCATATTTCAAAGCAACACAGAAGAAGGCAACCAAAACGTGGGAACATCCATCCAATCCATTCACTATATTTCCAACTAATGGTGCTTCATGATTAATATTCATAATGGTGGCTCTTCTATCCACTATGAATCACCTTTTATAGTGATAATTCCAACCCAATTCCACACAATCAATACAATCCATAACACTTAATCAACAAAAAGCATAAATCCCCAATGCCACACAATAAGAACACAACCATTTCCAATACATGCCAATTCACTTTAATAAATTACCCTTTTATTAAAGACACCTTCTACCCTTTTCCATGCCAAAACACATTTCAATAAAAGCACATTTTTATTAAAAACTAATTTCACAAACCATTTTCATAATCCAAACCATGCAACCAATTTTAAAATATACATTTAAAATCACATAACAGAACCGTTTTAACAATATCCCATTTCACCGAAAAATCCCCAAATCTTCACCCAATGGGTTTCCTTCAAGATTTCTAACATCATATTCACAATTAATTTCATGAAAAAAATTTATTGGAAGCAAAACAACTATTTATAAGCAAGTGTATTCTAGAGAGAAGCCACCTACCTTTAGGGTTTTGGTGAAATCGACCCACAAGAAACTGCACCACAAATCCGGCGAGCGCACCACTGAAACTACTCTAGATCCCCTTATCTATCATCAACAAGCCCTAAAATCCTCACTTTCGTCTTAAATAACCCTATATATACATGAAAAAGATTTAAATCAAGAAAAAAATAAAGGAAGAAGAGTATATCTAGAGATAAACTAAGAAGAATCCAATAGGAGAGACTTACCCAGGAGGAACCACCTTAAACCCACCTTGAAACCCCTTTGAATTTCTTCAAAAATGAGTGGGAGAGCCCCCAAAACCCTTGAGAAATTAAAATACTGAGTGAGTATCTAGTGAGAGAATGTTTGGAATGATTTATGTCAATATTGAGTGTTCTTGTTTTTTTTAAAATAAACTTTAATGGGTTGTACGGTTAGCTTGCATGTTTGACAAACCGTGCGCTAACTGTGCAGATGATATTTCCTAGAAGGAATCTTGGATGACCACCGTAGATGGTTAGAAAAACCATGTGCAAAATGTGAGGGAATTCTCTATCTCGAGTTGCACATTTTTCTTGGGATTCTCACACGGTTTCCCCTAACTGTGCTCAAACCGTGCAACCCTAAAAAAGGATTCGAAAACCTTCCAAAACCATTCCAAACTCTCCCAACCTCTTTGAAACTCATCCTAAGAACATTAATCACATGAAAAGGTATAACCAATGGCTATATTACTCAAACCAGGGGGAGCTACATGACCCACCACAATACCCCGCCATTTGTGTCACCTCCCACCACAAAAGTCCACTAGCACCGCCCCTTCTCCCCATCTTCTACTACACGCGATTTCCTTCACCCTCCCTTATTCTAATTTCTTTTTCTTTTAAATCATTTTATTATATGTAATATAATATATAATATATATATAAATATATATAATAACATATATAATTACTAATATAATTATTATTAATAATAAAAAAACATGATGATAATAATAATAATAATATAATAATAATGTTTATTAATAATATTAAGTATATATTTAATAATTATTTTTTATATTAAATTTAATATAAATTTTTTTATATAGTTTAATAATTATTATTAATTCTTTTATTTATTTAAAAACAATTCATTTTTTATAAATTATTATTTTACCCTTAATTATAAATATTACAATAATTATTTTATTTATATAAATTTAATATTTATATGTTTTTAAATATATGTACATATTGTAATATATAAATATAATACTTATAATATATAGTCTAATTTTCATTTTTTATTTGTATTCTTGTTTATTTTTAATACTTGTTATAAATTAATTGTTTCATTCTATTTATTCATATTATATATATTATAATATAAAAAATAATAATAGTAACTCATATATCTTAATTTCTATATTTAAAATTATTTTATTTTATATAATTTTCTTTCTATTTGTTTTCTATTTATGGGGAAGGTATCATGTTGAATGGCACAAATTGTTTCATTTTGTTAGAGAACATCCGCTTCAGTAATAGTTGGGGAGGAAATGGCATCATGAAGACACCATGTGGAGGCCTGGGAAGTGATCTGCATGTTTCCAAAGAGGTCCATATGATGAAGACCTGAGTTGAATTATAAAATTCACCATTATTTGGAGGGGATGATAATTCTACACTTTACATTCCACATCCAGTACCATCCGTCGACTCCACTCCATACAATCACTTCCAAACATCCAACAGTTCACTTTTGAGAGAAGATTCAATGATCACTTCACCACCGGGAAGCATATAGAGGCAGCATACCATTTCAATTATAGTGTCCCCAAGTGGGAGATCTAGAGAGAACATTATCACCATCCAAAGGATCAGAACACAACAAATCACAGTAGTGGTGACTTCTAAAGATTAAGCAGGCAGATTAATGTTTTTCCCTTGCTATCTTTTTCTGCATTCTTTGATATGAACTTCTTCGAGTAAAACTATATTAATATGTTGATTTTAATCATGATTATTGGATAATTTTTTTGGGGGGAAGTTACCTGAGATGGTTAAAATATGTTAATCTCTTGTTCATGCATGATTAAATTATCACTATATCGTCTCTCTCCCTCACTTTTTTTGAAAAATTTATTTTCAAATTATCACGATCAGTGGAAATTGATCTTGATCGAATTAAAATATATATATATATTTCAATATTAGGATTCTACTAAAAAGTGCATTAGGCTCAAATAGTGAGATAGAGACTCACCGAGTTTAACCAATAAGTTTAACTGAGTGACTTCTAATTTGTTTTCCATTGGTGACTGTAATATTACTTCAGCTGATAATCCATAGCAGTCAAAGATTCACAGTTTGACCAGACAAATAATCTAGCCAGCCACTCTGAATCAGATCCAAATATTTAAATCTAGTTCATGAACAAGGGGAAGTAGAATTGAATCCATCTAGTTAACTTACCCTACCAATTTTTTGATTGATTTCACTTCTTTTCACCTTGTCTTGTTTTCTTTCACTCACCCACTCACATTCACTTCCTCACACAAAATTTCACTCACTTCACAATTTATTTGTCACCACCAGTATTTGATTTATCTATTTTTTTCATTTTTTTATTTGTTTTGGTCACTAACAACATAACTAGTCCTTACCTATGGTTCTACCCTATCTTATCAATGTACAAAGTAGTTAGTAGAATTAAAATTTTTTAATTTGTGCCTGTTCTCAACGGCATGCAGTGTGCACATCCATATCCATAATGGGAAACCGGTGACATGTCCTAATCCACTATGTTAATGGTATTGGTAGTTAACATTGACAGATGAAATGGTTTTCAATTTTTTATGAAGGGGTTATACCTTTATGACATGAGTTTATAGTTCATGATTTATTAATGATTATTTATCACCTTTATAGACCATGTTTTTGAAAATGATAATGTTTTATGCGATGAATCTTGTTTATGATCTATGAAAGGTTTGGTATAAACATTATAAGTTATGTTCATGATCACATGACCTTATGATTATATTTTACTTTAATATATCCATATATTTATACCTCTTATGATTACCCTTAATGAGCATTCAAGCTCACTCTTTTTTATATTCCTTCCCCAAGTTATGAATAAATGTTTTGGATGTGTTTTCCTAAAAGCAGTACTATGTGAGAAGAACTTTGTGGGAGATGTTGAATATATTTCATGAAATCTGAAAATTTTATTTATAGTATCCAAATACACTAAACTATTATATTATATGGGTGTGTATTTATGAAATGTATTGAATATTCATCTAAAAAGAAGCATTATTTATTTATGAGAATCCTAGATCATTATAGTTGGTATCAGAAGAAAGGTTAATATAACCATTGGAAACTATGACGAGAAAACATTAGTGAGATCCCTTACGATATTTCTTAAGATGCATCTAGGGAGATGTCTAAGGATAAGTCTAAGTATGAGTCAAATTATATGAAAATGTCCTAGAATTTTGGTAAAGGACAAGTTATATAGTTTTTAAGAAACTACATCCCTTCCTAGATTCTATAAGTGGATGTAGCTTTGGGTTAGAGGTATCTAGTGGTAATACATCCTGACAGGGAAGATTGATCTAGACTCCATTATTACCTTGTGCCTGAAAATGGGTCTTTTTACACAACTGGTTTGACAGTCCCATGGAGTATGCATTGTAAATTAAAAAACTATTTACAAACCATCATGAAGTATTTAAATATATAATGACCATGAATGGCCTATGTTAAGCCTATGGTGTCATATAATGAAAACAATTTTTCAATATTTAGACATACTATAAGTGATTTGTATGATTATTTGGTTTCCCAATATGATTATTATTGCGCACATTATGCTTTTTGGTTTTAGTCACTAGTGGTAACCAGAAGGAATGATACTAACATTGAATGTGATAGACAATGTGTTTATTAGAAACTAAGTGGGATGACAACTGAAGTGGAGGATATTGTGATTATTCCAAATCATTTATCATAATAATTGGTTTAAAACATTCATCTTAACCAACTATCTGACTCACTAAAGAAGGGAAGTACTAAGTCCATTGAGAGTTATAGTAGTGGGGACCACAGAGTAAATAATATGCTATTTTATATAAGACAATAATGTGGGAAGAGTAACTCTAGGGAAATTATTAAATGAACGAGAAGATGTTCTTATTAAAGAAAATAAGGAGACAAAGAAAGTAATTATAGAGTAATAATGAAAAGTTCAGTTAACATAATAGATGAGAATAGTGGTCTCCCTATGACATCATCAATGGTTGAATGTTTCAAATATGGAAATTATTGGCATTATAAAAATCGATTTCTAAAGGGGAAAGAGCATGAAGAGAATTATAAATGTGGTATGAGTAATGGTTATAATGATAATGATAATGAGACTACAAATGAAATATGAAAGGCATGGGTTGTTAAAATAGTATTTTCTATGTTAAAAATGAGAATCATGATTAAATTTAGGTTGATAAATGATAGTCCAAGATGATATTTCATATTGTAGGAAAGATTTTTTAAAGAATAAATGATGATTGTTGGTTAATGTTTTGAGAAGGGAATGAGACTGTTAAAGTGTTTATGTATTATAATTCAAGACTTATGTTATATAAATCATGAAATATATAAGGATTGTTTAGTATACATTTTTTGTTAAGTAATTTCATTTTATTTGAATAGTACTAATGACCAAGAAAGTGATTAAATAGAATTGTGATATTTTTATTAAAGGAATATAACCCTTAATATATTTTTGATTTTGAGAAAATGGTGTCTAGTTATGATACATAAATGATTGATATAAATAAAGTAAATTTCATAGTATTGATGACCTTGGAATCGATAAATGATTTATGGGAAATGTGGTTTATGTTATCACTGATAGTGTTTACAAAATTATTATATTTAAATAATATGTTAAATAATATAATGTATTATTCAAGGAATAAGGAAGGTTATATGTCTTCATTAAGGTATTATGGTGATTATGGTGATAACCATGATTAAAGAGAATATTTGATCAAGGTATTCACTTATTTGGTATGCGACTATTAATATCCACTTAATGATATTTGAGGGATTATTGTTAAATTGATTTTTGGGAAATTTGGTGAACTTTTGTTTCAATTTTTTGATGTTTGGAAGGGTCATAAGGTTAAATATTTATGTAATAGTTCAAATTGAACATTTAAATAGTTTTTAGATATTAATGTATTAATTATCCATATAAAGATTTATGTATATTGGATAACCTATTATATCATTTTTCTATACTGATAAATAGATATAAAAGGAATGAATTATCATTATTTTATGGAACTTATTATACATTAGTGTTATAGGATTGAAAAAATAATCTCTTAAATTAATCTATAATGTTTAAATTGATTGAAGCACAGCCAAATAACGAAATTGTGCTCACAATACAGTGTAAAGCTAAACCCTATGTATATAACTCCCTTTGAAATTATTGATCTTATCAGTACGACATCCTATTGATTAGAGATTCAAAAAAATCTATCCAAGGTTAAAAATGTATTCCATGTATATCTCATGAGGAAGTAAATACTAAATCCATTATATATTCTTAACTCATAGTTCATATTGATAGATCTTGATATTTATTATTAGGAACAACACATAGAGATTACGGATCGAGTAGAGAAATTTATACTAAACAAGACAACTCACCTAGACAATGTTTTGTGGTGAAAAATCCATCTTAAGTAAGCTAAGTTGAAACCTGAGGATTTAATTAGGTATAATTTTCCTTACTTATTTGTACCTAAGTGATTAATTTTGGAGGAATGATTTATTCAAATTTTGGTAGAATGTAACACCCTGATATTTTGTGAAATATTTTTTTCAAATAAATTTATTCTTTTTAATTTTTTGAGTTCTATGAAACATAGAGTTTATTTTTCATTACATGAAACTTTTATTTTGGATGAAAATACACTCAATACTGAGTTTGGATTACTTTACATGCAACACCAAATTATCATGCAATACCCGCAACATCGGGTTAAAATGAAACATGACATACTGTTAAAATATTACATTTGTTATGATTGTTATCACCTAGATATTTGAATGTAGGGTATGAATAATATTAAATAAATTATTAAAATATAAGTTTTACATATGTATATAAAATAATTTCATTCATGACCAAATAGTTATAAATGAAAATTAAAAAAATTTCAAAATAAAGGATTTTTTCTTCAGAAAACTCATTTTTACGCACACAAACACGTTTTACCTCAAAAAATTTAAAAGAAAAATTAGGGCGAATGGTTTTAATGAAATTTATATATTTTATATTCAATAAAATATTTAACATTAATATTATGTGTTTTCTAGACAATAAATAGTAATTAATATATTTTTTGTTTAACAAATACATTTATATAAAAAGTCATTTTTCCATCGTTTGTGCACTTATTTTAAAATTAGTATTTCCCACTTTTTTAAAATTTATTTTTTAAAAAATATAGTTTTTGAAATTATCATGTAAAATTTTTCTTCTAGTGATGTTTTGATAATTTTTTAAAATGTTAATTTTTTCGATGAATATTGAAAAATACTGGTTTTTATTAAGAATTTTCTTTTCATTTAAAACATTTACAAAATTACAAATTATTACAAGACGGTTTTAAAATAAAAATCAGTTCAATTAAATTTCTATTAATATAATTTATTCCATTTAATAATTATCATATTGAATTTTGATATCAAAACTTTTAAATCTTTTGAACATTTTCTTTTTGATAACTCGCTTACCAATCATGACCATTGGATTAATTTTAAATTAAAATTTCCCAATTACATGAATTGATTTTGGTAAAATGGATTTTAAATTTGGAATCATCATAATTTAAATTATATTATAATTATAAATTAATTTTTATCATAAATAATAGTGAAATTCGTAAAAATTAATTACTATGGTTAAGGTAAAAAAGGGTTTACCATGGGGTTAAACTAAGAATATAAGGGTTAAAATGAATATAAAACCTATTAAATTCATATTTTATAACCATATTTAAATCTTATCCTTACCAAGTTATAATATATGGTCATTTGGAATATTTTTTTGGGAATGACTTTTTTATTTTGGATTCCTTTATGAAATTTCCAAGTAGTTTCCATAATGGTTCCCTCCCTCACATATAAATGGCCACCACCACCCTTCACTTATTAACAGGTATAAAGACATTTATTTAATCCAAAACAATACTGAAAACCCTACCAAATATCCTTAAAGATGTTTTAGATCTACTTCTCTTCCCAAAAGAATCATCATTAGGGTCCTTAATAAGAGATCCAAAGGAGGTTCTTCTAAGTGAAGTAGGTTAGAACATGAATGGAATAAGTCGAGATTCAAGGTAAGATATTTCTAGACTCTCTTATATTTTTAGGATACATATGCCAATTCACATCCTGTTTCTTTTATTTAGTGTATATAATTCCACTTTGACTATTCTATATTGAATTTACTTATATTTATGATATTAAAATTTTATTTTATGTTATGAATTATCAGGGATTACGATTCAAAATATTATTAAAAAGGTAATGGATTTCTATATCACTTTTATTTATTTGTGAGACACAGGAATTATTAAACATGACTTTATTTTATGTTGTTTAAATACTTACTATGAATGTATCTTGTCATTATTATTGTTAAAATTATGGGGACATACATATCTATTTGAGGATTTATCATTCATGGGGTTTATAGTTCAAAAGTTACCAAAGAGGTAAGGAATTTTTCCTCAATTTGGCTTCATTGAGTCATTTGTTATTTTATACACCTATCTTATTTTATTAGGTGTATATATATCCTATTTTAAATGTAATATCATGAATTTATTTATTCTAATGGTATTTTATGTTTTATTTAATGATATTACTTTATGGGGATTACAATTAAAAGTTACCAAAGTGGTAAAATTTTCATGTGAAAATACCATCATTTACTAGGATTGATTATGATTATGTTTACATTGATAAGATATTATGATACATCTCTCAATATACTCATTAATATTCCTATCATCTTTTTATGTAATGATAATACATTTTATACATTAATTTTCCTCTATTTGTGCACTCAAAATTTCAAAATAATGTTTTTATGAAAAACTATATTTATTTATCTCCTTGGTCAAAACATGTTATTATTATAGAAGAAAGTATTCTAAAACTTCTTTTCATTTTTTTTAAATTATTCAAATGATTTATTAAATAAATATTTACCCATGTTTGAATTTTTACAAAATGTTTTAAAAAGAATCTTTTTATCATTTTCCAAACAATTTTCTTTTGGAATTTATCAAAAATAGAATATTAATTTTCAGATATAAGAAATGCATTGAATTCTTTACCATCATGAATAATCTATAATTTTTTGATTCCTTTATAATCTTCCATGTTTATTTTCAAATAAAACGTTTTTTAATTTTTTATGTTTGAAAAAGTGTTTTTCATAGCAGAAAGAATATTTTCTTCGTGAAATGTTTTAAATAATTTCTAATGATTAATTTATATGTTTATTAGGATATTTTTAAAGAATTTTTTTAATTTTTTTGTAATTTATTTTAAAAAATTCAAAATAATATATTCCTCATGACATGTTCCAAGTGATATTTTAAAATCGGTTTCTATCTAAGATGACATTCTTTGATGTTACTTATGCTTTTTCAGGGATACAACTTAATGATACCATCCTTATTCTTTATCTAAGTGGTTAATGTATATATTGATAATTTTTGATGAAACACATTTATTTTTCATGGGTTATGATATAGTGAATTGATGAAATGTTTATAAAACGCATTTTCTTTACAAAGGTTATGATGTGATGATATGATGAGTTTTTTACGGTATTATGTTACACATAAGTATCGCTTTAATCATGAGATGCATGGGACCAATATATTTACCAATTAATTGGGTAAATATTTATATATTTTGAGATAATAATGTGAAACAAGTCGATGTGCTTGATCCATTATGGAAAATATATGAGTCCTGATCTAGTGTAAGAAACATGTGAGTCTTGTTCCACTATATGAAACAATCGAATCTTGATCCACTGTGATAAACAAGGGAATACTGATCTACTATGGGAAGGAGGTGTTTTCTGATCCACTATGGGAAACAGGTGCATCCAGATCTACAATGGTAAATAGGTGATGTATCCTGATCCACTAGGTCAATGGTCTTGGTAATTAACCTTGAAATATGATTTTTTTCAATATTTATGATAGTTCCATGCTTTTATGATATGATATTATAGTTCATGATTAATTTATGATGATTTATCACTATTACGGTCCTTGTTTTTAGAAATGTTAACATTGTATTCCATGATTGATGTTTTTGATCTATGACAGGTTAAGTATGAACTTTGTAATTTATATTCATGACCACATATAATTATGCCTATCTAATAAATTCAAAGGATCATATATTTATATATATTATATTTACCCTTACTAAGTATCTAATATCACCCTGTAACACCCCATGATTTTTTGAAATATATTTTTTTCAAATTAATTTAGTCTTTTTAATATATTCCATTTCAGAAAATACTAAATATAGTTGTTGTTATATAAAAAAACAATATATTTTTATTGAGTAATTTGAAACACCAATTTAATATTGCATTAAAATCCAAAATAATATTATATTTATATATATGAAACACTATGATTGGATTGTTTTATACCCAACGCCAAGTAATTTTGATTGCTTGTATTACACATAAGAATGAGTTTACCGAAAAATCATATATTATGAAAAAAATTATTATTTAATATAATAATATATTACTTAGTTGTTAAATAATAATTTATGAATATTATTAACTAAAAAATGAAAATATAATTTTTATAATATGAATTCATTGGATACCAAATAATTATAAAGAAAAATGTTTTATTTTTAGCTATTTTTATTTAATAAATTAAATTAATTACAATTAGTGAATGATATTAATGAAATATATATTTTTTATATTCAATAAAATATTTTTTTTATAATCATATAATATATTTTATAGGAATAATATAAGCAAAACCCCAATTTTTTGCATAAAAAACTGTATTTTTAAAATGATAATTTTAGAAAATTTTAACAGGGATCCCATTTTAAATCTAATTTTTGAAACTTTTAGAATTTTTTATGAAACAATAAATTTATACATTGAAATAAGGATATAAAAATTTACTTTGGTCGAATTTTTGATTTTTTGACAAGTTATATGTTTTGATGTATAATGAAAAACACAGAATTTCACTGGAATAAAGCTTTTTCCTAAAAAGTAATTTATATTGTTTAATTATATTTTTCAATGGTAATAATGTATAACCAGATAATGTTTTTATAATTTAATCTAATTTAGGTCATTTGGATCAATTTATAATTAAAGTTAGATATAAAACCATGTAAATCTTTTGGAGGTTTTTACATTAAAAACAAGTTTTCTCATTTCATCAATGGGATTAATTTGAAATTAATTTTATTAAATTATGTGTTTTGAATTATGAAAAATGGAATACATGTTTTAATCATAATTTAAAAAATTATTAAATAGTTCTCTTTATGTTATGGAAAATATAAATAGTAACTTTAGTAAATTTTAATACAATTGTTTAGGGTAAATCAGGTTATAAAGGGTAAAAATAATATAATAAAAATTAGAAAAACTACCCTAACACATTCCCAAAATATATTGGATGAATATAATTAAACCAGTAAAACATGAGTATCTAAATTGAATAATTTAATGGACACTTAACTTTGACAATGACTAAGTATTATTAATCTTTCAAGTAGTGAAGAAATGTCACTCTCTTATTTTTAATATGTATAATATTTTTAGAAGGGGAAAATGAATATATTCTAAACTATATATATTATTAAGAAATATAAAATGTTTATAAACATTATATAGATTTATTTTTAAATTTTAGATATCAAATAAGTATCATAATTTTTATGGGTCTGTTAATTTAATTGTTTTGAAGTTATATTATTGTACGTATTTTATTAAAGTCAAAGTTATGAATGGTGTCAAAATTGACACTTATAATATTGTATGAAACTAGTATTTTATTAAATTATTAAAAAATCATAAAAATATTAAATACATACAAGTGGATTATATATGGTCCAAAATATATTAAATTTTCTATTTATGGTCATATTTACACTTTATATGTAAACATTACATCTCCATAAAATTAAAAACTTTTCCACCAATGTTAAAATTAAAAAAGGTTAACCATGGATAAATAAAAAACTTAAGGCTTAAAATTACATCCAAAACTATATAAAATTTATGTTTTGATAATTTTAAAACATTATATAATATTATATTAGAATAAATGACATTTTGAGGTAATTTTATTTATTTTTCATTTATTATAAATTCATATTTTTCAGCGTTTCCAAAAGTCTCCTCCCCTCTCTTATAAAAGGGAATCTATCCTTCTCTTTTATTCACTTATTTAATGTGATTTTTTTCAGAAAAAATCTCCCCAGGTATCCTCCAAATATTCATAACATTATCCTATGATCCTTATTTATAAATAAATACAACCAATTCAGACCTTTTGATAAAATTAAAAGGATATACTGAAAGAAGTGGTAACATTCATCAATGAACGTTTCTGTTTTATTTCTTCCATAAACCCTTTAAATTATTTTTTATTTAATGTTTATATAGTAACCCCAATATAATTAATATAGTTTTATGTTTTTATATTAATTTATTGACCAACAGTCCCACACAATTCCATCTAATTGGTAACAAACATATCGTTCTTGTGTACGACGAACTACTACCTCACAAAAAGATGTTGTTAATTTTTCCTTTACCTACTATCATGGCTGATAATTATGATGTAAAAACTATTTTTATATTATATTTATGACACAATTATAGTTATTTTTTGATAATATCATATCTACCTTTTTACCACCTATTTTTGGGAAATGATAGTGTCGCTCGTGCATATGTATGATATACCATCTCCACAACGCGATGTGATTCGTTTCTCATGTATATTTAAAAATCATGGTAATCAGGTTGAATTTAATGAATATATATTATATATATATAATAAATATTGATATTTAGTTAAAATTTATCATTTAATTTTCTATCCATTTAATATGACAAGAAAATGAAATCAACATTCATGCTCCCCTTGAACAATTTAATTTATTTTCCATGTCTAAAATTTATTAATCAGCTTTAATAAATATATAATTAATATATATATATATATATAATATCATGTTTTTCATTATGGATATGATGAATTAATGATCTATATTGGAGGACCAAGGAAAACATGTAAAAACATGTATAGGAAACAAAGCATTTATTACCCGAAACATAACTTAAATTTTTAATAATAGAGTATTATAAATTAATAAGTATGTCAAATATGTTGTTATATATATGATTATTTTTATTAAATATATTTATAATAAAATTATATTTTTTATATAGGAGGTTTCCATGAGTACTAAGAGAGTTAAGATACAAGGTCTTGGAATTCCCATCTCACTTTTTATTTATGTGGGATACATGACATATTCACCACTCGATTATTTTGTGTGACATATATACTAACCTAGGACATGTTATATCATAAATTTTTATCATTTAAAGATATTAAAATCTTTAATTAATGTTAGTAATTCTTGGGGTTCATAATTCTAATGTTACTCAAGTAGTAAGGGATTTATGAATAACTTTTATTTCCTTGAGACACATGCCTTATAAACTAATAGTTTCTTTAGTGTAGTGTATATACATCCCATAAATTACTTTTATTAGACTGATTCTCAAAATTTATGGGTATTTAAATATAAATTTTATGACCTCTTTTTAAGGGGGTTTACAGTTCAAAAGTTACCAAAACTGTAAGGTAATTTTGCCTCAGTTTTCTTTCTTGGAGGCACATGTTATGTTTTGAACATGTATTCTTTTACAATGTGTATATAATTATATCTGAAATTATTTATAATTAATATCATTATTTTAATGATATTAAAAGTTTCATGAAATATTATTATCTCTTTAGTTAGAAATTTTCATTCCTTAAAAATAATATTTTCTAAAATATTTTTAAAAGTTTTTTAAATGATCTATAAAAAATATTTAAGAAAATAGATTTCAAAGATGTTTAAAATATTAATTTGTATTTTTTAAAATTTATTTTAAATGAAAATTGTTTTATAAAAGTTTTATTATTTTAAATTATTTTTTTGAAGAGGAAAGGATATTTTCCTCAAGAAATGTTTTAAAAATATATGTCAAAATTATTTTCTTTATAAGATGACATAATTTGTTATAGTTTATGATTTATTGGGGATATGATTCAGGAACACAATTAATAATATTTATTGAATTTTTATGTTTATTATGGAATTATATTTATGAAACCTATTTCTTTTCAATGAGTTATGTTATGATTGAATGATGTTTATGAAACTGATTTCTTTCCATGTGTTCTGAAATGATGAATGATTTATATTCTAGTGGCACACATGTGTATTGTTTTCTTTAGGTTATGCGTGGGACATATATCTCCATCCAATATATTGGTTAATTATTAATATCTCATGACATAATGAATGGAATCAGGTCGATGGGCTTGATCCACTATAGGAATATGGGGAAACCCGATCCACAATGGGAAGATGGGGAAACCCAATCCACTGTGGGAAGATGGGGAAACCCAACACACTATGGGAATATAAGGATACCCAATCCCTTACATGGAAAGGACTATGACCAAGGATGGTGGTGTGACCTTCCTAATAGGTGTAGCCCCCATGAAGTTCCTTATTAAGTACTAGAAATGTGTCTTGACTTATAGGGAATGATATTACATGTTTATGTGTATGCCACAATTCCATGTCTTACACCAATGTTATGGTTTTATGGATTATTCAATCGGTTATCTTATTATTCTTGTCTTATGAACTACCAATTGTTTTACCAGGATTCATGTTTATGATCTTTGATATGCAGGGTATGATCTTCTAATGTTATGATCACATTCTCAAACCCATATGCTCATATTTATGCTTATTTATCTCCCTTGTTTACCCTTACTGAGCATATGAGCTCACCCATTTTTATGTTTCCTTCCCCAATTTATGAATGTCTAAAATTTATAAGACGGATTATAGTCATTAATAACATAATAGGAGATAATAGAGCTCATTTATGTACCCATGTTTACGTTTCAATGTTTCCAATGGCACTAGACAAATACGATCTTTGTGAGTTTGTTTGTGTACTATGTTAAGTATTTTTCAAAATTCATGTAATGTCTATGTACATCAATATTGGGTCATTATACACCCTTTCTTATGCTTCCTTCCCCGTGTTATGAATAAATTTTAATGTAGTTTATGCCTAAGGGGAGAACTATGTGAGAAGATATTATGGTATATGATGAATATATTTCATGAAATAAGTAGATTTTTTTTATAGTGTTCAAGATTTAAAAAAACAATACAGTCCTCTGGTGTGTATTTATGAGGTGTATTTAATATTCAGATAAAAATATGAGATATTTAATTTTAAAAATAATGGGGTTTTACTAGTGACATGTGGTCCAAACAAACTAGATGATGCAAGAAAAATATGCAATGAAATACCTTAAGTATTCTAAAAAGGATCATGTTCCATGTTAAACTACCTTGTCTATGACATGAAACAATACAAGATATGATTTCAAGAATCACACTTTGGGCCCTGTTATATCCCTTTCCAGTCACCCGGTCCCCCCTTCAAGATCATAAAATGCCTAATACCACTCTATAATAGGGAGAAACTCTCCCCGAGCACTAGTGACTATGTAAACACCGTGACAGTGTAATAAGAATCAATAATTATCTACCTAATATAACATCATATAAAACATATGAAGTGATTAATTAATATTAAACAAGGATATCATATGAATCAATAATATCAAAACATATAAACAAACCTAATATCACATTCTACATCCCCACAAGAGAAAACCATTTCATTTTATCCATTTTAAAGGCTCACATCACAATTTAATGATATGAACATACAAATTAAGGCCCAAATATAATAAAACTACATATAAGGGGCTCAAATTAGGTTCTAATAATCATAAAACAATTCCATTATAAAATTACAAACATGCATTTCCGAAAAAATCTTGATATTTCAATCCACTTTTTATCATTTGGAATCTCATTACCAAAAAAACATGAAAATAAATTATCAAAAAATTATTTTAATACCTTTGGAAATGAAATCATTTTAGAAAATAAATTTCAATCCTTCACAAGAAAATTAGGTCCTAAACCATTTAAAATGTGCAAAAAACTCCCATATTTATCAAAAACCCTTTTAAAAAATTAAACCCTTCTTTGAAAACCAATACGTTCAAAACACCCGTTCAAAATACAAAATAGGTTCCAAAAACCATTTAAAAACCTTTAATACAACATGAAGGAGCTAGTCAATCATTTTCAAAAACACTTGGGATACATCATATTCATTTTAAATCAAAAATAAATCCATATAAAACCACACTCTTACTAATCATTTGAAACCATTTAGAAAATAAATTCACAATTCATAATGGGATTAAAATATTATTATAAATTTATGACAAGACATTTAAAAAAATCCAAAAATTACATTACATGTATTATAAGGTAATTCACTTTGAAATACCTACCTCATCTAAGAAGAATCATATAACAAACCTTCGCTTTCATTGGATAATTTAAAATAGTGAAATAAGACACCCTCATCAATACTTAAACATAAAACCCCCAATGATTTGAATATATTTGAGATCTAAATTCATCTTACATGTGCGTTAGGCTTCTTGGGAGAATTCAAAATTATGAGGAAAGGAATACGGGAGAAGTTACAAGAAAGAAGAGATAGAAAACATTTAATATTCTTAGAATCAATGAATGAAGGGCTTGGAATCAAACAAGAGGTTGGTAGAGACCTCCCTTGTAAAACCCTAGCCAAATTCATGATAGAAAGAAGAAAAAAGGTGTGAAACCACTAAAATTAAATAAAGGTAAAATGGTACTTTCATAAAATTTTAAAACTACAAAAGAGGGAAATAATGTAGTAAACCTTTCCATGCTGTCGAACACCCTTTCAGAGATATTTTTATGGTGTGGTTACAAGACCATGGACCATATCCCTTAATGAGGATAGATGGATTATTTATTTCCCAAAAACTCTCTATGGAGTCATGGACTAGGCCTACATTATGGGATTCCCTTCCAAGACATCCTTGGAGAGTGGCTTCCTGGATATGACATGTAGAACCTTCCGGGGGTAGAGAACCATGATTGGGCACCCCACCAAACCACTAAAGAATAGAAAACCCACACTATAATGAAATTAACCTCTCAATTGAACCACTACAGCATGCCCCCTACCTAACACCATAGCCTCTTGCTCCCCAAGTTGGTATCCCTCACAGGAAACCCTCCACGATCAATAATGTATCACATACCATTATGACATAACCTTCCTCTAATACTTAAGATGAAAATAATACAACACCAACCACTACAAAATCACATGTCCTACTGCATGGTCACCTTCTTTGAACCATATGTTGAATTAATACATAGAACCCGCCATGGTTTAGACCATGATCTATGACACAACCAACCTTTGCATCTGAAAAATCATAAAGTAAAGTGGATGGATAATATGTGGAATCCTAAGTCAATAGTGTGTCCTAATACAGACAATCCCGTAGCTCCTTGGGACTTGATGAAGAACCTGAAAAATAAAGAAAACACATAGGAAAAATAATCACCCCAAAAATAAATAATATAAATACCATTGCGACATGGGCGTGTCCCATAATCAGGCCTAGTTTTCTTCCCCTGACCTATTAGAAGTGGGTTTAGGGTGGAACACTTGGATTCCCACTATCTTGAGCAAGGCCACTATAGGGCGAGTCATGTCACAACACCTCCTTATTATTTATAGAAATAGGGGTATTCAGTAGCATTTGAGTGCGTAAAATATGTTTCAAACCAAATTATTTGTTACAAACTCCCACTAATGGTCATATAGAGCATTAGATAACATTTAAATGTGGATCAAGTGCCAAACCACCTTTAGAGGTACATTAAAGGGACTATAAATTGGTCAAATATAGTAATGTTGGTTCACTAACGAGCCTCCAAATTGGAAAGGATGTGGAAGGATAACAAAATTTCTTCGATAGATAGATTCATCGTGATGTAGTGGATCAAGAGTAGAACATTGACGAATAGATTTCTCAATTTTTTCAAGGAAGATTCCAAGGTGCAGCCCTGATGAGGTCAGAGCAAGAAGAAATAATCATCAAGGTTTTTATATTTTTATAATTAGTAAGGTTTTACATTTCTATTGGTACCAATCCCATGAAATCATGCATTGGTATTTGACTGGTTAGATACTTTGCAGGTCAGTTACTGTGAATCAAAAATAAACATCTGCTGGGTGGGGATTTCTGTTTGCCATTTCGTCCTTGGTCCTGAAATGACCATGTATTAAGGCTTAGTTCCTCTCGGAATACATGAGTATGTAAATGATACCCTATAACCATTAAAAAGGAATTATCAAAAATTAATAAAAAAATATAAGCCTTCATGTGTTCAGACAGAAATGGGCCTTGCATGTAACACCCTGAGATTTTATGAGAATTATTCTTTTAAATTTCATCGGGGTCTTTTGTTGTAATCTACACCAAGATTATATTACGCTATACGCAACACCGTATTAGCTTTTAGTATATGCAAAACTTTTCTTGGCTTTCATTACACGCAACAACAACACTTCTTGATAGCTTTTGTTGTACGGAATCCCGAGTTTCACTAAACAACGATATGCTATTAAAATATCATATAAACTAGTCGTTATGAATAGTAATACCCACGTTTCTAAATTTTATAAATTTTATCTTTCAAAATGGACTTCATTTTTGAATTCGGAATGTCGAAATTAGCCTATGGTGAATTTTTGGTATTTTTCTAAAAACTTTAAATTTTTGATGAATAGTGAAAACACTGAGTTATTGGTTAAAACTGACTTTTTATTTAAATAATAATTTATTTTATTTCATCTTATTTTATGTCAAAATAGATACATAATACCTATATAAGTTCAATGTATTTAATTTCAGTCATTTTATATTAATTTTTTATATATAAAAATTTTATTGAAATTTTTACCGTCTTTTACCAACCTCCAAGGAGAATTTTCAAATTTACATAAAACTTAATTTTACCTCTTCTGTGAGTTGAATTTTGAAAAACCTAGAGACGCAGTTAATATCAAGGATTAAAATTTGGTTCAATAAGATAAAAATAATTTTTGGTGAATAGTAACTTTTTACATTTATTTACCACGGTTAAAAGTAAATAGGGTAATTAAGGGTAAATGTGATATTATTATTACCCTAACACATGTCCTAATTATATTGTATAGATTTAATTCGACCCAAAAAGACATTAGGAATTAAATATGACCATTTTGGTCCACTTGGATTAGATTAGTACATTTATTATTATTTAATTCAAAGAAGAGTTAAAAGAATTAAAATCAATGTTTAATAAGTAAAACATTTTTAATATAGGGTTATACATAAGATAAATTAGACTATAAATATTCATTAGAAATATGAAACGATTTCCTAAATAATACTATTTTTTTTATAATTTTTATACATTATATAATTTAATTTATTTATGACACAATGATGATGCAGTAATTACCTTATTAATGAAATATTAACATAATTGATATTATAAATACCCAAATAAATGCAATTTGAGGATTTTTATGAAATAAAATAATTTTTAGGTTTATATAATAAATTATGGTTGGTTAGATGAATTTATTTCGAAGTAATAACGTTGTTATGAATTTAGAAAAAACAAAATACCAAATAGTGTCAAAATTGACATAAAAGAGTTTTTAAAATAAATATTAAATTATTAATTAATATTATATTCCTAAAAATATATTGTTCGTTAAAAATACTTATATAATAATATATATGACATTAATGAACCAATTGGGGTTTTATTGGCAGTTTATAGTAAGTTTATTAACCATATTGTGTAAGAATACAAGAAGACACAGTTAAAGTTAAATTAATTAACTTAGAGTTAAATCTAAATTATAAGGTTAAAATGGTAACCTAAACATGTCTAAAACCTATTTGTTGAGATTATTTATACCCATACCCACCCTAGACTCTAAACAAGTCACTTTGGAGCCATTATAAACCGAATATTAATTTATTATAAAGTAATATTTTATGTTTTTCCTAAGTTGCCCCTCTCCTCCCTTATAAAAGGGAACTTCCTCCCTCTCTTGTATACACAATTTTGAGCCTTCAAGATCAGAAAACCCCTGACAATATCTCTTCTAAACCTCTATAGTTATATCATAGTGGTTCTGGTCATAAAAAAAGACCAATTCTAGTTCCCGAAGAGGAAGTTTAAAATAGGCACGTCAAAGAAGTGGTAATCTCTTCTACCGATTCGTTCAAGTTTCTTTCTTCTTCTACATCCTATTATTTAGTTGTTTCATTATAAAGTAATAACATCGGTATTAATTATATAATTATATATTATTATAAATATGAAACAAACCTATTTCACATTCTATCCATCCTACGAAAAACGAAATCACCAGCGTGCGTACGTACAAAATACCATCTCTACGCCGTGGTGTAATATGTTTTTCTACCACCAGCTTACTTGGATGGGTATAATGGTGTAAAGAATAACTATATATGATTATTATAACATGATACTAATTCTGAGTTATTATATCATCCACTCTAATTCCATTCAATAATTATGAGAACGATATCATCGCTCGTGTAGACGCACGGATTACCATCTCCACGACCAGATGAGATTCATTTTCCATGTAAACCATTCAAGAATGATTATAAAGTATATATAATGAATAATAATGAAATATATGACATAATAAAGATACTGGATTTATGTATATATGTATATATGTCATCTAGTTACTTCAATTCAAGTCAATAAGGAAAGGAAAAGAGCGTTCATGCGTACATACAACCTACCATCTCCATGAACGGTGTATTTCATTTCATTTATCTATCTATTATATATATATATATTGAATATATAATATATATAAATCATGATTTCCATTCTGGAAGTAATTAAATCATGATATAATTAATAATAATATCAAGAACAATAAGTCCAAACACGTACGATAAATGAAACGATTTTACCCAAAACACTTCTTTGACATGGAATTGAAAAATGAACGGTTAATATAAAGTCATAAGTGAATCATATATGATATCATAAATATTATTATGATCTTGATATAGGATAATAATATGTTTAAACCCACTATATAGGAGTCTCAGACACATATGGAAGAAATTGGACATAAGGTCAGGGATAATTATTCCAATCTCGTTCTTATTCGAGATTGTTTATTCGTAAGTATTTACTGGGGTTAGGTTTATCATCCATGTCCATGTTTTCTTAAAGTGTTTTCATAAAATTTTTACTATTCTTCCATGCATGTTTAAAGTAATTTTTACCCCTTTTTACCACATGGTATGGAATGAATCATTCTTTTGTTAACCATACGATGTACTTCTTTAATTTTCTGGAAAAAGTACGATGAGAATGTTTTTTAACATATACGGCATGAATGGATTTTTACAGTTTCATAATACATAATTTTCATGAAGCTTCCTCTACAGGATTTCATGATTATTTTAAAAAAAATCATTTTTTTCAAATTGTGTGGCATTTTGTGAAAAGAAAATGATTTTGAAGAAGAAAGGATATTTTTCTCAAGAATAATTTCAAGTGTTTTATAAAAACTATTTTCAATCTAAGATGAAATTATTTAACATGTTTATGATTAATGTATAATGTCTATATTATTTACATAGATTTATTTTCTTTATGATTATATGATATCCACTTTTTTTATATGGATTATGTTATGATGGGATGATGTTTATGAAACCCAATTTATTCTTTGGGTTACAATGAATGATTTTTGTTTATTGTGTGGCACACATAAGAATGATTTCAATATGAGATGGGTGGGACATATATCTCCCTCCAATGCATTGGGTAAATATTTATATCTCATGAGATAGACATGGCTGTAACGATAAGTAAATCTGGTAAAGTAATACAGGGCTGGAACGACAGGTAAACCCGATTCAGTAATGGACATTGTCCACTATGATGGTCTTGGCAGAAAGACCATGGCTACTATGGAAATCATATCATGTGCTTAATGGTTTTCCACAATTACATGTTTTATTCCAATGATATTTTATCATGATTGATGTTCCATTATGATCTATTCCTTACATACTACCATGTTTAATGTCATTGCTCAATATTTTAATGTTTAAACTTTATGTTCATGTTTTTTTAAGTTCAAATATATATATGGGTTGTTTTATTTTCTCCATGATTACCCTTACGGAGAATTTGAGCTCACCCTTTTTATGTTTTCTTTTCCCCAGGATATAAAGGAAGGTTTTAGGTAAGAAAAAAAAGGGGAAGATCTTTATGGGAGATGTTGAAGGCCGTTCAACATGATTAGAAGTTTAAATTCCAAGTTTCCAAAGACAATAAACTATTACAATCCTTGGATATCAGTTTTTGTTATGTATTAAGTATTTCTAAAACGTAATATAAAAGTAATTTAATGTCCATGTACATCATGTTTGGGTCTCTACAATTGGTATTAGAGGGAGGTTTAGTCAACCATTGGAAACTAGGATACAGAAACATTAGTGAGATCTCTAGAGATATTTCTAAGGTATGTCCAAAGATGTTCTTAAGATTAAGTATAAGTATAGGTTATAGTCCTATAACTACGGTAAAGATCATAGAATTAAACCTATGATCTTAGATATTGAAGGTACATGACCTTTATTATATTGTTTTCATAGAATGATTTTTTCCTCTTACACTATTCTTTTTGGGTTTTAGACGATGGCTGGAACCCGAATAAACTATGTTGATCAATGTAATGGGAAATAAAATGATTTTCCTCATGAACAAACCAATGTTATGGAATATGGAGTGAAAAATAATATTTCTATACTTACATAAGCTATGAATCATTCTCGACTTCTGAATGAGCAGAGAAGGGAACAATATTCTGTTGAGTCCTTCATGAGGAAACGTCCAACTTCTTTCAGTGGGTCTTCTAATCTACTTGTTTCTGAACAATGGATCATTACCATTGAGAATATATTTTCCATACCTCTTTGTTCGGAACATGAAAAATTTATTGTAGATGTTTACCATTTAGAAGGTGCAGTAGACCAGTGGTGGACTCTAATTAATAATACAAGGCCCCAAGGTGAAATTGAATCCCTGGAATGAGATGAGTTCAAGAACTTATTTTTCAATAAGTACTTCCCTAGTATTCTTTGAACAAATATGGAAAATGAGTTCCTTGAGATTAAGAAAAAGGATAACGAATCTGTTGGTATATACGAGGCGAATTTTACAAGGCTTTCAAGGTATGCATCTTGCTTTATCTTCCAACCTGAAAGTAAAGTTGATCGATTCTTCAGTGTCTTAAAACCAAGTCTTCAAAGGGAATTAGATATAAGAGAATTCCGTATCTATGATGAAATTGAGTGTTTTACTATCAAGGTAGAACTATAATTTTGTGTTACATATCCATCTCATGGTTTTGACAAGAAACGAAAGATGGAGTTCAAGGAAAAATCTCAAAACAATGGTGAAAAGAAGACGAATGTTTTTTTATTCTCCAAGTGTGGAAAAAATCATGGTGGAGATTTTCTTAAAGGGAATAGAAAATGTTTTAAGTGTGGAAAAGAAGGTCATCGAGTAGCTGAGTGTTGAATTAATTGAAAAAGGGTACCTAATGATGTGAATAGAGAAAAGACTACAGATAATGCACCACCAACACTTCAATGCTTCAAGTTCAAGGAAATGGGGAATTATTCTAATCAATGCCCTAATCCAAGGGTTAATGATGATTGACGTGAGCAAAATCTTAAGGAAAATGACAAAGGAAAGTCACATGTAATCACAATTGGAGATGTTGAATATGACAACGATGTGGTGGAATTATTAAGTGTTTATGTAATGGGATCCCAAAATAATGTTGTATATAGTACTATGGAATATTAGAATATTTATGTATTGGTCTATTATGGTTTTCAATAATTTTATGGTACCAGTAACCATGAAAAGTGATTGAAATATTTTTTGAAAGTATATGACATGCACATAATGAAGGGATAAGAGAAAATGAAATGTTTGATAGTATTCACGAGCTCATGACTGATATAAGGACAAAGTGATGTCATGGTTTGAGTATATAGAAATTTTGGGATTTTGGTATGTGGAAAGAGTTAATGTTTGACAGCATTCATGTTTTCACTAAGGTTATATGGTAATTCATGTTTCAAAAGAATACATGATTAATGTATTCATA
Source organism: Viscum album (assembly GCA_963277665.1). Classification (NCBI taxonomy): domain Eukaryota; kingdom Viridiplantae; phylum Streptophyta; class Magnoliopsida; order Santalales; family Viscaceae; genus Viscum; species Viscum album. The sequence goes on along the minus strand of OY728139.1, from coordinate 1,229,654,230 downwards.
TGTTTGGAATGTGACCAACAAGATATATCTTATGATATATGGGGGATAAATGATGGTATTCACATGCATGGTTATGACATTTCTAGTAATCATTGTCTTTATACTGTGAGATTGGATATAAGTATTTTGGATAAGCCTAAAGATTTGAAATGGATTATGTTGTAAATAAGATAATATTGTTTAAGGATAAAACCTTTTTTCGATATTATTTATAGAATGTAATAATATTTTAGTTTTAGAAAAAGGGGCAACCTGCACGACGGGCGACAACATGTCGCGTCAGATAAGGTTGTGGGAATCTAACCCCCAACCGAAGTGCGACATGCCTTTATCACCAACCACTGGCATACAGGAAGTCCCTCGTTAGAAGAAACTATTTTATTTTATTAAGAGGTATGATATAGGAAGTATAAGTCCATTTTAGGAACCATATAAGATTAATCTCACCATAGATGGACTTATATATATAACATTTGCTAACCATATGTTTGAGACAGATGGAATGACCGATCATTCTATCGCATGATCTGCTAACACTTCACGGAAGACAAATTCAACATCATTTCTTTAAAAGATGATGTGGAAGTTGTTCAAGGCACAAACAATAGAGAGATTGTACCAAAATAAAGTAAGTATATCTTTTAATTCAAAAATTCTTCAACATTAGGGAAATGATCATGAAAACCAAAAATGTTTTCCTAGTGCCCTAATATCTGATGAATATGATGGTACCTTAGATCATCACAAATTTATGGCTTTGTGATTGTTGGATTTTTCATAGCCATGTTCTCTACCACTCTTCATAAGAACTTTATTGTTATATTTCACTTCCATATCCATATTTTCACCTATATTCTCCTACGTGGAAACCCAGTGATGAGATACTTTGGGTATCTGTTATGTTTCTAACGTTCCTTTTTAAAATGATTTTTTATTTTCCTTTTTACGATGTGGGTTTCTATGAGAGAAAATTTCAAGTATAAAACTATTTATAACCCCGATGAATTTCGATGGTGAAATTCATTTTAAGGGGGGTAAAATGTAACACCCTGAGAATTTATGAGAATTATTCTTTTTAATTTCTTTAATGTATTTTTTTGTACGCTACACCAATATTATCTTGCGCTATATGTAACACCTTATTATCTTGTAGTATACGCAACACTATTCTTGGCTTGTGTTACACACAAGAGAAACCTTCCTCGATAACTTATGTTGTACGCAATACCGAGTTTCACTAAACAACGATATGCTATTAAAATATTATATAAACAAGCCGTTATGAATAGTAATACCCACTTTTTAAATTTTATAAATTTTATCTTTAAAAATAGACTTCATTTCTGGATTCTGAATATCGAAATTTTCCTAGGGTGAATTTTTGGTATTTTTCTGAAAACATGCAATTTTTGATGAATAGTGAAAACACTGATTTATTGGTTAAAATCGAATTTTTATTTAAATAATAATTTATTTTATTTAAATTTATTTTAGGTCAAAATAGATACATAATACCTATATAAGTTCAATTTAATTCATCGGAGTCAGATTATAATAATTTTTTTTATAATAATTTTTTATATATAAAAATTTTATTGTACTTTTTACCGTCTTTTACCAACCTCCTAAGACAATTTTCAAATTGACATAAAACATAATTTTACCACTTCTTTGACTTGAATTTCAAAAATCTGAAAGACATCGTTAATATCAAGGAGTAAAATGTGGTTCAATAAGATAAAAATATTTTTTGGTGAAAAGTAACTTTTTACTTTTATTTACCACTGTTAAAAGTAAACAGGGTAATTAAGGGTAAAAGTGATATTATTATTACCTTAACACATGTCATAATTCTATTGGATAAATTTAATTCGACCCAAAACAACAGTAGGAATAAAATATGACCATTTAGGTCCACTTGGATTAGATTAAGATATTTATTATTATTTAATTCAAAGAAGAGTTAAAAGAATTAAAATCAATGTTTAATAAGTATACTTTTTTAATATAGGGTTATAAATAAGATAAATTAGACTATAAATATTCATTATAAATCTAAATATATTTACTACATAATTATATTTTATTTATAATTTTTTGACAATAAATAATTTAATTTATTTATGACACAATGACAATGCATTAATTACCTTATTAATGAAATATTTACATAATTGATATTATAAATACCCAAATAAATCTAATTTGAGACTTTTTATGAATTAAAATAACTTTCTATGTAATTATAACATATTAGGGTTGGTTATATGAATTTTGTTCGAAGTAATAATGTTGTTTTGAATTTAGAAGAAACAAAATACCAAATAGTGTCAAAATTGTCATAAAAGAGTTTTTAAAAAAAATATTAAATTGTTAATTGATATTCTGTTCCTAAAAATATAAGGATCGGCCAGAAGACTTATATAATAATATATATGAACTTAATGAACCAATTGGGTTCGATTGGTAGTTTATAGTATGTTTATTAATCATATAGTGTAAGAATACAAAAAGACACGACAAAAGCTAAATTATTTAACTTAGAGTTAAATCTAAATGATAAGGTTAAAATGGTAACCTAAACTTGTATAAAACCTATTGGTTGATAGTATTTCGACCCATCCCCAGCCTAGCATTGAAGGAAGTCATTTTGGAGCCATTATTAACCATATATTAATTTATTATAAAATAATATTTTAAGTTTTTTCTAAGGTGCCCCTCTCCTCCCTTATAAAAGGGCACCTCATCCCTCTCCTATTTACACAATTTTGAGCCTTCAAGCTCGGACATACCCTACCAATTTCTCTTCTAAACATATATAGTTATATCATATAGGTTCTGGTCTTCTCAAAAGACAAACTATAGTTCCCAAAGAGGAATTTTAAAAGAGGCACGTCGAAGAAGAGGTAATCTCTTCTATTGATTCTTTCAAGTTTCTTTCTTCTTCTACTTCCTCTTATTTAGATTTTCATTATAAAGTAATAACATCAGTATTACTTATATACTTATATGTTATTATAAATTTGAAAAAACCCTATTTCACCTTCTATCAATCCTATGAAAAACGAAATCACTGCGCGTGCATACGTAGGGAATACCGTCTCCACGCCATGGTGTAATATGTTTTCCTACCACCACCTTACTTGGAGGGGTATAATGGTGTAAATAATAAATATATACGATTATTATAACATGATACTAATTCTGTGATATTATATCATCCACTCCAATTCCATTCAATAATTATGATAATTATATCATCATTCATCCGTACGCACAGAATACCATCTCCACGACGCGATGAGAATCATTCTCCATGTTAACCATACAAGAATGATTATAAAGAATATATAATGAATAATAATGAAATATATGACATATTAAAGCTACTATATTTATGTATTTATATATATGTCATCTACTTACTTCCATTCAAGTCAGTAATGAAAGGAAATCATCGTTCATGCATACGTACGGCCTACCGTCTCCATGAACGGTGTATTTCATTTCATTTGTCTATTTATTATATATGTATATATATACTGAATATATAAGATATATAAATCATGATTTACATTATAAAAGTAATTAAATCATGATATATGTAACAATAATATCATGAACAACAAGTCCAAACACGTACGATAAGTGAAACGGTTTTACCCAAAACACTTCTTTAACATGGAATTGACAGACGAACAGTTAATATAAAGTCATAAGTGAGTCATATATGATATCATAAATATTATTTTGATTCTATTACAAGATAATAATATGTTTAAACCTACTATATATGAGTCTCGGACACATACAAAAGAAATTGGACATAAGGCAAGGGATAATTATTCCAATCTCATTCTTATCCGAGATTGTATATTCGTAAGTATTTACTAGGGTTATGTTTATCATCCATGTCTATGTTTTCATAAAATGTTTTCATAAAATGTTTACTATTCTTACATTCATGTTTTAATTAATTTTACCCTTTTTTACCACATGGTATGGAAGGAATCTTTGTTTTGTTTACCATACGAGGTACTTTTTGACTTTTCCGAAAAAAGTACGAGGAGAATGTTTTTTAAATTATACGGAAAGAATAGATTTTTACGGTTTCATAATGCCTAATTTTCATGAAGCTTCATCTACAATATTTCATGATTATTTTCAACAAAATCATTTTCTTTTAAATTTCATGGCATTTTTTGAAAATAAAATGATTTTGAAGAAGAAAGGTTATTTTCCTCAAGAATTCATTTCAAGTGTTTTGTCAAAACTATTTTCCATATAAGATGAAATTATTTAATATGTTTATGATTAAAGTATAATTACTCTATTATTTACATGGTTTGATTTTTCTTATGATGAAATGATACCCATTTTTTTATACGGATTATGTTATGATGGGATGATGTTCATGAAACCCATTTTATTATTTGGGTAACGATGAATGATTTATGTTTATTTTGTGGCACACGTAAGAATGATTTCAATATGAGATGGGTGGGACCTATATCTCCCTCCAATTAAATGGGTAAATATTTATATCTCATGAGATAGACATGGTTGTAATGACAAGTAAATCTGGTATAGTAATACAGGGCTGGAACAGCAGGTAAACCCGATTCAGTAATGGACTTTGTCCACTATGATGGTCTTGGCAGCAATGCCTTGGATACTATGGAAATCATATAATTTGGTTAATGGTTTTCCACAATTACATGTTTTATTCCCATGATATTATATCATGATGTATGTTCCATGAAGATCTATGCCTTACATACTACCATGTTTAATGTCATTGCTCATGATTTTGATGTTTAAACTTTATGAACATGGTTTTTAATTTCAAATGTATATGGGTTGTTTTATTTTCTCCATTTTTACCCTTACTGAGAATTTGATCTCACACTTTTTATGTTTTATTTTCCCTAGTATATAAACAAAGGTTTTAGGTAATAAAAAAAAGGGGAGGATCTTTATGGGAGATGTTGAAGATCGTTCAACGTGATTAGAAGTTTATGTTCCAAGTTTCCAAAGACACTAAACTATTACGGTCCATGGATATCAGTTTTTGTTATGTATTAAGTATTCCAAAAAAGTAATATAAAAGTAATGTAATTTCCATGTACATCATTTTTGGGTATCTACATTGCAAGACCATTACTCCAATCCTATGATCAAGTCCCATTTGGGTTTTATCATTTATTCAAGTTCTTGTTTTAATAACATAAATAAATCACTATTTATATTATAACACAATATAAATTATTTAATTAAATAAATAAATATAATTTTATATTTAAAATTTGTAAAACAAAAATTTTATTTTTGTATATAATAAATATAAACTTTTTCACACATAGAAAAATTAAATTTTTCAAAAAAACCTAATTAGCATTATTTTTTTCATGATCCCAAGGTCCCTTTATAAAGTTATTAGTGATCATGAATCTTATAAATAATGATAAAATAATAGTGTTATCTAGTGAAACATAATAGCTACCCAATTTTTAAAGAGGTTTGGTGCGATATAATCCACCATATGTCCCTTAAAAAAGTCCCATAATCCATGGAATTACTAAAAAACATATGAAATGGATAATGAAAATCCCATATATATTATCTTTTTTTTCTAAATTTTCAACTTGAATAAATTTATATAAATGTATCTTATGTAATTATCTCAGCATTACTTTGAAATTCCTTAGTATAAACTCAATTTAGGTCTAAAATTTCATAAAAAATCATATGGTTGGACACCTCATGTCTTGGTTAATCAAATCCACCATCTTGGTTAGTGACATTACCTATTACCTTATATTAATAATAATTATAAAATGACTCAGATAGGTATCAAGTAATGAAATATCAAAAGTACAGAACCCACTGGACAACCTTAATTCAAAGGATTCGTAACCATTGTATACTTAATTAGCATTAGTAATATATATATATATATGACAATCTATGTGGTGTACTTTAAGAGGTTCAATTAGAATAGAGGCTTACCAACTAACATCGTAGGAGTGATTAAGTATATATGTATACAAGTGATCTTACTCATACAGGTCTTAACATATCATGAAAACCCAATATGATGACAATAAATCAGGGATAACATGTTAATACATATATTCTAGGGCTTGTTATCATATCATCTCCCATGATTAGCACAACAAATATAAATGAATAATAATTTATAACCATTAATACACATTAAATCATTCAAAATTTACGTAAGTCAACAATACTTGATTGAATTTATTATAAAAACACTAATAGTATAAAACTTACAATATAGATAGACACCCATGTATCTAATACCAAGAGAAATAGTATAAATTTCATGTTTTTGTGTGTGCAAGGAATTATTAAGGAATCCACCTTATTATACTCAGAAGTAACTCAACACATAATAATATATCCCCAATCAATTTTCTCTCAAATGATATAAAATCAATGAAAACAATTTTTGGATATCTTGTGAAACATGCGTTCCTTATATTGTGTAACCACTTTACCATTATCACAATTGATTTCAATAGGATGCATGATGCTTGGGCTAAAACATAGTTTAATAAATTTATTTCTCCAAACTGCATCTTTAACCATATGAGATGATGCAATATATTCAAAATCTATTATAGAATTTGAAATTGTTAGTTACTTATACCTTTTCCAGTTTAACGCTCCATTATTTAGGGAAATAATTGAAATAATCCTATTGGAGATCTAAAATCATCTTTATATGTTTGGAAACTATAATTAGTGTTGATGAAAATATTCCATAAATATATAATCAAATATGATGTATTTTTATATGGAGTATGGTATTTTATATATTCTTTATTGTATGTATTGGGGTATTACATTTATTATGCTTTGGTTATATCATATTACAAATGTCTAAACCAGTCATATTAGGTGACATGGTCATATTGTAAGGGAGTGTTATTTTAGGAATTGTATTTTATGATTCTCATAATAGTATAAGATTATGTATGGAATTCGAACAATAAGTTTCATCATTCAAGAATGTTTCATATTGGATATCATCAGTTGTAACATTACATATAATTATAATTTTGAGAGTGGTATCAACTATGGGTTATAGAGTTGTTACCAAAATTCCATTTACTTATATGTTATAAACATACGAGTAAATGAATGAATATTTGGGGATCATCCTTGGGGGATTTATAAGGAGGAAATATCCATTGGGATAACTATATGAGGATTCTCACACCTCCTAATGACTCCCCTGAAGATCTATTTCTTCTTTATCCTTTTCTTTGAGAGATACAAGCATATCATGGCTGTAAGGTGGATCATAGATGAACATGAAGTGATCAGATTTTGTATACACAATAGAGGGAGGAAAATGAATGTTTCTTCTATGATATATTCATCAAGAATATGATTGACGGTAGTAGAAGATGTTTTCATCAGTGTAAGGTGCATGTTCTTCATTAATTTTATATATGATATTATTTTTTTAAAGCATGGTGATCTTGGAATTTTGATTTTTATTACCCCTACTACATTGAATAAGTGTTATTTGATCCTTAGAAAGCCTTTTTGTAGTTTTAGAACCATTACTTGCATCATTATTCCCAAAATAATGTTTAAAATGGTGAAAATGAGATATCATTTTTGAATTCTTATTTGGTATCATAAGAAACAGTATATGTTTTTTTCTATGGATGAAATTATGATATAATTTATCATTATAAAATATTATGATTTTACATCATGGATTACTTTCTGATACAAGACATTGTAAGCTGTGATATGAGCATACCATTCGAAATATGATACTATAGACTACAAAATTTTGGAAATCCTTCATTTTTTGATATATCATTGCTATGATATGGATTTCCATAATATACGTCAACACTTATTCACACCACAAAATAAATCCCCATGTATCTAAGGAAATATCAATCATATTGTAAGAAATGATAAGTAAACGATGACCTTTGATATAGGGATATCATAAAATATGATAGATAACAGCGTATTATTTATCATAATTTGTGATATCCTAGTCATAAGAATCAATGATATAATTCAGATTAGGAGATGATAATATCAAAAAATATGATATACATGAAATTTTAATTATTCTATATTTTCATTTATAAATTTTTTATTTAATTTATAAATTGATTTTGAATTACAGAAATGGTTCTTTGGATGTTTATTTAATCTATAAAATTTTTATAAATTAATTATTTTTATTTTTTTTAATTAATTAAATAAATTTTTATGGCTATTTTATTAAATAAATATCAATAATAATAATGATTAATATTAAATACTTTTAAATTTATATGTAATGAAATAAAATTTGGATATAAAATATAAATATAAACATAATAAGGTAATTTATAATGTGTTTATAAATTATAAATAAAGCTAAATAAAAATGTGTTTATATTAAATTATGAAATGTTCATAACTATCAATTTCAATCGTTCAAATTTAAAATTCATATTAGAGAAATTTTTTGAAAAATGTCAAAAGTAGTTTTGATATTTGATATAAACTAGGTTTAAATATTATTAAATATGGGATATTCTTAATTTTTACATAATATATGAATTATTCATATATATAATTTTTATATTTCAGATATTATATAAATAATTTAAATTCCACAAAAAAGAATAACATGAAGTTGTTTGTATTAAAACCATGTAATGAATCACATGAAACATATGCATAAACCAATATATATGTGGATTCAAGATGAATAATGTTATTGTTTACCTTTATTTCTCGGAGTGTTAATATCTTCTATTTCCATTTCTCCACCAAAAGGATCAATGAAAATATATTATATCACCACTTCCTCATTTATGTTTTAGATTTAAAAAATCATCGTTATTACAACCTATTTATCGAATAGTTTGGTCTTCATTCCTTATCATAGATGAAACCCTTTTGTACCCTTATCTAAATCTCCCTATGAGTCTGATGGTTCCATCTAGGGCCCCGAGTCCTGAACAGTAATAAGATCAACTGATATGTACACACAATGATCTAGGATATATATCCCCATGATCAACCTCACACCTTATTCAATCTTGAAAAACGTTGAAACTTTTTTGGGATGTATTTTTATAATAATGTTAGTTTCAACTCAATGCATCATTGATAACTCCAAACAAAATAATAAAAATAGTTGGTTCACAATCACTAAATATTCCCAAATAAACCATCATCAATGTATCCAAAAATATAGCTGGAGGCTCCAGGTGAGTTTTAAGAACCTCCACTTTAAAGGAATCATTCTTGATGAATCAGAAATAAGTTTGTGAAATCGAGGCCCTATTAGAGGTAATGAGAGACTTAACTTTAGAGAATTGGAATTCCTTTCTAATAGTTGAGGTTTCTGACTCAACAGATGGAAGTGAGATGAAATACTAGTTCTCCTAGAATTATTTATCTTAGTTTATCATAAAAAAATGTACTAAAATTATAGAAGAAAAATTTTATTATATAAAAATAACTAATTGGGTAGGGTATTTAGTTTACCATATAAAGGTTCAACACCTAATAGGAAATGTCACTCTACATTATTATCTTGTCCTGCCTCAAAATGTACCTTCTATGAGAAACAATATTCTATAGTTACAAAGAGATAAGATATTAACATTTGAATATGGAATAAAAGGTAGGAATAGGGTTTTAAAAATGATCTATTTTCGATGAAAATATGTGTTTATGTTAGGTCCCCAAGGAACCCTAAGGGAGTGGGGGTGAATTGAGGTAAGAATATTTTAAACTAGTTTCCACCTTTTCACAAATTTATATTTTTGGATATTCTTACCATAAAGTTAGGAACTTTGTTTAACTAATAACTCAATATTTTACTGTGAACTTCCCTGAATTACCACAAGTAAAAATTTTAAAGTAAATATTCAAGGGATATATGGATTTTACTTTGTTCACTTACATTGGGATACATCTAAGGAGAATGAAATCAACAGTGTATTGACGCAATAAAATCCACCAATTCACTATTTTTATGGATACAAAACTTCATGGTCACTCAGTGCTTAGGATCACTGCATGTATAAGGGTTTTTAGTTGGCTCACCATATCCCAAGACTCACTTCCATTATTCCACCTTTATTCTCTACCTTAGATGAAAAACTGATAGTTTATATATTTTTAGGTCTTTCTATGATCAACAAAGAACATATGGATCAGTGCATTCTTAATATTGGATAAATGTTCTGTTTATTTTCTCTGCTTTCCAGCATAAGTCTGGTACCTCCTCATTCTTTTAGTTATATGGATAAAATCTCATAGCCTTACTGGTATAAAAAAATCCTTCCCCTTCAACTATAATTTATGGTAGTGAACAACCTATTCCATCAAGATGTTCCCTTTGGTTTAATTCCTCTTTAGTTTGGAAATTATATCTTTAAGTTGATACAGGTTCCTGATTCACTCTCCTTCAATCCTAAAATATTTCATAATATAAACACTACAATAATGATCCTTATTTTTATTCCTTGTATTCTTTATATAGATAAATATAAACCCTAATTCTATTCTCAATTTTTCTAATTCCACACTATATAAATATATTTACATATTTTATTATGAAAAAAACCTAAGATCACACCACTAACAGAGAATCCATTAATATCCCATAATATCTATGATCTACAAAATTATCCCAACTTCAAGGTTGAGTCTCACATAGATATTTAATCATCATTATTGTAACCACATCATGAATTTATTTCTCCATTATGTCGTGATAGAATTTATCAACATAAATAAAACCATTAACTTTATCTGGAATTATGGATTTAGAATTGAAGAATCATCATATTTGAATCATTTTAGACCAGTTTATACATCGTCTGATGTGGATGGACTCCTCTATTTTATGACTCACCACCACCATGACATGATTAGAGATTATATAGAAAAAAACCTTTAAAATTATTTGAAATATACTCACTTTTGTGGTTTTACTTATTTTTGGAAAACATGACACTCAACAAACCCAACATCATGATGTGGTCATTCCCAACCACATGCTTTAACTTAAATCTTCACAAAGATGAAGAACCTTACAAAATCACATATGATACTCATAAAAAATCCATTTTGTCCTACTCTATGCCCATATTGGTCTTTCCTATCATGGAAATATATTCTCCTAGACCAACATGCTAAGTGACATGATGTGGCGATCCTTGTTTTTTACAATTTGCATACTTTTAGACATTAGTTTCTCTGATTCAATAATTTCCCAAAAAAAATTCTCAACTAAATCTAACTTGAGATCAAATACACCTATGTCAGTCTTCCAAATTTTATGAATTTAAATCCCTAGTAAGAAACATCATTCACCATGTCATGGTAAATTTTTTGGTCTATTTTTTCAACAAATATTACTGTATTCCAATTACTCTATGACCTGGATCAAATTCTTCGATCAAATCATTGTCCAACTTCTTAGAACCTGAAATATGGTCACTTGATGTTGTTTCAAATCCATATTTTTAAATGGATGTGATTCATTACCCATGATACTTCATCTATACCTCAAAAAAATACTTTAGTGTTTCACCACATGATGACTCCATATACATCCCCACACAATGTCTTGTCCCTACATCCTTTACGATGTAAAAAAGCTATTTTATCCCACATATTCTATATAGTTATGATACAACTTTTCTTCTACATAATAACATATTGGGGTTGATCCCCCATTTTTCCTTCACTATTTTTCATGACATCCAAAATTCACATTATATGTTTTTTTTCTCAAACTACACCTCAGCTTGCACAATGCCCAATTTGGGTCTCTTTATTTTATATATGGAATCCTTTTTCTAAAAACTACCTAAACTATGGAATAATGTTATTACTTTGAGAATTTTGGAATCACCATAGTCATGGTTCTTTTCCACCATGACATAGTCTCTCTCTTCTATCCCCTTTTTACACATTAAACTTACATATGACTAATATACATTTCCCGACAATGTATAAACCTAAAACACCAAAAAATAACTTACTATGGACAATAAATCCAACTCAAAAACTCTAATAAATGATGAAAACAATCCCTGCATCATCTAATCATCAATCCTTGATTGTATACTAATAATATCTCCCTTTGGATTTTTTTTTTCAGTACACTAATTAGTAATCCAATGCATTTTAATATAAATAAAATTTTTTCTTCACCACTTATTAGAGTGTTGAAAAAATTCATCTTCCTCTCATGGACTTATGATGTTTATTATCTTTCTTTAAAATCACATTAAAGTTAATTAATCATCTAAAAAATGAATATACATTCTTCAAAAATATATTACCTTTGGAACAAAGGTCATACAATTTATTTCTAACTATATGAACCTCGTAACATTTGAAATTAAACAATAAAAATAGATTTCCCATTGAAATATTATCAAGTAACTTAATTTTATTATCTCTTTCACAAATGTTACTCCAATTAAGGATAATTCATCTACACCTTTTTAACTACTTGTGATGATACCAATACTAAATTATTTTAGGGGTGATCAAGTGATACCAATTGGGAGATTAAGATCCACATATTTCTATGGGGAACCGTTAATAAATATTCTCCCCTAAACTAAAAAAAGTACTTAAATAAAATATTTATACTAATATACAACTATTGAAATATATTTTTAGTATAGTGTTACTTTAAAATCATTATTCATTTGTATATCACATATTAAGAATAGATACTAGTTGTTTGGATATCTATTAAGTCCAATTGATTCCAATTTTCATATCTGATATCCAATTTGTCTCTCAAATCCTTGGAAATTATACTTTAATATATGCTTCATAAAAAACACTTTAATGAGTAGACTCCCCAACTAGAAATTACCTATAAAAGACATTAAGAATACTAAGACAGAGATCAATATATGATATAATAGATTAAGCTAAAAATATAACGGATGTCCAATGCATTCACATACTTTTCTTAAATTTCAAGAAGTCACAATTCTTAACTTATACCAATGAGTAATTCATGTAACTCAAACACACATTGAACAAATAATTAGTGATTGAAAATCATTTATACAATGTATAAGTCACACAATAATTTTTTAAGATCTCGGATCTCCATTAAGGTATGTTTTTCCCACATTTCAGTTGATGTCCTTCCTTATGGCCGAATAAGTGTTTTACCAAGTCCTTGAAAAGGATAAGGGGTGTTCTGGGGGTTCGGGACATGAAAAGGGGGGAAGAGTTTTATGGGAAACCTGTACATTTTATGCATGGTTAGTCCTAACTGTTTGGACAGTCCAGGTAAATCCTAAAGAAAAGGGATTTTCGGGTTTTAGCTTTTGCACGGTTTTCACACTGTTTTTCAAACTGTTTTGGTAAACCGTGCGGCCCCAAAACGTTTAAAACATTTACAAAAATTCCATTATGGGGAATTAAGTACCAACTCTGGATTTACCTCCTCCTCCCCTCTTTCAACCCTAGGAACGAACCAAAGAGACCAAGATCTCCCAAGGGTGATTATTCTTCAACCTTAGGCCATTTGAAGTTCCGTCAGATGCGAATTGAAGATCCAAGTAATTCTAATCTTCTCCCTATTTCTTTTTATTGGTTATGGTTTACACCATTTCTACATCTCCTTCTAAATCTCTAGAACTACTTTTTTCTGGTGAGTTTTAGGTTGAGGGTTCAAAGGGTGGTTAAACAGGGATCTAATACCTCGATTGGGATTATGTTCACCAATAGATTCAAGGTAGGTGGCCTATAAGTTATATTCAATGGTTCATGTGTATATTTTGTGCATGTAAGGATTCATTATTATCTCCCTTATTTATGTGTTCCTGATTCTATTAGCAAGGTGTGGTATATTTGGTGTCTAAATGGTTAATTTAACCCTTATTGATCCCTATGAGATGCAAGGAGGGTGACTTGACCAAATTAGGGCCACCCATGGGGTGTCTCGGCCCTTTCGATGGGGTTAATGGAAATATAAGGTGTGAATTTGACACATGATGATGTAGAAGCTTAGATAAGAGGTTAATTGGTTTATGTAATGAGTTAGAATAGATTGTGGTTAATTGTTTCTATTCTAGATAAAGGCTAAGGGATTGTTTGGATAGAATTCAAATGGGTTAAATTGGAATAATGGGAATACGATAAGGAATACGGTTTACACTTTAATATTATCAGTGAGATAGGCATGGAGAATGGGAAATGAGGCTAAAGGGTTAAGTATTATAACTGATGAATGTGTTAATGAATTGATACATAATGTTAATTCCCCATTTATTGATAATGTTTTTATATTGAAAATGATATTGGATATGCTTGTTTTGATGTGGTTAATTTTGGTGAATGATAAATAAACATGTTCACATGGATTGGTAGAGTGGGGTTTAGACATTAGGTTCTACACACACTGGTTGAGTGGGACTGAGGTTTTAGTTGCACCCCTAAATGCATGGGTTAGGGAACGAGACAATGTTATATTCCCCTAACAGTTGCATTCCACCCGGGCTGAGGCTTCAAGGTGAAGATTATGAAGTTGTTATAACATGATTACTAGTGATATAATAATTTATTTTATTCCCTTATGATTGATAACATTGAATATACCTAATCCATTGAACACAAGAAAAAGGTATATTAAACCATGGGATGCCAAAGTAGTGAACCAAATTAAATGGTATCATATTTTAAAGGAGCATAGTCTAGAATGACCTATTGAAATTTTTACCTTTACTTACCATTATTTATCACATTCATGTAGTATCTAATTTTACTGGATTTTTTTAGACACCATTGGTGGTGGCCAACTAAGTTATTCTAACACCCTTCTTGGGCCGCCATTGGGTACCCATGAAAAATTCATTCTTTCAGGTTAGGACAAGGGAATGGTCTTTTTGATAGGGAGTTGAGAAGGACATGGGACATGTATGGGTGAGGTTCTAGACTTGGAATCCATACCATTGTGGGGATTCTACTATTTTTATTTCTTTTGGGGTTTTTTTTCTTTTTGCATGATAGCATGGCATGAAATATTGACTATTGTATACGGTTGCACCTAGTTTGGGAGTTGGTTATTTATTCATGCTATTTATTGTTTCCTATTATTTCCTCTATTTGAATTTTTTTCTATTGTGACATACTCCAGTAAAGAGGAAATAGACTCCGGATGTAACTTATTAGACCCTCTTTTCTAGTTGGAAACCTCTACTGTAAGGGGAGGCATGCCTGAGGTCATGTGGCAACGCGGCTTGGGGCACCGATTTAGTGGATCCAAGGTCGGTGATGATACAAAGTGGTATAAAATGAGTTATTTTTTACTTTCTTACAATTTGGGGGATGGTAGACATAAGGCTAGGAAATTATTGAGTCTTATTAATGAGATCGTGATTGGGAGTAGCTCACCATTGAATGGGGGAAAACCGAAGTCACCCTAGGAGGGGATTGTAGTTCTTATTGTGTGTTGTTATATTTGATGGTATTTTACCATCGGGTGATTCACTTGTTATGTGATTTGAGGTTTTTGTGATATTTTTCTCACTGCCAAAAAGGTTATGTGTTTATACATTCTTGAATAATTCTCGGTACCTATGTAGGTAAGTGAAAAGCATCATGGTTGGAACAGACACAAGATGGATGTTTGGGATATAAAGGTTAAGATGCATATGTTTACTTAAAGCTAATGAAATTTTGCCTAATGGGATGGTATGAATGGGTAAAAAAAGTCAAAGGGTAAGTAGTGATTTGAAAATAGTGATTAACAAAGAAGAAAATGTGGATTAATATGTTGTAAGAGTAAATTGGAATAGGGAAACTATTTTGAATTGGGTAAAAGATAAGGCATGTAACCATATAAATTAGATACCATGTTATCCATTACCTTTGGAGAGTTGACCAAGGGTAGTGATCCAATTTTTAGTGGGATCATTTGGGCATTGTATGTGAACTTGTTTGGTTATGGAAATTTATGATATGACCTATATATTTTTCCTTTTTTGAAAACCATTATGGTTGTGTTTTAAAGATCACGTTTGGAATTTTAGAGAAATGACACATAGAATACATGTTCCAGTTGGGAGACACGAAGACGCTTCCAAAAATGATCATCCAGTAGTAGAGTATGATAATGCAGTGATATAAGAAGATAGGGAAGAATAGTTCCAGGAAAACATTGCTCATTTTATGTAGATGATGGAATGGGACCGAGGGAGGGTTGTACCGAGTATGTTTGGCATCACCATGGAGTTTTAGTCGAAACACACTTCGACATTTACCAGAGAGGGTGGTCCAGAGGTAGCAAAATTTTGGATATAGTCCATCCAAATTATTCCTAACGACCTGGAGAAATTTATTGGGAAGCAAGTTAGGTTGGTGTCTTATATGCCTAGGGGTCAAGATAAAGGTTGTGGGACATCATGGTCCAAACAGAGCAGTCTTAAAGAATTATGTGGAAGGATTTTCTGAAGAAGTTCCTTGAGCACTTCAACTTTAAAACCATGAGGCATGAGAAGGTTGCAGATTTTATGAGGCTACCACAGGGGACAATGTCGGTACTGGACTATGCCAGTCGTATCACTGATATGAGATGCTTTATTATGACGTTTACAAGAGATGAGGCAGTCATGGATAAACGCTTCCAGAATGGGCTGAGACACGAGATCAAGTCTCAAGTGAATATATTTCATCTGAAATTGTTTGATGATGTGGTGGATCAATTCCTTATCTCAGAGGGGAACCTGAAGGGAGATTTATGTAGTAAACTTGTGGAACTAGCTGGGTGGGAAAGTGGTGTGGCTTCTGATAGTAGGAATCACCACTTTTGAATATTTCAACAAGGTGGAAGTACACAGAGCAGTCAGAAGAGGGGGTCTGTTTCTTAGGGTGGTGTCCAGGTATTCTTTTTTCAGTGTGGTAGGCTAGGGAAAAAGCATGACTAGTGTCCCTACCCACCATTCCAGTGCCAATGATGCAATAGTTTTTGCCACGTGTAGAGGTTCTGGAGGATCCCACAACTGTCAGGTAATGATGGAGGTCAGAGGCAGATGCCAAGTATTGGAAGGGGGTCAGTAACCTAGTATCATAAAGGCAGTTGGAGCTCCATGGGTAATACTGGTAGAGTTGGTGGACATGGAACTCTGGGGAAAGATTACCCTTACAAACAAAGAAGTGCAGTACATGATACTCAGGTTGGAATCCATGGTAAAGGGGCAGATCATCTCCATGCAGTTCGGGCTACACTTGAAGGTGGTGATGCAGGACCGTTTATTGTTCGAGGTATGATTCTCATAGATTCTATGCTTTCTAGTGCCTTATTTGATACAGGTTCTATGCATTAATTTATTTCTACATAGTTTTTAGTTTTTGGGGGGGATTATCCTTGGAGACTTCATGTGGGGTAATGTCACTTTATACTCCACTAGGGCAACGAGTTGAGGACATCAGACAATGTAAGAGTTGTTTTATGAAGATTGGTCAGTATCATTTTTTTGTGGGATATGTTTGTCCTAGAGATGTTTGGGTTTGACTTAATCTGGGGAATGGACTGGTTGATGTTATATAAAGATAATATCAACTGTTATCGACATCAGGTAATGCTCACATATCTCTATAGAAGCACCTATGTCTTTCGTGGTGAGTGGGATACTCATGTGGGCTACGCAGGGGCTCTACGCCGAGAGTTGGGGGAAACACACAACCCAAGTGGCATGCCTTATGATAAATGATGGGGGGAAAGGACAAAAAGTCTTCCATTTTGTTGTGAAACAGTTTTAGGATGTGTTTCCTAAGGAATTATTAGGCATACCACATGAGAGAGAGGTTGAGTTTTTGATCAAATTGTTGCCAGGAGTGGAGCCAGTTTCCATTCCACCATATCGAATGGAACTAGCAGTGATCCAGGAACTGAAGTTTTAGTTAGAGTAATTGGGGAATTACAGGTTCATACGTCCTAGTACATCACCTTGTGGATCTCTGGTGTTTTTTTCTAAGAAGGATGATAGACCAATAAGGCTATAAGTCGATTATAAGAATCTAAACGAGATGACAGTTAAAAACTGATACACTCTTCCTAGAATCGATGACCTATTTGATCAGATCAGAGGTACCTAAGTGTTTTCCAATATCAATATGAGATCTGGGTACCATTAGTTGAGGGTGAGGCCCTCTGACAAACCTTGTAAAGCTTTCCAAAGTACGTGCTAGTTGTATCAATTTCTGTAGATGCAGTTTGGATTGACCAACACATCGGCGATGTTCATGGCCTTGATGAACTAGATACATCACCCATATCTATATTAGATTGTAGTCTTATTCATTTATGAAATGTTTATGTACTCTATAACTCATGAGGATCATTCCAAAAAACATGACATCATTTGGAGTACAATTAGATAGCATGGGATTTAGGCTAAGCTATCAAAATGTCAGTTTTGGATTGATGAGGTGCATGTTCTGGGACATATAAATTTTGATTCAGGTGTGTTAGTGGATCCAGGAATGGTTCGGGATGTGGTTTCTTGGGAGCATCCCAATAACGTTTTTGATTTTTGGAGTTTTCAGGGTTTGTTCTGTTATTACAGAAGGTTTATTAGAGATTTATCTCATTTGGAAGAACCACTCACAGGCCTAACCAAGAAGGGGATTACGTTTGATTAGTCATAGTATTGTCATAATTCTTTTTTAGGAGCGGAAGAAGTGGTTGAACACCGTACTGATTTTAATCATACACAAAACAGGCAAAAGGAACACCTTGTTCTATGTTTCATCAGGTGTTGGACTTCGGGAAATTTTGATATAGGATGATCGGGTTATAGATTATGGGTTGATAATGTTGAGGCCACATTAAAGAAATTATAATTCTAATGACGTGAATCTAGATACTCTAGTTGATTCCTTAATGTGTTGGAGGAATTACTTTTTGGAAGAACACTTCATGGTGTTCATTGAAAATAAAAGTCTTAGGTATATATTCTATCAGCGAGATTTGAATCTTCAACAGAGACAGTGGGTTGAGTACCAGTAGTCTTTTGAGTTTGAGTTGGTTTACACATCAGGGAAATTGAATAGATTCACCAATACTCTGGGCAGGAAGACTTAGAACCAGGTAGTTCAAGAATCCAGTTCCAAGTGGGTAATGATGGCCTTGTTTGCTGAGATTTATTTGGAGGTATAGTATGGGCACAAGGAGATGAACCTTAAATCTATATAAAATGAATCTTCACATTTGAGATGAGTTAAAGAGAGTTAGTTGGTGGATATTGAGTGTTTTTCTATGAAGGAATGTCTTAATGTTGGGGAGTCACCTTCTGGTTTCACTTTCAGTGTTGATAGAGTTTCTTATGTTAATGGTCATGTTCTGGTGCGGGTATATATACGATAGGAGTTGATGCACGAGTTTCACACATCAATGTGGGTAGTGTGTCTAGTCTTGACTAAGATGTATCATGATCTTCGCAGGAAATCTTGGTGGCCAGGAATGAAGAAAGAAGTTGCGAGTTTTGTGGCATGATGCCTTAGTTGTCAGCAGGTGAAGGATGAACATCAGCATCCATGTGGTTGGTTGCAATCATTTCCTATTCCAGAGAGGAAGTGGAATGACATCACGATGGACATCGTAGTTGGTATTCCGAGGATGCCCTAGAATAATGATGAAATTTGGATGGTTGTAGATCGGATTACCAAAGTTTCCCATTTCTTGTCGATCCAGTAGAACTATACAGTCATCTAGTTAGAGGAATTGTATGTTCATGAAATAGTATGGTTGTATGGTTTGCTGAGAACCATGGTTTCAGAACATGAACCACATTTCACCTCGCACTTATGAACAGGACTACAGAAGTAACTTGGTACCCAAGTGTTTTTGAATAAAGATTACTACCCATAGACTAATGGGAAGTCAGAGCATATAATTTAGGTATTAGAAGACATGTTGAGAGCATGTGTTCTAGATTTTTTTGGTTCATGGGGAAAAACTTTTCACTTGTTGAGTTTTCTTACAACAACATCTTTCATGAAATAGTTCAAATGGAACATTTTGAGGAAATTTGTGGGAGATAGTGTAGATATCTGATGTGTTGGTTAGAGGCCATGGATTTTTAGCTGTTATGACTGAGTATTATGAAGGATATGTTAGAGACAGTTCGTTTGATTCAAAAATGTATGAAAACAACTCTGAGTAAGAATAATTCATATATAGTTCGACATCGTAGTCCTCTTGAGTTTATGGTAGGCGAGAGTGTGTTTCTTTAATTGTCTCCAATTTGGGTCACCACCAAATTCAGAAGTCGGGAAAGTTGGAACCTTGATATGTAGGGTCATTTGAGATTGTGTAAAAGATCAGACCGGTGGATTGCCGATTATCTATTCTATAGCGGTATATTGGGATGCATGATTTATTCCATGATTCAAAACTCTGACAATATCATCCTAATCCATCTCATGTGATACATTCCCATGATGTCGAGCTTGAGGGTGATGCGTCCTTTGAGGAGCACCCAGTCCTTATTGTGGATCATAGTGAGAATATTTTGTGGGGAAAGGTTTTTCCCTTGATTTATGTTCTATGGAAACATGGAAATGTTTAGGATGAAACTTGAGAGAAAGAATCAGATATGGGGTCCCAGTGGCCCGATCTATTTTCATTGTGAACACAATGATGCACAGGAAGAGTAGCTTGGGGACGAGCCGTTATAAGGTGGGGAGGTTGTAAGATCCTGGTATTTGGTAAGGTATGTTTTTTAAACCTTTCTATTTAATTCCTTCCTTTTGGCTGAATAATTGTTTTCCAATGTCCTTGAGAAGGTTCGAGGGTGTTCCTAGGGTTTGGGACACAAAAAAAGGGAAATATGATTTTTATGGGAAAACCACACATTCTGCCCATGGCTAGTCCTAACTGTGAATACACCCTAGGTAAACCATGCAGAAGAAGGATTTTCAGACAATATCCTCTGCACAGTTTCTGCACAATTTTTCTAACAATTTTCCTAAACCTTGTAGCCCAAAAACCTTTAAATAATTACCAGCATGCCATTATGTAGAATTAATTACCAACTCGAGATTTAACTACTCCTCCCCTCATGAAACCCTATGAACAAACCAAAGCTCCCAAAATCTCCCAAGGATTATTATCCTTCAATACTAGGCCATTTGGTGTGCTGTTAGTTATGGATTGAAGATCTGTGTATGTCTAATATTCTATTTATTTCTAATTTTTGGTTATGATTCACACCTTATCTCCATCTCCTTCCAAATCTCAAAAACCCCTTCTTTCATGTGGGTTTAAGGTTGAGGCTTCAAAGGGTGGTTGAATAGGGATATACAACCTTGATTGGGAGTGCATTCACCAACAGATTCAAGTTAGGTGGCCTACAAGTTATGTCCTTTGGTTCTTGTATATATTTGTGTATGTAGGGTTTCATTCGTGTCTCCATTCTTGATGTGTTCTTGATGCTGTCAGAAAAGTGTGTTGTATTTGGTGTCTAAATGATTAATTGAACCCATATTGATCTCCCCGAGATGCAAGAATGATGACTTGACCTAATTAGGGAAACCCATGGGGCATGTTATCCTTGCCGATGGGGATAATGGAAATATAAGGTGTGAAATTGACACCTGATGATATATCAGCTTATGGAAGAGGTTAATTGGTTTATATAAAGAGTTGGAATGGATTTTGGTTAATTGTGTCTAATGTAGATAAAGGCTAAGGGATTGTTTGGTTGGAATTTAAATGGGTTAAATAATAATAAAGGAAATATGATAAGTAATTATTTTTACAGTTTAATATTCTTAGTGAGATAGGCATGGGAAATGGGAAATGGGGATAAAGGGTTAAGTATTATATATGATAAATCTGTTAATAGATTGTGGAATAATCATAATTTCTCATTTATTTATAATGTTGTGGTGTTTTAAATGATATTGGATATGCTTGTTTTGATGTGGTTAATTATAGAGAATGATAAATAAGTGTGTACACATGGATTGGTAGAGTGGGGTATATACTTGAGGTTCTACGCCCACGGGTTGAGTTGGACCAGGGTTTTATCTCCACCCCTAAATGCATGGGTTAGGTAAGGGGAAATGTTCTATTCCTGAATGGTTTTATTCCACTCGGACTGAGGCTTCGAGTTAAGGATTATGAGGTTGTTATAACATGATGCCTATTGAGGTAGGAATTGATTTTATTCCCTTATTCTTAAGAATGTTTAATATGAATAATCTATTGAACACATGAAAAATGTAGATTAATCCATGGGATTCCTAAGTACTAAACTTGGATTAAATGGTTGCATATTTTAAAGGATCATAGTTTAGTATAACCTATTGAATTTATTACTTTTTCTTACTATTATTTATCACTTTCGTGCACTATATACTTTTTCTAGATATTTTATAGACACTGTTGGTGGTGGTATACTGAGTTATACTCACACCCTTCTTGGTCCGCCATTGGGAACCCAAGAATATTTAATTCTGGCAGGTCCGAACAAGGGAAAGGGCCCTATTCTGGGAGTTGAGTGGGGGCATGGGACATGTATGGGTGAGGTTCCAGACATAGAGTCCAAACCATTTTGGGGATTTTGCTATTTGTCTTTTTTTGGGGGTTTTGTTCTCTTGGAACTATATCATGGCCAGACTTATTTACTATTATATACGGTTGTACCCAGTTTTTGAGTTGGTTGTTTATTCATGTTATTGATTGTTTCCTATTGTTTACATTATTTGAATCTTTTTATACCATGTATTACTCTATAAAGGAGTGTATAGTCTTCCCACATGACCTATTAGACCCTCACTGTTATTCAGCAACCTATGGTGTACGGGGAGGTGCTCCTGAGGTCTTGTGGTGACCTAGCTCATGGAACCGGTTTAGTGTCTCCTATGTCGAGGACATTACATTTTCATTTTTCAAATAATCTCAAAATTCCAATTTATATATCAATTTTAATGATAAAATTGATACAACTTTGTTAAGAATAGATTTATTGCCTTTCTTTATCAGTTTGATTCCTTATTTGATAGGGACGTTTTATTTTTATTTTCATATCCAAACTCTATCTAAATCTCAGATTCATCACTAAGTATAGATTTAATAATGAACATGAGAATCCTACATCTCTATTATTATTTTATATTCTGAAATCCATCAGATGATATCACTTGTTATATATAGTCAATTAATCCATGATTTTTTAATTATTTCTATTCCATTAAGATATTTTACTCTATCATTAAGGTATAAAACCAATTGATTATCTATTCTCTTGGACTCAATACACTAGTCAAAAGTTGATTCCAATTTTGAAATAAAATTATATTATTATAAATCATTAGTTGTACTAATGTGATTTGTAATTTCATATTTAGAAAGATACCACTTGAGATTATTCTAACATAAATTGTAATTTTAGAGCATTTCATAACATCACTTTCAACTTCAATGTGACTTTACCATGAATCAAATATCCACAAAAACTAAAAAAGACATAAAAAAAGTTATTCATCAATTAAAATCATTGAGATAGGGGAAACATAAGATTTTCCTCATGTTGAGGAATGAGGCCAGTTAAGATTAAACAACCCTTTATCTTCACACTTTCCTTTTCCATTTCTCAGATTTAGGGATAGGAATTCTAACTAATCATTAACATTGTATTCTGATAGATCATACTTGATGGTAATATTACACAATTCCTTATAATTAGATATTATTTATGTAAGTACACTTACACACATTTCTATTTTGTGATGTGAATTTTCATTACCTGAATTGGGATTTATATTAAATGTGAGTCTGATCGCACTTTTTAATGTTTCCTCCTTTTATTCCTTACTATTGATCTCTTTAGCATGCTTATTCCTCCATTGTAGGTTACTTCCACCAATATTAATCTCATACATTATTATAAAACTTTTTAATACTTCCTCTTTGATGGTCATGAGTGGAAATTTGTTCTTTTTCTTCGTTAGTGGATGCTTTTTTCCATTATTTCTCATAGCTGGGGCAACCCCTTGTTTTTTATTCCAAATCTATCTTTATTCATTCCACGATGGTTTTCGTGTATCACTAAATTTTCCTTTTGATTTTCCCTTTATTGAGAACCTCTTCTTGGGAACCAAAATTTATATCTAAAACTACAAAATAGTTTCTAGAACAATAACCTCCCATTTAGGGGTAGATCATTTCCTTCAATGCCATATGAGTGGAGCTCCTCCTTATGAAAAAGTTTTTACTTCAATAATTTCTTCCAATTGTATTAAATTTCTATACTAAATTTCTCTTCCTCTTATATTTTGTTCTTTAAAATACATGGTTATAATGGGCCGAAACAATCCATAGTATTATCATTTTCAAGATTATTTATTCTAATAGTTTTTTTATTTTTAGATTATATTAATGACCACTTTTTATTCCCAAATTCAAGATTTGGTTTCACTTATTGATTCTATTGGACTGAGAATTTCTATCATTTTTTCAGAGGTGTTTATATTCTACTCATATCCCTTTATATTTTATTCCTTTATCATTAATATAGTATCATTATCCTTAATACATGAAGATAAATATATTTTTAATTTATCTATTTTATTTAACATATATTCTAAGTGAAATTATTCTTTTCTTTAACCCATTATTCATGGCTATCCAATTTTTAATTTTTGAGACATTTCTTCAATAAAATCATGTTGATCCTTCGTTTTTGGGACCATATTGTTTATGTAAAAGTTTAAGAAATGCTCTTCTCTCCTAATTGTTTTTCTACATGTATATATATTCTATGATTTTACAATATACTGCACAAATAACTCAACATTGATCCTATTTTCCATGTGGGGGTAGGGTCACTGCTTTTTTAAGATATGAAGAACATCTATATGGGTAGGTTATTGATGTTATTTTCATTTCACCATTAGGATCTCCACTTATTTTAATTCCCACGTTTGAATATGAATTAATAAATGTGTAAGTATATTCTAAACAATGGTTAGAATTAGATATAGTAATAGATTCATAGTTGATTACCTCATATATAGAGTTCAAATTCATAGGATAGTTTTTATTTTTCTTCCTCTTTCCTTTAGGCATATGAAAATTCTCATCTAAATTATTCATTAGATTTTCATCATGAATATATTTTTTATATTATTACACTAAGAGTTAGTTATCATATAAATATTTCAGGTTTATCCACATATCCTTATAGAACAAACCATGTTCTATATTCTCATAAATATATTAATTTATATCTCTCTTTAATTATTTCTTAATCAATGAATTAATATGAAAATTTATTCTATTTTTATCAAATGTAATTCCATGTAAGATCTATAGAATAAAACATTATTACACAACTTATCAGGAGACTTCCAAATATTCTTCCAAATTTTCCATGAAATTCATCTTACACCTATCAAATGTTGTACCATAGAAAAATGGTATCTTCATTTTTGCATCCATTTGTGTAATAATTATAAGACTTGATTTTGAGACTGAACAGAAGGAAAATCCACTAGTCACAGAGAACACTTTTTAGGGTTTGAAGAAACACTATGGGTGGGGTTAATAAATTTATAGTTATTTTACACAACTTTTGACCTTTTAATAGATATATTTGTTTAGATCATATTATTATAAAGACATAAACCATGATTATCCACTATATCAGTATTTTAATTCAAATGTCATTGAATTACCACACATATTAAAGGGAAATATGAATTTTACTTGGTTGATCCCCCCTGGGATACGTCTAAGGATCATGAAATTTAGAGTGTATCGATAAACCAAAATCCATTAATTCACTATTTAAATAGATAAAAAGGTTCAGGGTCACTACATTCATAGGCTCGATACCAATATTACACCTTCATACACTACTCTTGAGAAGACAAAAATAATGTAAAAATGTTTAGGTTTATCCATGATCACTAATGAATGTATATTTTAGTGTATTCTCAATTCTAGATGAGTATACTATTGATATTTTATCCTTTCTAGCACAAATACAAAAGCTTTGTAACTTTATAGTGTTAAAACCTAAATATCATTGCCTTATTGGACTATAAAAACTTCTTTTCCTTTCATGTATCAGCCATGGTAGTGAACATATTCTCTCTTTAGGTCTTCTACTTAACTTGAATTCCTCTTTGACTTAGAAATCATAACATCAAGTTGACATAGGTTCATAATTAACTCTACATTAATGCTATAATATTTCATATAATAAATACTAAAAAATCAATCATTATTATTTATTCCATATATTATTCTCATATATAAAAAACACTAATTCTAGTCTCCATTTTAGTACATCCATGCTGCACAAAATATCTTTCCATATTTTTTTATGAATACCACCTGATATCACAACCCCGATAATGACTCCATTAAAATTTTCAGAATATCCATTATCTCTATAATTATCAAAACTTCACAGTTGAGTATCACATGAGTCTCTAATATCTATGCATGTAACTAATTCATAGAATGTATTTATCTTTTTTTATGTGATATAACGTATCCCTGAAAATCCTACCTTAAAAGTCATCTACAATCATGGAATTAGAACCAAATCATCATGATATTTAAATCATTTAGGACCAATGTATGAATCGTTTAACATGAAAGGTGTTGGTCGGAGTAGAGTACTCAAGAGGGGGGTGGGGTGGGGGTGAATTGAGTATCTATAAAAATTTCTATTTAAAAAGGTATTCTTAAAAAGGTTTCCTAATAAAGTTAAACACAACCTAGTTAATCAAGGTTATGTTATTATGAAAGTTTTACTATTTAAAAAACTTCTCAGAAAATTGATTAATTCTCACTAATCATAATCGTAGTTATTAACATTACTTTTGAGGCTATTCAGATAAAGAAAAACAATTATAACTTCTTTCCAAGATTAACTATCAAAGTAAATATAGTGATTTCTAGATTAAACACCATAACAGAGAAAACTATATTAAATAGTACATTGGATATAAAACAAGCGGTCCAGTCTCAATCTAAGACATAATCCAATACACTTGGTGATCACCTACAACCAAGCAGTTTATACTAATAAACTTGATCCACACCAGGGATTGAGGTTAACA
Organism: Viscum album; assembly: GCA_963277665.1. Classification (NCBI taxonomy): domain Eukaryota; kingdom Viridiplantae; phylum Streptophyta; class Magnoliopsida; order Santalales; family Viscaceae; genus Viscum; species Viscum album. The sequence continues at coordinate 1,229,627,101 of OY728139.1, read as the reverse complement.
ACAGCACACAAGACTGTCCAGGTCACATGAACTCTTCAATAGTTTTTTCATGGTTAAAATCTAAAAAGTCACACATGGACTTCTTCTACACTTATCTGTGTGAATACATAGGTGTAAAATGATGTAAGAGAAAGGATATCTTATATCCTTCAGTTTGATGAAGGATAAATTTTGTTTTTTATGCAGACACAAATGCACTACTTGAAAGCTAAAACTAGTACACAACAAAGAAGAAGTATTGAGATAAGGTTAGAAGTTCTCTGAATGTTAGTCTATGCAGCTCTGGGCTTCTAGGATGAAGCATATGTAGGAATAGAGTCCTTGTGTGGAAAACAGAGCATCGCAAGTCAACTAGATCTGGCTTGTGTTCTTCGTGGTGTTGACAATGGAAGTGGTTCTCGACGATTCTGATCAATGGTGTCCATCTTGTTAATTCAAGAATGATTTTTGTGTTCTTCGAGAATGATGAGTTGCATGTATTGGTTCTTGTTTTCCAGTTAACTATTGTGTACTTCATTATTACGCTCTATCTTTTTTCTAGGCCACACTTCTCTTTTATTCTTGGAGTGCATGTGTGGGAGCTGACCTGATGCATTTATTCTTCACCTCATACCTTGTACTTTTAGGTGATATGTATACAAATAAACATTAATTATGTCAGTTAATTTAAAAGCTTCAAATATAACTGTTAGAAATTAAACTAAAAAAATGACAAAACAGATTAATAAATGGTGTCTTCTTGAAATGGTGTCTCCTTGAAATGGTGTCTCCTTGAAATAGTGTCTATTTATTTTCCTTTGAGAGATTCTACAGTCATGATGTCATAGTTATATACGGATCAAGAACCGCTAGTATAGATGCGGTGTTTGATCACAGTGTCTGGTTACAGTGTCTGGATGATCACAGTGTCTGAATAGTCACGGTGTCTGAATGGTCATGGTGTCTGGATGGTCATGGTGTTTGGATGGTCACGATGTTTGAATGGTCATGGTTTTAAGATGGTCACAGTGTCTGGATGGTCACTGTGTCTGGTTCTTTGCTATAAAAACACATCTGGTGGAAGACTCACGGTGTATCAGACTTAGCCAAATATCTGTATTCATATTTAAGAAGTGATATTCATAGAATGGATTTAGACCTAATCATCCATGAAATAAATCATTATAAAGTAAATTAAATATAGTGTAGAAGGTTTATTTAAAGAATAAATATATTAATCATCTGTACACATTATTTAAGAAAAATTACACAGGATTAACAAGTTTTTACAGAATGAATAGGATTTGTGATAATTAAAACATGATTAATACATGAGGAGTCCAAAAAAAGGCATACTATATTTTCTAATTAACCTCCATAATTACATGTTTAGTACTTCTAAAAACAAAACACCCTTTGAAATTCTCAGAACCACGCTCACTTGACCATTTTGACTTCATCCTAGAAAACATGAAACTCACAACACCCAATACCATGATGTAGTCATTCCCAGCTACCTATTTTGAATTCATTTTCCCCAAAGGCAATTCCCCTTAAAAAATAACATATGATTCTCAATAAAAAATAATCCATTGATTACTCCATGATAATATTTTTATTCACCACATTGAATACGGATTCTCCAAGACCACCACGTCATTTGAAACAATGTGATGCTCTCTATTGTTATCAAATTTTATACATTCATAATTTTTTTGTTTAATTCTCTTTTTTTAAAAAATTATCAACCATGCATATATTGAGCTGAAATATTACAATATTATTATTCAATAGTTCATATAGAAAAAAAACACTAGTGAGAAACACTGAACACAATGGCATGTTGCAAATTGGTTAGTAGTCTAGTAATTACCATAATCGTTGTCGAACTGCTCCATGATATCACATGAATTCTTATTTTTAAACATTTTTCACCTACCTATATGCTGAAAATTGGTCAATATATTTTTTCTATCATCTCAAATTTATTTCATACGACACTACTTCATTACCCAGAATGTGACATCCATACCTCACATAAATACCTTAGGGTCGCACTGCCAGGAGAGACAATGTAGAACTTCACCTACTAGATGCTTCTCTACCCTATAAAGTATAATTGACTCATGTTATAACTTCCCTTATTTCTAGTGCTATCATGTGTTTTCTACTCCATCATTTCTCTTAGGGGTTTCCCCTAAATATTTACTTAACCATTTTTCATGCTTTCTAGAATTTCTATTATTTAATTTTTCTCGAATTACACCATGAATTTCAAAATGGTCGTATTGAGAATCCATGTTCTATATAAGGACTCTGTTTTATAAAAAATTACTAAAACCTGGAATTGTTTAATCCCTCCAGGTGTTTTTGAATCACCATAGACATAGTGTTTAGCCACTATTATGTGGTTTTACTCTACTAACCTATTTTTATTATTTCCAATTCTGGATTAATTTTTGAATTCTTAACTTTTGATAACAAACCTAGAACACCCAAGACAACTATTTATGGATAAAAAATACAAATAATAAATAGTTGAAGCACGCATTGAAAAAAATACAACCTCATCCAATCACCATTCATCAATTGGATGCTAACATATGACTATATTTTGGAACATTACCAATACTTGATTAGTGATAGAGGTCTATATAGCTCTACCTCTAGCCCATCCTGTAACGACCCAAAGTTTCATTAATGGAAAATCCCTCTTGATCCAGTTAAATGTTTCTTTATGAAAAATGTTTTTTTTATAAGATTTCAACTTCTTTAGTTTTACGTTAAGATTTGTGACTGTTACTTTTATAGTCGTTGAACAGTGATCATCTGAGTAGTATAAATATAAGGCTTTAACGAAACCATTTCTACTCAGACAAAGGAAGCGATGGCCTCATCCAGCAGAATTGCCCCTTACGAAGCCCATTTGTCGGAGCTCGGAAAAGAGGTGGCGTCTTTGGGCTTTGCCCTTGACCAAGACCAAGCTGAGCTTCATCAAGTCAAGCTCGAACGTGATCGTCTACGGGAAAAATGGAAGTTGATAGAGATTACCACTCGAGCGATGTTATCCGAGCAACCCCAAGAGTCTGTCACCATCGCACACCTTACCCTTAGGTCTTATGCGGCTATTTTAAGGGGTTATGTAACAAATAAGTATCACCATGTTCATTTACATTATTTTTGTATATAATAGAGAATATAATTTCTAGTCATTTTTTATGCATTGTAATTAGTTTTTAAAGTACAAATGGTGTTTTTAGTTATTATTTAATTAAGAATTATATTTTATTAAATTAAAGGATTTTTGAATTAAATAATATTTTAATAAAATATTATTATTAATATTAAATTAATTTTTATTAAATATAAATTATCTTATAAGTTTATGAATGCAATTAAAATTTTTATTAAGGTTTGAAGGCCATTTCTGTCAAAACCCGTGAATTTTTATAAATGTCGGTTTTTATTTTAAAAGTGAAAATTCACATATTTAGAAAATTATTTAGATAAAATAAATATTATTTTTGGAATCAGGAAGTCAAAATTATCCAACGGTGATTTTTTTATAATTTTCTGAGACAGTCAAATTTTTGGGTAAAAATTAAATACCATTTAAATATATAATGTGTTTTATGACATCATAATGACCCAATGGTGATGTAATAAAATACCATAATCCTTATGTTCGGCCAATATATGTTTTATCATTAAAATAAGGAGGTTTTGGGTTTGTTTGACTCACTTTTCAAAGCATTAATGGAGCCCTCAAGACTTATTCAACACTTTGCCTTTTTAAATTAATTTCCATGGGAGTGTGACTCACCTCCACATAAGCAACCCTAATTTTTTTATAATTTCGGACCTTGGACTTGTAAAATATTATTTTCCACTTTTCTTTTCCAGAAACCATGGGCAAATACCATGGGATGGTTTGTGGTTTGGATTATTTTAATATAAGGGGTCCCAAACCTAAATAATAAAGAATTCTCTCACCTTTCCTATATAAACCAACCCAAGATCCCACTTCCTCCTCACTCAAAGCCCTTGAAGTTCGTCCAACCTCTGCCCTACTCTCTCTATAATCCTCTCAAGGTTCCCCAAGCTCCCAATAAGCCTCTCACAAGCCTCTCTCTAGCATTTGGAAGCACACTTCCAAGTAAGGGGTTTTCTTCCTTTCTCATTTTTTTGTCAATTTTCATTAAGTTTTATTTCCCTTTTTATTTCAATTATGAATGTTGGAGTATGGTTTCTCACCTCCCCCATACTGCCCTCTTATTGTTTGAATGATAGGATAACCCTTTCTCTCTCATTAAATGCCTCCCATGTACACCCGGTACTATGCCGAAATTCCGAAAGGAAATTCTCTCTCTTCTTTTACTTTCAAGCAATACTTTTGTATCATGAATATAAATTCCATTTCTATTGTTGGGACATGTATATATATGATCTCCTTAATGTCCATTACATTTAAATATGATGAGTAACCCCTTTCTCTCTCATCAACCTTTTTTATAAATTCTTATGTCACGCCGTTACGCTGCCGAAATCGCACCGATTTTCTAAGCCAATGTCTTTGTGTAGTGAATACCATGCCCATTTCTCCATCAAGGGTATTCACCTTTATGCACATTTACATATTGATTATAATGTTTCATGTATTAATTCAACATTCCTTTATCGTGGAAGAAATGATTATGTTTTTTGAATCCATGTTTTATGATCCATGTGGAACACTTATGCATGAAAAGAAATGTTTAAGAAGGGTGTGCCCTTTATAGCGCTCCAATGCATTTGGTAAAGTATAGTATCATGATACGTCATGTGCAATGAGTGTTGACTCATGCTAATTCAAGTGCAACGAGGGTTTACTCGTGCTTCAAGTGCAATGAGGGTTTACTCATGCTCCATGTGCAATGAGCCTTGGCTCATGCTAATTCATTGTCAAGTGTTGTTGCCACATTTCCATGTTATGATCATCATGCTTTATCATGCCTTTATGTTCATGTTTCTATTATGATCTATTGATATGCCTATTTCCTAACATGTATTTCACTCCTCATGTTATTCATTGTTTACTCCCTTACTGGGCTTTATAGCTCACCCTTTTCTTATGCATGTCCTCAGGTTATCCCATGCAATGCTAAGTACGAAGGAATGTAGTGGTCATGTAAAGGATGTTTTCAATAAAGATGTTGTATTTCAAGTTTAAAGTTTTTATTTAATGATCCTAAGCCCCAAAGACACTAAACCTCTCGATCTTCTTTGTTGGATCAAGTGATGTTTTATGTAATAAAGCATGTTTAAGTTGTAATAAAAAGCCGGGTTGTCATAGTTGGTATCAGAGGATAGGTTTAGTTATTTTTGGGATTAGGAAACCCTAGTAAAGCCTTAGATACAAGACTAAGCATAATAAAAACATCCGTAAGTTTTGGTAAATACTAAGTAAGTGGTTTATCAAACAAATACATCCCTGTCTGGATACGAGCAGGTAGAGGCGGCTCTGGCACAGATGTATCCTAGGGGTAAAACCCGAAAACACCGCTTTGAGCTAGACTCGAACGGGAACTGGTGCACGACAACGGGCCTTTCTGCACTCTTGGTTACGACACTCCCGGGGGATATGTTTTGATAAATTCACAATCTTAGTATGAACCCTTATTAAGGGAAAAATGCCCCTAAGAATATATGTTAGAAGGTAGATCATGAAAATACTGGATTTAATCCTATAGACTCATGAGTTAAAGAGATTAAAGTTTATTTATAAGTCATCAACTTTTGTCTTTGGATTACCCTTTATATGTTACCCCTAACTTTCCTTTTATTCCAGCCAATGGCCGGTAATAGGAGAACTCGGGCTAACAACCGTTGTGAAGATCAGTGTGATGATTGTACTTATAAGATGCCCAATCCAATGGGAGCGGGAATCGCGAACTTTGTCACGCTTCTCTCTCAGCTAACTCAAGTTTTGAGTAGAAACACTGGTCAAGAGGAACGTTCAACCCCCCCTAAGAAAGAACAAGTTGCTATTGAAAGCTTCATGAGACAAAGCCCTCCTACTTTTAGTGGATCATCTGATCCCACGATTGCTGAACAATGGATCAACTCCATTGAAAAGATATTCTCCATCCTCCAATGCTCTGAAAAAGAGAAGGTTCTCCTGGCGGCTTATCGTATGGAGGGTGAAGCTGATCAATGGTGGACATTGATCAAAAATACGAAGCTTGAGGAGGAGATCGAGGATTTGGAATGGAAGGTATTCTGGAAGATGTTTTTCGATAAATATTTTCCACGCACCCTCCGTCTTAAGATGGAAAGGGACTTCCTTTCCCTCAAATAGAAAGATGAAGAATCTGTGGGAGCGTACGAGGAAAACTTCACAAGTCTTGCACGATACGCTTCCGGCTTTGTCGTTACCCCCGAATGCAAGGTTGACCGCTTCTTTGGTGGGCTGAAGCCTAGCTTGCGGAAAGCATTGGCGATCCGTGACTTTGATAGCTATGAGGAAATTGTCCGATGTGCCCTTAAGGTTGAAATGGAGATCGGAGAATCACAGGGGTATCATGGGGACAAGAAGCGGAAGGTGGACTTCAATGCTGGTGGTCCGATGGATAAATCCAACGGCGCTAAGAAATTCCAGCACCCCACTTGCCGAAAGTGTGGAAAGAAGCACACTGGAAATTGCCTTAGGGGGATAATAAAATGCTTCAAGTGTGGAAGAGAAGGGCACCTAGCTGTTAACTGTCAGCAAGAAGGACCCGCGACTGCGACAGAGGAGAGGAACGCTCCGTTCGAACCTCAACGCGTTGTTCAATGCTTCAAATGAAAAGAACCGGGTCATTTTGCGAATCAGTGCCCTAATCCAAGGGTTATCGGAGGCAATCAACAACCTCCAAGACAGAAAGGAAGAGCTTTTTCCATGACTTCTGCCGAAGTGAACCCCGACAACGAAGTGGTGACAGGTACGCTAGTTATTCATTCAAGAATAGCGAACATACTTTTTGATTCAGGTTCTACGCATTCTTTTATATCTGAAAAGTTTAGTAGAATAATCCCTACACCACCACAAATCATGGAAGTAAAGATGTCGGTGAGTACGGAAAATGGGGCAATCATTGCATCCCATGAGTATAAGTCCTCCCCTGTTATAATCTGTGGATTGAATTTCCCGGCGAACCTCGTCATACTCCCTTTGGTGGAATTTGATGAAATTCTTGGCATGGATTGGCTTTCCTTATATAGAGCCAACATAAATTGTCGGGAGAGGGAAATCACACTCCATATGGAGAATCGACCCCCGATTCTTTACAAGTGTCAGGAGGAAGATGAATCTCCTTTATCTCCATCATCTCAAGCATGGATATTACAGCCTTATGAGCACGCATATCTGGCTCAGATGATTAAGTCCAAGGAAGAAACCACCCTTGAAGTAATGCCTATTGTGAGGGAATTCGCTGAAGTATTTCCCGAGGAACTTCCTGGTCTTCCTCCAAGAAGAGATGTTGAGTTCTCAATTGAACTTATACCTGGGGTGCTACCAATATCCAAGACTCCATATAGAATGGCTGTGGTTGAGCTTGAAGAACTAAAGAAACAACTACAGGAGAATCTGGATAAAGGGTTTATACGCCCAAGTGCATCACCATGGGGTGCACCAGTCCTCTTCGTCAAGAAGAAGGATGGGTCAATGCGGCTTTGCATCGATTATCGTGAACTTAACAAAATCGTGATAAAGAACAAGTATCCTCTCCCAAGAATCGATGACTTGTTTGATCAGCTGCGTGGAGCACAATACTTCTCCAAGGTCGACTTGCGGTCGGGATATTATCAAGTAAGGGTGAAGAAGGAAGATATCCCCAAGACTTCTTTTCGTACAAGGTACAGGCACTATGAATTCATAGTAATGCCTTTCGGACTCCCCAATTCTCCATAAATATTCATGGACTTGATGAATAGAGTCTTTAGAGATTACCTAGACAAATTTGTGGTAGTCTTTATAGATGATATTCTAATATACTCCAAAACCAAGGAGGACCATGAGGAGCATTTAAAAACTGTACTAGACACTTTGTGCAAGGAGAAGCTCTATGAAAAGTACAGCAAGTGTGAGTTTTGGTTGAAGGAAGTCTCATTCTTGGGTCATATCATCACAAGCAATGGGATATCTGTGGACCCCTCCAAAACAGATGCAATTGAGGGATGACCGAGGCCAACATCGGTAACTGATATTCGTAGCTTCTTGGGGTTAGCTGGATATTATCGACGATTTGTGAGAAATTTCTCATGATTGTCCAACCCTCTTACCAAGCTAACTCGAAAGGGAGTAAAGTTTTCTTGGAGTGTTGAATGCGAAAAAAGCTTCAAGGAGTTGAAAAGGATGCTTATCACTGCACCCGTTCTCACTTTACCCACAAGTGGGGAGCTTTTTGTGGTATTCAGTGATGCTTCGAAGAAGGGCTTAGGATATGTGCTGATGCAGAATGATAAAGTGATATCCTATGCCTCAAGGCAGTTGAAAATCCATGAGCGAAACTATCCAACGCATGATCTGGAGTTGGCGGTGGTGATCTTTGCCTTGAAAATCTGGCGGCATTATCTCTATGGAGAGGAATGTGAGATATATACTGACCACAAGAGTCTTAAATATATATTCACACAGAAAGAGATTAATATGCGCCAGAGAAGATGGATAGAGCTCATCAAGGATTATGACTGTTCAATACATTACCACCATGGGAAGGCGAACAAGGTGTCGGATGCCCTAAGTAGAAAGGATCCAGCAATTCTATCAATGATGAGAATTGGGAAGGATCCAATCTTCTTAGACTTGATGAAGATGGACGTGGGAATCATAAAGAAGGGAACATCATCAATCCGTTCACAAATGATTGCTCAACCATCTCTTTTGGAAAGGTTAAAGGATGCTCAAAAGGATGATGTGGGAATCCAAGAAAAAGTGGAAGCTATCAAAAAGGGAAAATCCTCAGAGTTTAATGTTAATGAAGAAGGAATTGTGCGGTTTGGGAAAAGACTATGTGTTCCATCAAGTTCGGAGCTGAAGAAGGAACTTTTGGATGATGCACATAGTTCAAATTTTTCTATTCACCCAGGGAGCACAAAGATGTATCGAGATCTCCGAGAAAACTTTTGGTGGGATAATATGAAGAAGGAGATCGCTGAATATACATCAAAGTGCCTGGTGTGTCAGCAAGTGAAGGCAGAGAGGCAGAAGTCTAAGGGGATGATGCAACCATTGCCCATACCAGAATGGAAATGGGAGAACATCACCATGGACTTCGTCACTGGACTTCCAAGGACATCCAAAAGCAACAATGCAATCTGGGTTATTGTGGATCGTCTTACAAAGACTGCACACTTCATTGCTATTTGAGAGGTTTTCTCTTTGGATCAACTGGCACAGATATATATCAGGGAAGTGGTACGGTTGCATGGAGTACCACTATCTATTGTGTCTGACCGAGATCCAAGATTTACCTCTAAGTTTTGGAAGAGTCTTCAACATGCTCTGAATACTGAACTGAACTTCAGTACGGCCTATCATCCTCAAACTGATGGCGAATCCGAGCGGACTATCCAAACACTTGAGGATATGTTGAGAGCGTGCTCAATGGACTTTAAAGGAGGATGGGATCAACATCTTCCTCTAGTTGAGTTCTCTTATAATAATAGTTTCCACTCGAGAATCCAAATGGCACCATATGAAGTCCTGTATGGGAAAAGGTGTAGAACACCGGCATGTTGGGATGAGGTCAGTGAACGTAAGCTGCTTGGACCCGAAATGGTCGAAGAAATGGTGGAGAAGGTGAAAACCATTCAGCAGCATATCAAGGCAGCCCAGAGTCGGCAGAAGAGTTATGCAGATAATCGTCGACGATACCTTGAGTTTAAAGTCGGAGACAAGGTGTTTTTACGCATATCTCCGTGGAAGAAGGTCATGAGGTTTGGAAAAAAAGGGAAGTTAAGTCCAAGGTACATCGGCCCCTTCGAGATTCTTGATCGGGATGGGGCTGTGGCCTATCGACTAGCACTTCCACCTACTATGGCCAAGGTGCATGATGTCTTCCATGTATCCCTCTTAAGGAAGTACATACCAGACCCTTCACATGTACTCTCTTCCGAGGTGGTACAATTAGAAGACGATCTTTCTTATGAGGAGCAACCAGTGAAGATCTTAGATCGTAGAGAAAAAGTTCTACGAAATAAGACAATGCCCCTCGTCAAGGTGTTTTGGAGAATCCATAAGTTTGAAGAAGCAACTTGGGAGTCGGAGGATATGATGAAGCTAAGTTACCCACATTTGTTTTAGTGTGGGAAAAGGAAAATTTCGAGGGCAAAATTTCTTAAGGTGGGAATGTTGTAATGACCCAATGTTTCATTAATGGAAAATCCCTCTTGATCCAATTAAATGTTTCTTTATGAAAAATGTTTTTTTATAAGATGTCAACTTCTTTAGTTTTACGTTAAGATTTGTGACCGTTACTTTTATAGCCGTTGAACAGTGATCATCTGAGTAGTATAAATATAAGGCTTTAACGAAACCATTTCTACTCAGACAAAAAAAGCGATGGCCTCATCCAGTAGAATTGCCCCTTATGAAGCCCATTTGTCAGAGCTCAGAAAAGAGGTGGCATCTTTGGGCTTTTCCCTTGACCAAGCCCAAGCTGAGCATCATCAAGTCAAGCTCGAACGTGATCGTCTATGGGAAAAATGGAAGTTGATAGAGATTACCACTCGAGCGATGTTATCCGAGAAACCCCAAGAGTCTGTCACCATTGCACACCTTACCCTTAGGTCTTATGCGGCTATTTTAAGGGGTTATGTAACAAATAAGTAGCACCATGTTCATGTACATTATTTTTGTATATAATAGTGAATATAATTTCTAGTCATTTTTTATGCATTGTAAATAGTTTTTAAAGTACAAATGGTGTTTTTAGTTATTATTTAATTAAGAATTATATTTTATTAAATTAAAGGATTTTTGAATTAAATAATATTTTAATAAAATATTATTATTAATTTTAAATTAATTTTTATTAAATATAAATGATCTTATAATTTTATGAATGCAATTAAAATTTTTATTAAGGTTTGAAGGCCATTTCTGTCAAAACCCGTGAATTTTTATAAATGTCGGTTTTTATTTTAAAAGTGAAAATTCACATATTTAGAAAATTATTTAGATAAAATAAATATTATTTTTGGAATCAGGACGTCAAAATTTTCCAACGGTGAATTTTTCATAATTTTCTGAGACAGTCAAATTTTTGGGTAAAAATTAAATACCATTTAAATATATAATGTGTTTTATGAAATCATAATGACCCAATGGTGATGTAATAAAATACCATAATCCTTATGTTCGGCCAATATATGTTTTATCATTAAAATAATGAGGTTTTGGGTTTGTTTGACTCACTTTTCAAAGCATTAATGGAGCCCTCAAGACTTATTCAACACTTTGCCTTTTTAAATTAATTTCCATGGGAGTGTGACTCACCTCCACATAAGCAACCCTAATTTTTTAATAAGTTCGGACCTTGTACTTGTAAAATATTATTTTCCTCTTTCCTTCTCCAGAAACCATGGGCAAATACCATGGGATGGTTTGTGGTTTGGATTATTTTAATATAAGGGGTCCCAAACCTAAATAATAAAGAATTCTCTCACCTTTCCTATATAAACCCACCCAAGCTCCCACTTCCTCCTCACTCAATGCCCTTGAAGTTCGTCCAACCTCTGACCTACTCTCTCTAGAATCCTCTCAAGGTGCCCCAAGCTCCCAAGAAGCCTCTCACAAGACTCTCTCTAGCCTTTGGAAGCACACTTCCAAGTAAGGGGTTTTCTTCCTTTCTCGTTTTTTTGTCAATTTTCTTTAAGTTGTATTTCCCATTTTATTTCAATTATGAATGTTGGGGTATGGTTTCAAACCTCCCCCATACTGCCCTATTATGGTTTGAATTATGGGAGAACCCTTTCTCTCTCATTAAATGCCTCCCATGTACACCCGTTACTATGCCGAAATTCCGAAAGGAACTTCTCTCTCTTCTTTTACTTTCAAGAAATACTTTTGTATCATGAATCTAAATTCCATTTCTATTGTTGGGACATGTATATATATTATCTCCTTACTGTCCATTACATTTAAATATGATGAGGAACCCATTTCTCTCTCATCAACCTTTTTTATAAATTCTTATGTCACGCCGTTACGCTGCCGAAATCGCACCGATTTTCTAAGCCAATGTCTTTGTGTAGTGAATACCATGCCCATTTCTCCATCAAGGGTATTCACCTTTATGCACATTTACATATTGATTATAAAGTTTCATGTATTAATTCCACATTCCTTTATCGTGGAATAAATGATTATGTTTTATGAATCCATGTTTTATGATCCATGTGGCACACTTATGCATGAAATGAAATGTTTAAGAAGGGTGCGCCCTTTATAGCGCTCCAATGCATTGGGTAAAGTATAGTATCATGATACATAATGTGAAATGAGTGTTGACTCATGCTAATTCAAGTGAAACGAGGGTTTACTCGTGCTTCAAGTGCAATGAGGGTTTACTCATGCTCCATGTGCAATGAGCCTTGGCTCATGCTAATTCAATGTTAAGTGTTGTTGCCACATTTCCATGTTATGATCATCATGCTTTATCATGCCTTTATGTTCATGTTTCTATTATTCTCTATTGATATGCCTATTTCCTAACACGTATTTCACTCCTCATGTTATTCATTTTTTACTCCCTTACTGGGCTTTATAGCTCACCCTTTTCTTATGCATGTCCTCAGGTTATCCCATGCAATGCTAAGTACGAAGGAATGTAGTGGTCATGTAAAGGAAGTTTTCAATAAAGATGTTTTATTTCAAGTTTAAAGTTTTTATGTAATGATCCTAAGCCCCAAAGACACTAAACCTCTCGATCTTCTTTGTTGGATCAAGTGAAGTTTTATGTAATAAATCATGTTTAAGTTGTAATAAAAAGAAGGGTTGTCATACATCCAGTACAAAAACTATAAAATTTTAATGTATATTATTCCACTATACCTATACAATTATCCTATATATAGGTGATACTTACCCTTAATATAGAGTATTCATATCCATAAAACTACATATTGCAGTGCCACCACCAACATTCTAGAGATAATTCATTGACACTCACCCAACTTATATATTAAATGAAAATAATAGGGTTGAAAATATCCTTGGAAGTTCAAAATTAAATGAAACACTATTAAAAGCCATTTATATACAGATATGAGATCATAAACACCATTTCACTTCTCATCAGAAGATTGGTTTTGTTATCCCTTGACTCTGTCATCATCAAACATTTATTTCCTTTATTTTATAAGGGGGATGATCTCATCAGTTGAATGAACCAACATATACATCTCCTTAATATTTATGCCAACCTCTATTGGATGATTTTAAGGTTGACATAATCAAGAGATTTTAGGTTTCCCATCTATGGGATTCATATTCCTCCTATGAGTACATTCCATATGTCCTCGTCATTTTAATCACATGGTTCTCTATTTAAGAAGTGAATCATATCAATGTGTATGTAATTGGGGGATAGGTTTTGAGAACATACCTTGAGCCTAGAAGAGGTCATAGGTCCCTTTATCTTTTGTTTTTTCCTTGTTGGTATACATTAATAAGATCATCATTCTATAAGAATTCTTACCTCTGGATTAGGGTGTATTGGATACTTAATCATAATACATCGATAAGCTTGTGGAAACACTTTATCAAGATCTTCATGAAATTTCAATACAGTACCCTAGTCATTGGAATTCAGAGTTCCCCACTTAATTTTCATTACAACCATGTACATACTCTCTATAGGGACCTTCAGGGTCAGTATATAACCGGGATATGAAGACACTAATGAATGTGTGTACCCCTATTATAGTCTGATTACAACATTTAATGAGGGAAACCCAATATCAACACCTATATTCTCTTGATTCATTAGTAAAAATATTTTTTGCACCTCCCTAAATATCATTATATTATTACATATGTAGTTGGTTATAATATGTATCTCTTCATGCATTTGAACCAAATTGTGAACATATAATTAATATAGGATTTACAAATGATGTTTCATTATATCTCTGTTAATAGGGAATATCCCTTATAGCTAGAATGTATGGCCTCTTGTAATATCTGATCTGATAATTTTCTATAAAAATACTCATTAGGAAATACCAAATTGAAAAATAAATTGAACATTGAATTTATTATCAATGGATTGATATCCTGACCATACTTCATAAAGATTGTATAAATACCAAATATTTCTTGGATAAATGGCATGAACTGGAACCACAAAATATCAGCAATATTCTGAAATTTTTGTCCTATAATTGTACATGGATTAATTCCCAATGTACTTAGAAAAATAAAAAGATATAGAGAACCAACTAACTATTATAGACATGTAGTAAAAACTGAAAAACCATATAAAACATTTGAATAACCATTCCCAAAGACTTTCTATCTACTTATACAGCTTCCATAAAAAATGTGCAACTCCATACTCTATTATACGAATAATGGACTAGTAGAGTTTACTCACTGAGCCACGTCCTAAAGAAACTGATTAGGAGAATCTCAGTGTCTACACCAAGGTTGAATTTATTTTCTCGTCTTTCATAATTTTTTAATTATAGTTCATGCCAGTATGTATTCAAGGGTCCTCTATTCTATATCATGTGGCATTCCTTAGGATTCTATGGGGTTTCCCCTTCACTATGATTGACTAGGAAGATGTCTGTATATTTTGCAAAGTTTATACCTATCCTTTGATGGAACTATATCCCTCTAGTGTTGGTGGTTTCCCTAAATAGTACATGATCCAATGGAGGAACTTTCTTGGAATCTCTCTAGGTATTATTTGGGTGAAATAATTTTTCATACATGTCCTTAAAGATTATCTTTCTAGAAACCCTTTATACATCCCATTGTCTTATCTAAAATTCCCAATGTGACAAGTAGAAGTTTTTGGTTTAAAAAATCTAACTAAAGCGATCCAAGAATAACATACATATATAGTACATAATTTTATATGAATCTTCAATATATATCCCAATTTTACACACTCAAGGACCATAAAGGTATAGTAACTTTGTTTACTTGATACATCATCAAACTATTTAATAATAGATTTTAAATATATCACACAATTATATTCATATTAGTACCCTTCTATACATATCATTCTTATAACCTTCCATAAATACTCAGGGAAGGATGACACAAGAAAGTATGATCTCAGACACTTAGTAAGGCTAAAAATGAGAGATATAAATCATTAGAGAGATTGAGATGATATTAAGTATATTATAACATAATAAAGTGAATTTTATCAATATAAAAGATTCATACCCACAAAATAATGGATCATAACATCCAAAATAATGTTATATTGGGAAGCATGATTAATACGGGTGTCAAAGTAGTAATCATCATTATGGAGTCATAACATAGGAACATTGAATTATAAGAATAAAAAATCATAATCCTATAAACATAACTACTCACAATCAAGTCCACATATAATATATTGAACATAGATATAAGAAATAATAATCATATATAAAAATATAAACATATCTATTTACAATCATTTCCACGCATATTCTTGTAAGTATACTTAGAATTAACACACTCACACATCAACATGTGAACATAATTGTCCATAATAATGTATTTCCTTATCATTATCATCATCTCATGATATATCTATATCACATTAACTAATGAATTTAATGTATATAATTGAACTAAATATCATATAATTACAATCCATATATATATATTCCACATTCTCATGAAAAAATTTATCATTTCATCATAGATTAACCCATGGAAAAGTAAATGTATTTCATAAATATTTTATCATAGTAATCAATAACTATAAAAATAAATAATAAATATGGTTTCATTGGATCAGGTACCAAGTGAATCATAAGTAACACCGAATGTTATTTTAAGAGATGAAAATATCTTTTAAAGACCACTGGAACATTTCTTGGGGAAAATACCCAATTTATTTTGAAAGAACTTATTTAAAATATAAAAATTTCTAGAATATTCAGGAAAACCCTTTTTTAGAAAAATTATGGAAACATGTATTGTAATATCTAAAGAAAATATTGTTCTTAATAGTTGGAAAAATATTTTTATCATATATGTTAAAATAAATATTTCATTCTCATAGTTCTAAAATGTACTTATTTAGAAAATGATAAGTATATTAATTTTTAAAAACATTATAGACATTAAAATATGGTTAAATTGAATTTAATAAATCATTTATTGATATTGAAAAAATTAATGACTTTTTTAAAGAAAATATGGACTTGGAAGAAAAACACTTCTGACCAAAGAGGAAATAAGGTCATTTAAATAAAATCTCAGTCATTTTCATTTTCCAGGATAAAAATTCTAGGAATATATAGAGGAGTAGAAAATAGATTTCATTTAATGGATAATATCATTATAATCCCCCTTAATGGAAATTTATCATAGAAAATCCCTAAAATAAATGAGATTGTAATATAAATACTTTACCATAAGTCACATTATTCTGTACACACATTAAAATATGATATATAATTAATATATTTTTATTATAAACCTATTATAAAATAATATTAACACATAAAATACTATGGAAATTCATTTAGTTATTTCCAATTATCTTTTTATTTACAATTCTTCCATAAAATGGCCATTCATGTAAAAACTGGCATGTTTTCCATGCATGGGTTGGTTCGATGGTTAAAATAATTAAACCTCAGTAATAGTTTCATCATATATGGAATATTAATAATGAAATAAGAATAATATTTATTAATCAAAAACAATTTTAAAACCATTAATATAATGTGGTGATAAAAATTGATTTAAATCACGTTGTGGAGACGGTAGTATGTATGTACACATGGGTGATGTTTCCTCTATTCTTTGGATGGAATAAAAAAGGTATATTATAATTAAAATTTATAGAATAATTATTATACCATAAATATAATACATATTCATTAATTTTATCCTTATTACAATCCATGTAAAAAAATGAAAAATGAATCACATAGCTTTGTGGAGGTGGTAGTACACACATATGCACGAGCGACATTATTGTATTACAATAGATGAAAATGAAAGAAGGTAGATATGAATCTATAATTTAAAAACAATATTAGGACATAAATATTGTATATAAACATTAAATCCACCGTAATAACCAATGGTGAATTGTCTTGATGCAAGATGAATCATATCGCTATGTGGAGGCAGTAGTCCACATGTACGAATGATCGATACTTTTATTTCCCATTGGAAGAAAAGATGTTGAAAATGGTTATACCAGGATGATAATAAAATATAATTATAGTGATGATAATATATTAATTATGTTAATATGTATAAAATATATTTATAGGAATTATTACAATAACAAAACATGAAAAGGATCGATAAGAACATATACATTTTCTTCGGACAACCTACTTATGTTTATACATAAAGCCTTATTAGGATGGTCTTCTAAAAAATAGTTTCTCTAGAATATGAGTAGTGATTTTAAGGAAAACTTTTGTTATGTATTTACATATATAATAAGATTTTTAAGTGTAGAGAAGATAGCATAGGTGGTGTCCTTTTATAAGTGAGGGAGAACAGACACTTGGAATTTTTGAAACGATTAAAATATATTTATGTCTTAACAAAGGAAAATGGATCAAAAAATGACACTTATTAGAATATGTGACGATAAATGATAAACATATGACCAAAAAATAGGATTTATACATGTTTTTTGGTCAATTTAATCCTTATTTATTTAGTATGACCCCTTGTTATCTCCTCTTATCTGTTACCATCATAATGAATTTTCACCTCAGTTACAATTCATAATGAACAAAATTTAATATAAAATTACTATATAATATTAATTATTTTGATTAAATATATTTAATCCATTTTATAATATTAAATATTAATAAGCGGCAGAAATTAATTTTGAAATGATGCTTTAAAACGTGATGAAAAATGATTTTCCATAAAAATGCATTTTTAAGTATAATTGTTTATACCATAATTAAACATAATTTCAATTTTGAGGAAATTCATTTGATTATTTTTAATGAGAATAAATTAATTAAATTTTCAAATCAATTAAAAATAAAAATGGTACTTTGCATATACTTGAATGGAAAATATAATTTTCTATAATATTGATATTTGTTTTCACTATTCACTAAAAAATTAATCTATTAAAAAAGCAAACAATTTCACTTTAATATAGTTTTGATTGGTGATTTTGAAAATTTAACCCTTTTTATAAAACAAAATTTTTTAAAATTGATAGAAATTAATTGTGATATTTTCTCACAAAACAACTAATAAATACCATTTTTAAGAAAAAGTGTTCCTAAAGTATAAAATTCCTTCACTAAAAATTGAGTGATTAATTCCTATATATTAATCTATATATTTGTATTGAGTAGTAGCATTATATATATATAACTATCATAATGATGTTATTGCAATTAAAATCCACCAATTAAATGATAAGGTTATGATGGTCAAATTTCAAATAATAAAATTTCAATAGTATATTGTGGCTTGTTTAAACATGGTGTTTTATGTAAATGAATTTATCAAAGAAATAAAAATTATATAAGGGAAAATATATCACGAAAAATTATTGTGTCACATTATGCATCCTATATAAGAATTCAACCTTCAAATATTTTCACCTTAATAAAATAATCAATGATACTCTTGGGACATAACATCCTAGGGTTCCCATATAACTTCATAAAATTTATAGTTTTTTCAGAAAAACATTGACCAGGTGATAGGTATTATTATGAATCACTTTCTCCAATATATGTAGAATCTTCACTAGTTATTCCTCATAAGAGAGATCATGTTTTAGTTGTATTCCCTCTAAGTTTAATATATGTAAAGAATCAAGTATTTACTTCCTAAAGAGAGAAACATGGAACCCATCTTGAACATGGGAGATATTTTATGGAATCCATAATAAAACATTTATGTTATAAAGAATAGAAGAAGAACTGGGGGTGAATATACCTTTTAAAAGTTTAAATCCTTAAATTAGTGGAAATTAAAATGACAGAAAGAGAAAATAATTATTAAATTGGTCATATCCAAATTGGACCAGGTGTCCTATTATACCTTTTACATGATGATAGATTCATTTACCCTTCTTGGTTATTAAGTGGAATCATAAACCGATACAATCCGTACCTTTTCTAGTAGAGGTATAAATAGAAAGACAGACTAGTTTTTTGTATGGGAAGTCATAACCCTTAAACTATTTTTGAGAAAGACATAACATATATTGAAATTTATAATATAATACTCACAACCAAAATTACCTGAATTTATAATTCATGAGTCAAAAACTTAAATAGGAGAACGGTTTTTAAGGGGAAAATCATAAACTTATAGAGAAAACATGTGTGAGATATCAGAATTAGTGTTACATATGCAAGTGGCTTTGAAAAAGTTGATTGTTAATATAAATAAGAAAAAACACTAGTTCTTGATTATATGACCATTTATTCTCTTCAAGGTAATAAAAGTCAAAGTAGTTTTGGTAATCCACTTAAGAGATCATCAGAAATGGTAAAAAATGTGTACAAGGTCACTTGAAGGTTTATAGGGTGTGAGTCCTTTTTATTGCATCAATTCAAAAGAGTGTATCATCATATGTCATTGTATATACTCATATTAAATTATTTAATAGAATAATATGCACTCATATATAGTCATACCATCATTCAATGCATCTTATATGTCTTTTATAGGAATTATTTGAAGCTATAATAATTGGAGAACTCATGTCAGCTGTTACAATAATAATAATAGAGTCAACCAGTTTTATCAAAGATAAAAAGGATTCTAGGAATATTGAAATAATTTAAACTAATTTAAATATATCATTTGAAAAAATTTAAACAAGTCAAGCAATATGAAATTTTAATGTTCTAACTAATTCCAGAATCCCCAGTCAAATAGTTCCATGTGGTTCTCAGGAAAGTTAACTATGTAAAAATGCATTCTGTAATTCATGAATAAAATATAATCACATTTACTATGAAATTAATACATTAAAAATACTTTTAAAATGATTGTAGACATAAAATATTTAATATATAACAATCAAAACAATGAAAACATGTAACATAAATTATATATCAATATAATTGAGCACATGTTGTGTATATTTTATAATGACGTAAAAACAAGTATTAAACCATCACTAAATATAATTTTCAACATGATAATATAAATTATCTAGGAATCAAATAAGTTATAATTTATTTTAAAACCAATAAAATATTAAAAACATTAAAAAAATTATAAAAAAATTTAAAAAAGAAAATTTAGACTGAGGAAATAAATAAAAAATTAATTAATTTGGTATTTGTGGTACCATTAGAAGACACATTTCAAAAAGAATCACAATTCATAATTGAATGTAGAAAAAAAATTAAACTATTGGAACCATATTTTTTAATAAAAAATATCATATTTCTGAATTAATATTAGCATTAATTTTGAACTAATAGTGGCATCGATTTGGAATGAATGGTAGTATAAATTTTCAACTGATTGAATCATAAATTTATAACCAATGGTGATATAAATTTGTAACTGGTAATAGTAAAAATTTACAAATAATTTTAGAAGAAATTTATAACCTAGGGTAGCAGAAATTTGGAACTATATTTTGCAATTTTTTTGAAATAAGGGTAGATTTTTTTTTTGTACCAATAATATAAAAATTTTATAACTAATAGCAGAAAAATTTATAAATGAAAATAGAAAAAAAGTATTACTAATCGTCTTAAATTTTTTGAAATACAATAGAAAAAATTTATAACTAATAGTATAAATAATTTAAAATTAAACCACTATAAGTTTAACAAACATGAGATAAATAATTTTAATATAATCACATCAAATATAATAATATACCATAAATTAATCAAATTAATTACATAAAAACTACTTAAGGCACATATGGAAAAATAAAATTAGTCAAAATAAAACACCAAAAAATTTAAATAACCCATTTAATCAAACAATACAAAACATAAACACAAAATCTGTCCATTTTGTTTTTTCTAAAAATAAACATGTAAAACCAAAAACATTTTATTTCATCCTCTATTTTGTAAGTAAACAAAAAGATAAAATAGAATCTCCCTTATACATATATAGATATAAAACAATTAAGCTTTCAACACACCAATCTCAAATTTAATTTGTTCAAAATTAGAAAAGTCTAAAGGATTATTAAATATATTTATACGTTGTTTCAAAGTAGGGATAAATTTTGAATTAACATTACACTTATTTAAAAGATCACTAATTAAATGAACTCTGACATCATTATGATTTTTTCATGAATTATATAAATGATTTTTAGAAACTAAAATTATAGATATATCCTAATATTAAATACGAATCATATATTGATAAATTCTAAATTCAAATAAATTTTCCTTCATACATAAAGTTTAAGTAAAATAAATAGAAAAAAATACTCAGCCTTTATAATATATAAATAAATAGATAATTACTTCTTAGAAGTCTAATAAATCAAACTTTTTCCTATATAATTAAGCATATTTGATTTTATTTTTCTGTTAATTATATATCATCCAAAATTAGAGTCTTAATATGATATTAAATCAAAAATATTATTCTTAGAATAAAAAAATGCATAGTTATTTTTTTAACAAATATAATTATTATTTTAACAACTTTAATGTGAATCTATTTAAGATAATATTGAAACCTTTCACATAAATAGAAACTAAACAAGATATCAGGTCTAGATGAAATTAAATAAATTAAACTACCTATCACTCCACTATAAATTTTAATACCTACAAATTTTTTAGAATAATAAATATCTAATTTACAACTAGTACCCATAAGAGATTTCAATTATTGAAAGCAATTTAGGCCAAATATTTTAACTAACTCTTTATCATACTTGTGTTGTTTAGGAAAGATCCCATATTTCAATAGATAAATTTAATGTTTAGGAAATAAATATAATTAATCCATTAATATCATGTCAATTTCAAAAGACATTAGAGAAGAAAAGTCATTACAAATTAATTCACTAGAATATCCAAAAAACTATATCATTAACATAATTTTTTACAATTAAAATATTATGAGACACTTTTAGTAAATATAGTAGGAACAAAATTACCTTTATTGGAGGAATTATTTAATATAAATAAATAATTCATATCATACCAAGCATGAGGTACTTTTTTGAGACTAAAAATATTTATATAATTTAGAAACATGATTAGAAAAATTATCTTCTTCAAAACCAAGGGGATCTCTAACATAAAATTATTTAGATACAAACCCATTTTAGAAAGAACTTTTAACATCCAATTTGACCAAACATTAAACAATGAATATAAGAAAAATATAACAATATTTTAATACCCACTCACATAAAAACAAGCATAAATGAATCATCAAAATATGTACCTTTTTCTCAAGAATATTCGTGGGATGAAAAATTCCAGATTTATATTTGAAATCAATCCAAATTCATCTTGCTTGTTTCTAAATATCCTTTTAGTTACAATCATCTTCCTATATTTAGGTAATTAGACAAAATACTAAACATTATTTCTCATAAACTGATTATTCTTTATTTTCATCACAATAATCTAATTTGGATCTTTTAAAGAACTTGGAACATATTAGGAACATGATCATAAAAAGAAGAAGAGCTAACAAATAATTTTAAAATAGATATTCTTGTTTGCATACTAGAACCAACATTACCGATCACATTTTTAATAGTATTATATTTATTAATCTTTGAAGATATCTGATCAAATAGAGAAGCATATTTCCACCCACAAAAGATACATTATATAAAGGTTTTTTCTTCTCCAAAACTGAAATGCGTAAATTTATCATTAATACTTTCCAAATAATATTTCTAACCATCAAAAGATTCATTAAACATTATAATCACTTATTATTCAATATTCATTGTTTTCTTATTATAAACACTATATTATTTACTTTTAGAAGAGTAACCAAGAAATACACCTTCAATGCTTTTAACATCAAACATATGTAAATTATCCTTCATATTCATGATATAAACTTTACAAGAAAAAACTTTTAAAACACCAACCTTCAATTTTATACAATGAAACAAATCATATTGGATTTTCCTCAAAAATGGTGTAACATAAAATTTATACTAGTCATAAAAATTATTATTAATATATTCTTCCCAAAAAAATATGGAGTTAATATATTTATTAATAACAATTTGATCCATTTGCTGAATATTTATATTTTTTTTCATCCTAAAACACCATTTTCTTATGGGGTTCTAGGAGTAGAGGATTTGTGATCAAAACCATTATCTACACAAATCTTATAAAACTCAAAATAAACATATAGAACACATTTTTACTTTTAATGGAAAAAATTAAATGAACTTTCATATTTTAAACTAGAATAAAAAAAGAAGTAAATCTAGAAAAGGTTTTATACTTATGAGAAAATAATTAAACTGATATAAATCTACTTAAATCATGAACAATAACAAAATCATACTTCTTTCCCCCAAAACAAGTAATTTCTGTAGGAATAAATAAATAAATATGCACTATTTTTAGAGTTTTATAAGTAGAATTGTTTTTTGATAGCTTTAAAATATTCCTTGTGCTGCTTAACTTTTATTCACAAATCAAAAAAAAAATCCTTCATTAGCTTTAACTTATGTAAATCAGGAACATATCTATAATTGTATAATTTACGTATCATTCACAAATGATCAAGTTAATGCTTTTTATTATAGATAACATTGTTTTTTCTATATAATTGAGGGACTTAACGTTTTTATTAGATAGATCATATAAATTACTAGAATAAATATTATTTTTTCTATAGGCATAAAAAATTGAATTATCTCTAAGCACTAAAATTTATTCTTCTTCAATCTTGAAAAAGATACCATCTTCACAAAGTTGATAGATTCTAATTATATTATGTTTAAGGGCTTAGACGTATAAAACTTTAGAAATTTAAACAACATCAGAAGTAAATACATTATTGAAACTTTTAAACTTGACATTATATTTATATAATAAAGTGATATATCCTTCATCCCATTTGGTAAAATATTGCAAATTTGATAGGTCACTAGTCATATGCTATAAAAAAAATTATACAAGTAATGTATCCTTGATATTATTAAGGTGGTCATCCTAAAAAGGTAAATTTTGCAGAGTATAATTTTGGTACCCATGATATTTTGGTCCTAATTGGTTTATAAATAGATTCTTTGGTTCCCAATAATATTTGAAACATTTATTTTAATGTACTATAAAAGATATTGTTGAAATAAAAGAAATATTATAGGAAAGAGATTGAGGAAATATAATAGAACATTTATTATCATAAATTTTATAAAGAATATACTTAAAGAATGTAATAGAAGAAACTTATCTAGTATATATTTTACCAAAAGTAGTCTTGTACAACTTATGAATATATAGATTATACATAAAACTAGTTTTATCTTCATTCAGTTTCATTATAGCCACTGAAGTTTCATATATTTTATTTTATTAAACAAAATTAGATAAGTTTTATTTTAATCTATGAACTTCATTTACAATATTATGATTATCCATACGAACAATATCAAAATATTCATAGATATTACCTTTAAAACATGATTTACAATTTCTCATTCCTTGAATAATTAAATATTTTTATTGATTTCCTTTATTTCCTTGAAAAACCACTTATTTTATTATTTCAATTATTTATACAACTCATTAACCCTTAAAACATATTTTTTGATTTTTTTTTAATTTTCTTTATACAACTTATCAAATCCAATCACTCTCAAAACAATAACAAAAATCAAAATCATTACAGACCTCATTTTTATTTGCTACCATCAAACATTAGTTGGCTAACACTTTCTCACCTTTTGATTCATCACTTGAATTAAAATCTTCAGTGAAATTATATCCAACATGATAATAATATTTAATTTTCTTCTTGAATTTATTATCTTTTACTTCTTGATTCAACTTTGGACATCCTAGTTTGATTTTACTCTTCTATAAATAATCATAAAAGGTTATATTTGGTCTATATATAGTACCCATATATTATTTTCAATCATTATTTTTTTCATTACTTATCCACTGATTTTATTTTTTTCACTTCATAATGATATAGATCACTTTTCTTATGTTTTATGTTTCTACTTTATAATTTTTCAATTACATAAATTCAGAAGAGTTATGAGAAACATTTATATGATATTTTAAAGTAATAATCGTTTTTCTTTAAAGTCACTTCTTTAGTATTATTCTCTAACTCAAGTTCATATTATATCAATGGTCTAATGAGTTCATCCAATTTCTATTATTTAAAATTATTTCCTTCATTAATATATACCATCTTTTTATGCCCCTTATTTGGTAGTACTCATAGATATATTTAAACAATAAAGGTTTATCTAAGATTTCTCTAAGTGCATTCAATCTATTTACTATTATAGTAAACCGTTGGAATATATGGTTTACTGTATCATTATCACCCATTTTGGAATATTGGTTCTTGTCTTGTTGTGTTCTATATTTTGTTCTAATTATCTTTTCATACCAAAGATGCATTACTTGAAAAATATTGCAGATCTCATGAGATGTCTTACAATAAAATATTTTAATAAAAAGACTTTTATTAATATCATATTACCAAAAATTCTTAATACTATAATTCAAAAATTATCTAGTTTTGTTGTTACCTATTAGAGTTATAGGATCAGAATTAGAAAATTTTAATGGTTTTACCTTTAACATCCCATGACACTACAACACATTCATTGTTTAGTGGTGGTTTACTAAACTTCCAAAAAAACAATTAACTTATTTGTGGATGATTTTTATAATCTGCCTCTAAATTCAATATTTTTATTAAAAAATAAACTTCTCAATTTCCCCACCATTCTCCCTCTTATCTCCCCAATCCCTTTTTCTCCCCAAAACTGAACCCTAGTTCTATGGTGCTCCTTATCCCTCTTCTATGACCCACCTTCTCGCCCGATCTCCCCTTCCCCCTCAACCCCTAACCCTAACACCACACCTCACCAGTGCTACCAAACCCTCCGCTGCACACCCCGACCCTGAACCACAACACCAACACCCTCTTCAGCACTCATGATCCCTCCTCTATAACCTTGCCCCCCCCTGACCTCGAACTGCAACATCATCCCCACACTGAAACTCTTGAGACCTTCGCTGCTCCCTCTGACCCCGATCCATAGCACCCCCTTGCTGATGGTCCTGGTCCCTTGTAAACACTGCGGTCATAGCCCCTGAACTATCTCCCCCACCCTAGTCATCACTCAATTCATAATCCACACCCAATACCTCTAATTTATATTTCCTTCACTTTATCCCACACCAGAGGTGAGCTTATATTGGTTTGAATTTTATTTTTATAGAGAATATGACATTATGGAAAGTGTTTTTGTGAATTTCCTATAAATATATTTTTCTTCAATTTTTAATGTTGAAAATATCTTTCTAATGTGTATCCTAAATATAAATATAGAGAAATATCTTATTCTTGTCTTTATGAACAATTTTATTATTGAAAAAACATAACAATATCATTGCCTTCATTTAGAATGTCAGAGTGTTATTCCAATAAAGCATGAATGAAAAAAATAATGGAGAATAATTTTATCCAAATTGAATCTAAATTATAGATTAAACAATAAAATAATAATGAAAATCATAAAATTTATTATTAGTTTATTATTCCTATTCAAGTTAGTGTTGTTAAATTAGTTAAATAAAAAATTTAATTTCATCAATTTGTACATGATCAATTTTGAACAACTAAGGAAAAATCAACTTTTGGGATTTGAGATATGGAAGAGAAAATGATTGAGAAGATCAATGAGTTGGAGTTTCAAGTGTATTGACATTTAGAATATTAAATAAAAAGTAAAATTTTTTTGGTATGTTAATAAGGTGATACAAATATGTATATAGATAAAAAAATTAAGAAGTCCTTTTCCAGACTATGTATCATTGGTTGATGAAATGTGAATTTTATTGAAAAGAGTATAATTATCTTCATTTATAAAAAAATCTGTTTAGTGGGATTAATAAAGAAAAAATATTCTTAATTAATCACACACTTAATGATATGAAATTACCTTTATCATAATTTTTTTAAGGAAATTTCTCTCTATTAGTTTTCAACTTGGTAGAGTTTTTTATGTAACGTTTTATTGATATGGATAAAGTTAGTGATTGGTGTAATTATTTATAAGTTTGATGTTTGTTTATATGTCTTTGAATATTAAAAATAATTCAATTATTTTAATTAAATAATTATAATTTCACATAACACTATTTAATAATAGTATCTTATATTTTTGTCACAGTTTTTACAAGTTCCTCACATAGTTAAATGTATAATTATAATTTCTCAAAAAAAAATATTAAATCACATTGTGTTATTTATATAAGTGTTTAGTGTTTATAATGTTTTAATAAAGTATTCTGAATTTACTTTATTTTTTTTGGTTTTCCATGTTATTTTTAAAATTTTATAGAGTTTGTAAAAATGATGTTTATGAATATTTATCAGATGATTTTATAGAATCTTGTCTGATGTGTATGCAAGAAAGATTCATGGCTAAGAAAATATGATTCATTCTTACGCATACTATATTCATGATTATAGAAATATATATAATGTTTATTCATGTTTTTATAATGGTAGGGTCTGTAAAGGGTGTGAGGAATTTATAATTTGATAAAAAAATATAATGGAAAAGGATGTGGTATTTACATGACTTGGTTGAATTGACTTATTTTCAATATAGTTCACATAAATGGGGTTGTATAGGTTACACAATCATCACAGGTTCTATAAAATCCTCCAAATTTAATTTTTTTTATTTTCCAACACTTTTAAAGGGAAAGTGAGAACCCTCACAGTGCTACATATCCAACATCAAAAGAGACAACTAACTTGTTACATACTAAATTGAGACAATTGGACTCAATTTCTCTAGCCAGTTTCCAGGGGAATACCTGGCTATCGGGATCATCTTCTAGGAAATCTTCATAATAAGTTTCCAGGTACTCCCAAGCTTGCATATAATATTCTTTGCTAAATTTGACCACGTTAAAGCCTCTAACCAAAATACGGTATTGCCTATGAATCCCCTCCTCCTGGTATTTAGTACCTTCCGCTCGAAGATATCTTCTCATAATTTGATCAACTTCTTCCTTTGTCGCCTTAATCACCAGGAAATCCTCCTTCATCTCCTCACCCGAGTGGACGAGGAGATCCATCTTTTTATCCGAATCAACGACCTCCAGGTGGTGCCAACCAATAATAGGTCCTTCCACATGATGCTGAAGAGCATCCTCCATCGCCGACATCACCTCTTCAGATTTAATTTATAGTTTTTCATGCTGATCATTTGTCCTTGTGCTAGTCTCAGATTCTTCAGACACCCGGTTGATGGTCTGCGAGCCACCTGCATGATTCCCATCCCCATGCCCGACGGAGCCTTTCCTCCTACTCGTGTCATTGTTGCTCGCGTTATTAGTACCCATCGGAGGGAGTTTACAGTTACTTGAAGACCGCATAACAGGAGGACTAGGTATGTTAGAGTAGTATTTCCTCCCTCGTGACCTCCGGGTATGCTTAATAAATCCTTCTGAAACAATAATTGTATTCTTTCCCTTTTTTGATGAGGATCGAAAGTATTCTTCTGCTAAGACCACTTCCACATGTTCAACAGATGAGTCCGGGACTGCATATCCCTATTCTTGGGTATCCCCCCATACCATAGAAGGGTCATTTCCATGTGCATCCTCCTTCTAGAGTCCTTCCCCAAGGATCTGACTTTCTTCTTCTCCCAAGACGTCAAACCGGTTCTGAGAAATTTTAAGCAACCCTCCAGGTTTAACCTTCTCGACATAAGAAGGATGAGCTTGCAAGTCCTACGCAGCCATGTCTGAGCCCCTTGGTTGGACAAATCCACGACTCATATATTGAAACTAAAGATAAGTGTCTTCACTATTGGTTAGATGCACATACACTACATCACTCATCGTGGCTCTACTTGATAGATTTTAATCTAGCTGCCTAACGAAATCAACATTCAAGTGTGGCTCCCTATCCTCATGATTGTCCTCCTTCTCCTAAACCAAACAAGCATTCACGTTGACCTCATCACCTCCAGCAGCACACATTACCTCAGACGAGCATCCAACAACCAAATCAGCTTTCAGGCTGCTAAAGATTCTAGAAATAGTAGGGTCATGCAAGGAAACCGTTGCTGGTTTCCGGGGAACCTCCACACCTAGAGAGACATGCTGGATGACGGGCTCCAACTCCTCTAGAACATCCCCACACACCCTCACATGCTCACCCAATCATGCCATAACTCTCAGAACATTCACCTTCTGGGTGTTGGAATTTACTGAATCCATGTTATTCATATTGTTGGACGAGGGGGCCACTGGCACACGAGATTGTCCAACATCCCTGTTCCTAGGTCCCCGACGACAAGACTCGTAGGAATGTCCTAAGAGGTTACATACCGAGCAGAAATCAGTCCAGGATTCAAAAACAACATTTTGTTTCCATCTAACTTCTTCCCCAGCAACGATCCAAGCTTGCTCCACTAGTGGTCTCGACACATCAACTTCAACATAGATTCGAGGAGAGATCGGTTGACAAAGAGCAGTGGTCTGACTATCAGAGCACAAAAAAATGTCCTACTATGTTCTGTATCATGCGTAAGATGGAGGGGTTTTTAAAGGCCAGTGGAAGGTTTTGGAACCTTACCCACAACACCGTCATTGGAGTATCACGCTCCATGTGTAATTTGAATGACCAGTGTAAGAGATAGAAGGGGCACCTGTTGTAGACTCTCGGGGCTCTGGACAAAGCCAGGATCAAATCTTCTTCAGATGAAAATCGAACCAGAATGTGTCGTTTGTCGAGGAGACCCACTTCCGCATGGTCCTGAAGTCCCCAATAACGGAAGATGTACATGTAAAAGGAGTCAACCGAGGTTCTGCGACAATTGAATCGAGCCACCAATGTAAGATTATGAAGAACCGAAGCCTCCAAAAATTCTGAAGTCGAGAGAAAAAGTTTTGGCGAACCATTGTAGAGATCTGGCACCTTCAGTCTGAGATCGATAGAATGGAAAGGGGGAAGGAAGTCCTGGTAAGAGAAGGGAATGAAAGGGGGCGGGCAGGGTGGAGGAAGAAAAGGATCTTCCCCCAGCTCTAGGGGATGAGGGGGGATGGTGGCACCACCACCATCGATCTAGGGCATCGTAGGGAGAGGAAGAGCGAGGAGTGAGCTCCCGATTTCCCCCCTTAATTATCCATCCCCATAAGTTCTACACAAGGTCAATTTACTAATTTTTGTGAATTTAGAAAAACTTGGTAACACACTATCACTATATAACTTTGGTATAATACTTATGTGTTTTAATTTTTTTTGTAATGTGTAGGAACATTGTGATATATATTGACAAAAGCTGGATATAATTACTGAGGAACATACCTCAGTATGCTAAGGGTTGGGAAGAGTTTTTAGATTTTTCTATTTCCAATCGATCTATTGATGAGAGAATAAGATTTCCATGCCGTAATTTTAAATTTAGAAGATGGTTTAAGAGATATGACATTTATGAATAATTCATATTGAAAAATTCCATGCTCAATATTTGTGTTGGATTTGCAATGAAGAATCAAAAATTACAAAAAGATTGATCAATGTTGTCAATCAATAATATGAGCTCCCAATGTCATAAAATGTAAAATTAAATGAGAAACCTTATAAAATATGAATTCGAAATTTCAAGACACAAAAATCATGTCAAAACATATTAGAACAACCAGTTGAGGGTGCTGCAAATAGAAACTTTACAAGTGATGTTTTTGAGACTATAGGAAAACTATATCATATTATAAAATATCATTGGATCATCCTATTGATTTTGTGTAGACTAAGGCAATAGAAAACTTTATTTTGAAGAAAAATGAGTTTAATGGTTTAGTTGACAATGGAAATCAAGAATTGTATAATGGTTGTTTGAAATTATCAAAACTGTCTTCTCTGATAAAGTTGAACCATATCAAATTCCTATGTGGAATTAAAAATAAGGCGATGAACATGGTATTGAAATTGTTTCACGATGCATTTTCTAAAGAAAATATCCCTGGGTAGTTTTATGATATGAAAAAAGTTTTTAAAAATCTTAGTTTTAATTATACTAAAATATATTCATGTCCCAATGATTGTATGATTTATTATGGAGTGGATTCATGTAGATAGGATTTAAATAAATTTTCTTCTTCTATATGGTAGTCAATGGTTGATGTTGGAAGTATGAATCAATGTAATTCCACAAAGAATGGGAAAATGAACACACCTAAATAGGTTTTCTGTTACTTTTCTTTAAAGAATAAATTGAAAAGATTATTCATGTCATCAGAAACTTCTGATCACATGAAGTGGAATTCGATAGAAAATAACAATGATGGGTTAATGTGGAATCCATGAATTTCAAAATAATTGAATACATTAGATTCATTACATCTGGATTTATCATATGAACCGAGGAATATTCGATTGGGATTGGTTGTCGATGGATTCAACCCATTTGGTACTTTGAGAAATAGTTATAGCATTTGGCCGGTTATTTTGATCCCATTCAATCTAATTCCATGGATGTGTAAGAAATAAATATATTTCGTTATTTAGATAATTATTCTAAGAAGAAAAAGTCCTTGGAAATGTTATTTATATGTAATCATTTCCTCTAATTGAATAATGAAAGGATTTATAGAGTAATGGTGTTGAGGAATATGATGCATCTTCTAGAACAATGTTCAAAATTCAAGATTCTATAATGTGGACCCTTAGTGACTTCCCTTGAATTGAAAATTTAGCTATTTGGAACACTAACATGGTTTTTAATTGTCTTGTTTGTAAATTCAATTTTGATCCTGAATAACAAACTCATAGTAAAAAATTGTTCTTCTTGGTTCGTATAAGGTTTCTTGATTCATATAATAGATTTCAGTTGAAAAGGTAAAAAATAAATGGTTTTATTAATCATAGACCACCTCCAATGATTTTAAATGGTTTTGAAATATTCGAAAAACATAAAAATGTTGAAATAGAATTTGGGAAGGTGAATAATTTAAATGATTGTAGGAAATGAGTTTTTAGTGCATCATCAACTGATATCAGAATGAAATAATGAAAGAAACAAAGTATATTCTTCAGACATCTGTATTATTAATTTCATTTGATGCGGAATAATCATGATGATATTTTTATTGAGATGAATGTTTGTGATATTTTGATCTTTACATTTCTTAATGATCATTGAAAATTAAAGGACCACATAAATGCTCATAAAGACATAAAAACAATGAATATAAAGCATGATCTATGTCTATATGATAATGGAAAGTATGATCTGACAATTATTTAAATGAAAAATAGGGATAAATATATATTCCATATAATTTTAAATCATGTGAAGGTATCTGATGGGTATTCAAGTAACATATCATTGTGTGTTGACTTAAAGCATCTTAAGTTACATGGATTTAAATGTCGCATTTCACATATTTTGTTACAATAGTTACTACTATTGGAATTGTGTACATTATTACATGAAACTGTTACTGCTATTGTACTCCAATTTTTCACTATTTTCAAACAAGTTTGTGAGAATACTCTAAAATCATTTGAGTTTTCCAACATTTAGGAGAGATTTGTATTGAAACTCTGTGCAATGGAGATGATCTTTCCTCTACCTTTTTTACTGTCATGATGCATTTAAATATGCACTTGGTTGAGGAAGGAAAACTCAATGTATCCATATATTATAGATAGATGTATCCAATTTAGATGTAATTTATTTATATGTTTTTCATTTAAGTAAAAAATATTGGCTCTTCGTTAAATACAAAATTATTTTTTTTCACAGATATCTTGGGAATTTGAAATTATATGTGAAAAATAAATCTTAACCTGAAAGCTCTATTTATGAAGGCTATTTGGAAGAGGAGTGTATTTTATTTTTTCTAGATACTTGGATGATATTGAGAAAAGATTCAATTTAGTTGGATGTATTGATGACACATCGACTCAATCTCAACTACATGGGAAATCAAAATTCTTTCCTTATATTGGATGATCAGTTGGTAGGAGCTAAAATGTTACACTCATAGAAATGGAATTATTATAGGCACATAGGTTTTTTCTAATGAATATTAAAAATTTAGATCCATTTATTGAAGAGTTTAGGATACAAACAAAGTGATGAGTGAGAGGCCAAACAGAAAATGAGAAAGATATAACAAAAGTTAATTATAAAGAGTCTATAGAATGGTTTTCACAATGTGTAAGGTGATAAATATTACAATCAATATGGATATAATTTTGACACATATATTTTTTTAAATCTAATAATGTATATTATTTTTCTAGATCATGAATACAGATACTTGAGATGAGTTATTATAAGCTTTGAAGTTTCTTATTTGGGTACCTCTAAGAAAGGCTTGAAAGTTTGATGCTTATAATTTGAATGGATTTAAATTTAATACAGTGGACCAGGAAGAGTGTTTGAAAATACTTAATAGTTGTATATTTAAATTTTTAAAAGTGGGATATTATGTAAATTGTACTGATATTATAAAATTAAACTACCATAGTCACTTTTCAGTTATTTCATTCAATTGCAATTAGGTTGCTTTTATCATGGGTGTTAAAAGAGATTCCTTGCAATTCTATTCTGGTAACTTCTCTCGCTTGATGGATGTTATTGACTATGAATAACATGATCCATATATTTTATCATCATAAGAAAAAATGGTTTATTTTGTGGATGATTTTATAGATGAAGGGTGGAGTGTAGTATCTCATGTAGAACAAAGATACTTGTATGATATGGGTGATGAAGTAGTAGATTTTTCCTCTCACATTGAATCCAATCAACAACAAAAAGTGATCTTATTTTTCCATCATGATATTGAAAATACCTGTCTTTCAATGGTGGATGAATTAGATGAAGTAATTATGCTTTAAGAAAACAACATTATTGAAGAATAAAATTATTTAATGTGCAATCATCAATTCATTTATCAACCACTTATGTTATTTGTGCAGTAATTTATTATCTTAGCTATATTTATTTTGTTTGGAAGTACTGTGCATCTATTATGATTTCTATTATTTCTGTATGAATTTTTTGAAATATATGTTATGATGTTAATTTTATTTTATTAAATTATAGGAATTACTAGGAGGAAGCATTATACTAATTCCAGTTGACTCTCAGTTGATGTTATTTAAACCATATTGATAGATGATGATCCATTAGTTTCCCTCCCTACAGAACATGAGACACCCTCTGATTTTCCCCTACACCATATCTCATACCATCCATCAGCGTCCCATCAAATTCTTATCCAACACCTCCCCATTCATCAGCCTCAGCAGCGAGGGATCCGGTCGCCACTTTAGATTCTTCACGTGGATATTGGAGGTTGATTGTTATTGTTAAAATTTTAATATGAATAAATTTATTTCACTTTTTTATACTATTAACTATTTTTTTCATAAAAATAGAAAACTTTATACTAAAAATAGAAATATTTAAAGATTAGATATCTAGAATCTGAACATACTAAAGATAGTTGTCCCATTTTACTATTATGGGGTCCCTACAGATGACGTCGCAGAATTATTTTCCTATATTCTTTACCATCTAGAAGTAGATCTAGTTACCCTTCTTATTATATATGTTGATTAGAGAAATATGCCACCATCATGGAAAATTTATCATTTTGATTCATAGAGAAAGGTAATTTTATTACATTATGTGGTAATTGAATGTCATTATGTTATTATGTTATAATATTTTCAAAATGAATCTATTTGTAAAAATGTTTTTCCACTTACCTGTAGTTGATCTTATAACACAAAATTGGATATTGAAAATTTTGGGTAATAAATGGAAGGATTTTAATTGGAGATTATGGAAAGAATTCAATGATACTTATTTGATAACCCAACAACTGTATAATAAGGTACCCAATGGGGTACCTTGAGAGCAATAAAAATTCATTGTTGATATCCATCATCATGAGAATCACATCGTATTTGAAAATATATTATTATATTAATCTCATTTGGCATTTACACATGCATATGAAAACAATATGAAATTTCATACATTACTATTAAATTAATTTGTATTTATTTCAATATGTTTCAAGGAATAATTCATTTATTCGAGCTAATAAAATCATCCCTCACACTACCGGGTCACAGAGTTTTTTCAAAAACTGATTGAATCTGGTAGTATTTTCATTAGTTTAAATATTTATAAGAAAATATTAACAATTATATATATTAAATTTGTTTATTTTTTTATATAGTCACAGAATTTAAGACACTATGTTTCCTGAGTATAACTATGGTTTTATGTTAATAAAAAATTGGATCAGAGTTATGTTAATGAGCAGGGAAAAGAATTTGGGGTATGAATTCATTTTTCATTATAACAACTTTTTATCATTTTCACTAAGTTTATATATATTTCCTCAAATATGAATGATATTTGATTTATTGTTAAAAATAAAAGAACTATGGGATGTCAATCCTGTGTAGTCCTTCTTAGTCTCCTAGGATAACCGAGTTGGTAAATTCTTTGGGAAAGAGTAACATCGTCGAGTGTGTGGGATGGGTTTGGGACTGTTTCCATCTGAGGTCTTTATAAGAACATCATGGAATTCAGATACATCTACTCTAGGTTGTAGTCAATCCCAACCCTAAGATGCTCATAGAGTGTATGTTTCTATGAAAAGAACAATTCAGGAATATGGGGCTTATATATCTACTTTGTAGAAAGCATTGGTTGATTTATATCAGAAGATAACCAGATCTATCCCCATTGATATTACATTAAGGACTGGTGGGGATCAGTTAAATCACACAACATTATAATCATTTAGTTCAAAAACTTTTATTGGTTTTATGTTTAAATATAAATATACCATACTATTAAATTTTCAATATAATTCTTTTGCATGTGTCGATAGTAGGAAGTAGAGATGGATATGGAGAGGGTGATGAGAAGATTTCATCATTAAGAAAGGATTAATGGACTCTTTGATATCTCGGATCAATGTTAAAATAGAGGTTCTTTTCATGTATCATTTGTGGCATAGAGTTTTGACATGACATTTTCATGATTTACCAAGTTTGAAGAGGCTAGAACCATTTATATTGAGTTTTTTGGAATAACTGTATGGTTGAATGTTATGGTTTGTATAAATTAATATACTTGTATATATATGAATAATTTCCTTCATTCATGTTTTCGGGGCTTATTTTGATGGATATGGTCTAATAAATTTATATAGAAATATATAAGATTTTTTTGGGCCTCTTATTCCCAAAATAAGTTCCCTTTAGCACTATACATTATTGGAATTATATAGTGACCATGTTAGCATAGTCAGTGGGTACTATGTAAGTTGAAAATAGAATTCAGATGATATCTAGATATGAGAATTTATGTGGGTATCCTTAGTTGGTTTCCCTAAGGCTAATCTGATATGTATAAGAGGATTAAGGCCCATGAAAAAATGGGTGAGATGACCATATGGATTTTGATTCATGATAAAAACCATCATAAGTATGGTTTGATGATTAATGGGAACTATGAGTGGGATATGTCTTTTGGTATGAGATTGTGTGTGATAAAGAAGGGTTATGACTAGGTGGAAGGCTTACATATCTTCCTTAAGATATGGGTAATGGAACCAAGGTGTAGGTCCTAGGAGTTGTTCGATACATGGAAGTATGTTTCCATGGGGTATAGATAATGATAGGCTGAGATGATACATGTGTTGTAGGAACATATGAAATGAGGGATTTTGTATGGTTGAACTAGGACCTGAGGTTTTGGTCAGGGGAAATTATGGGTAGTGGTGTGACAGATAATTGATAAGTATGAGATCATATCAATGATCTTAGATCATGATGGGTATGGAGATATAGTTGGTTCCCTAATAGGAAATAAATTATTTGATATAAGGGGATAGGTATCAATTTAATTTCACCATGGGATTTTTTGGTGAGCTATGTGATTGGATTCCTCGCATATTTTTTATTTCAAGTGTGTGGTTTTGTGTGCTTAAGAAAATTAGTATACTTGGTAGGGAATAGGATCCTAAGGACTATCCTTACAATGAGTCAGATGGATCTTCCAAAAAACTAGTGGTGAGATGGATTTCTTATGTTCATTAAGTAGTGCCTTGATATGAGTAGTCTTGCATTGGGATATTGAAACGTTCATTGAGTATGTTTGGGTATTGATAGTAGACCATTCCGAGTGAGAGGGTTGGGACATGGTATAAGAAGATTCAATGATGAAGGATGCTACCTTGATTGATGAGGTAGTGAGTTAGGATTCAGATATAATATTTCAACATGATTTTTTAGGTAGTGAGTCAAAGGCTTAGATGATGCCCACCCAAAGTCTTTAGGTATGCACCGAGTTATCAGTATATTGGCACTAAGTAAGTAGATGGAGAGATTTTGTCATGAAATCAATGTATGTATGAAAAGTTATAATAGTTTCCCAATTACCACATAATGAGGTAATAGAAATAAATTCATGGTACCCAAGTTTGAAAATGCAATTCCAGATCTTTTGTGATATGTTAATTTTATCCTTTTTTATACATGTATATGATGGTGTGTACTAGGTAAACTTCCTGAGATCCTACTTAGATGTTACCTAACACCCTACATAAGCACCCTGGTGTGTATACATACCTTATTTTTATTTTTTTAATTCAGATAATTCGATGTGAAGGGAATTGGAATAGAGCATCATGGTAGGTTGTTAGAGGAAGGGTAATGTTGAATGGGTATTTCAGTAGGTCTAATGTGTGTGTTTTAATATTTTTATTATATTTTATATTGAATCAAGATATCAGGTGACCCATGTATTTTTTTTATAACCATGTGTCCGTATACAATGTTTCATTTTTTATGAAATTATGTTATTGATTTGCACATACTTTGATTATAAGATATGAATATTAAGGCAATAATTTATGGTGGAATTTTATTGTTTGTGTAAAATGGGAAGGTGTATCTATTCCTTTGTACGTAATTTCATGTGCATTGTTTGTTTTTTTAGGGTTGTTTTGGGGCTGCAGATTCTGTAGTTGTCATTTTTTGTAAATAATCATGTAGCAGCGTTTTAAACCATTATTAAATACTTAATTTTTTTCACAGTGGTTTAAACAACAACTATATAACGATTTTTTTAGTTGGTGGTTAAAACTTCCACTAAATATTCCATACTATTATGCAGTGGTAGTTTTATTCATTTTAGCAGTGGTTTTGTGGTAAAAAAACATTAGTATATTACAGCGGTTAAAACAACCTCTAACTCCTCATCATTGTTTTGTCCATAAAACTGCTGCTAAAATAAAGAAAACCACCACTAAATGGAAGGAACCCCAACTGGTTGCATAATGATACAAACATTATCATTTATTTTTTTTGATACCATCATAAAAAAATTTAGTGGCGGTTTAAATTGTTGCCATAAAAATAACCACAGAAAAATGGTGATTTTCTTATAGAGTGATCAATTCTCAGTTTCATCAAATAAGATTCCACTATAGTTTTTTAGTATATATAATAATTTCAATAAAAATAATGATGCTTATAATGAATCCACCAATCATTATAATTTATTCTTTATATCTTAAAGAATATTTATCATTACACAGTGAGGTCTGGGAATAGGTTAGTGCATGTTTCGGGCACAATGGAATCAACTCGGAAGACATGGAAAAATATGATTTTAGTTTTAATTTACATGTAATTATTTAATTAAATGATAAAAATATCATATCCAATTAATTTTTTTGATTAATTAACTATATTAAAATGTGGGAACTAGAAGAGGTGTTTTTTCCCAGGTAATTTGTAATTAATTTATGAGAGGATATAAAATTACCATAACATGAAATTCTACCATCATTAATGATTTAGTTGACTAGATATCAATGAAATATCATTTTGATATAGGATCCAATTATACAATCCCTTTATATGTGATCCACACTTAGACCATAATCTTTGAACATTGGCATAAAACGCCAGGTGCAAGAATGGATGATCCTAATTGCTTGTGTTTTCCATGGTTGATCATAATAGAATTATTCTCGAAAGAGGAAGAGATATTTATTTTCTCTTGATGCCTTAAGAGAGGAGGACAAAAGTGTACTCTTAGATATCTAGATATCCCTATAAGGATTCAGATAGTATCTCAATCTATTTTTCACACCCATATTTATTACGCAAAGTATTCTAATTAGTTATTTGTTTTGGTAGGTTTAGGGTTTTAAAATTGCATAAAAGACCCTTACCAACATTATAATTCTTAATTGAGCCCATGTAAATTAATAAAATTAAAAATTTTATTAATCCCTTGACATGTGGAATACCATTATGAATATATAAATAAGTATCAATTTTATAATTTCCAATGAGACCATTGATCTCAGTCCACTTTACCTCGTCTATATTTTCTAATCCTTGAATAATGACTATTTATTTAATAAATAAATATCAGTGACCCACTAATTTTTTTTTGTTTTATAATAAAAATCCTTATGAGGTAAATTTAGAACCATCAACCAAAAGGATCCATAGGTGGTTTGAGAAAGGAAACCAGTCCAGGACCAGACTAACCCAAACAAAAAAAACCCACAAAAAATATTAAACCGCCCAACCAAAGGAAAAAATCCTGAAAATTCCGCTCATCAATGCATCTGTCACTTCACCGCCCAGAAATTTCAGCTATCCCTCAGTTGGTCCAGTCACAGTCATCCATTAGAGAGGAATCCCTAAATAGATAACATAGAATAGGATTTAGAAACCAGAAGGAAATCCGCACCAAGACTACATCGCTGGAATTAGGCCAGCCACAAACTACAAACCACTGGGCCAGATAGACGATCCACTCATGCACCACCGTCCGAACCCTAAGAATACAAAACCTGTTACCAAAAAAGAGAGAACAAAAAAAGGTACTGGCACATGCCATAATAATTCATGAGGTCGCCCTCTATGACCTTGTAGTGACTCAAGAGGAAGAAGATGATCCTAGAATAGACTCACCTTAGGCCAGACAATTCCAAAGCAGGGGAACGAGCAATCCAGAATGTAGAAACCAACCATGAAATGGGATTTTTTGAGCCTCTGAACACCGAAACTAGGGGCCATGAACCAAAATTTAGAGTCCTTCTCGCACTAGCATTTGAACCCAAAAAAGGAGATAAAGGACACCACGAAGCAAAAATGAGCCAAAAATAGAAAAGAGAAGGAAAGGGGACCCTGCCAAAACTGATATTTCCTACGACACCCATCCAAGTCTGAGTAATGGACTTGGTTGAATATGAAAACCAAACTATGTTCCGAAACAAAATAACCCCACCGAATGAGGACCAAATCATCCTGCTCAAATGGAACCCCATCCGCATAGAGATCAAAGACGATGGTGCTAAGGCATGTTGGAAGCCCGATGAAGGATCATTAGAGGGAATATGAATCAATATGAGGAATAAATATCATTTCATTATTCATATATAAATTAAAAATATTATATTCTCAAAAAACTTACAACAAATATTTATTATATTTATTATTATTAAACAAACATATTATTTAAAATCACAATTTTATTAAATTATTACTATAAAAAACTCAAATAAATATTATTTAATGGAACATGTTAAATATAATACTAGAATATAACTAATATTGAGGATACAATCAGTCCATGACCCTTAAGACCTCTTTCTGAGTGGAATTTGAAATAACCACCTAAAGTACAAGGTCAGCATATAGAAACATGCAAGTTCACGTCTAGATAAATAATTTAATATCACAACATCATCCTACTTCTAATGAATTATTAACGTGTAATATAATCCTTTTATCATAATAAACTGTAATCAATCAGGTTTCATAATCCTTATTCTCGACGTATCATTCTTGGACTTTTTATACATAAAATCCCCATTAAACACCATAGACATGGATTTATGCAGGCAGTTCCATTCCAATAAAAGGTCCTATAATATTAACTACTATTTTATGACATAAGGTAAAAATCCTTTCTCATATTTTCCTTTACGGATATGTTATACCACCTTTTAATTACATAAAAATTTTCATTACATGGTTCAAACAAAGGATATTTTAAAGTTTAGCTTCTTGGAAATCAGGAACATAATAAATAAAATCAGAAAAGAATTTTCTAAATAATCTAGAATAAATAATCATGGGTTCTACCTATGTAAATATTCATTATCTCATATCCTTGGGACCTACATCAAAGCAAAGGTGTGAGCATGAGGCCCAGAGAGGGAAAACAATTTACATGTGATCATGACGAATATCAATAATAATACGAGTAAAACAATTATGGAAGGAGAAAGGGAACATGAGGAATATCATAATAAAAATAACATGAATCATAACATAAAAATGTGGTTATAACATGCAATTCAGACATTATTAAGAATATTACAAAGTTTCATCACCAAGGTGTTGTAAATAAAAATTACTAAGGTTATTCATCAATGTATCATAAATCATGTAATCTCTAGAGATTAAATTATTTACCTAATGCATTGTAGTTCTATTAGGTCTCAATATTCTTATGTATTAATTAATTTTGTCCATATATATTATAATTAATAATTTTATTAATAACTCTTGGAAAATAAAGAAGAGATTTCTTTTCAAAATTCGGTCATTTCAAAAGTGATTAAAGACATGATCATTTTGTCAATTTTAGCCCAATAAAAGGGATTTGGGGTTTATTATTTTCAAATAACCAAATAAAATAAATCATATTTAAATTTAGGTGAATATAACTAGAAGATAATGGGTTTTCAATTCTCATAAATAGAAAATGAAACACAATTTCTTAAAGAGAAGAGAGAAATTTGGGGAAGTAAATTCAGCAACATAACGAGTTTAAAATGTGGCATTAGAAAATGGTAAAATGAGAGGTGTAAATAGTATCTCATTAATAAAATATAATTTTTTAGTAAGGGTATGATAAAAATGTTAATACAATATTTTATCCATAACATCTACAAGACATATATGAAAACAAGTTCTTGAATTGAAGAGAAAGTAAGTATACTTCCTTTACCTTGAAGACTTAATCCTAGATCTTGAGGAATGGAACCATGGGGGATTGAGGAAACCTTGGGGGACTCCTTGGGAGGTAAAACCACCATAACCTATTGGAGGATGGATT
Organism: Viscum album; assembly: GCA_963277665.1. NCBI lineage: Eukaryota > Viridiplantae > Streptophyta > Magnoliopsida > Santalales > Viscaceae > Viscum > Viscum album. The sequence goes on along the minus strand of OY728139.1, from coordinate 1,229,584,568 downwards.
GTGAGTGAAATTAACTAGATACATGATTGGTTATTTATAGAAAAAATAGATAATTTGTTTAATAATTTCCAAATATATGCCTTAGAAGTATAGGTTGTGGAAAAAGCAAGAAAAATTGGCTTGAACATGGTTTTGGACCATGTTTATGGAAATATGGGTCATTTATTAAGTTATTTTAACACATTAGCATTGAGAAACATTTTATTTTATTTCTTTTGGCAGGGAAAATTAATGATTCACGAAGGAAGTGTTTTTACAATTTAAGTTTCCATTTTAGTATTTTGAATGTAAATTATATCTTTTGAAATTTATTAAAATATATTATAATACTTGAAATTTATAAAATTACATTTTTGGGTTGTGTATTTTTGTTAATTAATTATTAAATAATTATTAGATAATTATTAATTCATTAAACATGCTAAAAAACACAAATTAGTTTTTTACCATTCATAGAAAAAATAATGTGTTTTTTGAAAAATAGAATAAATTCACCTTAACATAATTTTGTGTCTTTAATTTGAGAAATAATGTTAATTTTTTATAAAAATTATGAAAATATGACAATTTTAACTTTTAACTCAAAAAATACTTATTTATTATGAAAATAGTGGGTTGAAATTAATAGTAAATGTTTTGACCCTTAAATACTTTCAAGGACATAAAACAATTATTTGATCATTTATATTTGGAAAAAAAGTGTTTTTATCATTGTATTAATTAAAATAAATACCATTATAAATAACATAGTTTATTATAAAAAATTATATCTTTCCTGAAAAGTACAAATGTTTTCAAAAAAATAGATTTATCAAAATTATCTCAAATAAATCTATGTTTTATAAAGAAAAAATATTCTTGAAAATGGAATTTTTGGAATAAATTTTTTTAGACAATGTAAATAAAATTTAAGATACTAATAAATATAAATCTATACCCTTATTATGCCCTCATACACCATAAGGGTATGGTGTGCGATGGTGGTAGTTTTGTGGGGGTGGTTTAGCTAACATCGATGGAGTGATAATTTCAACTAACGTAAACTTATCTCATAGGAAATTTTATTCTATATTCACTTTTTGAAGCTAAGAATATGATTGGTCAAGGTAGAACCCCAATGAAACTACCTCCCACCCAAGTTATGATATATAGGATTCATATAGACTGACTCAACTGGTTGAGGCCATTGCTTATCGTTTATTCATTAATTATACTTTTTATTACTACATATAAACACTAATTATAACAGTAATTTTATTAACAAAGGGTATACTTATCAATGGTAAAATTTTACAATGTTCACATTTCCCATTATACTCTATAAATCACACATCATTATTAAAGTGATATATTTTTATTATGTATAATATAATAACACACATTTCTAAGAAGAAAATATCATTTAAAAATTTTGGGTCATTATATTATTCCCCTCATTAAGAAATTTCATCCCCAAAATTTGAACACATTCTATTAGCTGAGAAAGTGTATGGGTACTTTTATATCATTTTTTCTTCTAGTTTTCAAATATCTTATTCATATTTATGGTTCCTCCATAACACTTTGATAAGGTGGGTAGTATTGTTGTGTAGAACCTTGTCTCTATGGTCCATGATCTTCATTAAATGCTCCTCATAAGATAGGTCATGTTCTAGTGGCACCACCTTCGGATTTAGTACATGTGAAAGGTCATGTATATACTTCCTCAATAGAGATAAATGGAATATATCTTGAACATGAGCTCTGTTTTTTGTAATTGTTTCCCTATATTCCACTTCTCTTATTAGATCAAGGATTTCATAGGGAATAATGTACCTAGGGATTACCATCCATTTCTTCCCAAATTTCATGAATCTCTTTCATTATAATATTTTAAGGATAACTTTGTCACAAATATCAGACTCCAATTTACTTAAATGATTTTCAGAACATATCTTATGCCGACTCTGAGTAGACTTAATGTGTTGTTGGATGGAATGAACCTTTTCTATTATCTATTGCACAAGATTAGGCATAAGTATCTTTATCTCACCAACTTTATCCCAAAAATTATGGGTTCTACATAACTACCCTTATATAGCTTCATAGTGTGACATTTGAATACTTTATTGGAAGCTATTATTGTATGATAACTCAACTAATTGGAGGTTTTGATCCCATCCACCTTTAAATTCCACTGATCATGTTCTCATCATGTCCATGAGTGTCTGAATAGTCTTTTCAAACTGGACATCAGTTTTGGTGATTACAATCCATAATGAAATTCAATTGATTATTCAAGGAATGTTTCATAATTCTATAGAATTTAGATGTAAATCTCGGATCATAAACAAAAATTATAGAACTTTGGTTCCCCATACATCCTCACCACTTCCTTTATGTATATCTTGGTAGGTTGGTCAAGAGATTAATCTTCCCAAATAGCATTAAAATGAACATACATCATGAGTCGATCCAGTATAACCCCATCACATTGTTTCCTTTTCTTATTCTTGGGAGATAGATGAAAAGGTCAATAGTGATATTTACCCCCTTCCATGATGGTATGGGTAGTGGTCTCAATACCCCTTCAGAAAGTTGTCACTCTACCTTCATCTACTGGCATACCAAAAAGCTTATAGGGTATTCAAAAATATCCCTTGTAATATTATCCCACCAATAATGATCATGATGGTCCCTATAAATTTTCATCATTCCATGATGTATAGAGAATGTAGAGATATAAGTTTCATCCACCAGTTCTTCCTTTATCTCCATAATAGATGGAACACATAGCCTTGTATGAAATTTTAGTACACCTTCTTGATCAAAATTAAATCCAAGAAACTTACCATTCATCAAACACTATATCTTCTTTGGTAAAAAAGGATATAATATTTGAGGTTTATCAATATTCTCTATTAATGATGGTTGGGAAATCATTTGGGATAGTATAATGATGTATATTCCCTCATGATTCCCATGGCCAATGTTACTAGTTCCTTTGTCAATGAATCTCCTTGAATCATCATCAATGATAACACAATTAGGTCTTCCATACTTAATACATCATCAGATTTGTTTCCTCTTCTAGGGTGATAAGGAATTGAACAATCACAGTATTTACGAACTTCATACCATATCCTTTATCTCATGTTCAATTCGTTTTGCGTGAATATAAAATTCAAACTTTTCTGGTCTATGTATATATCACATTTCTATACATAAATATAGTTAAACTATATATTTAGAGAAAAAATAAACATAGACAGCTCCAAGCCATGAGTATGATAATTCCACTCACGAGGCATTAAATTTCGAGATGCATAAGAAATCGACTTGTCATTTTTCATGAGTATGAACCCAAGACCATTCAGAGATTAATCACTAAAAATAAAAAATCATTATTTGATAGAGGGTAGAGTTAACATAGGAGAGGTAACTAATATCTTATATAGTTCTTTGAAACGTTCTCCACCATCCTTTTTCTATATGACCTTATCCCCTTTTTGAGTTAACTTGGTAATGGATTTGAATGTCATGAAAATTTTTTCAAAAAATTTCTTTAAAATTCAGATAAAATGAGGAATTGATGAATCTCAATTACTATTTCAGGATGAGGCCATTACACCACAACCTTTTCTGTAGATTGGTCAACTGAGATTCCATCGTTGGTTATAGTGTTCCCCCAAAAAGAATGTTATTGTAACAAAAAATCACATTTTCTGAATTTTTAAAATAGCTTATCCTTCCTCAGATCTTGGAATATAACCCTTAGACGATCTTCATGCTCCTCGAGAATTTTTTAATACATCAAAATATCATCAATAAAAACTACTAGAAATATATCATGGTAATCCTTAAAAACTATATTCATCAAATCCATAAATATAGCAGGATCATTAGTCAATATGAAGGGTATGATAGCAAAATCATAATGCCCATATCTTAATCGGAAGGAAGTCCATGTAATATCTTCTTTCTTCAACATTAATTAATGATAACCAGATCAAAGATCAATCTTGGAGAATAATTGAGCCCAATGAAGCTGGACAAATAAAACATAAATAATTGGGATGGGGTACTTGTCCTTAAATATGATCCTTTTTTGTTATATATAATCAATGTATAGTGGAATTTATATATACTTCTTTTTCACAAATAAAATAAATTTTCCCTAAATTGACACACTTGGTCGAATAAATCCATTCTCCATAAGATGTTGAATTTGTTACTTTAATTCCTCTAGCTCTATATTTTCCATTATATATGGGGTATTTGATATCAGTTTGGATATATATATGATTACAATGGATAACGCTAGCTCTATTTCTAGGGGAGGTCCAGGTAACTCTTCAGAAAATATGTCAATATATTCCTTAAGGATGGAAACAATTTCTATCTTTATACTTTCATTTCATTCTTCCTCTTCATTGATCATCTCCACGAAGAAGGAAACATGATGAAATTGTAGAAAAATATCAGGTGAGGATATCTATCCATTGAAAATAAAATTAAGTTTTCTATTAAAGACCATTTTTATTTAATTGATTCTATAGTCTATCTTAACATTATAATTTGAGAGCCAGTTTATCCCTAATGTAGTGTTGAATTCCAGCATAGGAATTACTACTATATTTATGTTGAGATTGTGCTCTCTAATCTCAATACTCTGTTTTATATACATTATTTATTATTAGATAATACCTCCAAGAGTCTTTAATAATAACTATACATATTTGAGCTCAAGGATTTATTCAATATTATTTGAAAACATGGAGTAAATAAAGTCATAAAACCAAAATCAAAAAATTACTTGATAGCTTTGATATAATTATGAGAGTACCTTTGACCACATAATTTAGAGACTATAATTCATCCTTCACGATAAACAATTCCCAACATTACTCTCTTATCCTATGTTCAGTTTGATTGTGATTACCTTGCATTATCTTTTGATTTTGACGGTGATTGGAAAAGCTCCCCAGATTTCAACACTTAAAGAATTGAACTTCATGTCGATATTGAAACATATTATCTTTGTTGTTAGTGTTGATAATTTGAGGCTTCACCTCAACATGACTGTTTCGAGATATTTATACATCTCTTCCAAACATGTAACATTTCTCACACAAATGAAATTAGTTCCCCAAATTCTTTTTCAATTTTTTTTGCATATGGGATGTTTCACTTTCTTTCATCTACTCATATGATCAAATTTCCTCCATATTTTTTGATCCATATCCCTATTTTTCATTTGAATTATATGACCACTGCATTTCTCCAAACTCTAATTCAACCTTCATAGAACTCCACACTACCTCCTCATATCTTTCATAGTAATTATTTTCAAGATTCCTCCACAGATGGTGTCTTATTCCACTGATGAATCTATTATAATTTCCCTTAGGATCCATAAAAAAGATAAAGGTGTAATGGTAAAGTCTTGTAAAGTTAATCTCATAGATTACAACAGAATCATTTTTCTTCTAATTTAGCTTGAGGGGTTCCATCTCAATTTTTATCACATTAAATGGGGGAGATATTTATTGAAAGAGATTCCCTTGAACTCCTCCCTCTATTTAGCCTCAATATCCCTTCTTATCTTCTCATTTTTAGTCATTTTTCACCATTGACCAACTTCTCCTTCTATGTGGTATAATTCTAGGGTAAATTTCTCTTTTACTTAACATTAGATTTCGTAAAAGATATTTTCTATAGAGATTATCCATTTTTCAAAAATCAATGGGTCAGTAGATCCTTCAAAATAATGTTGTTGTTGATGCATGAAGGACTAAATTGAAATTTGATCCCTTAAAGTCAATCTAGTTTCCCAACCTAATTCAAGTTATTACTCAAAACATGAGATAGTTGATTAATTATACTTATGAAGGTTTCCATTCTATTTTCCATTGGGGGTCATCAATTTATCATCAGTTGCACTCATTATTTATGTGGTTCCTCTAATTTACCTACATTTTCTAAAACAAGAAAACATTATTGAGGAATGTGTTGCTTTTAAGAATGTTACAATTCTGAATGAATTTAAGTCTTAAAAATCACTCTTAAATAAGTTATTCATTAAAAATAATTAAATTATATATATATATTTCATAATGGTTCATAAAAATGTTGTGATTAACCAATAATATCTCCTAGGAGTTTCAATATAAGAGTGAAAAAAGACCCATTTTCACAAGCCAGTTCCTATTAAATTCTTCATCAAAGTGGTTTTTCTGGGTGTTACCCCTAGAAACATATCTACTAGAGCCTCATCCACCTATTTGTATCCATCAAAGGATTTATATTCTTAGAAACCACTAACTTAATACTTCACCAAAATAACAAGATGTTTTCCTATACTTAAACATTTATCTTGGATTCTTACTAAAGTTTTCAAGTCCAAATTTCTATAAATAACTAAACCATCATTTGATACCAACTATGTAATCTTTCCTTTTTAATACATAATATTTTCATTACATGGTACAAATAAAGGATCTTTTAAATTTTAATTTCATTGAATTAGGAACATAATACATGAAAACATAAAAACATTATTCTAAATACACTTGAATAAATACTCATGGTTTCATCCTAAGTACATTTATTTCATCTCATATCCTATAGAAATACATCAAAGAGAAGGGGTGAGCATGAGGCCTAGTAAGGGAAAACAATTTACATGTGATAATAACGAATATCAAAAAAAACATGAGGAATATAACTATTGAATAAGCAGGGGAACATGAGACATATCATAAAAAAATAACATGAATCATAAAATTGAAATGTGGCTACCACAATCAATTTATACATTCATAAGCACATCACTATGTTTAATTACCTAGGTGTCCTAAATGAAAATTACCAAGGTTATTCACCAAGGTATCATAAAACATTTCATCTCTAGAGATTAAATTTTTTACCAAATGAATTTGAGTTCTGTTAGGGAGAACCCTTAATATGTCTTAAGTAATGTGGTACACATAGATCATAATAATCCATTTCATTAATAACCATTGGATAATAAAGAATGAGTATCTTATCAAAAATATTGTGTTTGAAAGGTACTTAAAGACATGATTTTAATGAAATTTTTAGCCCATTAAAATGGAGTGTGGATTTCTTATGCATAAATACCAGAAAAAAATAAATCATATTCAAATATAGGTGAATACCCTAAAAAATAAAGTGTTTTGTGTATTCAAAAAATAAATTAAACGATAATTTCTTAAGGAGATGAGAAAAATTTTGAGAAGTAAATTTATCACCATAATGAGTATAAAACATCATTTTAGAAAATGGTTAAATATGAGGGGGAAAGGGAATAAAATTTATAAAATAAAATTTTTCATTAAGGATTATGATAAATATGGAAATAGATGAGAGGAAACATAGAATATAGAAGGCATATACGAAAATAGGTTCTTGAATTGATGATAAGGGAAGTATAATACCCTAACATTAAAGAGTTAATCCTATATAGTAAGGAATTGAACCTTGGGGGGACTGATTGAGAGGTAAAAACACAAGAACTTTGTATGAACCTGGGTTTTTAGAATGGGTCAAAATCCTGACCCTGTTTGAATTTTTGACTGGTTTCTGAGGAAACTGGAGAAAACAGGAATTTTCTGGAAATTTCCAGACTACACGCCGTGTACTTTTACATACACGCCATGTATATGTTAAGCAAGTTTCAGCCATGTGATCACTGAGTACATGTCGTGGGATGGCCATGTAGAAATTTCTTACTACATAGCGTGTAGTTTTACACACATCATGTACTTCCTACCATGTGGTGGATGTACATGGCGTGTAGGCCTATTGGCCGGGTAGAACCAGGTATATGTCGTGTTCCCCTTAGACACACCATTTAGTCTAGCCGTGTGTGTGGATATACATGGTGTGAGGGTAAGTCGGTGAGGGAGAGAAGAGGAACCAAGTACACATCTTGTACCCATATGTACACGTCGTGTACTCAAGTTGGAAGGTAGGTGAAATCCCATCCACCTAATGAACAGTTAAATGATATATACACGGTGTGTAGTCATGAAGTACACACCGTGTACTTTATTTTTTTTGTTAAAATGGGCAGTAGACTCGTTTTGAGGTTCTAGACAGAACCTCCGCACCTAAGGTGTCTAGATCATCAATCGCTCCTCGTTTCTTTGTCCGAAGTCGGATTCAATCACGTTTGGATGCGTTGGAACCCCCTCGGTAAGGAATCTATTCTTCTTTGGCCGTTTTTATTTATTTTTTTTTCTAGAATGAGTTATAGGGATTTGAACGGTATTGAATCATATATAGATTTACCGCATTTTAGACCGAATTGGTGGCTGTTACTAGAGTAGTAGCATCATACGAGTCTTAGGTAGGTGGTGCATACTTCATTTTGTGTTTTCGTTGTTGTTTGGGTGATGCGGCCTTCGGCGCGTTCTTCGGTATTTTGAGCTGGACCCATTTTATCTGCTATTTTATATTCAATTACTTGTGGGACCTGTGGGGTGACTTTGGGTATGCCATGTTACCAGTTTTCATGAGTGGTCCAGGTGAGGGGCCATGGCTCACCGGGGCATTTTGGCCAGAGAACGTCAAAATGGTTTTAATTGAAATATTAAATGTGTTAAACTGTTAAGTTTAATTTATTAAAGTCTGTTATAAACAGTTAGAGGCATTTAAGACCTTAGTGATGGTATGGGAAAACACCTCGCATAGTGAAATTCAACTATTTAGTATGTTTTGTCGGTTTATGTTTCTGTTTAAATATGTTATATTTGAAATTTCTAAATTACATCTCCTAGACCCATTGGGTTGTGTTGGGCTTAGCCCGGTTACGCTTGAATGATGCTGATCACAGGTTGGGCTTGGCCCAGGTTACGTTGGGTGGTTTGGACCACAGGATTGGGCATCATGGACGTCGACTTGAGTTAGTACCATAGTTAGGTTGGGCAAGGTCCAGGTTACTAAGATGGCGATGCCATCGGACTTTAGTGGCATGGTCAAAGGGACACGAGGTGTCAAATGTTTTGGTGGCTTAGGTACTATTTTGGTGATTACCGCTCACCCAGAACTTTGAGTAGTGTGCACACAGAGATACTCCATGATGAGGTGGTTTTGACCACTAGTGTGGGTAGAGGGCCCTGTAGTTGCTGTTAGGTATTTTGGTTAGGGGTGCTTGCCATAGAAAGCCACATGGGAGGTGAGGAGCCTTCAAGGGATAGCTTGAGACATGAGGTTTCAGGAGCCACATGGTGTCGGGTAACTATTATTGGGTGTGCCTTCGGGACGTCGGTACTTGAGACACGATGTGTTAGGAGGCACATGGTTTCGGGTTACTATTCTTGGGCATGCCTTCAGGACGTCGGTACTTGAGACACAGGGTGTCAGGTGGCACATGGTGCCGGGTTACATGACAGAGATTCCGGCATTGGCCGAAGTAGGTGACACTCCATGGTGGCTGCTGAGCACCAAATGAGTTAGTTTTTATTTGTGGATTGTACTGGTTAATGTTTTCCTTACACTTTCATGACTGCTTAAACAATTATATTTGGTACGCACCGTTGGGTGGTATCCTACTTAGATTTGTCTCACACCCTGCACGGGCCCTTCGGGACGCGTGTAGACATTATAGTTCTATGTGTAGTAAAGATGTCAGCTTTAGGAGTTGGGCTACGTTAGTTGTTACATGGAGATGGTATGGACCTTGAGGTCATACCTAGCTGGGTTTTACTTTGTTTTTCTTTCTTTTCTATATCGGCATGATTACTTGTTATAGCTATTGTTGGTTATCCATTGGCGTTTTTTATATTCAGTTGTGTACGACCTACTTTGGATGCATGTTTAATTGTTCAGTAGTAGTTACATGTTATCAGCATTCTGTTGGGTTTATTTCTTCTGTTGTTGTTATATTTATTACTTCCACTGTTTATCTATATCGGTTATGTTTTTTCTCTATGGTTCTGGTTGGAGTCTGCTGAGTCTTTTATTCCACTGCATCTTTATTTTTATACTCGGACCAGTACCCTTATTTTGATCCTCAAAGAGGGTATAGCCTACCCAATATACCTAATAGACCCTCGCTGCTAGTCAGAAGTCTTTGGAATTCGGGTGAGGTGTGCCTAAGGTAGTGACACCCGACCCGTTTGGCACTGTTCGAGTGGCTGGCCGGGTCTGGGTCGATACAAATGGTATCAAAGGAGTTCTGGACAGGGGTTTTGTCGCAGTGTTTTTTTAGCTACTAATTAGATTGAGACTTCTATTTTTATTTCTGTTCGTTTTACTATTTGGGATATGGTAGACTAGAGATAGGTTTTTGTTACTGGAACTGGGTTTCTAGCTTGTGCTTGGGTGCCTGCAGCCCTAGGTGAGAGGGATGGACCAAGTTGCCATGGGTGGGAATTGTTTTTTGCTTTTTTCTCAGATTATAGTTTATATTATTTCCACCTTAGTGGCTTACTTGATGTGTGATGTTATTGATTATGATATGTGACTGTTGACCCGTTGCGGTAAGGGAGAATTGGCCCTTGGCCCGGTATGGCGAGGCTTGTTTTCATGGCTTTTTATAGGCACATTTTGGGGTTTTCAATTTCATAATTGCACGTATGCTTTGTGAAGTGATAATGCCATGTGAATAAAAATCAATTACCATTCTATGTATGATTTTAAATGGGAATATGTGAAACTCCTGATAGAATTGCTTGTTTATTTCAAAATGGATGTCATGCTTTATATATCTGTAGAATTTCATGCCGAGGCAGTGTAAATGTCATGATTGGGCAACTTGGCCGTCGGTTTGAGGAAACGTGAGTTGTCAGGACGGGCATGGCCCAAGGTACTTATCATACTTGGCTCTGTTGAGGGCGGGTAAGGAGGCCATGAGGCTGGGATTCCGTGGGGCATGGGTTACGGAGAGGGTGAGTAAGGGTAGTTGTTATGCACTGCCTTTTACTGCTTTCCTTATCTGCGTAGAATATATTTCTATATATATATACGGGTTGTCTGACCATTTATGGTATTCAGTGGGTTACTTGAGGTGTCATGGGCATCGGGGAATCAAGGATGTGGGTTACTTGAGGTGTCGTGGGAATCGGGGCATCGAGGATGTGGGTTATTTGAGGTGTTAGGCACTAGGACCTCATGGAGGCGGACACCGATGCAGTGCGGAATATGTTGGGTGTCAGAAGAGTCATAGGAGAAACCATGGGGCACAGGGGTGACGATGCGTCATAGGAGGAATATGAGTCTAGAAAACATGTTAGTAACCCTTGGTTGCTTTGAGTTTTGTTGGGTTGAGACCGGGTTAGGCGTTTCCTAAGGTGGGGATCCCCTTGAGGAATTTAGCCGGAACCTTGAGACCAGGGGAGTCCGGGTTGCATTGAATGTAGTGGTATGTTTTGTGCCATCTTTGGGTTTCGTTTGATAGATCGGGGACGAGCTATGCTAAGGTGGGAAGATTGTAAGAACCTGGGTTTTTAGAAAGGGTCAAGATCCTGAACATGTTTGAATTTTTGACTGGATTCTGAGGAAACTGGTGAAAACGGGAATTTTCTAGAAATTTCTATACTACATGCCGTGTACTTTTAGGTACACACGGTGTATATGTTAAGCAAGTTTTGGTAGTGTGCTCGCCGAGTACATGTCGTTTGATGACCGTGTAGAAATTTCTTACTACACGGTGTGTAGTTTTACACACGCTGTGTACTTTGGACAGTGTGGTGGTTGTAAATGGTGTGTAGGCCTGTTGGCCAGGTAGAACTAGGTACATGCCGTGTTCCCCTTGGACACGCCGTGTAGTCTAGCCGTGTATGCAGAATATACATGGCGTGTGGGTAAGTCGGTGAGGGAGAGAAGAGGAACCAAGTACACACCGTGTACCCATATGTACACGCTGTGTACTCATATCGGCAGGTCAGTGAAATCCTATCTTCCAAATGAATAGTTAAATGATATATACACGTCATGTAGTCATGAAGTACACACTATGTACTTTTTTTCATTAAAAGGGTCAGTAGCCTCGTTTTGAGGTTTTGGACAGAACCTCCGCACCCAAGGCGTCCGGATCATCAATCGCTCCCCTGTTCTTCGTCCGAAGTCGGATTCGTTCACAGTTGGATGCGTTGGAACTCCCTCGGTAAGGCCTCAATTATTCTTTGGACGTTTTTTTATTTTAGTTCTACAATGAGTTATATGTGTTTGAAAGGTATTGAATATTTTGTAGTATTAACGCATTTTAGACTAAATTGGAGGCTGTTACCGGAGGAGTAGCATCATGCGAGTCTTAGGTTGGTGGTGCATACTTCATTTTGTGTTTTCGTGGTTGTTTGGGTGATGCGGCCTTCGGCGCGTTTTCAGGTATTTTGAGCGGGACCTGTTTTATCTTCTATTTTATATTGAATTTCTTGTGGGACCTATGGGGTGACTTTGGGTATGCCCTGTTACTAGTTTTCATGAGCGGGCCGGGTGAGGGGTCATGGCTCATCGGTGCATTTTGGTCGGGGAACACCAAAATGGTTTTAATTGAAATATTAAATGTGCTAAACTGTTTAGTTTAATTTATTAAAGCCTGTTATAAATTGATAGATGAATTTAAGACCTCAGTGATGGTATGGGATAACACCTCACATAGTGTAATTCAACTATTTAGTTTTTTTGTCGGTTTATGTTTTCTGTTTAAATACGTTATATATGAAATTGCAGAATTGCATCTGCTGGACCCATTAGGTTGTGTTGGGCTTGGCCCGGTTATGCTTGAGTGATGATGATCACAGGTTGGGCATGGCCCGGGTTACGTTGGGTGGTTTTGACCATGGGATTGGGCGTCATGGATGTCGGCTTGAGGCAGTACCATTGTCAGGTTGGGCATGGCTCGGGTTACTAGGATGGTGATTCCATTGGACTTGAGCTGCATGGTTGCAGGGACACGAGGTGTCCGGTGTTTCGGTGGCTTAGGTACTATTTTGGTGATTACCTCTCACCCTAAACTTTGAGTAGTGTGCACATAGAGATACTCCGTGATGAGGTCTTTTTGACCAATCGTGTGGGTAGAGTCCCCCGTAGTTGCAGTTAGGTATTTTGGTTGGGGGTGATTTCCGTAGAAACCCACGTGGGTGGTGAGGAGCCTTCAGGGGATAGCTTGAGACATGAGGTGTTAGGAGGCACATGGTGCTGTGTTACTATTCTTGGGCATGCCTTCGGGATGTCGTTACTTGTGACACGAGGTGTTAGGATGCGCATGGTGTCGGGTTACTATTATTGGGTGTACCTTCAGGATGTCGGTACTTGAGACATGAGGTGTCAGGTGGAACATGGTTCTAGGTTACACGACAGAGATTCCGGCGTTGGCCGAAGTAGGTGACACTCCATGGTGGCTGCTGAGCACCAGAGGAGTTAGTGTTTATTTTTGCATTGTACTGCTTACAATTTTCCTTAAATTTGAATGACTGCTTAAGCATTTATATTTGGTACGCACCATTTGGTGGTATCCTAATGAGATTTTTCTCACACCCTGCACGGGCCCTTTGGGACACGTGCAAACCTTATGGATCTATGTGCAGGAAATAGGCCAGTTTCAGGAGCTGTGCTGCGTTAGTTGTTACATGGAGATGGTATGGACCATGAGGTCATACCTAGCTTGGGTTTACTTTTTCTTTTCTTTTCTTTATCGTTATGCTTACTTGTTGTAGCTATTGTTTCATAGCCATTGGAATTTTTTTATATTCATTTGTGTACGACCTGCTGTGGATGCATGTTTAATTATTTAGTAGTAGTAACATGTTATCAGCATGCGGTTGTGTTTATTTCCACTGTTATTGCTATATTTATTACTTCCTTTGTTTATCTATATCGGTTATGTTTCTGGTCTACGGGTGTGGTTTGAGTCTGATGAGTCTTTTATTCCGCTGCATATTTATTTTTATACTTGGACCAGTACCCTTATTTTGATCCTAAGAGTGGGTATAGCCTCCCCACTATACCTAATAGACCCTCGCTGCTAGTCGCCAGCCTTTGGCGTTCAGGGGAGGTGCACCTATGTTAGTGACACCCGACCCGTTCGGCACTGTTCAGGTGGCTGGCTGGGTCTGGGTCATTACACACATCGTAGAGGATGGATTTTTAATGATTTTAAATAGATAAATCAGTGAGTATTTATGGATAAAGTGGAGGATTTGTTTAATAATATCCAAATACAGGCCTTGGAAATATAGGTTTTTAAAATAGAAAAACCATTGGTTGGGAATGGTTTTTCCCCTGGTTATGAAAATTTGTGTAATATTTTAAGTTTTTTTAACCCAAAAGTACTATGAATCGTTTTATAAAGTCCCTAAATGTACAGAAAAAACCAAACTATTTTTTTACTATTCCCTAAAAAATAATGTCTTTTAGAAAACTCTCACAATTTCACCATACCTAATTTTAATGTTTTTATTTCAAATATAATGTTTAATTTATGGGAACAATTAACTAAATATTATAATAATAAATTTTAACTATAAAAACCCTTATTAAAAAAAGTGGGTTCAAATGCATAATACAATTTATGACACTTTAAAATTTTCAAGGTCATAATAAAAATATTATTATCATTTTTATTTGAAAAACTTTTATTTATCATACTATTATATTAAAATAAATATAATTCATAGTACCTTAGTTTATTATAAAAATTAATATCTTTCTTAAGAAGTACATTTTTTGTATGAAAAAAACCATTTATTAAATTTCAACATAATTAATCCTATAGTTTTTAAGAAAAACTATTCTCAAAAATAAAATTGATGGAATAAAAATTTTATTTATGAAATAGAAACACACATTAAGATACTTTTTCTGGTAAAGGTAACCCCTTGTTACACTCTCACATGCCCTAAGGTAAATTTGTGTGGTGGTTGTAGATTTATAGAGTGTCTTGGGTAATATCCATCAAGTAGTAATTTAACCTAATTTGGAATTTTCCAATTGGAGATATTGTTCTTAGTTGACTTGTTGATGCTTAGCAAGATCCTGGTCAAGGGAGAACCCTAGTGATGCTACCTCCCTCCCAATTTCTCATAAAATGGATTCATATGGAATGACTATACTAGTTGAGTCTATTGATTTTCCTTTCTGCAATAATAATCATTTTCATTACAACTTATAATGATCAATTATCATGGTAAAATTATTAACAAAGGGTATAGTTTTCAATGGTAAAATTTCCCAATGGCCACATTTCTATTTATACTCTATAAATACCACTTCATTATTAAAGAGGTATGGTTTTTATATATAATATAATAACACACATTTTTAGAAAACAAATATCATTTAATAAGTCTAGGTAATTAAAAACAAAACATCACTTGTGACACACACAATGTGTCTTTCCTCACCATGAGAATATGTCATCATAGTTTTCATCAATACATCAAAGCATGTGAGTCATGGAATAGATTAAGGATAATATTAAACTCCTAAGGATCAATACACACATTAGTAAATAGGAATATCCATTAACACAAGGAAATTTGAATTTCCTATTAATAGGTCAGTTCACATAACCTTTTATCATTAATATTACCAAGGGAGAACATCTTTAGAAGGTGTGTCAATGTATTATGAAACTCATATCGCTGATAGCCTATGTTTTCTATGCCCTACCAGAAAATATCATCTAACCATAGAACATATATTCAAGAATATTATTATGAAACCTCTTGTTTCTCAACATAGTAGGAAGCCACTATGAATTGTCATTGAGACATATATTGTTTGTAAATTTATCACATACAATAGTCATTCAATGGGATAATAATTTTGTGATATAAAACATTATTAAGAAAAAAACTATTCATGTTCTAATAAATCTGTTCAATGGAACCAACACCAAAAGACTTCTACTAGTACTAGATCCAACTAACAATAACTTTAATTCAACTAGATATATCATAACACTCTTTCCACTACTAAGATAAATATATAGTCAAGAGTTCTACATTTTTTTCTTTTGTAGATACTATACTATCCAAAACATCACCGCTTTGATAAAAATTACTCTAGAGATGAAAATTCCAAATTACGTGCTTCATACTATGGTGTGACCTTGGATCTTTTTATAGGTCCACCACTATTGTGTTATAATAATTAAATATGATTCATTCCTTAATTCTTGAAACCACATGAAAATATTGGAAATTTTTTCAAATCCAACTACTTCCTCGGTTGCACTAAAAGTCACAATATACTTAAACATCATAATCAAATTGGAAAAAACTGGTTTCTTTGAACTATTGAAGCTCATAGCTCCTATTTTGAGACTAGAGACATATGAAGACCATGAATTTATATCATTTTGATCAATCTGAAATCTAGAATCTATATAACCCCTGATGACTAACTCTTTATCTGCTCTATACACCAGAAACATATGTTTAGTTCACCTCATATACTTGAGGATAACCATAACAGTAGTTCAATACTGTTCAACTAGATCTTATTGATATATTCATACTATGATTAAATAATATGAAATAATAATCCTTGTACATAACATGTCATACATTCTGGATCCAATCACAAAATAGCATAGGATCTTACTCACTCTCTCTCTTTCCTCTTGGGTTTGAGGAAACATTTTCATGGAATGTTTTATACCATGTGAGACTAGAACCAATCCCCATTTGGATTGTTCCATATTGAACTACTTTAGTATCTAGTAAATGTATATACTTTTACTTATCCTAATAAGCCTCTTGGATCTATCACTCATTATATTGATCCCAAGAATGTTGGATTCTTCTCCCAAGTCCTTTATAGAGAAGAATTTCTTCAACCATGACTTAACCTCTTGTAAGGATTTAATATTGTTTCCAATTAGTAATATCTCATACATATATACTAATATGAAAAAAAATTATCAACCCACTAAATCTATTATAAACACATAGATCAAATTCATTCTTAATGTAATGAAATTTTTTAATGGCCTCATTGAACCAGATGTTCCCTAACCTGAATTCTTTCATTAATCTATAAATTGATTTATACAACTTGTATACATTTTTTGTAATTTCCTGGAGTTAAATCCCTTCTATCCATGTTGTATACACATCCCAAAGAAGATTCACATTATGAAATACATTCTTTATATAAATTTTATAAATATGATAATCATGGTAAGCTTAAATGGTAAGTAAAATTATGATGGATTTAAACTGGGTAACTGGAGAAAAGGTTTCATTATATTTAATTAATTAATGTTTTCTAAACACTTTATCCACTTTCCATGATTTATAGATATTTAATTTCCATTCAATTTCTATTTTTCTCTTGAATAACTATTTAAACCCAATGTGATTTACATCAAATAGCAGTTCGAATACAACACAAACGTAGTTATGATACATGGAATCTATCTCAGAAGTCATGAATTATTTCCATCTGAAATCTTCTAAGATTTCTAATTCATCCTTGTAAGGTACATGATCATCACTATTAACTAGTAATGAATCATCGTTATCAGTTACAAGAAAATAATATTTGTCTAGTTCTCTCACCTATTTACAGATCATACGTAGTAATTGTGTTTTACGAATATCTTCTTCAATGGGGAAATATTAAATATACTATTATACCATCTATTTTATATCGTTAGAATAAAATTTATGAAGGTAAATATTTTACCCACTATCCTCTATGACGATGTGCACCCTCAGAAGAAATATTTCCTATCTTGCTGTGTTTACTTCCATTTCAGAAGGGTTGTGTACATAATATCCCCATATTTCCTTGGGATACCCTATAAAGTGACACCTCAGGCCTCAGGGTCTCAGATTGTTACTTGAGCTATGCTTAACAAACACTTCACAACCCCATGAATGGTTATGTGAAAAGGCAGTTTTCTTTACACTCTATAACTGAATGGGAATAATACCTTTCACATTAGTTGGTAATTAGTTTAGTAAGTACGATTTAATCTATAATTAATTTCCCCAAAAGGATAATTTAAATCCTTCATTAGTCATAATATAACATACATTGTATAGTAGTGTATGATTCCTAATTTCACTAACACCATTCCGCTGTGGTGTATAAGGAATATTGGGTTTAGGTAAAATCCCATACTCCCATAGAAAGTTTATAATCTCTTGGTTAAGGTATTCACCACCTTGATCCAATAGAAGTTTCTTTATATTCTAACCAATATAATTCTCAACCTCATTTTTTGACTCTTTTAAGTTATAAAATGATTTTGACTTATACCCCCATCTGGTAGATGTAACCATAAATATTCAAGTCATTGATAAAAGTAATAAATTATGATAATCCATGTATATCATCAAAATGAAAATCCCTACACACATCATCATGTACCAAATATTGAAGTTTTAGGTCCCTTTCACCTTGTCCATTTAATGGTGGATTTTTCATTTTATCATGTAAACAATCATGACATCTTTGAAGTGGATTAAGATCAAAATAAACTAAGTAAGCATCTTGAAAGAGCTCTGTCAAATGATTCAACTTTATGTGAACAATATGTTGATGCCAAATATAGGTGTTAAATGAGTCAACCATATTTGTTTCATTATATATTGAAAATATTTTTATCATAATTTTTTACATATAGATCATTATTCAAATATGTCATACCATAATATATGCTATCTTTATATCATTATAAACCCTTGTTTAGAATGATAAAATAAATACATCTATATCTAAACAAAAAATTGAAATAATGGTTTTGGTTATAATAGGAACACAATAAAATTCTTTAAAAGGAAAATCAATCCTATCAGTAATGTGATGTTTTAGTCTATAATAGCGAGAACAGCAGGTCTCACTCAATTATAAGCCCTTAGATCCACCTTATCTCTGAAAATCATCCAAAAATTTTTTGGTTCATATATTTGGATACATATGTGAGAACCATAGGCAATACATAATAATAAAATTTTAAGTATTAAAATATTAAACCAAAAAATGAGTTTACATGAATCTTACTCTTGCTTCTTTGGATGGGAGAAATTTATCTTCCAGTTCCCATTCTTTCAACATGAAAAACATACCACATCCTGTTTGTTTTCTTACCTCATAATCTTCTTCTTCTTGGAGGGACAATGCTCTAGAGTCTTAGACTTGGAATGAGTCTTCATAAACTTTTCCTTATCCCTCCTATTCCTATTCATGAAAAGGACCATATTTTTTTATCATTCCCCATGTCTTTATCAACATGGATAATAATAGTAAAACGTTATGAAGGTTCTTTCACTCTATTCATATTATAATTCATAATAAAAGTGGAGAAGATTTTGTTTAATGATAAAAGAAGTATATCTGTGTTCATCTCATCAGAGTTCTTAATACCCAATATGTTTAGGCACTCAATATATCTAATAATATTCACTATATATTCCCTAGTTCTTACTGATTCTTCAAGATCACACTTCAACATTTCATTGGAGATATTTTATCTCTCTGATATTTCCTTCCCTTGATTGAGATCCCAAAGGTGAGAAAGGATGATATATGCATCAAAATCCTCATATTTCTTTATAATCTCATTGAGAATGGAGGAAAAAATAAATCATTGGATATACATTGTGTCATTTATATGCCTCAAATAGAGAAATATTTTTTCCTCACTAGCCTATTTTGAAGGTGACTCCATAAGTGGGGTTTTTAGAATGTATAATTTTCTTTCATAGAATAGTATAACAAGAAAGAACCTATAACATTTCAATAAATTCACACCAGTGAGAAGGATATCCTTATTGGTATGGATCATAATGATATTATTGAATTCATTTCAATATGAATTTCTAAAAAACAATAGAATATATTTGGTACATCCTTGATTACAAAAACATATTAATAAATTTAAACTGAATTAAATTCAATTAATATCCCACTATTTGTCTTGAAACCAAATATCCCCCACCATTAGTTTTAGAATATCTAATTTCTAAGATATAATAGTAGTAAGGGTCTATATTCCCCTTCTCAAAACGCATAATTGGGCCCGCCAAGTTATTTGAAGGGATTTAGGTAGGCGTAACTTGAAAACTATATTAAGTCATATTTCCATGATCCTTTTAGTGGACCACAAAATCCTAAACTCCAAAATAAAAATTCCCTCAAATGTTTCCTATCAGTTACACAGAGACCCACTTTGACAGTCAACCCTTGATGTGAACTAAGTTAAGTAAATACAAAACATCAAGTTAAAACATCCATGATAATTTAAAGTACCCCAACTCGGGTTGGTCAAACACCTTGATCTTTGAGGTCATTTATAACTTAAGCAGTGTAAGGATATATCGAATTAATATTTTAGTTGAGGTATTTTCATTCATATGCACAAAATCCCATTTTATCTTATCACATTCCTTGTTAATATTATGTGAATTTTACTTAAGTGATTAGCCATTCATTATAATGTTTTTCCAAAATCCAATTATACTGTATTTCATATAGAGTACTTGTTAATTCATTTATTAGGTGATCATGAATCACCCAAATAATAATAATTAACGTTGAAAATTATATAAATAATATATAATTTGTATGACCGTGAGACAATATAATGGTTAGTTTATCTAGTGAATGATAAACTAACCCTTGACCCTAGAGAAAACACCTTGAAGGGTAGCTTGGTTCGTATTACAGAAACACACCTTAGATTCTATGTATCACCTCGGTTAGTTTCTCATCATCTCCTGGACTTCGACCACCTCGTATCATTTGGGATCTCCATCCTTATATAATACTTTTATCAGTCATAGGTGAAGGGATCCAATGGAATGGATAAAGGGTGTTACATAAAACCAACCATGGAAATTAAACCCCTTACATAATAAGGAGGAGGGGATGAATTATAAGGTATCCATATTTATTTAATAATAATAAATTAAAAGAAACCAATCACATTCAAGGGATGGTCTAATCTCAAGATCATCCAAAAAAATGTAAATGAGTTTAAATTTGCAATCCTAGTTTCCAATTACATCTATTCATTCTTTAATTGAGATGAAATTCAACAAAAAAAATCAAATTAATTCATTTTATCTTCATTTCATTCATCCATCCTTCACTCACCATCATCTATAAGTTTAAACAAAATTATTTTCATCAAAAACTAATGAAGTACGCATGCGTACTTGGAGGTAACTGTGTGTTTTTATCAAAAATTTTAACAAGAAAATAAATTTAATATATTATTATCAATAATATTCAATGAAGTGTACTATAATATGAATGAAACATGAAAAAATGATAATATATTAAATTATATATTTATTTCATCACTACAATAAAAATTGAGGACAATTTTAGAAACATACTACATGGAATGTACAATTGTACACAATGAGTACTATCTTTTCCCATGTCTGTAAAAAATACCTTGGGACCTAGTATGTTCCATACCATGGAAAATATTGAGGTACACAACATGTTTTCTAAGATAAATGGTGTGTAACCTCATATTTTCATGAAATGTTAGTCCCCATATCAAGTATTTGATACATAGTATGCATAGGAAACCCCATGTTCTCGACCGTGAGAAAACTGGGACTACACATCATGTATAGTAGTTGCACGACATGTAGTTCTTCATGATGTATTCCACCCTATCTATATCTATACACCAATCCGCTTTATTTAGATCTTAGATCGGATTTTAACAAATCATTCCTCATAGAGTGAGATAAAAACAAGAAAACTTAATAAATAACATTTATTTAGTATGTAAACACTGTGTACTATGGTTTTTTATTGGTAGAGCCTTTGGAAACTCCTGATAGTGTTTTATATATATATTTTTAATCATAACTTTTTATTGGTTATATTTTGAATAATGAATGAAGAAGTATATAATTATGTTAGATATTAAAACAAATTTATATAAGTAAAACAAAATTGAAACACATTAAGACAATAAATTAATAACGAATAATTATAATTTATCATTTGATCACATTGATTACACTTTTAGGTTCCATACAGAGAGGAAACACCTTATATGGTTTGAAAATATCATATTATAGTCTTAATTTACATGTAATAATTTCCAAACCTGATTAAAACACCATGTTCAATGAAAAATGTAGATTTGTTAACCTAATTAAAAAATAGGAACTAGAATATAAGGACTTTCAAAAGTAATTAATTATTAATTTTCTGGATTATATAGGATAACCTTAACATGTAATTCTCTATTAATTAATGATTTATTTGAATAAATCTCATCAAACCATCATTTCACTATTTGATGCAAGTGTATAATACCTATATAGGTGATCCACATGTGCACCAAAATCTCTAAATGTTGACATATAAACAATAAGTGCAAGCATGACTAATCATGACAACTTGTATTGTTCATGGTTGATCATATCATAATTCTTCTCAAAGAAGGAAGTGATATTTTTTTTATCTTAGTGTCTTGAGAGAGTAGAAGAGAATATAAATCTTAGATATATATATATGTATTAAGAGGGTCTCTCTCTATCTATGGTCCACAAAAAGAGTAATTACAAAAAGTGTTATTATTTGATATTAATTATGGTAGGTTCAAGGTTATAAAACCACACACAAACCCTTAACAACTATATTATTCTTAATTTATCCCATGTCCCTTAATAATACTATTATAATTATTAATCACCTGGCATTTTCAATACCATTACGAATATATAAATGAACATCATTTATATCATTTCTAATTGGACCACTGGGCTTGGTCTACTTTACCTCATCGATATATAAAAATAATTTAAAAATAACTATTTATTTAATAAATAAATATCACTACATTGTTCATTGTTAAATATAAAAAATAATATATTCACCAAACCTTGAAAAATTAATATTTATTATTATTATTTAACACACTTATTCATTATAATATATTCTGAATATTTTATGGAGATCAAAAAAACCCAAAAAAAATATTTATTCCAACTTCTAGAATTAAATACTAGAATATAACTAAGATTTTGGATACACTTACTGTGTGACCCTTGTGGCCTTTTTTACAGTGTCATTAGGCATAACTTCCTAATGTTCAATGTTAGTGTCTAGAAAACACATTAGGTCCTCCATAGAGAAAAATGTTAATTTCAAAATGACATTCAACTTCTTATTGATTCTTAACATGTAATATAATCATTGTATCATAATATCCCTAATAAAAAATGTTTCATTTTGGTGAAATCACCCTATATGCTTGATGTATCTTTCATTGAATTTGTAAAAATGGACTTACCCATTAAACACCATGGACATGGATTTATAAAGGTATTTTTATTACCATCAAAGGCCTATAGATATTAAAATTATAGTAATGAAGGGAAAATCCATTCTCACGTTATCTGTTAATGAAATATCACTCTTGAAACACCTGACATATCTTACCTTTCTATGGTCACATGACTTCATAGTTTTCATTAATAAATAAAATTACATGATTCATGATATACAATAATGATAATATTAATGTTTATGGATCAATACACACATTTTAAAAATTGAACAACTAATAACACATGGAAACATGGATTTCCTATTAACGAGTATATTATCATAACCTCGTTTCGTGAAGATTATCAAGAATGAACACCATGAGGTGGTGTCTCAATGCATTACAAACCTCTGTCCCATGATATCCTATATTTTCTATTTCCCATCAAACAATATCACCCATCCATAGAATATATGTTCAAGACAATTATCATTCCACCTATAGTTTATTATCATTTTAGGGAACCTCTATGACATTTAAAAGTTACATATATTCTAAGAACATTTATATAATACAATATTTATGAAAATTAATAATCATGACATGATAAGAAATGTCATTAACACTAAAAACATGTAATCAAGTAATAATAATATTTGTTCTAGGCCATTAACTCCAATAGTAAGTACAAATGTAATTACATAGATGGATTAAAAACAATAAAGGGCCAACCATTGATACCAATTGTTTGGTTGGAAATAATGGAAGAAGGAATGGAGGGGGGTGAAAAGGCCTTAAAAAATTTAAAGTGGTAAAGAAGTTGAAATTAAAATGATAGAAAGAACAAATATTTTTATTGTGGTTTTGTCGAAATAAGACCTAGTTCACTCTTACTCCTACCTAATCAGTGAGTGATGAATTTTCACTATCTAATTTTTAAGAGGGATAATAACCTGATAAAACATGTACCTTTTCTAGTAGATGGATAACCAGAAGTACACAATAAATTTTTTATGGGTAGTCACAAAAATTAAAAAAATTATGAGGAAGATCTAACATATTCTAACATTTTGAATTCGAGAGTCACAACCTGAATTACCTAAATTTAGATTCCAGGAGTCAAAACCCAAATAAAGATAATGCTTTTTATCGGAAAAGAATAAAATTATATACCATTAATGTATGATAGATGATAAGTAGTGTTAAATACATAATATAATATGAAAAAAATAGATAGAAAAAACAAATAAGAACAAACACAAGTTCTTAATTATTGTATCAACCCATCTCATCAAGGTAGTAGAAGTTGAAGTTTTTTAGGAAAATCCCTTGAGAGATCATCAGAAATAGTAAAAAATGTGTATAGGATCAATTGAAGGTTATCAGAGTGTGAGCACATTGTATAGATTTAATCAAGTAGAGTGTATAGTAATATTCCATCATATGAAATCATATTTAATCAACATATGGAATCATGTTTATTCATCTGTATTCATCATATCATTCCATGTATCCTCTAACTACATTATATAAAATTTTCTAAGCTAAAAACATAAGAGGAATCATGTAGATGATTGAAATAAGAATAAAAGAGTAACCAGTTTATCATAGACAACAAATATTCCAGGAATATCATAATAATTCTACCCAATTTAAATACAATATTTGAACAATTTTAAATAAGTCAAACTTCAACACCCTGAAATTTTTGTGAATTTTTTAAAATTAATTTAATCTTTTGATCTTATTTATTTCTTGAAACACTATAAATATATTTTAACTATGTCAAACATTCCTTTCACATATACACAACTTGGAGTATGTTAGAAACAATCCCAACATCGAATATATTACACATATCAACAAGGATAGAATGCATTACACAAAATATTGACCTTCATCAATGGATTGTGTAACATGTAAGAATGAGTGTCACATAACTATAATATATTAATAAAAATATTATTATAATGGAATATAACATAGTCGTTTTTTTGATAGATATTCAATAGTGTAAAATAAATTATGAAAATATGTGGTTTACACAATTATAATATGAATTCATATGTAACCAATTAATGAATATGAAAACTGATTGAATATAAAGAAAAATATTATTGTAGTCACAAAGATATTTTAACCTAGTAAATTAAATTAACAAAAATAGATATTTTATATTAATGTAATACATATTGTTTCCGATGATTTCTTCGGGGCACGCATCTGTCTATTGAGGACGCACTGAATGTTGCCATGTATTCCCACTTTCCAAAAGCGGGCAACATCTCTCTCATGTTTAGGGATGTTTTCTCCTTGTTGGAAATGGGGTGATGGGATGTTGGTCCCTCCTGTAGATTTACCCTTAGATTTTATTACCTATTATTGTTCTCTCTCATAGATTAAGATGTTGTGTGTGAAACTCTTCCCAGTTCCATATCTTTACAGACACCGATTAATTACATTGCTTCTATCAGGACATTCCAAGGGGTATCAGTGGGGAAGAAACCATTGTTTAGGGGATTAGTCATGTTGTACATTGTTGTCATGTATGTATGCTAGAACACTGATGTGTATGGGTTTCTTTCCCTTAATATAAGGTTATTAAGGGAGTAGAATCCATAGGCATCCCATGTCGAATGTGGGGAATTATATTCCATAGGCATGTCTCAGATGTTTTAATTAGCTTCCCATGTTTAAAAAACAGTATGATGTGAGTTTAAAGCCTAGCAGATATGGATCAGACTGATCAGAACACTGACGGGAGTGGATCATATGGGTGAAACCCCTGGAGGAAACATTGATGTAGGGTCTAATGTGTGGTTAGGTACCTGATTACTACTAGGGGAAGTGAATAATTGTATGACAAGATATTACTAGGATGTGGCAGCCCGGGTAAGTATCCGGATGGATATGAAGAGTTTAATTAAGTGCTGGGGGAATGAGATGGAACTGTCATGAAGGTGACATTAGTGTTGGGCTTGATCCTTGAAGAGACTTCCTACATATCCCCATGTTAGGGAATCGAAGTATGCATAGTTTAGTGGAGCAATGGGATGCCTGAGGAGGAGACCTATGAGAATGGATGCATGGCTTGGACCCTAAGGAAGTGGAACTTCTAGGTTGGGGCATGACCTTCCGGAAACACATAGGCTCTAGGGAGAGGCCACGATGGGACATGAGTGATGGGATTGAGCCTGGGGGAGGATTCCTACATATCCATATGGAAGGGAATCAAATTCCACGTAGTTCAGGATGGGTGTATAGAATCGGGGTGTACGTAGAGGACAATAACCCAATGACATGCTGGGGCTTATGCATGTTTAACATATGAAGGATGTTCTGATGCCACTGGAACTTACCAATGATGTGGGTCCCAACAAAGCGATGACAAAGACTTACTGTCGACTGTAGAGCACAACGGCTTACCACTGGATATAAATTAAAAAGGATTACTATTTATTGGGGTTAACAATGGCTTACTGCCGATTGGGTTACAATGGATTACCATTGATTGGGGAAAACAACAGATTACTGTCGATTGGGGTTAACCCTCAAGGAGGCTTCCTACATACCTTGTCTAAGAGAAAGTGATCAAATCCCACGTTGTTTGAATGGGTACAGTTTAATGTCTTCAGGGATGAAAAGTTATGTATAGTTTAACATCATGTAGGATGAAGGTAGACCGACGTGAAGTGGTCGGGAACGATGGGTGTTGGGATTGAACCTTAGGGAGGCTTCCTATGTACCTTGCATTCCCAAGGATCTAATTCCACATAGTTTTGAAATGTTTGGTGAATCGATGTAAAGGGGGTCGAAACCAATAGGTGTTGGGATTGAACCTTAGGGAGGATTCCTATGTACCTTTCCTTGGCAAGGATCAAAGTCCATGTAATTCAGGATGTGTGTTGGGCTTGAACCTCATTGAGGATTTTTACATAACTTTCCTTGGAAAGGATCAACTTCCACACAGTTTATGATGGTTGGTGAACTGATGTGATAGCCGGCGTGACCATTAAGTGTTGGGATTGAAACTCAGAGATTCTTCCTACATACCTTTCCTTTGCAAGGATCAAAGTCCACGTAGTTTATAAATTTTTGGTGAACTGACATGAAGGGGTTTTGGACCAATAGGTGTTGGGGTTGAACCTCCGGGAGGATTCCTACACACCTTTCCTTTTCAAGGATAAAAGTCCACGTAGTTTAGGATGGGTGTTGGGAATGAACCTCAGAGAGGTTTATTATGTAACTTGCATTGGCAAGGATCAACATCCACATAGTTTAGAATGGTTGGTGAATCGATGTGAAGGGGGTCGGGACCAATAGGTGTTGGGATCGAACATTAGGGAGGCTTCCTATGTACCTTGCTCTAGAAAGGATCAAAGTGCATTTAGTTCAGAATGGTTTTGGGCTTATATGATAAGGCATCCCATAGGGTAAATCATTGTATGCACTTACTCTAATCCCATGTGAGTCATGCTTGATGTGCCAAATATGAGGTAGTAAAAACATGAAGATCATGTCGCGAAAGGTTCATCTGTGGGAAGTGGAGTGGGGCTTACATGTGGTTAGTGGCCCAAAAAAGAAATAGGGTATTACACGTGGTTCGTATCCCAAAGAAGAAACAGGGGAATACATGTGGTTAGTAGCCTAGGGAGATGGAGATTGGGACTTAATCCAGGATGGAGGCCCAGTGGTGACAAATCCCAGAGGGAGAGGGATAGGATGACGAGGGTCCCAATGACCATAACCCCTCTGGTATTTGGCACGAATGAATAAAGGAGGAGTAAGGGTACTACCTCTTGTAGGAAAGGCTAAGGGCTTACACCAAAATGTTTTCTCTTCCCCATGGATAGGTTCCTCTTCAGCCAAGAGTATCTCATTCCATGTGAGGAAGATCTCACTACCATGGAGATGAGTGGTCGTAGAGAATGTCCGAGACTAGGTTCCCCACATAGAGTGTGTGGGATGAGGTCATAATTTAACATCATGTGTTGAGGATGATGGTGCTCGGCAGTTTAACGTCCTACAGCTGGGATGAGGGGGGTTTACTCCACACCCCTAGGACTTTCATAACTGATACCCACCTACCTCGGGGAAGTGAAGGCCTCAGCAATGCCGAGACGAGGGGCTGTCATGGAGTGATCCATTGAGGATACCATGTTAGTGTGGCTATGTGAAGAAGAAATATCCATTAGTGTTCCCATTTGAAGAGGCATGAGGCTAATCAGCACAACTTTTTGCACCACCCAAGGGACCTTGATATCACTTCATACGAACCTTGATGGTCGTACGAAAAAGGGGATTGCGGAGCAAAGGTGTTCACATGAGGGGATCGCATGAAGATCTAGTGGTCCATGTAGTGTATGAGCTTTTCAAAGGGTTATGCATCACAATGTTGGTTGTACTATCTTAGGAATATGGCACCGGTTTATATGGAGGGTGCTTCGCAAAGTGGAAAGGCTTTCATGGAGAAGGGATTCACAAAGAAAAGGTGTCATGTGAGGTGTAGTACTGTGAAGCAATGTTCTTCATGAAACACAGTGACCCTGCCTTAACAAAAGGTATACGTGTGCATAAAGGGTACTTCACAAAGAATAAGTTCTCTACGATGACCTGAGTCCCCTTGGGGATCCCCTTCCTTCATGATGGCCAATGGGCTTTGCCAAGGGAATCCCTTTTTGATGTGGGGTTGAATTTAAGCCAAGGAAAAGGTACTTTGCGATGCTCAAGTACCTTGAAGAGATTATTATTTAATAGAGTAGAATTTGCTTCATGATTTGAGAGTTGAGAAGGAATGATGTAAAAATATCAATCTTTTGGGATCAAGGGGAGCCTGGTATTTATAGGAAAGAGGTTGCACGAAGCAGGGATCACTTGGCGTGAAGCCACATGACGCTCTATGATCGGTCGTGGGTTCTGTCAAGTTATTCATAACCACAGAGCCGAATTTCATCCTCTACTCATCGTGGATCTCCCATCATAGTGTTCTTTGAGGCTTCATTCAAGTTCTATGGGTACACAAAGGTCAATCTGGCTCCCTCCGTGGTGCGAGGCTCTCGGTCAATTTCATTGTAACCACGGAGCTTCCTGCCTCTTTACTTCACGGCGTCTTCGCAAATGTCAATTGGATCGCGGATCCTCCCTCATATTTTCCTCACGATGGATTCTAAAACTTCAATTGGATCTCGGATCCTCCCTCCTCTTTGCTTCGTGTTACATGCACAAAGGAGGTAGCTTTTCGATGGTCGTGGTGCGGTGGGGCTCCGCAAACAGGCTTCGCTAGGTAGCCCAAAATGATTTTCATTTTCTTTTCCTCTTCAACATTTTGGGACCAACAAATGACCCACCCCCCTCATACTTGGATCTGAGGAGAAAATGAGGGTCTAAGTCTGAGGGTTAATCGCCAAAAATCTTTGGTCAATTGCGAAGAAGTCTCATGAAGGAGTCTCGCAAGGCAGAGAGGCGACACGTGGGCTGAGAGCACCACGAAGCTTACAACGGCTAAATGCGAGGCAAAGCAAAAGGGGTCATCACCTATAAATAGGGGAGGCTGACCTATCTTTTTTCCTTTATCACCTCCCCATTCTGGCATTATCACTCTCTATTCTTGAATCTCCGCTTACTCGGGGATTGCTCTTCGCAAATCGGGCTTCCTGCTTCGCAGTGCACAACGAGTGATTTGACTCTATGAGGGTTCACTCTATGGCTTCTGTCTACTTGGTCGGGGTAGAGATACATGACTTATTGTTAGTAATAGGATCTCTTAATGATCTCCATGATCCATCTCTAAGAACTAGCATTGCGAACCAAAACAAAGGTTTCCAAATTCCACAAACTGAATGGCTCACTTGGAAGCTTCAAGGGTGGGTCCTTATGGACGATGACTGGAGGGAGAAGATGGAAATTATCCCAGGCATCGAGGAATTTATTCGAAGACATCCAGATTATAACATGATGGTAGAGCTGCTGTTAGAGTGTCAAAAGTACTATCCACTTTGAAAACATCTGCCACTGTATGGCTTTGGTCTGAGGGATGACATCTTTATTTCGGAAGCGGGCAGGGATGAGCCAACTTACCAGTTTAAGAGCACGTCATGCTTGAATCAGTGGTTTGGAGTGTCCAATAACCATACTTGGGAGGAATTCACTCCTTTCAATGTCGACTGAATGTATAAAGATTTGAAAAATGTTGATGGAAAAAAATTCTTAGCCTGGTACATCTCCCCCATTGTACCCTAATATTATGAAGGTGGCCCTAGGCAACCAGGAAATGGGGTGGACCAATGAGTGGAATCAATGACATGGTGGAAATTTCATGGATGATTGGGCCTGGGCCTACTGGGTAGGAGCCTCATGCAATGATTTCAAGGAAGAGCTGAGGCAAGTGGGCCTATATGAGGCAGTTTGGACCTTCCAATTCCATATCTATCAGCCGAAGCAGCTGATGTTGAAGTTGCTGTGAAAATGGTCATCGAGGACCAA
Source organism: Viscum album (assembly GCA_963277665.1). Lineage (NCBI taxonomy): Eukaryota > Viridiplantae > Streptophyta > Magnoliopsida > Santalales > Viscaceae > Viscum > Viscum album. The sequence continues at coordinate 1,229,553,883 of OY728139.1, read as the reverse complement.
CACCTTCCATTTTCACCGTGCGGAGGTCGACATAAGTCTATGGGACCTATATCAGATCTCGAGGGTCCCAATACTTGCGGAGATTTATGTTGATTTCCTCCCCATTAGATTGCATGGGAGGACTGAGATCAAATTCCACCACTGAAAAGGTAATTGATGGACATGGTGTTGGGGGAGGACAAATAGTTGGTGAGGGATGTCCATTTAAAACAGTGGTTCACGAAGTTCCTAAACTTCCTGGAAGATACGTAGTTCCTTGTGAGGCCTCAAACTTGCCCGAAGGGGGCTCAATGAGGAAAGTAGCACTCATACTGGTGGATCTTGGAGGATAGACAGTGGAAAGCATGGGGATTCATCATCATTACTGAGCAACAACCAGTAGTCAAGTTGGCTGCATTCATTACGGTGCTTATCTGCAGTTAGATCTTGCCGGTGAGAGACACAAACATGGGCATGCGACTGAAAACGTTTATCATGGTGTCCATCATGGCGAAATGGGGATGGGTCAACTTTGGGATTCCAATGCTCACCAAGTTGTATAAGATGTAATGGCACATCAGTGAGAGGAAGAAGCTGCAGAGGATATGCATGCCATTTGACCTTCTGTATGGGTGGATAACAGCACATGTCAGTGGTATCTACGAATTCCATAACCTCATCTAACCTCCAGGATAAAAGTTTTTCCTAGCCATTCTAAAGGTGGCGAGGAACTCTCTGACTAAGATAACCTCGCTGTTGGTGCTAAACCGGGTCTGGAAGGTGGAAGATTTCAACTTTCACCTGTTCCCATTTCCAATAGGTATGTTCACTGATGACGACCAAGGAATGGAAGAGCATCTTTCCAACCTCTTCTCCTTTTGGGGTGGAGTCTATGTGGCGTGGGTTGACCGTGAGTGTCTCTGCGAACCATACATCTCACACTATTTTGTGAGGCAATTTCGGGGTATGCATCGGTTGACCACATGGGTCTACTTGGTGGGGGGCACGAGGAGAAACTATGTGTGATGAGGTAGTTGTGGTTCATGTTCAAACGGTAATATGGGAAGATGTGAAACGAGCTACCTCCACCCATGATCGTCTTGGGGTTGGTGAAGGAGTATGCCAAGAGCAGGGAGGAATCTTGCTTGGGGGAGATGCTGAAGCAAAAAACCATCCTGGTCACTGACTTGATGTCTCCCCAGCCTTGAGGCCGGGGACGGAAGACGGTAAGCACATCTCGTGGTGGTGGAGCTGCAGTGGAAGTGAGGCCCGAAATAGTCAAAAGGAAGGTAGCAGCAATAGATCTAGCATTGGCAGTGGACCTTATGGTCCTAGAGAAGCAAAGTCATCCGGAGGGGAGGCCACCAAGGGGATTTTTCAGGATATCTACCCGGGATCCAAGAAAGTGGCTGCGTCACATAGACATGCCAGAGAATACTATCTTCCTGGAATCTTGGGACATTTGGGATGTCAACCAGAAATTATTCAATCCATCAAAGATGTGACGACACCTAAACTAAATCGGGATGGAATTTCTGGGGATCTGTCTTATCAAGGCTGGATTTGCGGTATCCCTAGAGGAGGGGAGAAATACATAGCTGATACAGAGGATTTTGTGCATTCCCAGGGTGCTTCATGTCCGATGACAGACTGGGTAAACGTATTTCTGGATCGAACGAATCCTCCGCATTTGTCATCTTCTGAATTGAGGGAGAACTTCCTTATTCCAGAAGAGTCAGATAAGTCATCATGGGGGGAAGAGGCCGGTGAAGGGTTCCCTTTAGAGGAGGGTGAGGTCAGAGGTTCATACCTGGAACTTGAAGAGTTTTCATACGCTCTTGAGGTAAAACCCTAGGCCACATCCCCAAGATCCTCGTCACTCAGGTTGTTTAGAACTTCTTATCTAACATTTGAACCATACAAGAGGGAATCATCTGCAAATCCCATTGCCACTCAGTAGTATATACAACTGCTGGAACATCGGAATCTGCACCTATGGCTACGACGATCTCCGTGTCGGGAGGTGTTGCGACACCTAGGGTGGTCCTTCCAGAACCTTCAGACATCCCGAAAATATATGGAGGGCCATGCTTCGGGGCTCCAATGGAAACAACCCAGGAAAGAGACCAACTGTTTGATCTTTGTAAGTATTCTTCACAGAATTTGTAACGGTCATCCATCAATCAAATTAACTAATGCTTATCTGCTTCTTATATGAACACTTCTTCAAATGGTATAGGATTCCTCGGTGAGGTTGGCTAGAACTCCAGGCGGTGCCTTTCCTAGGGGGATGCTAGTGTTCGTGGAGGTTGATACCCAAATTGACCAAGCTACGATTCTCTTGATCATTGGTGGGAATTTTAGCAGGACAAAGCCTGAGATTATCGAAGTGGGGTCTGACGATGAAGACCGATCGGACAACATGGGTCCTAGAATACCCGACCAGACACCATATGAAAACCCCTCTAATGATTTCATGGAGGTATTTCACACATAAGAGCATGTTGACCCCTCATATCGAGACGATACTGCCTTTTATGAGGAGTTTTAGGACCAAAAGGGGCCTATATATCCTGATATGGGGGGTGAATCATGGTATGGATATTCTTTATTTCTAAATTCTTCCTGCCCCACTAGATCATGACCTCATTCTTAAAAGGGTCACTTTGTTTGATCTTTTGTGTTAATTATGACCACTTATTTTCTTCTTTATCTGATGATTATTCTTTGTATGCAATGCAAGGAAGCAACTTGGAAGACACGTAGATTTTTACTTGGTTCACCCTCACTGGGCTACGTCCAAGGAGCATACAACGACGATGTGCCGCTGTACCAAATCCACTAAAGGTCACTGCTAATAATGTTCAGGCTAGATCACTTCTATGCTCAGACTCACTGCCTTTACAAAGTTTAGGGTTAGATCACTTCTTCCCAAAGGTCACTTTTTGTTCCTCTCTCTTTGGCTCCCAACTGGTAGAAAGGATAAAATTATTCCTCTTCCTTGGCTCATTGCACTTGGAAGGGATCCACTCACAGTTTATTGACTTGTGGGTCTCTTCACTGGCATGAATACATGCATCCTCAACTGTTATTAGATGCTCTGTTGAAGTCCAACATTCATCCAATGATAAAAACCTCTTGGCCTCTTAAACACTGGGAAATTTCCTTTGGAAAAACCATTACAAAGCACCCTATATTTCAAGGATCCAATTTTCGTGAAGCTCAAACAAGCCTTCGCGAAGCTCCTGTCTTTTCCCGAAGCACTCTCGCGAAGCACTATCGTGAAGCTCAAGTCGTTGCAGACAACTTCCCTCCCTAAGCTCACTGGGCCAACATGGAGTTCACAACTTTTGCAGAGCTTCAATAGCCGCCGCAAATCTCTTCTTTCATGAAGCACACAGGCTACACGAACTACCTTCGCGAAACTAGAGAGAAATATCTTCTTCGAAAATTCTCTACTTCGCTCGAGGGGGTCGACCTCTATTTATAGGCAATTCCACATACCCTCAAGCCTTCCGCACGAAGTCCGTGCCACGTCATCACTAATCGCGAATCTCCAAAATTTCTGCCAAAATTCTCTCAAAATCACGAAGCACCACGGAAATTTTCCAGTCACGGAGCTCATCGTAATCACGATGCATTCTGTCATTTAGTTTGCACCTTCGCAGCGAAGCTCCCTCACAATGATCTTCACTGTCGGGATACACTTAAAAGTCTGTCGTTTGCGAAGCTTGTTGTAATCGTGAAGAATCACCCCCATAATTCTTCTGGTCTTCATGAAATCCAAACCATGAAGCCTCTCTTCGCGAAATTCATGCCTCTCCCATATTAAAATATGATCTTCATGGAAATCCTATTTTCGCGATGCTCACCAACCTCCAAATTTTGGGCCCCAAATATTTGGCAAACACTGGGAAATGGATCCACCTTGTACTGCTCTTTTGTACCGCCTCCAGATCTTCCATTCCTTTGTCATCATTCTTTGTCAACATGGATTGTCAAAAACTTATCAGGAACTTGACAATTCTCCATGGAAACCGTCTTTTTCAACAAACACAATCAAAAAAAAATACTGCAATGTTACCTTAATGGATTTTTTCCCAACAATCTCCCCATTTGGGTTTGTTGAAAGCTCTTCATAAATCTTCTCAGAATGATTTCTTACACGTTGATACCTCACTGAGTCTTCTTCCAGCTGCTACCAGCATTCACCTCTTGTAATTTTTATAGCATTCAATGATTCACTTAATTGGTACTCTAAGCCCACATGATCAATGCTCGATGTGAGAAACAAGAGTAGTATGAAAAGTTCATCAATGAATCACTTCATGTCAGATCCCAATTGTCGATTCCAAATTGATACCAATTGTTAAACCACACTGATACTAATTCGTGATAGCTGGATAGCTTCTCACACCATTCCAACATCACTCTTCTTCTTTTATCACGATCCTCAGCTGTCGTGATATCTATGCTTTGATCGATCAATTCTAGCATCGTTATATTTAATACTCTCCCCCTATCTCATTGCACTCCCCCTATCTCGCTCCTCCACCTGTCAGCTTCTCCCCATATCATTCATGATTTCTCAAATAGCCACACTGTCTCCCCCTTGAACAATCCCTATTTTCTCCCCCTTTTTCAATGAACCCAAAGGTCACTCTTTTGGGATCTGTAACAGAGTAGAGAACACATATCAGTACCTTAGGGAAAAACGCACACCAAACCACGGTGAGAGGGGGAACGTTCCACATCAAAACTCTTTTAAGTGTGGGGAGTCGACTGAACTCCCAAAGCCAGTCGATTCCTGTCAAACGCTTCCTTGGGTAAGGCCATTGTCAGAATGTCTGCAACCTATAGTTCTGTAGGCACATACTCCAACTTCACAATTCCTTGCTCAACTTTCTCCTTGAGAAAATGATACATTATCTCAATGTGCTTTGTCCTTGAGTGATGAACTGGATTTTTGCTAAGATTGATAGAACTTGAGTTATCACACTGTATTTCGATCAGAGACTTCACTTCAACTCCCATATCTTCAATTTGCTGCTTCATCCACAATAATTGTTCGCATGCTTGAGTGGCCAAAATATACTAAGCTTCTACGGTGCTCAATGTAATGAATTATTGCTTCTTACTTAGCCAAGAAATACACAATCCACCAAGATAGAATGCACCTCCTAACATTGATTTTCTGTCATCCGTTGAACCGGCCCAGTCTGCATCAGTTTGTCCCAATAACTATGTCTAAGATTTGTCACTATATGTCAAGCTGAAGTCCACCATGCCCCTGATATACCGAAGTATTCTTTTCACTACAAGCATGTGTCTTTCCTTGTAATTACTCTGATATCTCGCTACTTGGCATGTGGTGAAAAAAATGTCAGGCCTTGTCACTATTAGGTACAATAATCTCCCAATCATCTACCTGTATTCTGTGATATTAACTGCCTTTCCATTATCATCTTTTGACATTTTCATCGAGTAGCAAATGAAGTCTTCATCTGCTTCAAATTCTCCATTCCAAACCTTCTCAGAACCTCCTTGTCATATTTGGATTGAGAAATGAAAGTGACATTAATTCCTTGTTTCACCTGTAAACCAAGAAAAATTGTTAGCTCTCCAATCATTGACATTTTAAACTCAAATATCATGAATTCAGAAAACAATCTACACTGAGATACATCTGATCCACCAAATATTATTTCATCGACATAAACCAAGACCATCATCCATTGATTACTATTGTTGTTGAAATAGAGATTGTAATCAACTCCCCCAGGCTGGAAACCATGCTTCTTCAAGTACTGATAAAGCCTTGAGTACCATGCTCTTGGTGTTTGTTTCAACCCATACAATGCCTTCTTTAGTCTGCAACCCTTGTTCTCATCCTCATGAATGATAAAACCATATGGATTCTCAATATACACTTCCTCTTCCAAAACCCCATTCAAGAATGCATATTTGAAATCTATCTGGAACTCTTTGAACATCCGTTGCACTACAATGGCTAAGAATAATCTGATTGTCTCCGGCCTTGAAAACTGTTCAAATGACTTTCCTCTATCTTGGAGTATCCTTTGCACACTATTCGTGATTTTTTTCATATCATTGTTCCATCTTCATTCACCTTGTTGTGAAAGACCCATTTAGTCTTGATGACGTTCTTATCTTTTGGCCTCAAAATAATCTCCCGCGTCTGATTCCTTTCTGAATCAGCATCATTCACTTATGCTCCCCCTATGTTTCTTTCTTCCTCAAAACTTTCATCATGAAATTTCTCACTATTTCATTTTTTAGTGGCTTCAATTCTTTCAGATACTTTTCTGAGCTTCTCTATATCCTGAAAGCAGTTAGATTATACCACATTGTTATAATAATAAAAAGGTATTCATCAAAACCTGTGTGTTGATACTTGTTCCCCATTCATTCATCATGAACATAAACATTCATCCTTCATATCACATTGAGATCTTGCATATTATTAGGATATAGAAATATCCCCCTGTGTTATAAAACTCTTATAGTTATTAGGCCCAACTGTATAGACCCATAAACAATCTTTTTTCTCCTGTATCATTTATTATCATCTTCCTCTCGGAATTGAGCCATTAACAAAATCCCGAAGCCTACTGAGGTGGAACCCGGTGTTGGAAACAAGATATAGAGTTAATAACAAAGTCACTTCCTATTGTTCTCTATTTCTACATTTCTTCTTCAACATTGGTACCTAATTTGAGATAATCTAAAATCTGAAGCATATCACTTCTCCACTTTGCATCTTTAGATTCCACTTAACCTTAGATCATATATCCCTAAAACCTAAAACATGAATCATCAGTTAATAGAATTTATATACACAGGGAGAGGGGATGATTATGAAATCCTCAAAAGACGATTTTGGTTGATATTGATGGGTCAAACCATTGATTATTTCATGTTGAGCATCGCACTCCATCCTCTCTTCTTCTAGATGCCTAGATAACTTCAACTGTTCTGGCCATATGACTAGGTATTCTTTACCCACATTCTGAGCCTTTTCTGATATGTAGATTCGGTAGGCTTTCCATTCCTCACACTTTGAGGTTTAAACCCACTGGTAGACATTTACTTCTTTGATGTTCCACCAATATACTACTTCCCTTAATTCCTTCTCTGAGTAGGAATCGCTCTGTTTAGCATCTTCCCTTTATTCTTCCACCATTTTAGGGACCTTCCTCCTTCCTCCACATATCTGTGTGGCACACGACAAGTGATATTTTCACTACATTCTTTGTTTATCTTTCTTTTATTAGATATCTGAGTCACCACAATCTTTTGCACTGGTGGTGAATCCTCCATTGAACTTTCATTATTCTTACCCACAACTATATCATTTCCTCCCTTTTCCATCCAGATTTGTTCATGTTATTTCTTAGAGGGCAGTTGTGAGTGTGAAAGAGGAGGTGTCAGATACACCTTTCATTCAGCTCCATGTGATCCCCCTGAGGCTGTATGCCTATTATCCAACTTACCACATTGTCTCCCAATGTAATATTTATCTTTATACATTACTGGATTCAAGAATCTCTTTCTGGCCTCCTTTTCCTTTCTCGTATTCTTCTTGCTGCAATATCTTTCCAAACTCCCATGATTAGAACATATGAAACATCTTCCATTAAAGGCATACCTTATTTCTTTTTCTTTCAGCTGAGATGATGATGCAGCTTGAGTTATTCTTCTAACATTGATCTCTTGAGATTCCTGACACATATTCATGGTGTGTCCCATTCTTCCACAGTAATAGCATCTAATGAATGCTTTCCTCTGAGATACTCTTCTCTCTGATTTCTCATGAATATTATTCTAATTCTTAGATTTGTCAAAGTTTCTATTTTCACAGCCTGAAATGTATCCCAGAGCCTCTGAACAAAAGCTTGATGTGTGGCCATGAGTCCCGCAGAAATAGCACATGTCGCAACTACTTCTTGTAACTATCCTCTTATGCCTATCTCCAGCACCTAAAGGATTTTCTCCTTTTCTAGGACTATTCAAAACTCTCTTTCTGTCATGAATGGTAGGGGATTCATCAAATCCAATACCAGCTTTTCCTAAACTTGCTGGTCTTTGAGCTGAGAAAATATTCTGTTGTTTCTCTTCAGAAATAGAAAATTTTCTTTTCATTTCATCATCACCTGCTGAAGTATAATCAAATAGTAATTTCAATGCATCATTCATTTTAGGCTTTCCTCTAGAGTTGGATTTCTCCACTTCCTTCTTCACTGATTCAAGTTCTTCTTCGAACTTTTGAATCTTCATATACCTTGATTCAAGTTGGGCATTGAGTTCTATTCTGAGATTCTTTCCACAACTCATATCATCTTCCAGTTCTCGTGTGAGCATTCCTACCATGTCACCTTGCTCCATTACATTCAATTTTTCATGAGAAATAGATTCAGAGACAGATTTTTTCTCTTGTTGCTGCCTTTGATTCTTCCAAAATTCTTCAGACAACTGTGTTGCAAGATCTTCATTTCTTTATTTCAGATTCCAAACTTCATCTGATTTTTGATTCTCTTCATAATCATCAGCCTTTTGTTTTCCTTTCATTTTAGCCATGTTTTGTAGTTCTTAACCTTGAGAATCATTCTTCTCCCTTAGGTTATTAGCCACATCAATAATCCTTTGATTTAATCCTCTTAGCTTGTTGAACTCAAATTCCAATACTTGGATCTGGATATCTTTAGATTTAACTTCTTCATCCAATTTCTGATCCAATTTCTTTGTCATGTTGACAAAATCTACTTGTGGCCTCCTTATTAAAACTTCTTCATCATCATTTTTTTCAGTATCACTTTGATGTGCAAGTACTTCACTCATTCCAACATCATGATTGAGTGAATAAATATTTTCCCTATCAGATTCATCCAGACCTTCCTTCATTAATCAGTTTGATTCTTTTAGTTGAATCACACTATTTTCTATATACACTTTCACACTGAGGGATAACACCTAACTTCTGATTCTTCTTTGATGTTTTTTCCTTTGCCATGGCACACGGAGATAAGATCAGACTGCTTAATCACACAAATCAACTAAAACAATTTGTAGCAAACAATTCTGATAAAAGAAACCTATCCCTCTGATACCAATTGATAGGACCAAAAGGGGCCTATATACCCTGAGAGGGGGGGGGGGGTGAATCAGGGTATGGATGTTATTTATTTCTAAATTCTTCCTGCCCCACAAGATCTTGACCTCATTATTACAAGGTTCACTTTGTTTTCTCATGTGTGTTAATTATGACCACTTATTTTATTCTTTATATGATGATTATGCTTTGTATGCAATGCAGGGTAGCAACCATGCAGACATAGAGATTTTTACTTGGTTCACCCTCACTGGGATACGTCCAAGGAGCATACAATGACAATGTGTCGCTGTACCAAATACACTAAAGTTCACTGCCAGTAATGTTCGGGCTAGATCACTTCTATGCCCAGGCTCACTGCCTTTACAAAGTTTAGGGTTAGCTCACTGCTTCCCAAAGGTCACTTCCCGTTCCTCTCTCTTTGGCTCACTTCATGTATAAAGGATAACATTATTCCTATTCCTTGGCTCACTACACATTGAAGGGATCTACTCACAGTTTATTGACCTGTAGGTCTCTTCACTTGCATGAATACATGCATCCTCAAATGTTGATAGATGCTCTATTGAAGTCCAACTTTCATCCACTGATGAATACCTCTTTTTCATTTAAACACTGAGAAATTTCCTTTGGAAAATCCTTTGCAAAGCACCCTACTTTGCAAGGATCCCAATTTCGCGAAGCTCCTACCTTTTCGCGAAGCTCAAGTCATTTCAGAGAAACTTCCCTCGTAAAGCTCACTGATCCAATGCAGAGCTCTCAACTTTCGCGGAGCTATAATAGCCGCCACGAAGATCTTCTTTCATGAAGCACACGGGCTACGCGAACTACCATTGCGAAACGAGAGAAAAATATCTTCTTTGAAAATTATCTACTACTCTCGAGGTGGTTGACCTCTATTTATAGGCAATTCCACCGACCCTCGAGCCTTCCGTACGAAGTCCATGCCACATCATCACCAATCACGAAGCTCTGAAATTTCTTCCAGAATTCTCTCAAAATTGCGAAGCACGACGGAAATTTTTCGATCGTAGAGATCGTCGTAATCACGATTCATTCCATCATTTACTTTTCACCTTCACCGCGAAGCTCCCTCGCAATGCTCTTCACTGCCGCAATGCACTTCAAACACTTCCATTCGTGAAGCTTGTCGTAATCATGAAGAATCACTGCCATCGTTCTTATGGTCTTCGTGATATCCAAACCATGAAGCCCCTCTTCGTGAAATTCATGCCTCTGCCATATTAAAATATGATCTTATGAAAATCCTATTTTTGCGATGATCACCAACCTCCAAATTTTGGACCCCAAAAATTTGGCAAACACTGGGAAACGGCGCCACCTTGTACTGCTCTTTTGTACGGCCTCCAGATCATTCATTCCTTTTTCATCGTTCTTTGTCAACATGGATTGTCAAAAACTTCTCGGGAACTCGAAAATTCTCCATGGAAACCTACTTTGTCAACAAACACAATCAACCCAAAAATACTGCAATGTTACCTTGAGGTATTTTTTCCCAACAAGGAGGATAGAAAAATTGCATGTCTCCAGTCATGGAAGATGATTAAGTGCTTCATCAATGTGCCCCCCCCCCAAGAACAGCGGATAGACCATATGCGGAGGCTTCAGTCTTAGCTGCATGAAATGTGAGTTGGGGGAGTGGATTACTAGCTTCCTCACATGATCATTTTAGATATCAAGGTGGAGAATATTTGAGAATTTTACTGTGGCCTTGGTGTGCGTTAGTAGCGGACAAAATTAGTGAACATCAAGAGGCTCCAGGAGTCTAGAAATGAGATTCAACAGTTGCTGGTCCAGGAAGTTGAGCATTCTTCTTTCCTCAAAGTGAATTCATATCTTATATCACACCTGAAGGCCCAACTGGTAGAAAATGAAGAACGGATGAAGCAAGCCATTGATGATATGGTTATCATTCGGACCGATGAGGAGCAGGCCTGGATTGTGGCTAAAGAACTACACCCCCTTACCACTGAGGAGGCATGGGAACTAAAAAGGTGGCAACGAATCCTGGTTTCCAAAAGTGAGAGGGTTGTGGAGCTACAATGCTATTTTAAAGGGGTCAACCTATCCATCGGAGGGATTGATCCTCTGGTGTTGTAATGCTTGTAAACCTTCAAACATACCTTCATGATTTAATTGTGTTATTCCAGCTTCATGCATTAATTTCGTCACTCATTTTGGTTTTCCACACGTCTGTTTATTCATGAAATTCCCAATGATCAATACCTAAGCTCACATGGGTTAGGCCCGATGTGAGAAACAAGTGATGACCACCAAATTATTCCATCCGAATATATGAGTGAAAACCAGGTTTCAGGAATCCATGGTTTGAACAACCAATATGGATTTATGGGAAGAAAGGGAAGGCCTGACTAGAGAACAGAGGTCTTAGAACAATCGAAGTTCCATATTCCCTACACGCTCTAGTGAACGAGTTGGGTAACTCTAGGGGCATTAGAGTCAATCCAAACAGAGGGGAACGAAAGGTGTGAATCACGATACCAAAGATTCAGAACACTATGGGGGTGGCATGAAAATAAAGGATAACTGTTGACAATATCTGAAACATGATATCCTTATTTTGTTGGCCAAGAGTGGGGATAAAAAATGAGGGTCGATCGCTGACCATGTTCGAAACATGGGACATGACTCAAAATGATATCCATCATTCATCCAGAACATTATCCCAGAATAGTAGGTGATTCATAGGCTGAGAATCCATACTGTTAGGGGGTTCCTCTAGACATGAAAGAGGACAAGGTTCCGAATAAAGGGGACACAAAGTGTGGGGCTGGAGTGATGGATTGTTCGACTAGAATACAACACTCTTAAATTATGCCACCATGGTGGGAACACATTAGGTGGGTGCATCGGTCTGCTCATGGATCAAACATAATTTCAAACATGACCTATCTGGTGAGGACCAAGGGTGCATTTGGGTCTAAGTCATGCCAAGGAAGACAATAGACACATAGTGTATCATCGTATGGTATGGAAAATGCACATAGTTTTAAAGTCCATACTGCATGGACCGTGATATGGGTCGAGGGGCCAGAAGGGTTAACGACCTTGAGACTGGGCCCAAGGCAGAATGTCTGGGCATCGCTATATTTCCCATAAGGATGAGAATCAATAAAAATGTAGTTCTTAAACATGTAATGGTCAAAGACCAACGTAGATACTGGAAATCATCTCTAGCAAGGGCCCATAGTTATTATGAAGCATCTTGAACTTGTTCAGGGTAGAGCTGAAGTTTCATGTCATGCGTCGAGGACATATATACTCGTATAGTTTAACGTCATATGATAGGACATGAATTATGTGGTGATCCCAAAAGGGAGTACGTGATGTGGTAGGTGTAATCCTGATGTGAATGAGGAAAAAAGGAGTCCACATCACACTGCGCATCCCTGGGGGAAGTTGGTTAGGTCAGTGGACCGAAAGTGGAAGTTAGTCTGGGACCAAGTAAAAGTTCCCATACATTCCAATATACCGCATTGCGATGGGGATCAAGCCTCACATAGTTCTATAAATTTTCTCTTTACACCTTATAGAAAGGACATAGAGAGAGATCTTAGATTAAGGTCTTAAAGCTCAGACCAGAGAGGGTAAGGAATGAGGGAGACATATGGTAGGTAATTTTAAAACATGAAGTGAATGGGGACCTAGAGTACATATCACCATGTGTTCCTTAGGGAGGTCTTTGGTTGAGGGACCAAAAATGAATGTTAGGCTGGGCCTGAGGAAAAGTGTGTGGGAATTCCTACATGCCCCATGAGAATGGGAATCAAGACATACATAGATCTGGAGTTGGAAAGGTAAAGTACCAGTTCCAAGGATAATAAGGTCATGCGGATATAGACCATGCTCCAATAGAAGCGGCATTTTTTAAATTGTTTTTGTCCTTTAGGATAGATGTGTGTTTTTTGGGAAGCGATCAACCGAGAATAGAAAATCATGGTGTCATTATAGGAATAAAGCCTCATGCAGGTATTGAAAAATGGTATGGTGGATGGCCAATGCCTAACATGATGCCCCCCCCCCCCCTGAGTAAGGGCTTCATAATGCAGTGTCGTTTTTCATCATATGTCCAGGACAATAATATCATAGTTTGTGGTCATATGATAGGACCAACCAGGCATTTTAACATCGTGCAATAAATATGAAATCGGATAAAGTCATGTGGGACCAGTCGGGATAGGTTAACATCATGTGGCTTGGACTTATATATGAGAAATGAGGTTTTAGGGAGAATTTGCATGACGTTATAAAGCATACCCGATGTGAATGAGGATGAGGTCCACATCACACCATACATAATATCATGGAAGGAAACTCGGGCCGAGGGGATAGAAAAGGTTGGAAAATATGGGGCTATACATGTAGAAGAAATAATTAGGTGTTCCTACATATCCCATGAGGATGGGAATCAAGCCATGCATAGTTTTGGGAATCCAGTTTAACGTCATGCAGGACAAGAGGTAGGAGGGATTGTCTCCTTGAAGGGGAGTATGTGGTGTAGCTATTGAAAACCCAACATGAATGAGGGCATAAGTCCACACATGCCACGCCATTAAATCCTATAAGATTCGGGGCCTAAAAGGCTGAACATAAGAGATAATTAGTGGAATTTGATTTGGACCCAAAGAAGAAATATATGGATCTCCTATGTATTCCATGATCATGGGAATCCAGTCATATGTAGTTCTAAATACATATAAAGAGATCTTATTTTAAGGATTTAGAGATCATACACTGGAGAGTCAAAACTCTTCCAAGCGAGCGCAGACCTCGATCCAATACCTAATCCCACATGAGTCAAACTCGGTGTGGGAAATAAGGGTGTAAGATGTGTTTGCAACACATGGAATACAAATAAAGGGGAAATTGGTGTGGATCCCCAAATGATGCCTTACAGTGGCTTTGTCCTCCTAACATGAAAATATGCATTAAGGTATAGTACCAAGAGTCTCAAAGTTCCACTTGGACATGATGAAGTGGAAAGGGATGTGAATATTGCCACTAAAATTTATGGATTTATGGGGTTGACATGATGATGGAGGATAACTGTTTACCATGTCTGAAACACAGCATCCATATTGTGTGACCTGAAATGGGAACAACAAATGAGCATCAACCACTGACCATATTCACAACGTAGTACCTATATCAATTTTTTATTCGAAACCCTTGAGGATGTTGGACCGTAATGGTAGGAGAGTGCTTTGGTCAAGCATACATGCCATTTGGGGGTCCCTTTAGATGTGAAAGACAATTATATCCCAAATGACGGGGAACAAAAAGCCTGAAAAATGGGTGAGAGCATGTCCATGTAGAATCTGACACTCTTGGTTCTGAACTAGAGTAATTTTGGGCACATTGGTGAATCTCCAAAGAGGTTTGTGGGGGGCAACTTAAGAGTAGCTGGCTCAAAAATATTAATGTAGTACAGGGGAGTGAAGGGATCTTAGGAGAAAGAGGTAGGCAGCATGGTTGTTACAAACCCAACGTGAATAGGGATATAAGTCCATACCACGCCATATACCCCTCCCTTAGAAGGAATCAGGCCAACAGTCTAGAATGATTAGGAGGCTTATAAGATATTGGGATTGACCCGAATACTAGATGTTTGGGTGGTCTTATTTATCCCATAAGTATGGGAATCAAGACACATGTTGTTCCGAAAAAGGATGTTGTGCAGCTTGACGTCATACTACAAGGACGCAAATAGGGCCAATGTATCCCAACGAGGGATATGTACGGAATGATGAGTAACCTGAGGTGAATGAGGATACAAGATTACAACACATCATATAATACTGAATGAACACTTGGGATCAGGGGATGAAAAGGTTGAGGGACCTGAAATTGGAAGCCTCAACCTGTTCGCAGTTTAACATCTTGCGATGAGGATGATGTTGCTCTTAGTTTAAGGTCGTAGGGCTCAGAAAGTAAATGCCTATTTTAATGTCATATGCATGGGAAAACTCAGTAGAGAGGGAGAATCATCACGCCTATGGAAAACCACAAAATAAAGACAATGATAGAGGATCCATTTTGACCATGTTCATACCATAGTATCCATATTTGTGTGACCAGTGTTTGGGGACAGACAATTGAGTGTCGACCATTGACCGCATTCGAAATATGGGAATTGTATCAATTTTTCATTTGAAACCCTCAAGGACGTTGGCCTGAAATGTTATGAGAGATCTTGGGCTTAAAATCCTTGCATTTAGGGTGTCCTTTTAGAAAATAAATATGATGGAAACCCAAATGATGGGGCACATGAAGAATGGACAGGCCTTCACATTTGGAAAGGATGATAGATGGAGGGATGTATCAAGGGGATATGTGTGGCATCGATAAAATATCACAACATGAATAAGGATGTAAGTCCATACCACACCACACAATCCTAGATGAGAACTTGAGCCAGGGGGCCAACATAGTTGAGGTATCTAAGGTAGGAAGTCCCAACCAATTCCCAATTTAACATCTTGCGTTGAGGACGACGATGTTCTTAGTTTAAGGTCATACGGCTCAAACCATAGATGTCTAGTTTAATGTCATATTCCTGGGACATTTGAGTAGAGAGGGAAAATCATTATGCCTATGGAAACCTAAAAAATGACAACAATGATAGGGGATAACTGTTGACCATGTTCACAACATAGTATCCATATTTGTGTGACCAGGGTTTTGTGGCAGACAATTGAGTGTTGACCGTTGACCACATATGCAACACGAGACTTGTATTAATTTGTCATTCGAAAATCTCAAGGATTTTTCCCTCTAGAATCAAGGATGACCTTGTTGATTGAAGGTTCAAACATTCCAATTGGTTTCTAATGGGTTTGTTCGTAGAACCGGAAACATCCAATGATTCCATATCCATTTGGACCTACTTTCCAAAGGTAGGCTCTCATTATTTGTAGAATGATGAGGCTTAGGAATTTTCATTGGTTGAGAGGATGGGAGGTCGGACTCATCACACCTTTTTGAGGAAAATTGTTGTCTACTCCGGGACTCTCTTTATATATTTAAGTTATGTTCGTGAATCCTTATTACATTACCAAGTATAAAATGTGATTTCCATTAGATCTGACAATCAATGATTGATATAAAGGAAATTTAGAGAATCTTTTATATGTATTCGAGGTTCTTCATCGATAGAGAATCATCTGTATTTGTTAGAGATTCTTAGTTGATGGTATCCTTAAATACATAAAAGTATCTTGGTCATTATGATGACCATACTGGTTTTAAAGCCACTCAGTGGGGCACTTGATGTTTATTGTCATTCAGGAGGACATGGATTATTTCAGAATTGGGATCGTACCCGCTGATGGGCTACCTATGTATCCTTTGTTTTGGAAAAGGAATCAGAACCCACGTAGTTCGAATAAGGGAGTATGATGTTTCTACATGATTGATGGTTCAAAGGAAGATGTCATGATTACTGATAAAACACTATTTTGTTGAATATTTTATTGATAATAAATGATATAACTTCTACACATTGTGCTAAATATGTTTATTTATAAAATATTTTGGATTTGATCATTCATTTGAAAATTTGGTGAAAATTCCAGTTTTACCCTTTATAGTGCACTGTAGTATTTCGAAGATATATATTTTTATATTTATCATTGTAATTTGAAATTTTGTAACAGTGTTCCTAACTTAATGTTGTACAACTTTCATTCAGGACACTAGAGCTAAAAAGGGAATTTGAATGGAGTAAATGGGACATTAATCCAATGGTGGGTTGGACTCGGCAGAATGGACATGGGTTCTGTATTTGGCCCATATCTTCTTTATCCGGTCTTGGATTAATCCCATATGTTTAGAGGAGCTCGGGGATTCCTTTTCCCACAAATCATCCTTATAGAAGGAGAGCTGGTTCACGCGTGTTTAAGGTCAAATGGGCGGTGCAACGTGTATTAAAATATTTGGCCGAGATTTCCCATTCACACTTGAAACCTCTTTAAACCTAGCCTCCCCTCCACTCTATAAATTGGAGTTTTTCTCATTTGGAGGGGTTGGGACGTGAATTAGGAGATTGGAGGCAGATGAGAATTTGTTTCACCCAAATTCTCCAACCATTGTAATAGGGGTAGCTCTTAAAGCAAGGATCCCCTCATCGAAGCCTCCTTCTCTTCTTCATTTTGTAATGTTTTCATTTGTGTAATAAACTTCTTTGTTCTTATTTTATTTCTTCTCTTTTCTTATGTTTTGTTTAAATTTATTCTTTTCATAATCTTCCTCTTTGGTCTGTAATTCTTTATTAGAAGCGTTATTGGGTTATACCCATTATAAACCTTTGCACATGTAAAACGCTTCTACGATGATTACGCCCCCCATGGAAGAGTAGTCTTTTAGTAATCGATCTATCTTCTACCCTATTCATTTAATTATTTTGAATCAATGAGCTACTGTAATTCACATAATATGATCCATGAATTGTGTTTTTAAATTACAAGAAACTAAGAAAGCAATTGAACAATTAACACAAAAATACGAGAGGTCGGGATTTTGTGTAAATTGTGAGAGCGTAATCTTAATCGGTAATACAAGACCACATGGGATAAATTTCTAGAGTTCAAATATTATCCCTAAACACAATTCATCCTTATTTCCAGAATTTATATGTGCTCTAATTAACCACTGACCATAAGCTATCCTTAGAACAACAATCAATGCAGGGTGCTGCGATTGCGTGTTCCGAAGCTAGCCTAGGGTTTAAGTAATTTCATCTTTGTGGTTAAGTAAACTCTCTTAGGGTTTGAGGGATAAAAAATTAGGGGATCATAATTAAGTGGATATTGATTTAAATGATAATGATTAACAAGTTAATGAATAGGTAGAGTTAGATCGATTACGCCTTTTAAAATAGAGTTCTAAAAAACATCTTCTTGTTGTGTCATTTTAATCGAAATTCATTTAAAAATTAAAAACAAAAAAATGCAATCTTCTTCCAGAAAACTTCTTCTAGATTTATAAACTATAAACAACCACCCCCATACTTGAAAGTAGTGTTTTTATTCCCTTTTATTTTGTTTCTAGAATACCTCTTAAAAGTTGTTTTAATTCACTTCCTCCTTTGAGAGACGACCTTGGTCAGCCACTCTGCTGCACCTAAGTACCCCAAAATCACACTAATCATTTGAGGGAGCCCACAACAGCGCTCTATCAAATTGGTGTCGTTTCCAGAGAGGCAAGTAATTATTTCAACCAATTAGAGGTATTTATTTTATATTACATTTTATTCTCTTCTTCTTTTCTTTCTTCCTTCTTTACCCAATCTGATTTTTCTTCTTCTTCTTTTATTTTCTTCTACTTTTTTTTGGACCATCAACTCAAACTTCACATTTTTATTTTACAATGGTCCACTTTCTTTCTTTTCATTTTTATTTGATCTATGAAACGAACTAATCACAAAGATCTCTTAGATCTTGACCCTGAGATTGAACATAGCCTTAGGGCACGAATCTGACATTCTCAATCTACGGGAAGTTTCAATATTCAACCAGTTGGTAAATTCCTCTCTTCTAGAAACATTGGAATTGGAAGTTATTCAAATTCAAACATAAAAGAAGAACCAATGGGTGAAAATAATGGAAATGAACTTAATAGAACCATTCGATAATTGGCTGCACCTGATATTAACTATCAACCAAATTGTATTGCATACCCAAATCTCGAATCGGACTTTGAACTAAAATCTGGGTTAATTCACTTACTTCCAAAGTTTCATGGCCTCTCTGGTGAAGATCCCAATAAACATTTGAATGAATTTAATGTGGTTTTCTCAACCCTTAAACCAAGAAATGTTTCTGAAGATCAAATCAAATTAAGAGAATTCCCATTCTCACTTGATGAAGCTGCAAAAGACTGGATATATTATTTACAACCCGAAGATGTAACTTGTTGGAATGATTTGAAATGTCTTTTCTTGCAGAGATTTTTTTCCAGCATCAAGGACCACTTCCATTCTAAAGGAGATATCGGGGATCAAGCAAGCACAAGGGGAGTCAATGTATGAGTACTGGGAGCGATTCAAGAAGTTCTGTGAAAGTTGTCTGCATCACCAAATTAGTGAGAAACTCTTCATTCAGTACTTATATGAAGGACTCACACCCATGGAGAGGAGCATGGTGGATGTTGAAGCTGGAGGAGCATTGGTGGACAAGGCACCAGTAGCTGCACGCACGTTGATCGACAAGATGGCCCAAAACTCCCAAAAATTTGGCGATAGAGGTACACCACATGTCAGGGGAGTACATCAGGTAAGTCCTTCCTCTCTTCAAAGTCATTTGATTGATACCAAGTTGGATGAATTGACCACTATGATGAGGCAAATTGCTTTGGCACAAAACACATCTTTACCCCCTCTTTCAAGGCCTTGTGGTATTTGGACTGAGACAAGACACCCAACTGACTGTTGCCCACAACTCCAAGAAACTGAAGATTGTGCAGTAGTGTTCCCTGGGAAACCATATCAGCAGTAACAACAACAACCATATCCCAAAAAGAAGTTTGATACAACATACAACCAAGGGTGGAAAGATCAGTCGGATATGAGGTATGGCTCTAGACAACAACAAAGGCCCCCTTTTCAACCAAACTTCTAGCAGCCTCCGCCTTACCAGCAGGGTTTCCAACAACCCCAAAGGATATTTGAAGCTTAAAAATCAACAATCCAACAACAAGGGAATCCCCCACCCAAGTTAGATTCTAAAACTGATGAACTTTTGAAGCAAATTGTTCTTAATCAACAGAATGAGCTAAAGAGTCAAGGTTCAGAGCTGAGGGACTTGAAGACTCAAATGAGCAAGATTACCACCACCCTCCATGAACTTGTAAGTAAGAATTATAGAAATCTACCTTCCCAACCCACTCCAAATCCAAAGGGGAATGTTAGTTCCATCACATTGAGAAGTGGGAAGAAAATGAATGATACATCTGTACCTACCATTCCACCGGGATTCACCTTAACTCTAGAGAAGCCGCATTCCATACCAACTGATGAGCAATCTAGGGAGAAAGATAAAGGTAAGAAAAAGATTGATGATGTTCCTCCTAAACCCCATCCTTTTCCAAACAGGGTTGTTCAAACCAAGAAGATGGCTGAAGAAGCAATGCAAAAGGAGGTTTTGGACACATTCAAGCGTGTGGAGATCAACATTCCTCTACTTGAATCCATTAAGCAAATTCCAAGGTATTCCAAATTATTAAAAGAACTCTACACCAACTGAAGAGGGCTCAAGGGAAATGAGAGGATCAACCTTGGAAGAAATGTCTTGGAACTCATTACACCAACTCTAGCAATGCCAACAAAGTGCAAGGATCCCGAGACATTCACCATCCCATGTACCACAGGGGAGTTGCACTTCTATGATGCTCTTTGTGATTTAGGAGCTTCAAAAAAATTGATGCATCACTCTGTATTCTCTTCCTTGTAGTTTGGTGAGTTGAAGACAACAAGAGTAGTGGTGAAATTGGTGAATAGAGCTCGGCATATCCAGCAGGTGTCCTTGAGGATTTACTTGTCCGGGTAAGAGACATGATCTTTCCAGCAGACTTCTATGTGATTAACATGGAGGATGATCAGGTAAGTTCTCATGCCCCCATTATCTTAGGTATGCCCTTCCTCAAAACTGCAAAAACTATCATAAATGTCAATGAGGGTACACTTTCCATGGAATTTGGAGATGAAGTTGTGATATTTATTGTTATGGATTCCATGAAGTACCCCTCATAGGACCATTCTGCTTTTGTTATCTCCCATTTTGAACCACCAAATAAAAACTCCATAGAGTTTGATTGTCCTATGCTTAGGGATATTATGAGTATTGGTTCGAGTTTGATGTCTAAGAGCAATTCCACACATGTTGCTGATACACAATCCTTTCTTGGATTTGATTTTGATGTGGATTCATATTCTGATTTTGATCATGTTCACTCTGATTATGACATGGATGTTTAGTATGCTGATGGATTTGATGCTTTATTCTCAGATTGTGATGATTTTTATTCTGAAACTGATGTTCATTGTGCAGATATGTCTGTTGCATCTATTTCTCCATCCACACATCACCCCCCTACATTGGAACTCAAGCCATTGCCCCCAAATCTTAAATATGCATACTTGATGAGTGGTGATAGATTACCTGTTATCATTTCTAACAATCTCTCTTTTGAACAAGAAGAAAAACTTTTGAATCTATTGAGAGATAACATTAGGGCAATTGGGCAGACATTGGCAGACATATCAGGTATTACCCCTCCATTTTCATGCATAGGATTCTCTTGGAGGATGGGGCTAAACCGGTGAGGCAACCACAAAGGAGACTCAATCCAACACTTTTGGAGGTTGTTAAAAAAGAAGTTGCAAAATTGCTCGAGGCAGGTATAATCTATCCTATTTCAGATTCTCAGTGGGTAATTCCAATTCAGGTTGTGCCTAAGACAACTGGTTTCACTATTTTAAAAAATGAAAATGATGAGTTAGATCCTGTGAGAGTTCAAAATAGTTGGCGAGTGTGTATTGATTATAGGAAACTGAATCAATACACTCGTAAGGACCATTTCCCACTTCCATTCATTGACCAGATGCTTGAGAGACTTGCAGGTAGGACGCATTATTGCTTCTTGGATGGTTTCTCTGGCTATTTTCAGGTTCCCATTGCAGCAAAGGACCAGGAGAAGATGACATTCACCTGCCCATTCGGTACCTTTGCTTACAGAAGGATTCCATTTGGACTTTTCAATGCCCCAGGTACCTTCCAGAGATGCATGGTGAGTATTTTCTCAGATTTCATTGAGACCTGCATGGAGGTATTTATGGATGATTTTACAGTTTATGGATCCTCATTTGATGAATGTCTCTCTAGTTTGAGTGATGTGTTGCATCGTTGTATTGAGAAGAATCTGGTCTTAAATTTTTAAAAATGTCATTTCATGGTCGAAAAGGGAATTGTCTTAGGTCATATAGTCTCACAACATGGCATTGAAGTTGATAAATCTAAGGTAGACAATATTTCTTCCCTTCCATATCCTACATGTGTGCGTGATGTTCGATCATTCCTTGGACATGCTGGATTTTATCGACACTTCATCAGAGATTTTAGTAAGATCGCTCTACCCTTATCTCGATTGCTTCAAAAAGATATTGACTTCAATTTTGATGATTCATGCAGGGTATCATTTGATGAGCTAAAGAAGTGTCTGACCACTCCACCGATCATACAGCCCCCGCAGTGGGACCTTCCATTTGAGCTTATGTGGGACGCCTCCAACTTTGCGATTGGAGCAGTCTTATCTCAGAGGGTGGAAGGACGTTTACATGTGATTGCCTATGCATCAAGGACATTGGATTCAGCCCAATAAAACTACACAAACACAGAAAAGGAGTTTCTTGCTGTCATATTTTCTTTAGATAAATTCCGTTCATATTTATTGGGCTCTAAAGTAGTTGTGTTTTCTGACCATACAGATTTGAGGTACCTCCAGAAGAAGCCAGATGCAAAGCCGTGACTTATTCGTTGGATGCTCCTTCTTCAAGAGTTTTACCTTGAGATAAAGTACAAGAAGGGGTCAGAGAATTTGGTGGCGGACCACATGAGTAGGCTTACTCACACACTAGAGGATGACACCTTGGACTAGGTACCACTTCGGGACACTTTTCCTGATGAGCATCTTTATTCCATATTAGGTACGCATCCTTGGTATGCTGATTTAGTGAACTACATTGTTGCCTCTGAAATACCTGCAAATTTAATGAAATATCAAGTCCAAAAATTAAAAAGTGAGTCTAGGTATTATGTGTGGGATGATCCTTAGCTCTGGCGCATGTGTAGTGACCAAGTCATTAGGAGGTGTGTTCTCGGTCATGAGTTTGAGTCTGTTTTTCATTTCTGTCATACACTTGCTTGTGGTGGACACTTTGGACCCCAAAGGACAGCTAGGAAGGTTTTGGACTCTGGATTATATTGGCCTAGCTTGTTCCATGATGCCCATGTGTTTTGTAAGTCATGCTCTCGTTGCCAACACACTGGGAATATTTCTAGGAGACATGAGATGCCCCAACAACCCATACTATTCTGTGAGATTTTTTATGTATGGGGCATTGATTTTATGAGTCCTTTTCCTAGTTCATTTTGATTTTTGTATATTTTGGTTTCTATTGATTACATGAGTAAATGGGTGGAGGCCAAGGCCACCAGGACTGACGATTCTCATGTTGTTGTGGATTTTGTCAAAGCACAGATTTTTTGCAGGTTTGGAGTACCAAAGGCCATCATCAGTGACCAAGGGACACATTTTTGAAATTGGAATTTTGCTTCCCTTCTTCGAAAGTATGGGGTGACACACAAAACATCAACACCATACCACCCCCAAACAAATGGCCAGGCTGAGGTTTCAAATCGTGAGTTTAAGCAAATATTGGAGAAAACAGTGCAGCCAAATAGGAAGGATTGGAGAAAGCGCTTGGATGATGCATTGCGGGCTTATAGGACAGCATACAAGACACCCATTGGTATGTCCCCATTTAGGAATATTTTTGGGAAAGCATGTCATCACCCAGTGGAAGTCGAGCATTGGGAATATTGGGCTATAAAGAAATGCAACATGGATTTGGCCAAGATGGAATTCAAAGAAAGTTGCAAATTCAAGAGCTTTAGGAGATTCGACTGTCATCATATGAGAACTCAAGGCTCTACAAGGAAAGATCAAAAGCAGCTCATGACAAAATGATCCAACAAAGGGAGTTTCATGTTGGAGAGAAAGTCCTTCTCTACAGTTCACGACTGAAGCTGATGCCCGGTAAGTTGTGTTCCAGATGGTTAGGTCTTTATATTGTATCTAATGTTTTTCCTTATGGTGCAGTGGAGATCACACAAGAGGACATTGGAAGGAGCTTTACAGTCAATGGGAAATGATTGAAGAGATACATTGAGGGACTTCCTACTGATGTAGTGGATTTTACCACACTGCACGACCCCATCATCACTTGAGCACATCAGGATGCTCCTAACCCTTTCACTTTTATATTATTTTTCCAATTAAAGAATTCTTCATTTCATGTGCATATATCATCTCATTGAGGACAATTCAATATTTTAATTGTGGGGGAGGGAACCTTTTAGTTTAGTAATTTAAATTGTTTTCATATTAAAAAAAAACCCCAAAAAAATTTTGTGTGTTTTTCAAATTTTGTGTGTTTATTTTTCAATTTTCTTTGTGTTTTTGAAATTTTTGAGCTGAAATGATTCTCATCACAATTTTTAAATGCATATCAATGAGTGAAACGATTTATCCCTTTAAACTAAGCTTAAATAAATGCTGAAATGACTTTGTTTCAAGTTCAAATATTTAGTAATTTCATGAAAAGTACACTGAATTTTGAATCTCATGCCACATCTCACTGTCTTTATATTTGAAATCACTTTCCAGTGAGGCTTATGAACCATTATTTTCATATTCTTTACATTCACCTCACTTCTTGAGAGAACCAAAGCATGCTTGATTTAACCAGAATTTGATCTATTCCTGTCAAAACTTAAGGGTTTGAGGTACATATTTTTAAATGGTTGAAGCATTTGTTTGGTATTAAAGCCCCTATTTCAAAGAATCCTTTATTATAATGGCCTACGATGAATATTTAATCCTTGTAGCCCTTAGAATCCCTGCACAACCTATTAGGTTAGCCACATTACAAGCCAATTTTCCCTATCCATCCAACTCTTGAAGTGAAATTGCATAATCTAGTTGAGCTTAAGTGTGGGGGAAGCTGTCTTGTGTTGTGCCACCACATTCTATGATACATTGGGTGGAAAATTAAATTCTGAAGAGATGTGTTTTCTACTGAAGAAAGCCATTATATTGAAAGCTGTGCCTTTTCTAGAGCTTTCATGACAAGTGAAGCTGTGCCTTTTCTGGAGCTTCTAATTGAGGTGGAAAGTTGTGCCCATCGGGAGCTTTCAAGAAAATCATGTTTGAGAAGATTGAAATTTTTGATGCTCAAATGATGAATGGTGTAAAACTTTCATGACTTTTCATGATGACGGAGCTGAATTGATACTATGTGGATTGAGGAGAAGACCATATTTAAGTGAAAATTAGATTAATGCAATTTTGCTTCAAAAAGAGTCAAGCCCTCCTCATTCAGCCTCAGAATTTTTCACATCTTAATCCTACCAACTGAAAGCCACAGAACAACCCTGAAAAGTCCTAATGATAAACATATGTCCTTGACTCACATCGGGTGGCGATGTAGGAATTTATCAAGCCTATGGTGACCCTTTTATGAGTTTGTATGAGAAAGACATTGCAAAAAAAAATTGATATTTGAGTGATGATAGAAAATTCAAGCGAGGTAAGTGTTTTGTGCATTGGAGGATAAATGAAGTGTAAATATATTGAATGATATAAATGGAGAACTTGAAATAAGGATTTTTATAAGGCATGATATCCTTTGATTCTTGGTGTGAAATTTATTGATCTCAAGGATATGTGTTTTAAAATTGGTTTTGATTTGATATTGATGTTTACTTAATATGAGATTTTTCCTAGGAGTGCAAAAGGGTAAGTGTGGGGAGTTGATAAAACACTATTTTGTTTAATATTTTATTGATAATAAATGATATAATTTCCCCACATTATGCTAAATATGTTTATTTATAAAATATTTGGGATTTGATCATTCATTTGAAAATTTGGTGAGAATTCCAGTTTTACCCTTTATAGTGCATTGTAGTATTTCTAAGATAAATATTTGTATATTTATCATTGTAATTTGAAGTTTTGTAACAGGTTTAATAACTTAATGTTCTACAACTTTCATTCAGGACACTAGAGCTAAAAAGGGAATTTGGATGGAGTAAATGGGACATTAACCCAATGGTGGGCTGAACTCGGCAGAATGGACATTTGTTCTGTATTTGGGCCATCTCTTCTTCATCCTGTCTTGGCTTAATCCCATATTTTGAGAGGAGCTCGGGGATGGATTTTCCCACAAATCATCCTTCTGTAACGAGAGCTATTTCACGCGTTTTGGAGGTCAAATGGGCGGTGCAACCTGTAATAAAATATTTGGCCGACATTTCCATTCACACTTGATACCTCTTTAAAACTAGCCTCCCCTCCACTCTATAATTTAGAGTTTTTCTCATTTGGAAAGGTTGGGACATGCATTAGGATATTGGACGCAGAGGAGAATTTGTTTCACCCAAATTCTCCTACCATTGTAAGAGGGGTAGCTCTTGAAGCAAGGATCCCCTCATCAAAGCCTCCTTCTCTTCTTCATTTTGTAATGTTTTCATTTATGTAATAAACATATTTGTTCTTCTTTTATTTCTTCTCTTTTCTTCTGTTTTGTTTAAATTTCTTCTTCTCTTAATCTTCCTCTTTGGGCTGGAATTATTGAGTAGAAGCGTTATTGGGTTATACCCATTATAAAACTTTGCACATGCAAAACGCTTCTACGATGATTATGCCACCCATGGAAGAGTAGTCTTTTAGTAATCGATCTATCTTCTACCCTCTTCATTTAATTATTTTGAATCAATGATATAATGTAATTCACATAATATGATCCATGAATTGTGTTTTTAAATTACAAGAAACTAAGCAAGCAATTGAACAATTAACACAAAAACACGCGAGGTCGGGATTTTTTGTAAATTGAGAGAGCGTAATCTTAATCGGTAATACAAGACCACATGGGATAAATTTGTAGAGTTCAAATATAATCCCTAAACACAATTCATCCTCATTTCCAGAATGGATATGTGCTCTAATTAACCACTGACCATAACCTATCCTTAGAACAACAATCAAAGCAGGGTGCTGCGATTGTGTGTTCCGAAGCTAGACTAGGGTTTAAGTAATTTCATCTTTGTGGTTCAGTTAACTCTCGTAGGGTTCGAGGGATAACAAATTTGGGGACCATAATTAAGTGGATATTGATTTAAATGATAATGATTAATAAGTGAATGAAGAGGTTGATTTAGATCGATTACGCCTTTTAAAATAGATTTCTAAAAAACATCATCTTATTATGTCATTTTAATCGAAATTCATTTCAAAATTAAAAACAAAAAAATGAAATCTACTTCCAGTAAACTTCTTCTAGATTTATAAACTATAAACAACCACCCCATACTTTCAAGTAGTGTTTTTATTCCCTTTTATTTTGTTTCTATAATACCTCGGAAAAGTTGT
The DNA here is from genome assembly GCA_963277665.1 of Viscum album. Classification (NCBI taxonomy): domain Eukaryota; kingdom Viridiplantae; phylum Streptophyta; class Magnoliopsida; order Santalales; family Viscaceae; genus Viscum; species Viscum album. The sequence goes on along the minus strand of OY728139.1, from coordinate 1,229,526,522 downwards.
TTTAATTCACTTCCTCCTTTGAGAGACGACCTTGGTCAGCCACTTTGTTGCACCTAATTACCCCAAAATCACACTAATCATTTGATGGTGCCCACAACAGCGCTCTATCAATTACTTTTACACTCTAATCTCACGTGATTCATTCTCAGTGTGAGAAACAAGAGGTATTGGTGAAACCAGACAATTGTTTCATGCAATGATGTGGGGCTTATGTATGTATTACTGCCTAAATAGATGAGGATTAAGATTTACTTTAGGGGAGAAATCTATGAACATGGTCCATAAAGGTATATGTGCTTCATGGAGATTTGGATACTCTAATTTTGTGGCTTAATCCTAAGGAAGATGCCCAAGTTAGGAGGGGACTTATGATTGGGTTTTACTACTGAGAAGGATGCCCATATCAAAAATAATTATGACTGGTTAAGATAAATTAAGACTGGGGCTTAATCCTAAAGAGGATGCCTATATTAAAGGGATTTGAAAATTAAGGGAATAGGGGATTACTCCCAAAGAGGATGCCCATATTTGAGACTGTGGATTATTCCTAAAAAGGATGCCCAGGTTAAAGGAATTAAGGTTTGGGGCTTACTCCTGAGAAGGATGCCCATAATTTGGGGAATTGTGACTAGGGATTACTCCTGAAAAGGAGGCCTAGGTTAGGGGATCTGGGGATTACTCCTAAGGAGGATGCCCAGATTAGAGGACTTGGGGCTTACTCCTAAGGAGGATGCCCAGATCTGAGAATTATGATTGGAGCTTATTCCTGAAAAGGAGGCCCAGGTTAAGGGATTCTCCCATCATAAAGGATGAGGTTAAAATGAATTAAATCTCCATCTTTACTGATATAAAGATGTTTAAATCACTAGGTTTTGAGAGATATTCCAAATAATTCCTTTCAGATAAAGAATCCAAATCAAGAAATCATTCCATAAAATGGCTTTGAAGAGTGTATTGAAGAATGAATCTTGAATAGAAGAGGTGGAACAATATAAGAGGGGATAAATGGGCAAGAAGGGTACCCAAAGAGGCAGGGGCGCACAAGTCCTGGAGGGCGCACAGGTACTGCGTGGGCGCGGAAGTCCTGGTCATGCGGGTATACCTGCGTGACACATGGGTACTTGCGCGATTTTCATCCCTTAGGGTAATACTTGGGCGACACATGGCTCAAACCATTGGTATTATCCCTAGAGGCTTTCCAGAAGATGGAGCGCAAGTTCTGGTGAAGAAGTAGGGCGGCGCGCAAGTGTGTCCAATTCCCTTAAGGGTAAAACCACTTAGGCGCACAAGTGTTAGTGAATTCTAACACTTAGACCTTACTCCTATTGTTTAGACCTTCCATACTGGGTAAAGAATTACCTTAGAAGAGTTAGGAAGACCTAAAGAAGAGAATTGGGCATTTGGAGCTCTGTCTGTGAATTATGGAAAAATTCCCTCCTAAAATAGGGGGCCCACAGGGTATATTTATAGGCTGGAGAAGACCCCGAGCGGTTATCATTTAGGGCGCGCAAGTCACTTGCGTGACCAGTAGGTGGTGTGCAAGTATACTTGCACGACAGTGAGGGAACTTGTGTGACCCTTGTGCTTTGGAATCCTTGTTCATGCCTTTGTTGATTTTTGATGATTTCTTCAAAGGATGAATCAATTTGTGCTAAGTCATTTCCCTTTCCATTCTTTTAGACAATGTGATGAAAAGGATCATCAACAAAATTCCCCCCTTAGAGTTGGATCCGAAAGAAATGAGGATGTGACTCTGAGGAAAAGAAGAAAACTAAAGGAAAGGCGGCGCACAAGTGTTCAGTGTGCAACACTTGGCACATAGGTTCGAGTCACGCAGGGTTGGAGCGTGCTGGATGGTGCAAGCTGGGTGTAGGCGCACAGGTGGGCCGCCTGGCCTATAAATATGTGGTCATTTGCTGCGCATAGCATCTAATTTCCGGATTTTCGAGCTCTCACCGCGCAGGTCCCCTTCGTCGTGCAAGTCACTCATTTTATGTTGTTTCTTCACTTTCACACTGTTGTTAAGGTAATAGGACTTGCTCGGTGATACGTGCGTGCCAAAAACCTGCACGACACATTAACACTTGCGCGATACATCCATACTTGCGCGCCAAGTTTTAGACTTGCGTGCAGTAATGCCTTTGCCATTTTTTTTTGAAATTCCTTCACAAATTTTATGAAAAATCAACTTACATAAAAGTTATTTTATTCATCTTTTGTGCAGAATCAATGGCTCTTAGAATCGGAATAGCTGATGAACTGGCTAGAAAGCAGATTGATAATATGATGAACATCATTGGCCATGATTATTATACTGTCAAAAGTATCACTCTTCCAAATTTGGCTAAGTATCTGAATAAATATCATCGCGACTTCCCCCAAATCATTTATTTTCCTTTGTATGGCTATGGTCATCTGCGAGAAGTTACTATTCAAGAAGCAAAGAACTATCTCCCATTTTCGTGGTTTCAGAATGATACCAACTTTGCTTCAACAAATATCTCATGTGGAAGTGTATTTCTAAGTGCTGGAACAGTGGAGAAGGCCCACATGATGCATAATAGACCTTGTATGCCAGATCTAAAACCTCATACATCTAAGCTGCGACTACATTGTTATCCTTCAATCTTCCACAATGCTCATATGGATCAATCCAAAGGCTGGAAGAAAAGTTGGGACTTCCGTCCGGGGGGAGGTGTGAAGCCAACTTGGATGTGGGCATACTGGGTGCGACAAATTTGTGCAGAGTTTGTCGAGGATCTGAAAGGAGTGGCGATATACGAAGTTGTTTGGGTTGGGCAAACATATGTTTATAGACATGATAACTTCATGCCGGAGACACTCAGCCATTGGAGCCCAGAAACTAATTCTTTCCATCTGAATCATGGAGAAGTTGGTATCAATCTGTGGGATGTCCACAAGATCTCAGGGGCTCCAATTTTGGGCGATATGTATGATGAATTCATCCCCCCCAAGGTGACTGGTAATGATTCATAGAAGACTCCTGCTTTAGCTCGGGAATTATTTAAGATCTTCTACAGGCTAGAGAGTTTAGAGACCTCATTAACTCATTCTAGAAAGGATATTCATTCGGAGGAGTGAATGAATATATTTCTTATTGAGAAGAAAGAGAAGGAGCCAAAGGAGAAGGAGCCAAAGGCGAAAGGATCCAAGAAAAAGAAATCCCAGGATAAGAGGCCCAAACATCCTACCACCTTCCCAAAACCTGAGAAGAATGGGTGCTCCTAGCACATTCTGGCCAACTCTAGAAGCAGGAGAGTTTGAGAAATGGGGATATGAGGTGAATCAAAGGATCCCAAAGAAGAATCGTCTGGCGGGTTTCTTGTCTATGTGGCTCAGTGTTTATCTCTTGCCATTCAGGGATTCGAAGGGAGGCGTCAGGCCCGATACCTTCATCATTGCGGCAAAGTTGGATGAGGGAAAATGGTTGGGTTGGCTACCCCCATTTTAGAAAATATACACAGGACTTTACTTCATGTATTCATGGGTAAATCTCCTTTAAGAATATTGGGACTATTCAAAGTTTTATGGGGATGGATTTCCACTCACTTCAGAACTTACAATGTATAGAATGGATAACAAATTCCTAGAAGTTCTTTCAGGCCGTCAGTGTAAGAATTATCTAGAGTTACTCCATTAGATGTTAATTCCTATGACATGGAAGTGAGGCTGAGCATGTTTAATGAATTCAACTTCTTTCCCTATGGAAATACACCAACCGGGTGGTTTGTTGATGATGGAACAAACCACTTGGATTTGAGGGCATACATGATTGCTAGTAGAGATGGTGTCCTAGTTTCCAGGATTGATGGAGAAATTATATGCGAGGCCTATGCTCTATATAGATTTTCACGTCAATTTAATTGTCTGTAATAGATTGTTGAATCTCTCCCAGTACATGTCAGGTTAGAGCAACATCCGATGGTTTCTCGGCAACTGTGGATGCTGACGTCAAGGGAGAAGACTGGGGAGGTATTTGATCTACCAGTAGAAAAAGCGGCACATAACTTGACTACATATTATGCTGAGCACTGGATATAATCATACCGAAAAGGGGTACTGAATCACCCAATTTATCAGGTGGGAAAAAGGAAGAGGACTGTAGATAAAGAAACCCTCCATCATGAAGGTGATGCTTCCCCACCTAAAGTTGATTCGCCAGACTCCTCCTCTAGGACTAATTCACCGGATTCCCATGATGGGGATGATGAGGCACAACAAGTGGAAAAGTGGCCTCGTGCCCGATATAATCATCCGGTTAGAATCAAGATACCTACTCCATCAACTCCTGGTGAGTTACTTCATTGTGGTAATTTAATCACTGCTACTTTATAAAGCAATAAGTCTTATTTTCTTATTCTCTATCTGCAGTTGCAGGAGATGGGAGGAAATTGAAGTCAACAATTGTAGGACCTTCCTCGCAGCCTTCATATAGAAGACCAGAGGTTGTCCAGTTATGGAAGAGTTTATACTGTGGTACTGAGACCGCCTGGCTGGATTTGTGTGAGGGCCTACAACTTCCTGGAATAGGGAATCTTCTGGCTTCTATAGATATCCAATATGAGGATAACCCCAATGAAGTGAGAACATACATCAGAGAGCTGGAAATTATCATATATTCCACTAATGATTTCGTTCCTGTCACCAGGAGGGTGAAGGAATTGATTGATCGTGGCGCCGCTGAGGGGACTGATGAGGAGTGGCACGATTACATGGCTCCTGAAGATGTAAGTTTTCTTTCCTTATTTTCTTTGCAACTTGATTTCAGTCGAATATTTTTTACTTAAGAGAGTTATTTTCTTTATATTACAGCTTGAAAATAAAGGAACTATTGAGGTTCCTTCGCCACAGTATAGCCCTGGTGGTACTGCCATCGGGGCTGCTGTTGATTCTCCTCGTGAACCAGGTGAGATATCTCCAAGATAGCAGGCTATGAATGGGGAGTTGGAAATGACTTTTCATTCTTTAATCCAGGTTCCAATAAGGGACACTGCCGATACTCTCAAAAAACCAAAGAAGCAAAGGCAATGAAGGAGGAAGTCCACAGCTAAACGCTTCATTAGCAGCATTAAGTCCTTCGGGTAATCGTGAGTCTATATCCATGAAAAGGTTGCTCATATTTCTGGGGATTGCAGGGGATTCTTCAATTTCCCCTCTGAGTGAAAGGACTGATCCTCCCTTAAGGACCATGAAGGGTGCTGTGGAACAAATGCAAATTCAGGCTGACTTGGCTGCTTCTGAAAAAGAGCCAACATCTATTCCCATCACTACTCTTGCAACTGCTACAAGTAGAGAAGAACCTGCACCAGAATCACTGGCGACCGTAGCAACTGAATCTTCCATCCTTCCTGAAGAAGTTGTCCAGGGTCAGGGGCCGCAGAATGAGGGTCACCAAGACAATACATCAAATTCTCCCACTGGTGAGACTAACCAGGATTCTGAAATATCATTGGATTAAATGATGAATCGTGGCATGTCTTTAGAAGAATTCTATGATCATGCAGAGTTGTCATGTCATTTATAAGACCTTGGTCGTGAGTGTTATCCTTCTCCCAACAAATAAATTTTTTAATTTACACTTCTAATCATGACTGAAAATAATATGCAATTCTATCCATAGAAGCTGCTGAACTGCCAATGCCTGAAGAGGGTGTGGACATTGATATCAACCCTACCATTGCAGAAATGTTAGCTCAAGTGGATATAAATCCAGTAAACCTTCCTGAGACCCATCTTGAAGATCCTTTTGAAACTGGGAAAGATGGGGATGAGTCTTCTTAAGCTGTTGATCTACTGTTAGGTAATGATTGGACTGAGTTTTCAAGATAGACATCCAACATCCATTATTCTATGAAACTAACCATAATTTTAATTGATCAAACAGTGCTATCAACATAAATGGTTAGAACAGGAGGTGAGGTCTCAAATTCCGTCCAAACAGTAGTAGAAGGTGAAGCAACCAGGGTCAGGGGGGAAGAAACAGAACAAGGAACTTCATTAAGTACATTAATCCCATATTACATGCCTCCCTGTGATGATGATGTTGAATCAGACCCAGAGGGGCTTAAGGGGCTCAGCTTCTCACGACGCAAGTCGTGGAACAACATATATAAAATCATATCTGAGATGTATTTAGAAGATATATCATCGAATATCCCTCGATTTTCATCCCAGTTTATAATGCTAGGACTTGGCAGTTTTGGATACCAATAGATCCATACCGCAGTGAAACAAGTCATCTTCAGGATGGAGCAGGAGAAAAAGTGTCGCGAAGATCTTACCAGGGTGAAACTATCAGTCAACATTGGAAAATTTGAGGCTGCGGTATCTCGTGCTAAGGCTAACTATGCTGCCAAGATGAAGGAACTGAAGCATAAGATCAAAGAAAAAGTCGTCCAGAAGATGCATCTTCAGCAACAGTTAGATGTTGTTACTGGGGAACTTGAACAACTCAATAATTCAATGGAGGGAGCTCAAACGAATGGTATGAAAGCCATTTTGGATGCCAATAAAGCACTCCATCAGGCTGAAAAGAGTGAAGTTGGTCGAGTGCATGAGCTTCAAGTAGCTGCTAATAAAGCTCGGGATGCGGTTCATTAATTGAAGACTTATGTCGACAGCCTTTTGTAATTTCCTGGAAAAGAGAAGAGACTCTAATCTCTGGATATCCTTCTAATTCTTGTGCATCAAATGAAGAACTTTTTCACCTTTAATCATTTGTGCACGTATTTTCCTGCTACCTACTTTAAAAGTTTACTGATGCGAATGGTCCTAGTAAGCATAGTTTGATTTTTACTAGGATTAATATAAATAACCCTACAAACTTTGGATCTTTTAATTTCTAAATAGTACCTAAATCATACAAAATGTATGTTTAGTGAGTTGGAACTTGACTTTTATTCAGAGTTCCTTTGTCTTTTGTGGGCAGTTTAAATTAATGCACATCATACATAAAGAGGCTAATGTTTAAGGTCGAAATAGCTTTGACTGAAATGGATTAAAATTGACTCAATTCTTTGATAATTTACTTTAAAACATATTACCATACTCAAGTATGAGGGAAAACATATGTAAAATATGACTTAAGAATATCTGAATCTAAGGAATGATATGAAAAAGAGCTAAAAGGCATTAGAAGAAGTAGTTTCCAAGAATGAAGTTCCCATTATTTAACAAACCCGTTAGGGGGTTGAATTATGCAGGGACACCTAAGGGCATTGGATTCATAGTCTAATAAATAATATCTTTTCGATAACAAGTCTGTTATGTAGAATGTTTATGCAAGGCCGCCTAAGGGCACGTGCTCCACAGTCAGGAAAAAGAACTCTCAGAAATTTACTTTCCTAGTACTAAAAAAGATAGTGAAAGTCTATGATGATTAAATGTTTCCAAAGTATAGAGTTTTTTGTATGGAAAGAGGTACTTGAATATGGAGAAGATATTTCCAAACAAGATTATCAAAGAACTGGATGAATATCACTCCTACGAAGGTCTGACCCAAACGTAGGGAAGGAGAATATAAACCATAGACATGAATACTTTCAGATCATGAGAAAGGATATGGGACAAGTATGTTAAGGATGGTTATTTTGCGGATCCCTACATATTGTCATTAAGACACTTAAGGAAAAAAGAACATTTCTTCCCAAGAATGAAGTTTCTAGTATTTAACAATCTCGTTAGGGGGTTGAATTATGCAGGGCCACCTAAGGACATTGACTGCATAGTCAAATAATAGCATCTTTTGGATAACAGGTCTGTTATGTAGACTGTTTATGCAAGGCCGCCTAAGGGCATGTGTTGCATGGTCAGGCAAAAGAACTTTCAGAATTTCAGGCCTTTTGTGATTAGAATCCAAGAAAAGGGTTATGAAGATCTGAAAAAAGTTAAGGTTAGGATTATGACACCTAAAGATTGGTATTGTCCAATGTATATAAAGATACACAGATCAATGCTAACCATAATCATGTTGTGGCTGGGTCCTGAATTGAAAAGTTGTACTTCACTACGTATCCCATAAGGATGGGAATCAAGCCATATGTAGTTCTTAAACTATAGTTTAACTTCGTGTGGGACAAAAGGATTAGAGATCTTAGTTTAAGGTCATAGAGCTTGGACCACTATAAGAGATACATAGTGTGTGTTTTCATGGGGAATTTTTAGCCAGGGGACTGAAAGAGGAATTTGGGGTTAGGCCCAAAAGACTTGGGGATGGATTCGAGGGACACTCAAATGTTCCTACGTATCCCATGAGGATGGGAATCAATCCCACATAGTTCTAGAAATACCCATTGTACAAATTTGGTTCGTACATGTGAAGGGCGAAAGGGGACTTTAGTGCAATGATGGTTTAATCCAAGATAAAAGGTCCAGGCATTGCCATGTATGCACGTAGTCTTTGGAATATAACATGATTGAAAATCAATGTAAATAATGATTCCCTCTCAGGTGAGGGTATCAAAGAATATTGTAGTTTTATTGTCATACAAGTCAAAAAGTGTTGTATAGTTTAACGTCATATAGCAAGGACAAAAGTGAACCAATGTAAAGATATTGATTCTAGGGGCGGTTTCACGAATCAACATCATATGAGATGGAGGTGAACCGATGTGAATATATTGATTTTGGTCTTGAACCTTGGGAGGTTTCCTACGTACCCATCCTGGAAGGCAAGGATCAAAGTCCGCGTAGTTCAGTTAAAGAATGAATTAATGATCAAGTTGTTCTTGGGGAAAATGACCTAAAAATGATGTTGTTGGGACTTACACATGGTTAGTATCCCAGAGAGGGTGTTATGGTTGAAATTTTCTATAAGATCATGTGATTCATACTCGGTGTGAGAAAAAAGAGGTATCAACAACCTTAACGATGTACAATTTAATGTCATGTAGGACATAGTAAGGGACTACGTAGTTTAAAGTCTTGCAGTTAGGACTATTGGTTCTGCATAGTTTAGTGTCATGTAGCAGGGACAAAGTATAGTTTAATGTCATGTAGGACGTATCAAAGGACTTTATGTACAGTTTAGCGTCATGTAGTTAGGACGATGGGGACAACACAGTTTAATGTCATGTTGGAAAAAAAGAGGACAGTGCAGTTTAATGTCATGCAGTAAAGACAAAAGAGAACACATTTTAACGTCATGTTGGACGTATTAAGGACATTTTTAATTGTTTAACGTCATGTTGGATGAAAAAGGGATGATACAGTTTAGCGTCATGTTGGACGTAAGTGCCAATAGTTTAAGGTCATATGCATGGACCGTTGGTTATGCAGTTTAACGTCATGTTGGATGAAAGGGACTTCTATATAATTTAATTTCATATATCAAGGAAAATGAAGGGGGACACAGTTAAATGTCATGTTGGCCGTATTTGGGAACTTTTTCACAGTTTAATGTCGTGTGGGATGAAAGTAACACAAATAGTTTAAGGTCATATGTATGGACCGTGGAGGATGCAGTTTAACATCTTGCTGGACAGTGGTGCAGTTTAAGGTCATACTGGACCAGTGATTATATATTTTGTGTTTATACAAAATACTTCTTCAAAAATATGGCATTGGTTGGAGTAGTGATGAGTTCTCCATCCATCGAGATTAATGAATAAGCTCTATTGGAGTAGACCCTATGTATTGAGTAAGGTCCTTCCCATTTTGGCTCAATCTTGGGAGGTTTTTTTCCTGGTATCATTGGAGTTCTGAGAATTAATACCAATTCTCCCTGAGTGAATGAACCAAGACGAACCTTTTTGTTAAAATCTCATGCTATTCGATTCTGATAGACTTCCAAGTGGTGCAAATTGCACAATCTTTTCTCATCTAACCATTCCAATTCATTCAATATCTTTTGATATTTCTCATATGTAGATGAATGATCACAAATGGAAACTCTGAGTGAGGGTATTTGAATTTATATTGGAAATATTGCTTCTGTTCCATATACCAATGAATATGGAGTTGACCGCGTTGCAGTGCAGGTGGTAGTTCGATAAGCCCATGAAGCATGTAAGAGTTTATCAGTCCATGATTTCTTATCTTTATACACCATCTTTTGCAGTTATTTGAAAGAGTCTTTTTGAAGGCTTCTATCTGGCCATTGGGTGATGCATGATACTGAGATGAATGGTTGGATTTTATATTGTATTCTTGATACAACGTCTTCACCTCAGATGAACAGAAGTTGGTTCCATTGTCCGTAAATATGGTATGAGGGACACCAAATCTTGTAATGATGTTAGACTTGATGAATCTAAGAATTCATTTAAAACTGACTTCCTTAAGAGGTATTGCCTCTGCCCATTTGGAAAAGAAATCAGTAGTAGTAAGAATATACTTATACTGCTTGGCCGTAGCTGAGGGGTAAAGTCCCACCACATCCATTCCCCATGTGGAAAATGGCCACGAGTATTTATTTGTATCAAGAAACTATGGAGGTTGATGAATGAAGTTGGAATGTACTTGGAATGAATGACACTTCTTTGTGAAATCAACACAATCTTGTATCATTGAAGGCCAAAAGTATCCAAGCCTTCGAATATGATCAGACAGTCTATGTCCAGACTGGTGGGCACCATAGATTCCTGCATGAACTTCTTTCATGATAGCCATTGTCTCTTCACCATCAACGCATCTTAAGAGAACTCCATCAAAACCACATTTGTATAGAATTTTCTCTAAGTGATCTGGGCTATCATAAAGAGTAAAATTGACCACACATCGCCAGTTTTTTTCTTTCCTGGCTCTATTAGGTGGAAGTGTTCCATTTTGAATGTATTCACTGATAGGTGACATCAATCCTATAGTATGACCATACGGTTCAAGAATGGGACTAATTTCATTAATTTCCTCTGTTATGATTCGAACATAAAGTGAAATTGCATGACGGTTGGCAATACTGATGGTTGTCTCATCCCGATTTGGATCTTCCAGAGCAGTGGATATATTAGCCAGTGCATCATCTTGAGCATTTTGTGATCACGAGACATAAGAAAATGTTGGTTCCGAAGGGAATTCCACCATTAACTCTCCAATGTAATCATACAAGGGATTAGTTCTTCTTTTATGATGGCATAATCCCCATTGACTTGCTTGATTACTAGGTCGGAATCACCTTTCACCTTTAAGTGATTCATTTTCTCTTGAAGCGCCACTTCCAAGCCTGTGATGAGAGCTTGGTATTATGCTTCATTATTGGTACCACCTTCCCATAATAAGAAGGAATGAGGTAACACCGCCTTTTCTGGAGAAATGAGCACAATTCCTAAGCCAACTTTGTTGAATTTAGGATTTTCCATTTTCCTCCCTGTTGGACTTCTGGAAGCACCATCAAAATACATTTCCCATGCCTGAGGACTTTCTTTAATAGAGAACACTTCCTCATCAGGGAGTTCAATATCTGAAGATGTGTCTTCCACTGAAGGGTGTTCATCCAAGAAATCAGCCAAAGCTTGGCCCTTTATTGACTTTTGAGACACATACTGAATATCAAATTGCTGCAAAATAACTTCCCACCTTGCCAGACGTCTTGTAAGCATTAGACGACTAAGGATTAATTTGAGAAGGTTATTGCGAGATACTAATTGGACCTCATGATGTTGCAGGTAGTGCCTCAACTTCTGAACTGTAAAGATTAATGCCAGGCAGCACTTCGCAATACTTGAATACCGGGTTTCTGCTTCAAGCATAGTCCGACTGAGGTAGTAGAGGTTGTTATCATTCCCAGCATCATTCTTCTGAGTAAGAAAGGAACCCAATGATCACTCTAGAGCTATAACATAGAGGATATGTGGACTTCCTTCAACAGGTGGCATGAGTACCAGTGGACTCAAGAGGTATTTCTTGAGAATATCGAATGCTTCTTGACATTCTTCAGTCCGCTGGTAAGTGACTCCCTTCTTCAACAATTTGGTGAAGGGTGAACTTTTTCCTGTCAAATTGGAGATTAAACGCCGAATATAGGTTAAGTGTCCTTGAATTCCTCTTAATTCTTTCAAGTTTCTAGGAGGCAACATACCAAGGATTGACTTTGTCTTCTCAGGACCGACTTCAATACCACGATGGCATACAACAAAGCCGATAAATTTTCCTAAGGTTACCCAAAAAGCATATTTTAAGGGGTTCATCATCAAATTATGTTGTCAAAGCCTATGGAATATGACTTCCAAATCAGCCAAGTGATTTGAAAATTGTTTGGATTTAACCACCAAATCATCCACATAGCATTCGACAAACTTCCCTAAAAATGGTTTGAAGATACGATGCATGACATGCTGATATGTTGCACCTACATTCTTTAAGCCAAAGGGAATTACCCGGTAGGAAAACACACCCTGAGGGGCTCTGAAGGCAGTGGATTCCTCATCTTCTGGGGCCATTCAGATCTGATTATATCCAGAATATCCATCCATGAAGGGATGTTCTTCATATCCAGTTGTTGCATCAATTAAAAGTTCTGTAATCGAAACTGGGAAATCATCCTTAGAAAAATGCCGATTAAGATCTCTGAAATCCATGCAAACTCTAATTTTTCCGTTATTATTCTTTATAGGGACAGTATTAAACAACCACTTGGGATATTGAACTTCTCTGACGAAGTTAGATTTGATAAGCTTATCCACTTCAGCTTCAATTTTTAAAGCATAAGTTGGTGTGTTCTTCTCGCAGCTTTCTTAAATCCTCGATGTTATTCTGGAAAACCCAAATGATGAGTAGAAACATCAGGATCAAGCCCGGACATCTCTGTATAGTTCCATGAAAATATGTCTCAATTTTTCTTTAAAAAGGAAGTATACATCTCTTGTTCTTCAAGAGTCATGGACTCACTGATTAAAGTGGGGCATGGATCTTCTTTTGTACCCATATTTATTTCTCTGAGTTCATCCACGGTGGTAGAGATACCCTCTTAAAATGCTGGAGGAGAATCTCTGAGATCTTTCTCTTCTCTTCCAACATGTGTTATTTCTTCCATTTCTACTTGCATAGTATATGAAAAAGTGTAATTTCCATGATCATAAGAGATGTTAAAATTTGAACATCTTGAAGAAGAAGCTTCCATTTCTAACCCAATTGATGATGAAGGGTATTCCTTGGGAAATAAAGAGGATATGATGGATTGAGAATCGATATAATTGTTCAACTCCAATGATGCTATAACTAATTCTAGCCTGATTGGCGAAGTATTGACTTGTTGGATTTCAGCAGACAAAATGAAGACGTCACCATTTGGGTTTTCATCATTGCTTGGAGGATCGCCAATTTGTCCAATGTTGTATGGCTTGATTTCCGTAATTGACATTATGGATCTTTCCATAAGAGTATTTTGATTTGGGTCTATCTTGTCAATTTGACTGATAGGCAATACATAATCTGTACTCACATGCGCAAATGGATTTATTGGAATCTTTTCCAAACCACATGGAGCATTAACTTTGGTAATCTCCTTTGTTGTGTATTTCTCCCTTCCCTTCATGTGATAGAATTCCGCCTCAATGTATTGTGACTCACATGTCTTGAACGGGGCCTTATCACCATACAATGTCCCAACTTGACCATCAAAACAATACTTGAGACATTTATGGTATGATGAAGGGATAGTCGTGAATTGATGTAGCCAGGGTATTCCATGAAAGATGTTGAAGGTTGAGTCTTGATCAACAACCATGAAATCTGAATTGGATACAAGATCTCCAAACTGAGTTCTAAGTGTAACTTCGCCCAGTGGTTCTTGTTCATTTTTATCATATCCTTGTAACATCATGGTAGAAGGAGATAAATCAGATTCTGTGAGGCCCAATCGATGAAGTGTACGAATGGGCATGAGGTTGACTCCTGAACCATTGTCAAAGAAAGATCTTCAGACGTCTACGCCATTGACCTTTCCAGATAAGTACAAAAGTCTAATATTCCCATGCACAACATCATCTTCATCTTCATCATTAAAAGATACTATTTCACGGAATTTTGAAGGATTATTCTCTATGGGATAGACTTCAGCTACAACAATTTCAGTTTCAAACTCCTGAGGACTTGATAAAGCCTCGATGAGTGCCTCCCGAAGATCTTTTGACAGATTCAAAGCATCCAGAATTTATAAATTGGCTGGTACTTGGGCCAAGTGTTTCAGTACATCATACTTTTGACTCAGAGGTCTGCGTTTCCCAAAAGGAATATGTGGTTTATCAGGTGCCTTGGAAGCAGATGATTTGGAAGTTGATGCATCTTGTATTGTGATAGGAGTTGGAAATATTCCTAGTTTTGGAATATTTTACCGATTAGATCCATTTACTTGAGAGAAGAAGCAGATGGAACCTTCAACTGGTCCTCCAAAATAACTATGCCAGGACTAAATTTGATATTGGTAGAAGAACTTGCTTATTCTTGCTGAGCTTTCTAAAGGACTCTACACTGAGTTTCTGCTATGTACACAGTTCTAGGAGGGGTAGAATTGGAATAGTGGATTCTGAAAGATCCACGTCTTCCCCTGTATCCTGAGCCTCTGGAACTTCCTGTGATTTTTCTATTTGAGACAGGGAATTCAGGCTCATTGAAATCGAAACTGCGACTGACATATGGATCTGTTAATTGAATCATATTAACAGAAATGAAAATCAACTCTTTATCCGACGAAGACTCTGTCTGATTAGCCTGTTTAGGCTATGCCGTTTGGTGGGACGGTGCCCGTTGATTTGAAGTAGATGGCATGAAGTCTTCCAGGGTCAAAGACAACTTAGGCTTTGAAACATACTCATCTTCTTCTGATTATTTTTCTTTCTTTGAATCATGCCGTTTCTTTGAGGATTTTACCACTGATGAAGAGGGATTTTCTACGGAATTCATGGCAGAAGGTACAATTGGTTTCTTCAATTGCATTCTCAAAATATCATGAGTTCGGTTGATCGTCTTTCTGACCATCCAATCATCATATTTTTGTGCATTTTTTCTTTTGACTTCTTGCCACTCACCTTCCTCCTCTAGAACTGTAGCAGTAACACATGCTACCTGGGCTGAAGAGCCATTCAGTTTGACTTGTCCCGAGTCGACCATGTTTTGCAGCAGGTCTTTCAAGACAAAATACTCCTGGATGGGATGCCCCAAGATTTTATGAAAGGGGAAATAATTGGGACGGTCTTCATATCTATCCTTGTTTGGCCTTTTGTGCCTTGGAAACTAAAACAAATTATTTTCCAGAGCCGAAATGAAGGAACCAGGAACTTGTTAATTTCGGAAATAGTATGTTTTTCTTTTCATACCCTCAAATTGTTTTCATCTTTGATCTCTTTGATCGTCTTGACGATATGGCCTTTGTTGTTGGCTCTTAGGAGGTGGAGCCCTTCGAGAAGATGAAGGTTTTGAAGTAGAAGCAGGTACAGGTGCTTGCATAAGCATAACTGTAAAAGTATCTGCTTTACCCATTCTCCTTCCTGGAGCTGATGGAAGTAAATGATATTTAGCCTTAGTCTGTATAAGAGAATATTTAATCTATTGGGCGATTTATGTAAGGTCTCGAAACCCTCATGTGTATTTCACATGGATCAGTGGTGTGCGTAATTTGTCACGCAGAGTTGCCACACATATTAGAAACAGTTCCTCTTGAGGGAGTGCTAAGCTCAGGGAATATTTTAATCCCTTCCAGCGAGCAATGAAATCAGAGATTCTTTCATTCTACCTTTTCTTACAGTTTTTAAGATCGAAAACTGTTGTCTTTGGAAAAGTTGAGCTAAATTGAAGAAGAAATTGTTGACGGAGATCTTCCCATCCGGTAATTGACCGGGATTTCAAGCTTGTGTACTAGACAAAGGTTGGTCCTTACAAGGTTCGCACGAAGGATCTGAGTTTCACTGCTTCTTGCTTCTTCAGAGTTCCCATCATAGGATCGCAATAAGACACGTAATGCGTCAAATGCTATTCAGGGTCACCTGATCCATTAAAAATAGGGAATACAGGGTTCCCAAAATTTGATGGGGGAGAGATTGAATCTACCCGTTCAGGGTAAGCTTTATTTTCTGGTTGAACCTGCGCACGCTTCCCTTACATAGTCTCTAACTGAGCTGTTAATGACTCAATGGTAGTTATTAACATTTGAGAAACATCCGGTTGAACTTGGACATGGGCAGGTGCAATGACTGAAGTCTGAACAGGTATGGTAGCTGGTACTACAACTGATGGCAGAACTGCCAATTGTTGTTGCACTTGACCTGTAGGATTAAACCTGT
This sequence comes from Viscum album, assembly GCA_963277665.1. NCBI lineage: Eukaryota > Viridiplantae > Streptophyta > Magnoliopsida > Santalales > Viscaceae > Viscum > Viscum album. The sequence continues at coordinate 1,229,510,290 of OY728139.1, read as the reverse complement.
GAGGGCGTACTGATAAAGGAGAATATTCTGGATCGATATCAGTAACTTCAACAAACTCCCTTGGCTAACTGACTCCAGGACGCTTAGGAGAAAGACTACCCTGAAGTAGTTCTGTATTCATCCTCCTCAATTCCTTCATTTCTTCCTCCTGTTGCACAAATATTTTCTCTAGTGAGAGAGATTGGACTTCTCTAGAGGAAGGATATGTAACCTGATTCTTTTCCTTCCCCTTGTTTGATCTCTTTCGGAGAGGGGGAAGTGGGTTATTTGAAGGAACACCCATATTCTGGGTAAACCTTTGATTTCGTGTACGCACACCATCTTCATTTGTGTCTGTGTGTAAAACTTCATGAGCAGGAACCTCTTCATCTGAGTCCCCTGAGTGAGCCTCATCTGGTGGATTAGTAACAACAGCATTGATGACATTGATTGATGCATAACACATCGCATCCCTTCTATCATCATTTCTGTGATATTTTCTTCATCCATGTATTTGAGGAGACATTGCCTTTTGTCGATTCAATCCCTCAAGAACTTCTTGAAGAACTGTAATTTGGTGAGAATCTCCTGATAATTTGGCTCTTCTTTCCTCGTGAGGAATCTTCCCCAATCGAGAAAAGACCGACTTTCTTTGAGGAGGGGATTGATGATTTGAAAAAGTCCCCAATCTGGTGGACTGGGGCTGTTCATACTGTCTTTGATCAACTCCTCAAATCCTATTTGTTGATTCCGAGGGTTGGTTTAAAAGATTTCCCAGTATGGCAAGCTGGGGTGGCTCTTGACATGTTATGTCTGATACTTTTTAAAATCTCTCCTGATCTTGCGGACCTTAGTCTGGAAATTAGCTAGATGCATCAACCTATATCCACTTTTATCACCCATCTCGAAAAACAGTTGGATGATTTCCGACACTTCTGTCACTTGATGATGTGCTTGATCCATATGAGAGGCATGTTCAATATTCTCGTTTGCTTGATGCAGGAGTAATTCAACAACTTTTTCTCTGTATTCTTGATTTTGAGAGGAACTAGTTGTGGCCTGTTCTTGGGAAAGCTTTTTATTACAAACAAAACCCATTGACTATGACCGACCATGGGAAATAACATTGCATGAGACCATTTTCAGCGGGCTTTGATGACTAGAGAGCACATGGAAATGTAGTGCTCCATGAACACCCCATCCCCTGACATGAATACCAGATGGGGAATTGGAAATTAACTGACGCAATCTTCTTAGTGCGCCAAGGCATGAACGCTGAAGGGCTCTCTGCTGCTTTTCAGCCTTTGAATATCGAGAGACTGATAGAGATTCCAAGTCAATTTGAAGTGGTAACCCTTCTATTATCTTAACATTATTTTCATATTCATCATAAGTTAATACTTTCTTTTTCAACTGAAAAAGAGTTTTTTATATGTTGAGATGAATATCATGAATTCTATCTTCCGTCAACATATATGGAATGTCATACTGAGAGTCAGCCAGAGGCCAAAAAATGACTGGCACTTCACCTTTTTCCAGTTGTTTTCTCATGTTCAATATTTCCTCTTTATCATTCAATGAAGATTCTTCTACCTGATTTGACCAGAGCTGCTGCTTCCTTGTTGCTTAATCGGATTCAACAAGATTGGTAGAGAAATCACTGATCAAAATAGAAGATGCATGACATAGGGGTGGTTTAGAGAATGACCTAGACCCTGGGCTATCCTATGATTGAGAAAGTATTTCACCTGCTAGCGATGAATCATCAGACATGACTGGTTTCGCATTTGAAAGTGCCTCAAGATAAGAGGGATTTCTCGGCACTACATTGTCCACTGGAGCATTTTCTGGGCAATGTGCATTACTACTCCGTAGAGGAATTTCGCAGCGAATTTTATCATCATGGTGAGGAACACCATGGTGGGTTATAGTAAAAGATGATATCTCTTGCTCCTTGTTCTTCTAGCTACACAGAGGGTTATTGTAGCCCTCATCTAAAGATGAAACTTTGAGATCGACCGAATTGTCAAGAAGCAAGCCTTCATGAGGAAGTGTCTATTGAAGACCATCGGAATTAATGTTCCCACTATTGGGAAATGAGGGACTATAATCTTGCATTCCAACAGATATATTTCTGAGGTCTTCAAGAACTCCAACATCGAGCAAGGCCTTGTTACAGATTTGCTCTTGATCTCTTGACTGTGCTGGGCGGGTCTTCTTCTTAGAATCCTTCTTACTCACCTTGGAAACCACTTGTTGACTAAAGTGGCTGCTCTGAGCAGGTGTATGTGCCTGATCAGGAGAGATGGCTAGGTTATGCTGACGATCTCTACTCAAATCAGGTGTATGAGCCTGACTTGGTTATCCTTATGATATGGGGGAGTATGTCCCACAACCCTCTTGGACTGGATTAGATGTGTGTGTTTGTTCCAGAGTGAACTGTTGATGTCTCACTTCGCTAGTAGGGATAGATTTATGTGTTTTTCCCTGAGATGCTATTGAAGCTGTTATAATATCCTGGAAAGCATCCAGAATATGTGCAGGGATTTGCTTCTGCTCGTTCACCATTGTTAAAATATTCTTGGTGACTTCATCTGCCGGAACGGGGATATACGTCCATTCCGTGCTTAGAGTAGGTGTATGTGCCTACTCCTGTCCTCGTTTTCATGTCAGTGAATCCTGACAGTACTCAATTGTGGGGGTAGAGAGATGATTCTGCCTCCTGTTTTTCGCCGGAGCTTTCCGACTGACTTCTCCATGTGCTACCAAGTGAGACTGTTGGTAGGATTGATTAATACTAGCAGGTGTATGTGCCTGCTTATTGTACTTTGCTGAACATGGTTGACGAGATCCATCATATGTAGTTAGACGAGCCTTCTGACTAGCTGATGATGTATAAATAGGTGTATGTTCCTGCCCATAGTACTCCAGAATTTCCTGGCAGGATTGGCGTGATGCTGCCAGAAGAGTTTGCTGGACAGCGGAATTAAAACAGGCAGGTGTGTGTGCCTGCTCGTTGCTTGCCACCAAGTTAGGTTTGTGGACTTCTCCCGAGATGGAAGAGATGAGAACCTTCTCATTGTTAATCGGATTTTGCCTCTAGCAATTCATCTTGCCTGCTCGGGTTTGAGGAACCTGAGCCGAATGCCTGGAGTCGACACCCTCTTCATGTTGAGGGTGCACTGCCGCATGAGTCTGGCAGTGATTGTTGATGGGAGCCCTCAGGAAGGGCTCATGCTTCGTTGAATTAAGGCCCTGAGGGACCTTCTCATTCACCTCCCCAGAATATGGGAGTGAATGGTGATTGCGTTCCAGGGATAACAACCCGAAACAGTTGGAGACGGTGGTTAGTACCGCCTACTTCTTGATCATTGGTCGTCGTTGTCCGGATGACCAGGGTGAATTGTTTACCTGGAGGGCTTGTCGGGCAGTCTCCAGAGTTGGAATAGTACTGTTTTGATGGTACTCCTTAACCATCATGTTTGACACCCAGTGTTGAAGACGCTGAGTAGGTGATGTCATCCTCAGAGCGGATGACGATCCAGCAGGAGTAGCAACAATGTCATTTGCAGTAGTGGTATTCACAGCAGTGGTATTAATAGGTCTGAACTTGAGAGAATCCATTTCTTAGAAAGCATAAAATCGTGGAAAAGAGTGCATGTTTGATGTAATAGACATAATCAAGATAAATTCAACCACTACATCTTTTGGATGAGCACATATGTCAATGATTGTTTTATTTTCCCTCTAATTGAGTTTTAAATAGGGGCCTAACAAATAAGGAAAACATTATTTTAACATCGTTAAGGATTCACGTCCGGTTCACAATTTTTTGTTTCCCTTTGGAATCGGGGATGACCTTGTTGATTGAAGGTTCAAACATTCCAATCAGTTTATAATGGGTTTGTTCGTAGAACCGGAAACATCCAATGATTCCATATCCATTTGGACCTACTTTCCAAAGGTAGGTGCTCATTAGTTTTGGACTGATGAGGCTTAGGAGTTGGCATTGGTCGAGAGGATGGGAGGTCAGACTCATCACACATTTTTTAGGGGAATTATTGTCTACTCCGGGACTCTCTTTATAGATTTAATTTATGTTCGTGAATCCTTATTACACTACCAAGTATAAAATGCGCTTTCCTTTAGATATGACAATCCATGATTGATGTGAAGGAAATTTATAGAATCGTTTATATGTATTCAGGGTTCTTCATCGATATAGAATCATCTATATTTGTTAGAGATTCTTAGTTGATGGTATATTTAAATTCATAAAAGTCTCTTGGTCATTATGATGACCATACTGGTTTTAAATCCACTCAGTGGGGCACTTGAAGTTTACTCTCATTCAGGAGGACATGGATTATTTCAGAATTGGGATCGTACCCGCTGACGGGCTACCTACGTATCCTTTGTTTTGGAAAATGAATCAAAACCCGCGTAGTTCAAATAATGGAGTATGATGTTTCTGCATGATTGATGGCTGAAAGGAAGATCTCATGATTACTTTTACACTCTAAGCTCACATGATTCATGCTCAGTGTGAGAAACAAGAGGTATTGGTGAAACCAGACAATTGTGTCATGCAATGATGTGGGGATTATGTATGTATGACTGCCCAAATAGAAGAGGATTAAGATTTACTTTAGGGAAGAAATCCATGAATAGGGTCCATAAAGGTATATGTGCTTCATGGAGATTTGGAAACTCTAATCTTGGGGATTACTCCTAGGTAAGATTCCCAAGTTAGGAGGGGACTTATGATTGGGTTTTACTCCTGATAAGGAAGCCCATATCAAAATGAATTATGATTGGTTAAGATAAATTAAGACTAGGGATTAATCCTAAAGAGGATGCCCATATTAAAGGGATTTGAAAATTAAGGGACTTGGGGATTACTCCCAAAGAGGATGCCCTTATTTGAGGCTGGGGATTATTCCTGCAAAGGAGGCCCAGGTTAAAGGAATTAAGGTTTGGGGCTTACTCTTGAGGAGGATGCCCATAATTTGGGGAATTATGACTGGGGCTTACTCCTTAAAGGGAGGCCCGTGTTTGGGGATCTGGTGCTTACTCCTAAGGAGGATTCCCATATTAGAGGACTTTGGTCTTACTCCTAAAGAGGATCCCCAGATATGAGAATTATGATTGGGGCCTATTCCTGAAAAGGAGGCCCAGGTTAAGGGATTCTCCCATATTAATGGATGAGGTTAAAATGAATGAAATCTCAATCTTTAGTGACATAAAGATGTGTAAATCACTAGGTTGTGAGAGAAATTCCATAGAATTCCTTTCAGATAAGGAAGAAAAATCAATAATTCACGGCATAAAATGGATTTCAAGAGTGTCTTGAAGTCTGAATCTTGAATTGAAGAGGTGGAATGGTATAAGACGGGCTAAATGGGCAAGAAGGGCACCCAAAGAGGTAGGGGCACGCAAGTCCTGGAAGGCGCGCAGGTACCGCGTGGGCACGCAAGTCATGGTCGCGCAGGTATACCTGTGCGACACATGGGTACTTGCACGATTTTCATCCCTTAGGTTAATACTTGGGAGAGACTTGGCTCAAACCCTTGGTATTATCCCTAGAGGCTTTCCAGAAGATGGCGTGCAAGTTCTGGAGAAGAAGTAGGCTGGCGCACAAGTGTGTCCATTTCCTTTAAGGGTAAAACCACTTAGGCGTGCAAGTGTTAGTGAATTCCAACACTTAGACCTTACTCCTCTTGTTTAGACCTTCCATTCTATGTAAAGAATTACCTTATAAGAGTTTGGAAGACCTATAGAAGAGACTTGGGTGTTCAGAACTCTATCTGTGAATTCTGGAAAAATTCCCTCATGAAATGGGGGGCCCATAGGGTCTATTTATAGGTTATAGAAGACCTTGGGCTGTTATCCTTTAGGTCACGCAAGTCACTTGCACAACCAGTAGCTGGCACGCAAGTATACTTGCGCGATAGTGAGGGAACTTGCACGACCCTTGTGCTTTTGAAGCCTTGTTCATTCCTTTGCTGATTTTTGATGATTTCTTCAAAGGATGAATCACTTTATGATAAGTCATTTCCCTTTCCATTGTTTTAGACACTATGATGAAAAGGAGTGTCAACAAGGATGTTGTCTTGAAATGGTAGGAGAGCCCTTGGGCTGAGAATCCATGGCATTCGAGGGTCCTTTTGGATATGAAGGATGACAGAAACCCAAATGATGGGGTGCACGAAGCATGGAGGGGCCTGTGCTTGCGGAAAGAATGATAGATGGAGATTTATCTCAAGGGGATATGTTTGGCACAGAAAAAATATCCCGACATGAATGAGGATGTAACTCCATGCCACACCACACAATCCTAGATTAGAACTTGGTCTAGGGGGGTCGATAGGGTTGAGGGATCTAAGATGAGAAGTCACAACCAATTCGCAATTTAACATCTTGCGGTGAGGATGATGGTTCTCTTAGTTTAATGTCATAGGGATCAGACCTTAGATATGTGCCCTCCCCTTATCTGGGTATTTCCTTACCACATATCCTAATCCCTTGTGAGAAATGCTCGATGTGGGAAACAAAGAGTAGGACCAGACTCTCCCCAACACATACGGGTACGATACATGGACTCACACTCCTACCCGAGGCGGACTGATGTTTGAAGAGATATCAATAATGAATGAACCACTACACCGAATACTTGGGACATATGGGTGTGGTTAAAATGAAAAATGATAGCTGTTGATCATACTCGCAACACAATGTCCATATCCTGTGTCCTAAAATGGGAACCACAAATGAGCATCGACCACAGACCATCTTCACAATGCGAGACTTGTATCAACTTGTTGTTTGAGGTCCTCGAGGGTGTTTACTGGAAACTTTAGGGGATCCCTTATGCTAAGTATTTGTACCGTTTATGGACCCTTTTGGATGTTAAAGATGAAGGAGTCCCATGTACATGGAGTGTGTGAAGCACAAATGTTCCGATGCAATTTAACGTCAATTAGGACGGTGAAAGAGGTGTAGATCTCTAGGGAAGGGGATATATGGTGTTGTCATGAAGAATTCGACATAATGGAGGGAAAAAGTTAACATCACATCATTTTTTCCGACCTGAGGGGAGATCATGATGTTTGGGGTTGGGATGATAAAGAAAATGTTTTGGAATTCCTAAGTATCTCATAAGGATAGGAGTCAAGCCACACATAGTTCTTGAAGGCCATGCAGTTTAGAATCGTGTGATGAGGACATGAGAGAATAGAAAAACAAGGAGGGGATCACATATTGCGATCATCGTAATCCTGACATGAGTTGGGCCAAAGAAGCCTACACCACACCATGAGGGATCCTCCAAGAGAACTATACCAGAGGGATATTCAAAGAGGAATCTGGGTGCTGGAATCAAGACGAGGTTTCCAAGAATTCCTATGTATCCCCTGAGCGTGTGAATCAAGCCATACGTAGTTCGTAAAATTCAGTTTAATGTGTTGAAGGATGGCATACAGTTTCATTTCATGCGGGACATAACAGTTTAAGGTCTTGTAGGACCGAACACAGTTTAATGTTGTGCAAGATGACATACAGTTTAATGTCATGTGGGACATGACAATTTAAGGTCGTGTAGGACCAGATACAGTTTAACATCGTGTGGGATGACATACAGTTTAATGTCATGTGGGATATGACAATTTATGGTCGTGTAGGACCGTATCTTCTCAGACGATGTATTTCCTGAGGAACCTGGCATTGGTTGGATAAGTTATATGCTCACCATCCATGGTCACTAGAGAGTATGCACCATTGGGATACACCATGTGAATGATTTAAGGTCCTTCCATTTGGGATCCAATTTGGGTGGTTTTTTTCCAGGTGCCATTGGTGTTCTCAAGGAAAACACCAAGTCACCTTGCAAGAAAGAGTGGAGGTAAATTTTCTTGTTGAAATCTCTAGCTATGTTATTCTGATTCCTCTACAGATTGTGTAGGGAATGAAGCTTATTCTCATTGATTGCCTCCAATTCTTCTAGACGGATTTTAGCTACTTTATCTGGTTCTTTATGATCATAGACAGTTGTGCGTAATGAAGGAAAATGAATCTCGATAGGTAGGACAACCTATGTTCCACACAACAGGGAGTATGGGGTCACCTGTGTGGAATTACGATTCATTGTCCGATAAGACCATAGGGTGTTGGGGATATTGTTCATCCAACTCTTCTTGTTTTGAACAACTATTTTATGTAGAATGTTCGAGAGGGTTTTGTTGAACTCCTAGATCTGCCCATTTTCATATGCATTATAGCAGTAGGTATGGTTAGAATGAATATTGTACTTGGCGTACAATTTCTTCAACTAAGCCACCCAGAAGTTGGTACCATTATCATTGAAGATGACGTGAGGGACTCCAAACCGGTAGATGATATTGGAGCTCACAATGTCAATGATAGAACAGGCCTTGACCTCCTTGAGTGGAACCGTTTCTGTCCACATGGAAAAGAAATTCGTAGAAGTCAGGATGAACCTACATTGGAAATCAATCACCGGTGGATATGGTCCCATGACATCGAGTCCCCAGACTGCAAAGGTACAAGAGTAAATGGTAGTGTGGAGATGCTCTAGTGGATAATGCAAAAAGTTGGAATGATTTTCTCACGCATGGCACCTCATGGAAAACTCGATGCAGTCACGGATCATAGAGGGACAAAAGTACCCCAGTCTTTAGATTTGGTGAGATAGTTTAAGCTTAGTCTGATGAGCCCCGTAGGAACCAACATGAACCTCCTACATGACATGAAGAATCAAAACTCCTTAATGTAATGAAGTAGAACTCCATAAAAACTGCACTTATAGAGGATCTGCTCAAGACCAGAACCACTCTGGAGGGTAAACAACAGCGCACGACGTCGGATTTGCTCACGCTCGGCTCGATCTACTGGGATATTATCATTTTGGAGGTATTCGATGAGGAGTTTATCCAGTCAGAAGCCACCTCAATCACATCATCCAGGGGACCTGAAGGTCCTGACATGGAGGCACCAGCGGTAAGGTAAATTACCTGTGGGCTGTCATTGTCATTTGGAGTAATGGGAGTGATGAATCTCTGGGGTGCCATTTGGATAATCAAATCATCATGTCCAAGATCCCCAAGTGATGTAGCTAGGCTAGCTAAGGTGTCATCTTGACCATTCTGGGATCAAGGGACATGAGTAACTTATGGCCGAGATGGGAACTGGGCCATTAGCTGGAGGTTGTGTTCCAACAGCGGTACGAGCTCTGGCTTTCTAAAAACATAGTCACCATTGATATGCTTGATGACTAGTTCGTAGTCCCCTTTCACATGAAAGTGGGGAACTTCAATCTCAAGGGCCAGATCAAGGCCAGTAATGAGGGCTTGATACTCCGCCTCATTGTTGGTAAAACCCTCTGAAATCATGAATGAATATGGAAAACATATTATGTTGGAGTTATCAAGACGAGACACATGACAACTCTGTTGAGTCTGGGTTCATTGAGACTTATACCGGTGGGGCTCTGGGAATCACCATCAAAGTGAATTTTCCAACATGGAATGGCTCGTTCAACCGAGAGGATTGCTTCATCATGAAAATCAAGTTCTAGAGGCCAGTCTGTGGGAGCTGGATGGGAGGAAAGGAAGTATTCCAATTCTTTCCCCTTAATATCCTTCTAAAAGACAAACCTAATGTCGAAATGATGATGGATTACTTCCCACTGAGTTATACGACCTTTCAGTATGGGCAGGTTCAGTATAAACCTCAGTGGATCCACTCAAGACACTATATATACCTCATGATGTTGCAGGTAGTGACACAATTTCTGTACTGCAAATAACAGTACAAGGTATATCTTCTCGATAAGGGAGTATCTGGTCTTCGTATCGATGATAATGTGGATTAGATAGTATAGACTATTAAATTTCCCTCTTTATTCTTCTGGGTGAGAAGGGAGACGATAGATAATTCTAGGATGGTCACATAAAGGACTAACAACTTTTCAGAGATAGGTGGCATTAAGACTTGAGGCTAGAGAAAATACTACTTTATTCCCTTGAAATCAGTCTAACATTATTTGTCCCACAGATAGACAGTTCCTATATTCATGAGCTGAGAAAAGGGCCTACACTTTCCAGCTAGATCCACGATGAATTGGAATATATAGGCCAAGTGGCCTTGGAAGCCTCGAAGCTCTAAAATCTTTCTCAGGGGATACATCTGGATAATGGCCTTTATCTTCTCTAGGTCGATCTCGATGTACCTATATCTGAAAATGAATCCAAGAAACTTACTGGAGGTGACCCTGAAGGCACACTTCAATGGGTTTATCTTTAGGTGGTAAGAACGGGGGAAGCTGAACACTTTCTGAAGTTCTTTGAGATGGTCCCGACGTTGGTGATATTTGACCACCAGATCGTCCATGTAGCATTCAACCAATTTCGTGAGGATTAGCTTAAATATGCGATGAATAGCTCGTGGATAGTTAGCACCTACATTCTTTAGACCAAAGGGCATGACTTGGTAACAGAAAGAACCATATAGTGCCCTAAAGGCCGTGGGATCCACATCCTTGGGAGCCATTCGGATCTAGTTATACCTGGAGTACCCATCCTTGAAATAGAGGGACTAGAACCCAGTTGTAGTATTGATCAACAATTCTATCATAGGAAGGGGAAAATAATCCTTCGGACACTGATAGTTGAGATCTCGGAAGTTGATGCAGACTCTGATCTGTCTGTTCTTCATCCTGACTGGCATAATGTTGGCATGAAATATGGGGTACTGAACTTCCTCAATGAAATTTCCTTTGAAGAGATTATCAACTTCGGCCTCGACCATGTAACTGTGATAAGGGTACATATTTCTGAGAGGATTCTTATACCCGTGGTGATTTTCTGGGAGACTGAGGCGGTGGATTGCTACCTGAGGATCTAGAATGGGAATCTCATCGTAACTCCAGGCGAATACAACACAATGCTACTAAAGGAAGTTCACATACTGTTGTTACTCCATGAGAGGCATAGCGGCACTGATCAATGTGGGTTTCAGATCCACCTCGCTACTGAGGTTCACCTATAACAATTCATCGACTATGGTGGAGATTCCCTATTCAAAGGCAGGAGGAGAATCCTCTAAATCCTCTTCTCCAAATATGGAGGACGGATCCTCAGTGGGAGGAGTTTACTCTATGTAAATAAATCCCGATAGGAGACACGTACCGGCCTGAGCAGTGGTGGACACTACATTGGAGGACTCCTGTGGTACTGAAACCATAGTAATGAAAGCTGTTGATCTGATCCCATCTGGTATTCGACACAAGGGTCCATATTGATGATATCGAAGCAATAATGGTGTGTTATCTTGAGTTTTTTTATCCTAGTATAGTGAAACAAGCATGTGTGGTGTATTTTGGTTACCATGGCAAGGAAATCCTGATATCTTATGGGTGTAGGGGGATCTGGAATCATCTGATCCTGATTCATGTAAGAGTATGAAGTGATCTTATGACGTCTCTTAGACTTGGGAATGTGCTCCCCTTTATTCCAGAAACAATGAAGCATTGTCCCATGTTCGAGGTTGTAGCCTCCAATCGGTGGATTAGAAAGATGTAGGCATCATCTATATCTGTCCATAGGTCAGTCACAGTTGTAGAATGCTCATCCTCGTTAGCTTGAATCTTCTTGTCCTTGCTTTTGTAGTAGTCGACATCCAGATAGCGGGCTTCACAAGATTCAAAGGGGGACACGTCACCTTGAAGTATGCCTACACAACCATTAAGGGAGTACTTGAGGAACTAGTGATACGATTAAGGAACCACCACATGAAGATGAAGCCATGAACTACCCATCAACACATTTTAGGCAGTTCCCTAAGATACAACCATGAACTTGGTGATGGAGACCAGTCCTCCGAACTGGGTATTTATGCGAATTTTTCCGACCGGTGTATGTTCCATCCTATCATAACCTTGGATTTCCAGGTCAGAGGGATTTAGATCATCCTCATACAACCCCAATTTTCGCGGTGTCCGAGTCAGGATTAGGTTTATCTTGGAGCCTGTGTCGACAAGAAAGTGATGAACCTCCATGCCATTAAAATGGTTAGGGGTGTACAATGTGATAATGTGCCCCTATATGGGAGAGGCTTCATCTTCTCCATAGAACAAGATGATGGACTGGAATTCATCATGCTCAATTGCCTCAACATGGAAGGCTTCTGTGGATGCTACCTCCATCTCGAACTAGAGGGGGCTTCTTAAGCCCTCAACAAAGGATTCACTCATATCTACAGACATAATAAGGTCCTAAATGATGTAGAGACCTGATGGAATGCTTGAAAGATTCTTGAGGACATCATACATCTGTGTTAGGTGTGAGATTCTGCTTACAGGAGGTCACTCTATGACGAGAGTTATGGCGGGCCCTACCGGCTGGACTATAACGCCCTGAGCCCAGTTACCCAGAGTCCGTGAATTATTACATAACATTGGAATGATCACAAAAGATAAAGTCTCAAAATACCAATTAGTTTAGTATCCTTGGAAACACTAGATATATTCATAAATCTTACATTACATCATAAAGTGAAAAAAAACTACAACACATCTTTTCTTCATAGACCACATTCATATACCCTCATACTATCCCTGTAGGTCATTCATAAAATACTTATCCACATCCTAGAAAAAATAAAACATTTAAAGGGGTGAGCTCAGATGCTCAGTAAGGATAACAATATAGCAGAAACTTTCATAAATAAACATAAACATTTAAGGCAATGTATAACTAAAAAAAATCCTTTTAAACTTGAACTTCAATATAATAGGGAAAAGATAAAATGAAATAATGTCATCTACTTATTCACATGGATATTATATAATTTGAATAATCACATGCAATATCAATAACCACTTTCATAATGATGGAATTCATAATTCCAGACTATCATAACCACATAGTCAAGGCCTCGCGCCAAGACTACAAATAAGATTTTGTCAAGGCCTTCTGCCAAGACACTATTTTGTCTCATGAGACCTACCGATGGATCGAAGAGATATATCGGGATCCACCCATCACTTACTATGTCCAATTCATTCCTTATATGAAAAGGTTTAAACATATCATAAACAATTCTCAAGAACGATAACATTATCGTATCACATAAAACATGCATAAAGGAAACATAACATTTCCACATTTCAATCACAAGATATCAATACCACAAATTGATATAATCAAATCATTATCAAAACCATTTTCAATACCAAAATAAAAGGAAAGTAAAACATGGTATTTATTTTTCATTTAAAAAATGATATGGCTTGTAGAGAAAGCTAAAACTCAAATAATGGTCATGATGGTGGAGAAGTCATTGTCACCGCATATGTAAGACAAACATTCATTTTGTCTCTTAGTAAAAACACCTCATATAAAATGATTCGTTTTGAATAAAAGTAGAAGTAAAATGGGTTTATACACCGTATAAAATAAAGTTGTGTATAAAAAAAATATGCCTCAATGAAAGGAGATTGAGATGAAGTCCCTTACCTCGTGTCCGACTTGACTCGATCGTTCTTTAATCTCCTGAATAATAAAATTTAGTTAATTTATATTTTCTTAAGAACATTTTTCAAGTTAATTATTTCTTTTACATCACATATTACCATTTTGTGAATATTATGTAATCATTTAATTTAATAACGGTCATTTTGATCATCCTTGGTACTTGAGAGTCAAAAATGAACTTGTTTGAAAAGAATTGTCCATGTAGTTTTAAGTACATCATCTGCAGAATAGTATTAATAATTTAAATATAATATATATCCAGTATATATTCATTTTATACTATTACATAACATTTGGAGATAAAAAATTAAATGCACCGTTCCTGGAGAAGGTAGGACGTACGTACGCATGAACGCTACTTTCATTTCTTTTTCATATTAATGGAATTAAATATAAATGAGATATATATACATATATTATAATTCTAGAATGATATTCTCTATTTATATGTAATATATGTAATATATATACATTATATATATGCACTTATAATAGTACAAAACACTTGGAGATAAGAAATGAAATGCACCGTTCATGGAGACGGTAAGCCGTACGTACGCATAAACGCTACTTTCATTTCTATTGCATATTTTAATGGAATGAAAAAATAATGATACATAGTTATATTATAATTACAGTATAATATCATATATAACATCATTATCTCAATCCTTTATAAATCCCACATATATCATTAACTATTCAATTCACTTTGAGGGGGCGGTAGTCCGCAGTTCCTACAATAAAATTATCTTGTTTAACCATAATGGAAATCATAAAGGTATGACATAAATGAAAAATACATAAGCATAAGGAAAACATAAACATAATATATATATCATATATAAATATAGTGACATCTTAATGTCCACCATTAAAGGTTTTAAAAGAAGACTGAACATTCATCGTTTTGTGAGGCAGTAATTCGCCACCCACAGAAATAGTATGTTCATTAACCATTTGAAGGAGTTTTGTTTAAGTGTAAATAAAATTATTCTCATAAAAACATAATATTATATTGAATATACTGTTTTTGTTACAAAATAATGGAATAATAAGGGTTTAAGGGGTTGGAGAAGCAAAATAAAACAAAATAACATAAGAGAAGACATTACCTTAAAAGCGGGTAACTCCCTTTGGTTTGAACCAAAAGGGTTTCATGAAGAGATTTCATCCTAAGGTAAGGCTTCTAGGATAAAGATACGGATGTGAGGAGATAAAATGAGTAGGTTTTGGTCGATCCAAAGGATTGATAGGTGTGTGTAAGGGGGTAGAGATGTGGTCCTTTTATAAGAGGGAGGAGGGGGAAATCTTAGAAAGTCTTGAAAAGTTACTTTATTATAAATTTATATTCAGATATTAAAGGTCCAAAAATTATATATTCCACAGATAAGGTGATAAGGGTTCGAAATCAACCCATCCAATAGGTTTTAGACAAGTGTATGTCTTAGATTTTACCCTATATTTTCATTTTATTTAAATCGTTCATTAATGAGGTAATCACTGCATCATCATGGTGTCATTGATAAATTTATTTATTTAATGTATAAAATTTATAAACAAATGACCATCTGTATTAAATATTTTTATCTTTCCAATGAATATTTATAGTTTAATAGATCATTTATGTAGACAAAATTAAAATTGGTTTACTTAGGTGTTACATACTTTGGTTACATTTTCCTTTCTTTAAAAAATAAAATTATAAAATGTCACCATCACACAAAAGTGATTCCATGGGGTCCCTAAGTTTTCAAAAGGAATCCCATGGTTGTCCATGACACCACTAATAGAATTAGGACACATGTTCGGGTGATTTTTTTTATTTTTATGATATTATTTTATTACCCTTAACTATCCGATTACTAATTAATCATGTTAATTAAAGATAATTGTCATCGTTACTATTCATAATGTCCAAAAAAAAGAATCTTAATTACATAATATGGATCTTCTGATTTTAAATATGGAATATCTTTTACCAAATTCCAAACACATAAATTCTAGTAATTAATTTAAAAATAATTCCTGCTGTCAAAACAAATAGCGTGTTTTTAAGAAACAATATCTATCAAAAGATTAACAATTATTTATGTCCAATTTCAAAGTGAAATTAATTCTAATGACCACCATTAAAATAAATTGTAAAAATATATTCTAATTATACTTTAAAACCACTCAATATTATAATTTATCACTATAAATTATTTTGATTTAAAAAGTTTTTTTAGTATTTTTTTACTATTCATAAAAAATTGTAAGTTCTAAGAAAAATACCAAAAAATCAACATAGGCTGATTTCGATATTCCGAATCCAAAAATGAAGTCCATTTTGAAATATTAAATTTATATAATTTCAAAATGTTGGTATTACTATTCGTAACGGCTACTTTGATTGGTCGCGGTGTGTTAGAATCTCGAACACGTGTACAATGCAAGCTACTCCATTATTGAAAGAGAAGCGTATTATGGAAGCTTGGGGTGTTACATTCTCCCCTCCTACAATAAATTGCATCCTCCCAATTTGAAAATGTTTTTCGAAAATAAAAGGATGAAAATATAAAATACCTTTGTGGAAAACCTATATCAGAAATAGGGTTAATAAAAATATAACTTTAAAAGAAAGAAAGAGAAGTACAAAGCTCACCCGAGATAGCCCATACTAGTATTATATGAAAACATGTATATGGAGGAGAAAAAAACCATCAGGGTCTGATGGAGAGTTGTAGAAAACATGATTATGAGAAAGTTAACTACAAGAAAATCACAAACATGTGATTGTTTAAACGGTCATTGATTCCTCAGTTGGAAAAGTTAACCGACAACGTTTTTGTTTTAAGTTACCTTTAATAATGTTTAGGAATTTATTTAGGATATTTAATATGAATTTAAGGAAATATACTTTCTTGTCATGTAGACTTTCATTCTTTAATAAATTTTTACCACAAACCCATCTTTCACTCCTAAATGTAATAAAACTCAAAAATATTCTATTTATCCTAATTGTATAAGGATCAAAATATTAAAAAATACCATTTAGATTAGGAAAACTATTTTGTAATAACCAGGTACTTTCTATAGGCTAATTGTAACGCCCCGACCCCAGTTACCCAGAGTCGGTGCATTATTGCGTAACATTGGCATGATCACAAAAGATGAAGTCTCAAAAGACCGATTAGTTTAGTAGCCTTGGAAACACTAGATACATTCATAAATTTTACATTACATCATAAAGTGAAAAACTACAATAACAAAGTCTCCATAGTCCACACTGATATCCTCTTCTGACTATCCCTGCAGGTCATTCATAAAATACTTATTCACATCCTGGAAAATGTTAAAACATTGAAAGGGGTGAGCTCAGATGCACAGTAAGGATAACAAAATAGCGGAAGCTTTCATAAATAAACATTAACATTTAAGGCAATGTATAACTAAAATAAAAGCCTTTTAAACTTGAACTTTAGCATAATATGGCAAAAGTAAAATGAAATAATGCCATTCACTTACTCACATGGATATTCTACTAGTCGAATAATCACATGAAATATCAATAACCACTTACATAATGATGGAATGCATAATTCCAGACTATCATAACCACGTAGCCAAGGCCTCGTGCCAAGACCACAAATAAGATTTTGTCAAGGCCTCGTGCCAAGACACTAGTTTGTCTCATGAGACCTGTCGATGCATCGAGGAGCTATAGCGGGCTCCACCCGTCACTTATTAAGTCCAATTCATTCCTCATATGAATAGGTTTAAACATATCATAAACTATAACATAATCATATCACATAAAACATGCATAAAGGAAACATAACATTTCCACATTTCAATCACAAGATATCAATACAACAAATTGATATAATAAAAACACTTTCAAAACCATTTTTAATACCAAAATAAAAGAAAATTAAAACTTGATATTTATTTTTCATTTAAAAAAAAGTTATGGCTTGTAGAGGAAGCCGAAACCCAAATAATGGCCATGGCGGCGGAGAAGTCATTGTCGCCGCATACGTACGACAAGAAAAACATTCCTTTTTTTCGTTTATTAAAACACTTTGTATAAAAAGATTCCTTTTGAATAAATGTAAAAGTCAAAGGGATTTATACACCGTATAAAGGAAAGTTGTGTATAAAACCACAATATGCCTCAATGAATGGGGATTGAGACTAAGTCCCTTAAAAAGATCATTTTTTTAAATAAAATAGATCTATTATGTGTATTCACTATACGTACACATAAAGAAAGTAAAAATACAAGATAGGAGATAATAATATCATGACATAATTTTAAAGTAGGAGATTAACCCAAAGAATGGAAATTGGGTTAAGAAGTTCCCTTACCTCGTGTCCGACTTGACTTGATCATTCATTAACCTCCTGAATAATAAACTAGAGTTAATTTATATTTACTTAAGAAACTTTTTCATTTTCATTATTCATTTTATATCACTTATTACCATGTCATGAACATTATGTAATTATTTATGTTTATAACAGTCGTTTTGTCGATCTTAGGTACTTGAGTCAAAAATAAACTTCTTATAATTACAAGTTGTTCATGTGGGGAAATATACATTATATCCAGAATTATATTCATGATTTAGATATCATATAAATCATATATATCCAGTATATACATTCATTTATAATATTACATAACATTTAGAGGTAAGAAATGAAATGCACCGTTCATGGAGACGGTAAGTCGTACGTACGCATGAACGCTACTTTCATTTCCATTTCATATTTAATGGAATGAAGTTATAATTATATAAAGGTATAATATAATTTCAGTATAATATAATGTATAATACCATTTACTCCATTCTTTATACATCCCACATATGGCATTAACGATTCAAATCACTTTGAGGGGGCGGTAGTCCGCACTTCCTAAAATGAAATTATCGTGTTTACCCATAATAGAAAACATAAAGGTATGCCATAAATGAAAAATACAGAAGATTAAGTAGAACATAAACATATTATATATCATATATAAATATAGTGACATATTAATGGCCACCTTTAAAGGTGTTATATGAGTGTTGAAAAATCATCGTTTCGTGAGCCAGAAATTCGCCATCCACATAAACCGTATGTTCTTTAACCATTAGATGTAGGTGTGTGAAAGTGTAGCTCGAATACTCATTATAACAACATCCTAGTATATTGAGGATACTGGTGTTGTTACAAAAGAAAGGAATAAAAATACTTTAAGGGGTTGGAGAATGAAAATAAAACAAAACAACATTAGAGAAGACATTACCTTAAAATCGGGTAACTCTTTTTTGATTTGAGCCAAAGGCTTCCTTGGAAAGACTTCTGCCCAAGGTGAGGCTTCTAGGAGTAAGGGAGGGAAGTTGGGAGAGTATTCGGGCAGAGGTTGGCCGAGCCAAAAGGCTTTGAAAGTGTGAGTAAGGTGGTGGTGGGGGGCCTTTTATAAGTGGAGAGAAGGGGCACTCATGGAAAGTAATAAGATGTTACTTTATTATACAATGCTTTTCGGATTCTAAAGGTACCACACTTATAAAATACAAGGATAAGGTGATACGGGTTCTAAATATTCTCATCCAATAGGCTTTGGACAAGTGTAATGCTTATATTTTATATTATTGTTTCATTTTATTTAAATCATTAATTAATGAGGTAATCATTGCATCATCATGGTGTCAAAAATAATTTAATTTATTTAATGTCTAAAAATTATAAAAAAACTATCATGATGTAGGAAAACTTTTTATATTTCTAATGAATATTTATAGTCAAAAATATGACTTGTATAACCCCATTTAAAAATTGTTTTAGTAAAACAACTCTTGTTTGTGACATTTTTATTTTAATATTAAATAACAGGTTTTTAATGTCATTTCCCTAACAAAGTGGCTCCATGGGGTCCCCAAGTTGACCCATGGTTTGTCTTGGTTGGACATGACTCATCCAATAGGGGTAGGACAAGTGTACAAGTCATTTCCTATTATTATAACATTATATTTACCTTAAATTTCACTAATTACCTTTAATCGCGATTAATTAAACTTAAAAGTTACTATTCACCAAAAAATTATTTTAATCCCATTGAACCACATTTTACTTCCTAATGACAACCATGTATGTCAGATTTTTGAAAATCAAATCAAATAAGTGGTAATGTTTCATTTAAACAAAAAATCAGTTTTTTAACTACCACTTAGTGGTTTCACTATTCATAAAAAAATTGATGTTTTTCAGAACAATGCCAAACTTTCAACCTAAGCTATAATTGATATTCCAAATTCAAAAATGATGTCTATTTTATGAAATTACAAACATATAAGTTGTATTAATTAATTTCATAATTAATTCCCACTGTCACAACAAATAGCGTGTTTTTAAGAAACAATATATATCAAAAGATTAACAATTGTTTATGTCCAATTTCAAAGTAAAATTAATTATAATGACCACCATTGGATAAAATGGTAAAAATATATTCTAATTATAATTTAAAACCACTCAATAGTATAATTTGTAACTATTAATTATTTTTATTGAAAAAGTTGTTTTTAAGTAATTTTCACTATTCAAAGCAAATTGGAAGTTCTCAGAAAAATACCAAAAATTCAACATAGGCTAATTTCGATATTCCAAATCCAAAAACAAAGTCCATTGGGCAAGATAAAATTTATAATATTTCAAAAATTAGGTATTACTATTCATAACGGCTACTTTGATTGGTTGTGGCGTGTGTTAGAACTCGAAGCTGCGTACAACACACGCTACTGTATTATTCAAAGAGATGTGTACTGTGGAAGCTTGGGGTGTTACATTATTCCCTCCTTAAAATAATTTCATCCTCGAAATTTCATATAATATCACTGTATAAAAAGACTCAGGTGATTCTTCATCATAAGTTCCTCGGGTTCCCACGTTGCCTCCTCCATCTTATGGTTTCTCCATAGAACTTTTACCAGACGAGTCGTCCGGTTTCTCGCACTTGTTCTCTTGTATCAAGAATCCTGACGGGCTCTTCACAATAAGACATATCGGGTTCCAGTTCTAATTCCTCATAGGTGAGTACATGTGTTGGGTCGGGCATGTATTTTCTCCAAAGTGATATGTGGAATACATCATGAACTTTGGAGAGACTTGGCGGCATTGCCAAACGGTATGCTACAGCCCCAATTCGTTCTAGAATTTTGAAGGGTCCGATGTACCTGGGACTCAATTTACCCTTCTTACCGAAACGTATAACCCCCTTCCATGGTGATACCTTCAAAAAAAACATGATCTCTTGCCTGAAACTCCAAATCCTTCCTTCTATTGTCAGCATAGCTCTTCTGCCTACTTTGAGCTGCTTTGGTGTGGTTTTGGATTACCTTCACCTTTTCCATCGTTTCCTCCACCAGTTCTAGGCCTACAAGTTTTCTTTCACCAAATTCATCCCAACAGGTTGGTGTGCGACATCTCTTTCCATATAACGCTTCATATGGTGCCATCCGAATACTTGAATGGAAGGTATTGTTATAGGAAAATTCTACCAGAGGTAAATATTGATCCTACATTCTTTGAAAGTCAAGTGAGAATGATCTCAACATGTCTTCTAAGGTTTGAATAGTTCTTTTTGATTGTCCATCTGTTTGTGGGTGGTATGCAGTGCTCAAACGAAGTTCAGTATCCAAGGCCTTCTGAAGACTTTTCCAGAATCTTGATGTAAAACAAGGATCACGATCCGAGACAATCGACAGGGGCACTCCATGATGTCTCACAACTTCATTAATATACATTCTTGTTAGACGTTCAAGTGGTATATCTTCCCTTATAGCAAGAAAATGTGCTGACTTCGTGAGATGATCAATAATGACCCATATTACGTCATTTCTTCTAGGAGTATTTGGTAGTCCCATGAAAAAATCCATCGTAATATTTTCCCATTTCCACTCACGTATGGGAAGAGGTTGCAATACTCCACCAGGCAGTTGCCTTCCAGCTTTCACTTGTTGACAAACCATACATCTTGACACAAAATTAGCAATCTCCCTCTTCATGTTGTCCCACCAAAAATGTCCCTTTAAATCTCTATACATTTTGGTGCTCCCAGGGTGTATAGAGAAATTGGAACTATGAGAATCATCCAACAATTCCCTCTTTAAATCAGGTATATCGGGAACACAGAGTCTCCTCCCAAATTTCAAAATTCCATCTTCATACACAAAGTCCCTCAACCGCCCATCATTCACAGCTTTAATCTTCTTTTTCAACACTTCATCGTCAGAATGAGAACTCTTTATCCTTTATAGTAATGATGGTTTGGCAACCATTTGAAAAAGTTTTGATGTTTCACCCTCTATGGTGATTCCCATATCCATATTTACTAGATCCATGAAAATAGGATCCCTTTCCAATCTTATCGTGTTCAAAAATCCATGATCTTTTCTACTCAAAGCATCTGCAACCTTATTTTCCTGCCCTGGGTGGTAGTGTATCTTGCAATCACAATCCTTGAGTAGTTCAAGCCATCGCCTTTGCCTCATGTTGAGTTCTTTTTGTGAGAAAATATATTTCAAACTCTTGTGATCGGTATATATTTCACATTTTTCACCATAGAGATAATGTCTCCATATCTTCAAGGCAAAGATTACAGCAGCTAACTCGAGATCATGAGTAGGATAGTTTTTCTCGTGAATTTTTAGCTGTCATGATGCATAGGCAATAACCTTATCATTCTGCATAAGGACACAACCAAGTCCTTTCATTGATGCATCACTATAAATAACGAACCCATCATTCCCTGATGGTAGAGTAAATATAGGAGCGTTTACTAATCTTCTCTTCAGTTCTTCAAAACATTCTTCACACTCTTTTTTCCAGACAAACTTAACCTCTTTACGTGTGACCTTCGTTAATGGGTTAGCCAATCGGGCAAAATTCTGGACAAAACGTCGATAATAACCTGCCAAACCAATAAAGCTACGTACCTCAGTTATACTCGTCGGTCCTGGCCATTCTTGGATTGCCTTGGTCTTAGAATTATCAATGGAAATTCCATCCTTAGAGACAATGTGGCCAAGAAAGGAAATCTCCTGAAGCCAGAATTCACACTTGCTATACTTCCCATATAATTCATGCCTTCTAAGAGTCTTCAAGATAATGCGCAAGTGATTTTCATGGTCTTCGTAGCTTTTGGAGTACACCAAGATGTAATCAATAAATACCACCACAAAATCATCTAGATATTCCTTGAAAACTATATTCATTAGATCCATGAATACAGAAGGTGCATTAGTCAATCCAAAAGGCATTAGTGTAAACTCGTAATGACCGTACCTTGTTCGAAATGCTGTCTTCGGAATGTATTCCTTCTTCACACACAACTGATGGTTTCCAGATCGAAGGTCAATCTTTGAAAAGTATTGAGCTCCATGCAATTGGTCAAATAAATCATCAATACGAGGTAGGGGATACTTGTTCTTTTTTGTTATAGCATTCATCTCCCTGTAGTCAATGCACAACCTCATAGATCCATCTTTCTTCTTAACAAAAAGGACAGGGGCTCCCCACGGAGAAACACTAGGTCGAATAAATCCCTTATTACTCAATTCCTCTAGTTGTTTCTTTAGTTCAACTAATTCCACGGTGGCCATCCTATAAGGGGTCTTCGATATAGGACTTGACCCAGGAATTAAATCAATGGAAAACTCAACTTCTCATTCTGGAGGATGTCCAGGTAAATCTTCCGGAAAGACATCTTCATATTCTTTCACAATAGGTACATCTCCTATTTGAACATTACTTTCCTCACCTTTAGTCATTTCACTCTCTTCCTCCCCAATAATTGAATTTAGTTGAGCTACTAGGGGTGGTTCTAAATAAGAATTAGGTTGTGACGATTCTGCTCTAAAAATAAGGTGTTCCTTATCATCATCATCAAAAATCATAACCTCCTTCTTCTTACAATAAATCTTTGAATCATAGTCCGAAAGCCAATCCATACCGAGGATTATATCAAACTTAATCATAGGTATGACAATGAGATCAGCGGATAAAGAATAGTTATGTGCTCTAATGGGGACTGATTCACAAAACTTTGTTGCAATAATACTTCCCTTAGGAGTTTTGACTGACAATTCTCTTGTTAAATCAAACTGGAAATATCTAATTTTCTTAGAAAACTGAGAATATATGAAACAATGCGATGATCTAGAATCAAATAATGCATTTTCTAAACTTGAGGAAACCATTAAATTACCTTCCACCACGTCTTTCAGAGCTTCAACCTCAGTAGTAGTGATAACATAAGATTGGCCTTGATCCCTTGGCCTCTTCTGAGTTAAGTTCCCCTGACGCTTAGGACATTGATTTGCATAATGCCCCATCTCTCTACAATTATATCATTCCACATTGACAGCAACTTTCTTTCCCTTTCAATCATGATCTTGGTGGCCTTTTTCACCACACTTGTAACAGACTCTCATTCCTTTCAAGCAAGTACCAGGGTGTTTCTTTCCACATTTACCATAGGACTGATATTCAAATCTTCCCTTCTTACCCTTATTTCCATTTCTAGATTGATAAGAAGATATCTTCTTTTCTTGCTTTGCTTTAAAGTCATAAGACTTAGAGAATTCATTTTCCGTCTTGATAGCACACGAGACAATATCTTCGTATGGGGAGAAGGATTGTGAGACTAAGGCTCGACGGAGAAACGGTTTTAACCCATCGAAGAAATGATCAATCTTACTTCTTGGGTTACGTATATAATCTGTTGCATGCCTCGCTAACCGTGTAAAGTTAGACTCATACTTTGCGACATTCTCATCCTCCTTCTGCCTCAGACTCAGAAATTTCCTTTCCATCTCTGCTCTATGGTTACGGGGAAAGTACTTTTCTAATAAAATCTCTTTGAACTCCCTCCATTCCATATTCGATACTTCGTCATCATCCTTTGTATTTTGAATCCATGACCACCATTGATCAGCATCTCCAGTGAAGCGGTAGACTGCCATGACAACCTTCTCCCTTTCACTACTCCCCAAGGCATGGAATATTTATTCTAAGGAGTTTATCCATTACTCAGCTATTAATGGATTTGTACCCCCATTAAATGTTGGTGGTTGTTGCCTCATGAAGCGGTCTAACATTGATCCTCCACGTTGCGGATCAGGGTGCTCCATACGAGTAAGGTTATTATTCATAACCTGAGTGAGTTGTCCCCGTATGGTAATAAGTTGATCATCATCAGTTGTATCTCCAGATCCACAATAATTATCTTGATCAGGAGGGAAATCCCTACACGGAGTGCGTGCATTGATACGGTTTCCATTCCTTCCACTAGGCGCCATTTCTAAACAATGGCATAAACTAGATTAGTTTATGAATCAAAATATATAATTCCGTACTTGTAAAAAACTTAACACTGATTGAGCTATTTATGGATATAATCCATAATCATAAAAAAAATTTCTTCATTGAGGAAGTATATACTCATAACCCTTCATAGTGGTTTGTAAAGAAAATGAGAATTATCATAAGCATATCCCCGGGGAGTTTCGTAACCAAGAGTGCAGCAAGGCCCGTTTTCATGCACCAGTTCCCATTCGATTCTAGCTCAAAGTGGTGTTTTCGAGTTTTACCCCTAGGTACATCTATGCCAGAGCCACCTCTACCTGCTCGTATCCAGACAGGGATGTATTTCTCGGAAAACTCACAAAATCTCTATAATAACAAAATTTTAGGAAGTTCTTCTATACTAATCCTTAAAGTCTATCTTCGGGCTATGTGCTCTAATCAGAGTTTATCTAAATCTAGCTTCCAAGGTTAGTACTTAGCTGCCTCTGATACCAACTGTAACGCCCAGACCCTAGTTACCAGGAGTTGGTGCATTATTGCGTAACATTGGCATGATCACAAAAGATCACGTCTCTAAAGACCGATTGGTTTAGTAGCCTTGGAAACACTAGATACATTCATAAATGTTACATTACATCATAAAGTGAAAAACTAAAATAACAAAGTCTCCATTGTCCACACTCATATCCTCTTCTGACTATCCCTATAGGTCATTCATAAAATAATTCTTCACATCCTGGAAAATATTAAAACATTTAAAGGGGTGAGCTCAGATGCTCAGTAAGGATAACAAAATAGAGGAAGCTTTCATAAATAAACATTAACATTTAAGGCAATGTATAACTAAAACAAAAGCCTTTTAAACTTTAACATTAGCCTAATATAGCAAAAGTAAAATGAAATAATTCCATTCACTTACTCACATGGATATTCTACTAGTCGAATAATCACATGAAATATTAATAACCACTTTCATAATGATGGAATGCATAATGACAGACTATCATAACCACGTATCCAAGGCCTCGTGCCAAGACCACAAATAAGATTTTGTCAAGGCCTCATGCCAAGACACTAGTTTGTCTCATGAGACCTATCGATGCATCGAGGAGCTATAGCGGGCTCCACCCATCAATTATTAAGTCCAATGCATTCCTCATATGAACAGGTTTAAACATATCATAAACCATAACATAATCATATCACATAAAACATGCATAAAGGAAACATAACATTTCCACATTTCAATCACAAGATATCAATACAACACATTGATATAATAAAAACACTTTCAAAACCATTTTTAATACCAAAATAAAAGAAAATTAAAACTTGATATTTATTTTTCATTTAAAAAAAAGTTATGGCTTGTAGAGGAAGCCGAAACCCAAATAATGGCCATGGCGGCGGAGAAGTCGTTGTCGCCACATACGTACGACAAGAAAAACATTCCTTTTTGTCGTTTAGTAAAACACCTTGTATAAAAATATTCCTTTTGAATAAATGTAAAAGTCAAAGGGGTTTATACACCATATAAAGGAAAGTTGTGTATAAAACCAAAATATGCCTCAATGAATGGGGATTGAGATGAAGTCCCTTAAAAAGAACATTTTTTTAAATAAAATAGATCTATTATGTGTATTCACTCTACGTACACATAAAGAAATTAAAAATACAAGATAGGACATAATAACATCATGACATAATTTGAAAGTAGGAGATTAACCCAAAGAATGGAAATTGGGTTTAGAAGTTCCCTTACCTCATGTCCGACTTGACTTGATCGTTCTTTAACCTCCTGAATAATAAACTAGAGTTAATTTCTATTTACTTAAGAACCTTTTTCTGGTTAATTATTCATTTTATATCACATATTACCATGTCATGAACATTGTGTAATTATTTAAGTTTATAACGGTCGTTTTGTCGATCTTATGTACTTGAGTCTAAAATAAACTTCTTATAATTACAAGTTGTTCATGTGGTGAAATATACATTATATCCAGAATTATATTCATGATGTAGATATCATATAAATCATATATATCCAGTATATACATTCATTTATAATATTACATAACATTTAGAGGTAAGAAATGAAATGCACCTTTCATGGAGACGGTAAGCCGTACGTACGCATGAACGCTACTTTCATATCCATTTCATATTTAATGGAATGAAGTTATAATTATATAAAGGTATAATATAATTCCAGTATAAGATAATGTATAATACCATTTACTCCATCCTTTATACATCCCACATATGGCATTAACGATTCAAATCACTTTGAGGGGGCGGTAGTCCGCACTTCCTAAAATGAAATTATCGCGTTTACCCATAATGGAAATCATAAAGGTATGCCATAAATGAAAAATAAATAAGCTTAAGTAGAACATAAAAATATTATATATCATATATAAATATGGTGACATCTTAATGGCCACCTTTGAAGGTGTTATATGAGTGTTGAACAATCATCGTTTCGTGAGGCAGAAATTCGCAATCCACAGAAACCGTATGTTCTATAACCATTAGATGTAGGTGTGTGTAAGTGTAGCTTGAATAATCATTATAACAACATCCTAGTATATTGAGGATACTGGTGTTGTTACAAAAGAAAGGAATAAAAAGAGTTTAAGGGGTTGGAGAAGCAAAATAAAACAAAACAACATTAGAGAAGACATTACCATAAAATCGGGTAACTCTTTTTGATTTGAGCCAAAGGCTTCCTTGGGAAGACTTCTTCCCAAGGTAAGGCTTCTAGGAATAAGGGAGGGAAGTTGGGAGAGTATTTGGGCAGAGGTTGGCCGAGCCAAAAGGCTTTGAAAGTGTGAGTAAGGTGGTAGTGGTGGGGGCCTTTTATAAGTGGAGAGGAGGGTCACTCTTGGAAAGTAATAAAATGTTACTTTATTATACAATGATTTTCGGATTCAAAAGGTACCACACTTATAAAATTAGAGGCTAAGGTGATAAGGGTTTGAAATGTTCTCATCCAATAGGTTTTGGACAAGTTTAATGCTTATATTTTACATTATCTTTTCATTTTATTTAAATCATTAATTAATGAGGTAATTGATGCATCATCATTGTGTCAGAAATAATTTAATTTATTTAATGTCTAAAAATTATAAAAAAATATCATGATTTAGGAAACCTTTTTATATTTCTAATGAATATTTATAGTCAAATATATGACTTGTATAACCCCATTTAAAAATTGTTTTAGTAAAACAACTCTTGTTTGTGACATTTTTATTTTAATATTAAATAAAAAGTTTTTAATGTCATTTCCCAACCAAAGTGACTCCATGGGGTCCCCAAGTTGACCCATGGTTTGTCTTGGTCGGCCATGACTCACCCAATAGGGGTAAGACAAGTGTCGAGGTCCTTTCCTATTATTATAACATTATATTTACCTTAAATTTCACTAATTACATTTAATCGCGATTAATTAAACTTAAAAGTTACTATTCACCAAAAAATTATTTTAATCCCATTGAACAACATTTTACTTCCTAATGAAAACCATGTATATCAGATTTTTGAAAATCAAATCACAGAAGTGGTAATGTTTCATTTAAACAAAAAATCAGTTTTTTAACTACCACTTAGTGGTCTCACTATTCATAAAAAATTGATGTTTTTCAGAACAATGCCAAAATTTCACCCTAAGATATAATTGATATTCCGAATTAAAAAATGATTTATATTTTATGAAATTACAAAAATATAAGTTGCATTAATTAATTTCATAATTAATTCCCGCTGTCACAACAAATAGCATGTTTTTAAGAAACAATATATATCAAAAGGTTGACAATTGTTTATGTCCAATTTCAAAGTAAAATTAATTCTAATGACCACCATTGGATAAAATGGTAAAAATATATTCTAATTATAATTTAAAACCACTCAATAGTATAATTTTTCACTATTAATTATTTTGATTGAAAAAGCTATTTTTAAGTAATTTTCACTATTCAAAGCATATTGGAAGTTCTCAGAAAATTACCAAAAATTAAACATAGGCTAATTTCGATATTCCAAATCCAAATACGAAGTCCATTTGGAAAGATAAAATTTATAAAATTTCAAAAATTAGGTATTACTATTCATAACGGATACATTGATTGGTTGTGGCGTGTGTTAGAACTCGAAGCTGCGTACAACACACGCTACTGTATTATTCAACGAGATGTGTGCCGTGGAAGATTGGGGTGTTACACTAATGGTAGGTAATAAAGGAATGTCACACTATGGTTGTGGGTTCGATTCCTGTATCTTTTTCCGACGTGATAGGTTATCCCCCGACCTGCAGGTTATCCTTTTCCTAAAACTATAGTATTATAATATTCCAAAAATAATGTTCAGAAATGTTTTAACCTTAAAAAATACTATCCAAAGTTCAACTTAATCCATTCCATCCTTTATAGTTATCCAAAATACCTCTGTCCAGACTTTCTCTAAAAGGTCTCTAAATTCCAAAATCAATTGTAACATGAGATTCCCCAAACAAAGTAAAGTTTCTATTATTGTCACATACTAAAAATATGATTACCTTCATCATATTAAAACCTTAATGAAAACAACAAGTATTGCAGTATAATCCTTATATATATCACATTATTATTATAACCATAATATAGTTCTTGAGTGCAAAAACAGAAATACAATAATTATTCAACTACATATGTAGTAATAGCATAAAGTTGGTCTTGATCCCTTGGCCTTTTTTAGGTATTTTTCCTTGGAACTTAGGGAATTCATTTGAATAATGCCCCATTTCTCTACAATTATAGCATTCAACATTGACATCCACTTTCTTTACCTTGCAATCACGAGTCTGGTGACCTTTTTCTCCACATTTGTAACAAACTCCCATTCCTTTTAGGCAAGTACCAGGGTGTTTCTTACCACAATTATGACATAATTGAAAATCCTTATTTCCCTTTTCCCTTTATCTGTCTCTTGATCCACCGTTCTCTTCTTCTCCTGCTTTACTTTGTTGTCATAAGACTTAGAGAATTCCTTTTCTGTCTTGATAGCACATGAAACAATATCTTCATACGATGAGAAGGATTGTGATACTAAAGCTTGACGAAGTAATGGTTTTAACCCATCAAAGAAATGATCAATCTTACTTCCTGGGTTACGTATATAATCTATAGCATTCCTCGCTAACCTTGTAAATTTAGACTCACACTTTGCAAAATTCTCTTCCTCCTTTTGCCTCACACTCGGAAATTGTCTTTCCATATCCGCTTGATGGTCATGAGGAAATTAGTTTTCTATGAAAATCTCTTTAAACTATCTCCATTAGATAATTGATACTTTTTCATCTTCCTTTTTATTTTGAATCAATGACCACTATTGATCAGAGTCTCTAGTGAGTGGTAAACTGTCATGACAACGTTTTCCCTTTCACTACTCCCTAAAGCCTGAAATATTTTTTCTAGGAAATTTAACCATTTCTCATCTACTAATGGATTTGTACCCCCATTAAATGTTTGTGGTTGTTTTCTCATGAATCGGTCTAACATTGATCCTCCACATTGCGGATTAGGGTGCTCTATACAAGTATGGTTATTATTCATAACCTGAGTGAGTTGTCTGGTATGGTGATAAGATGATCAACACCAGTTGTATCACCAGCTCCACTATAATTTTCTTGATCTGGAGGGAAATCCCTACATGGAGTGCTTGCATTGTTATGGTTTCCATTTCTTCCACTAGGCGCCATTTCTAAACAATTTCATTAACTATATTAGTTTATGAATCGAAATACATAATAAAAAACTAGAAAAACACCTAACATAAATTGAACAGTTTATGGATATAATCCATAATCATAAAAGAAATTTCTTTGAGGAAGTATATACTCACAAACCCATCATAATGTTTTGTAATGAAATTGTGAATTATCCAAATCATATACCCCGGGAGTATTGTAACCAAGGGTGCAGCAAGACCCGTTTTCATGCACCAATTCCCATTTGCGTCTAGCTCAAAGCGGTGTTTTTGGGTTTTACCCCTAGGTACATCTGTGCCAGAGCTGCCTCTACCTTCTCGTATTCAGACAGGGATGTATTGCTCGGAAAATACACAAAATCTATACTTTACCAAAATTACAGGAAGTTCTTCTATACTAATCCTCAAATTCTATCTTAGGGCTATGTGCATGCTCTAATCAGAGTGTATCTAAATCTATCTTCCAAGGTTAGTACTAAATTGCCTCTGATACCTACTATAATGCCCCAACCCCAGTTACCCAGAGTCGGTTCATTATTACATAACATTGGCATGATCACAAAAGATCAAGTCTCGAATGACCGATTAGTTTAGTAGCCTTGGAAACAGTAGATATATTCATAAATATTACATTACATCATAAAGTGAAAAAAAACTACAACACATCTTATCTTCATAGACCACATTCATATACCCTCATACTGTCCCTGTATGTCATTCATAAAATACTTTTTCACATCCTAGGAAAAATAGAACATTGAAAGGGGTGAGCTTAGATGCTCAGTAAGGATAACAATATAGCGGAAACTTTCATAAATAAACATAAAATTTAATGCAATGTATAAGTAAAACAAAAGCCTTTTAAACATGAACATCAATATAATAGGGAAAATATAAAATGAAATAATTCCATGTAATTATTCACATGAATATTCTAATAGTTGAATAATCACATGCAATATCAATAACCACTTTCATAATGATGGAATGCATAATTACAGACTATCATAACCACATAGTCAAGCACTTGTGCCAAGACTACAAATAAAATTTTGTCAAGGCCTTGTGCCAAGACACTAGTTTGTCTCATGAGACCTACCGATGAATCGAGGAGCTATAGTGGGATCCACACGTCACTTTCTATGTCCAATGCATTCCTTATATGAAATGGTTTAAACATATCATAAACAATTCCCAAGAACCATAACATAATCGTATCACATAAAACATGCAGAAAGGAAACATAACATTTCCACATTTCAATCACAAGATATCAATACCACACATTGATATAATCAAAACATTAGCAAAACCATTTTCAATACCAAAATAAAAGAAAATTAAATCATGGTATTTATTTTTCATTTAAAAAGGTTATGTCTTGTAGAGGAAGCCGAAACTCAAATAATGGTCACGACGGCGGAGAAGCCGTTGTCACCACATATGTAAGACAAAACATTCCTTTTGTCGTTTACTAAAAATAGCTCGTATAAAAATATTCCTTTTGAATAAAAGTAAAATCCAGAGGGTTTTATACACCCTATAAAAGAATGTTGTGTATAAAACAAAATATGTCTCAATGAAAGGAGATTGAGATGAAGTCCCTTACCTCGTGTCCGACATGACTTAATTATTCATTAATCTCCTGAATAATAAAATATAGTTAATTTATATTTTCATAAGAACCTTTTTCAAGTTCACTATTCCTTTTATATCACTTATTACAATGTTTTGAACATTATGTAATAATTTAATTTAATAACGGTTGTTTTGTTGATCCTTGGTACTTGAGTCAAAAATGAACTTTTTTGAAAAGAATTTTCCATCTAGTTATAATTAAATCATCTCCAGAATAGTATTAATAATTTAAATATCATATATATCAATTATATATTAATTTTATACTATTACACAACATTTGGAGATAAAAAAATTAAATGCACTGTTCATGGAGACGATAGGTCGTACGTACGCATGAACACTACTTTCATTTCTTTGTCATATTAATGGAATTAAAACTAAATGAGAGATATATATATTATAATTCCAGAATTATATTCATAATTTATTTGTAATATATATCATATATTTCCTTTATATATATTCACATATAATAGTACATAACATTTGGAGATAAGAAATGAAATACACCGTTCAGGGAGATGGTAAGTCGTACGTACGCATGAACGCTAATTTCATTTCTATTTCATACTTTAATTGAATGAAAAAATAATGATACATAGTTATATTATAATTAAACTATAATATCATATATAACATCATTATATAAATCATTTATACATCCCACATAAGGCATTAATGATTCAAATCACTTTGAGGGGGCGGTAGTCCGCACTTCCTAAAATGAAATTATCGCATTTACCAATAATGGAAATCATAAAGGTATGACATAAATGAAAAATAAAAAAGCATAAAAAAACCTAAACATAATATATATCATATATAAATATAGTGACATCTTTATGTCCACCATGAAAGGTGTTAAAAGAAGATTGAACAATCATCGTTTTGTGAGGCTGTACTTCACCACCCACAGAAACATTGTGTTCTTTAACCATTAGAAGGAGGTGTGTGTAAGTTTAAATCAGATAATTCTCATAAAAAAATCCTATTATATTTAATATACTGTTTTTGTTACAAAATAATGGAATAAAAAGGGTTTAAGGGGTTGGAGAAGCAAAATAAAACAAAAGAACATAAGAGAAGACATTACCTTAAAATCGGGTAACTCCCTTTGGTTTGAAACAAAGGGGATTCTTGAAGAGATTTATGTCTAATTTAAGGTTTCTAGGATGAATAAAGGGATGTGTAGAGATAAAATTAGCAGGTTTGGGTCGAGCCAAAGGCTTGAGAGGTGTGTGTAAAGGGCTAGAGGTGGGGGTCTTTTATAAGAGGGAGGAGGGGCACTCTTAGAAAGTCTTGAGAAGTTACTTTATTATAAAATGATTTTCCCATATTAAAGGTCCCAAAATTATATATTTACAGTATAAGGTGATACGGGTTCTAAATACACCCATCCAATAGGTTTTAGACAAGTTTAATTCTTATATGTTACCTTATCTTTTCATTTTATTTAAATTGTTCATTAATGAGGTAATCACTGCATCATCACAGTGTCATAAATAAATTTATTTATATAATGTATAAAAATTATAAACAAATTACCATCATGTATTAAATATTTTTATCTTTCCAATGAATATTTATAGTCTAAGAGATCATTTATTTAGAAAAAATTAAATTATTTTACTTAGGTGTTACAAACATTGGTTACATTTTCCTTTCTTTAAACAATAAAATGATAAAATGTCAATATAACTCAAAAGTGATTCCATGGGGTCCCTAAGTTGGTACAAGGAATTCCATGGTCTCCCATGACACCACCAATAGTATTAGGACACATTTTGGGGTCATTTTGTTTTTTTATGATATTATTTTATTACCCTTAACTACCCGATTACTAATTAATCATGTTAATTAAAGATAATTGTCGTCGTTGCTATTCATAATGTACAAAATAAAAAGATTATTAATTACATAATTTTGACCTTATCATTCCAAATATTGAATCTATTTTAACAAATTAAAAACACATAAATTCCATTAATTAATTTAAAAATAATTCCGGCTGTCAAAACAAATAGCATATTTTTAAGAAACAATATCTATCAAAATATTGACAATCGTTTATATCCAATTTCAAAGTGAAATTAATTATAATTACCACCATTGGAATAAATGGTAAAAATATTTTCTAATTATACTCTAAAAACACTAAATAGTATAATTTATCGCTATAAATTATTTTTATTAAAAAATTGTTTTTACGTATTTGTTTACAATTCATCAAAAATTGCAAGTTCTCAGAAAAATACCAAAAATTCAACATAGGCTAATTTCGATATTCTGAATCCAAAAATGAAGTCCATTTTGAAATATAAAATTTATATAATTTCAAAAAGTGGGTATTAATATTCATAATGGCTACTTTTATTTGACACGGTGTGTTAGAATCTCGAACTTGTGTACAATGCAAGCTACTGCATTATTGAAAGAGAAGCGTATCATGGAAGTTTGGGGTTTTACATGGACAGACAAATGAATGGTGATAGGAATGTGCCACTGCCAACTGGTTGAAGCCTATGGAGTGACTACCGGATGAGAACCAGATGATTGAGACTGGTTCATAGTAGAGCGTGGCTGATCACGGTGCGGTCGAGGTGGCCCCGGTTGATCAAGAAACACAAATGGCGGCGAAGGCAGATCTTCTAACACCAGATAAAAAGGTTTTAGGACCCTGGGACACCCTGAGAGGGGAGGGGTGAATCAGGGTGACGATTTTTTCTTTTACTGTGATGGATCTTGTTCCCAAGTTGGTAAGAACTTTTCAAACCTCTATGATGAAAATGATCAGAAAGAAAACATTCATATGTAGAGAGATGGCAGAATACTTTTTACTTGGTTCACCACTAATGGATATGTCCATGGAGCATACGCTGAAAGGTTGTCGGTCATACCAAATTCCACTAATCTTTACTAGATGTGGATAACAAAGGTTCGGGCACAGTCACTCTGTCCCAGGCTCACTGACTTTACAAAAGATCAGGAGTAGCTCACTGCGTCCCTCGGGTCACTCCCGTTGACTCCCCCTAGATCACTACCTTTGTTGAAGTCACACTCAGTTTATAGACATGAAGGTCTCTTCATCATTGCAAAATAATACATCCTCTTTCTGTATGTATATGCTCTGTTGAAGTCCAACTTTCACCCATAGACTGATCTCACTTTGCACCGAAGGTATCAGGCAATCTTCTAGATTTCGTGTAGCTTCAAAAAGACCGGCATGCTTCAACTACAGCTAGCGCATTCCTCCATGCCTGGCGCACAAGTTTCAAGACGGCGTGAAAGTCTCAGTGTGCAAGTCCAAACTGGAATACAATTACACCTCAACCACTTGCGTGACACTCACATCTTCAACTTCAAACTTGCGTGACTCAACCCCTTTCTCACCCAAACCACCTTGGATGTGCATCTAAAAACTGTCGTGCAACTTCAACTTGCGTGACCCACCACCACTTGTGCGACCAATACACATGCGCGACGGGAGATTTTATTTTCTCTAAGTCTAAAATTCTTTTGTAATAAGGAGGGGTCGATCTGTATTTATAGGAATTTGGAAACCCGGTGCGACGGCGCACAACTCTCCCCTCAGCGCGCATGTTTCGGCACGCAAGTCTCTGCCCCCAAAAAACACCTGCGCAACCAACTTCCAAACTTGGGCGCCCTTCTCCCTTTTCCATATTTTCATGTTATTATATTGAAAGATACTCAAAATCATGAACATCCACTGAGGATTGAAAACAAACACAAAACATACACCAAATCATGAAATGACAACCATGGTTTCAACCAAGGCTGCACGTTCTGAGATCTGCCTTGGGACTGCTGACTAGTTTTGGTGGCATGTGCAACCTGGCTAGAAGTGATGAATAAGGCACTTTGATGAACCATATATCCACAAGTCCGTCGACGCTGGAGACGATTGGGAAAATTGGGAGGATCCACCTAGCGCTCCTCGTCGTCAAAAATCATGTAAGGTTTTACCAGCTCTATGGTGTTAACTGAGGTGTACCCTTAGATGTGACTTGAAGTATCATTCACCACAGGAAAAATTCTGGAGGGGATCTCCATATCAGGGGGCATGAAGTCACTGAGAGTATGGGATGCCAACAAGAATGGCGGGGGACTTTGTTTTCCCTTGCACCACTGATGCTTGATCTTCTAAGACGAGGACGACTAAGCCGTTAATACGGAGGTACTGGATGCAGATGATGAGATATATTCTAAAGTCTCTGGTCGATTCAGGTGCGCATGGATAATACCATGGGAACAGGCAATAGCCTTACAAGACATCTAGTCCTCATACTTCTCGGACCCGCAGTTAGAAACCTGATTCCATTTTCTTTCACTGTCACTGCTGCTATCAGGATTCACAAATACACATGACACATGTGCTAGAGCTATACCCAACCTTACTATGTTTTTATCAACCTGGTCTTGAATCCAGAAATTAAAAACATAACACTATTTTAGGGTATTCCTTAGGATCTAGTGAAAGGGGTGGTAATTGGGGATATCAATGAGACCCGCCTCTTCTGGCCTCTTGCATTCAGGAAAACGTACAATCCCTTGTTTCAAAGAAATTCAGAAATAGCCGGGGAACTGAGACTCATTAAATGAGTAGGTCTATTTTCTTTTTTCTGAGAAGGGGGCACTGTGAGCCTGACCCTAATGAGGGGCTGGAGAAGCCTATCGAGGAGGTGGGACCTGATTATCTCACCCGGGCGGTGGCGGTGCGTTACATAGGGGCGCTTGCCGGTTCTGAGGTGGAT
The DNA here is from genome assembly GCA_963277665.1 of Viscum album. Lineage (NCBI taxonomy): Eukaryota > Viridiplantae > Streptophyta > Magnoliopsida > Santalales > Viscaceae > Viscum > Viscum album. Next base: position 1,229,473,257 of record OY728139.1, on the reverse strand, counting down.
GCTACTAGACCGGTGGCTGCACCTATGACGTAGGGCCTCTGTGAGGTAGTGGAGGTGTCTCTACTGGTAATAACTCCAGTTTAATTGGTCCCTCTATTTCGGCCACCGTGGCGGGCTCGGCCATGGAGACCCTTCTTGATGGAATTGAAGAAGGCAATGGTTGTGCTTTCGTGGACTACTATAAATCATTCTCTAGGCATTGGGACTTATTAGAGAATTCTTGAAATCCCCTGGGGTAATTCTAGATAATGAGAGAGGGGACCATTTCATTCTTGAAATTTCCCATAGAAATCATCAGCATCTGTCTCTGAGTCAGCGGTACGTCTATGAAGTAGGTGAGTCCTTTCCATCAGGCGACAAAGTCTGTGACATTCTCATTAGGCCTCTGTTTGAACTTAAAGAGGTCATAAATACGCATCTTCTAAGTGGTAGAACTGAACTGGTATAGAAATTTCCTATGAAGATCTTCCCAGCCAGCTACTGACCCAATAGTTAGCTAGTTGTACCAGACAAACATGGGTCCTTCCAATGTCTGTACGAAGCATCAGATTTTGGCAGCCTCCTACTATGCCGGAGTTCCCAACGTGGGTCCACACCTTGAAATAATGTGGTCTATATGTTTTAGTGGGTCAACCGCCCCATTAAAGGTAGAGAAGGTGTGATTTTTGAAACATGGGGGTGTCATCATATCTTCATCCCATGCTGGATACGACTTGCCATCAGATGATATTTCCACCTATCGCATTTCCAATGCCTCGAGGCGAGCATTGAGTACTGAAATGGGATCATCTGGGCATGGATCTTGTATTAATGAGGATTCCTAACCACCAGTACATTGTTAGGTTCTTCAACATGATAAACAAGCCCAAAGGCTCGTGGAGGGGGTGGTGGGACGACCTGTGGAGTGACTGGGGGAACCTGAGCTGGGTCCCGTGGCTTTTCACACCACTCAAGTGGATTCGGTGACACATATTGCACCCTCTCTCCTAAAGTTCCAGCCTCTACCCTATCTGTGTGGATAGGATGGTCAAGGTCACCTAGAGAAACTTTTCCATGGGGGAGTTGTGCCTGCCCCTACTGCCCCGGCTGCGGATCACCGTGTTTTGGTCGTCACTCTATGACACCCTCATCAAGAAGGTCATCGACGATATTCTTATGCTTTTTGAGCTGTTGACACAACAATCCTTTTTCAAGATCATCCTCCATCTTTTTTACTAAGATAGATGGGTCAGAGGGTTTGGAGGCTCCAAGGTGATCCTTTCCCGTTTTGAGATTTCGGCTGAGGACCAATGTCTTGGTGGATATGGAATGACCCCGAAGATTTTTCTGCTGGCGAGTAACTCTTCCCGACGGGTCCAAAAATTGTGGAACTCCACCAAGGGGTAATTTTTCTCCAATGAGTTTTGCCTCTGTATCTTCCACCTATAGGTCGTCCATATTAACCGTGGTGCTTCCTGGAGGCATACCCTCGATAACGCCGATAAATTTGAGCTTGTGCCAGATAGAACTAAAATGTAGGGCAGTATACTACCCCCAACCATAGATCAACACATAGGGGGGGGGGGGGGGGTTGATAATATTACAGATCACTTTAAAGATCTGAACGAATTTTTATTTGAGGGTCTTATGGTGACATGGTGACTCAGGGCATTGAGCCATAGGGATTGTGGCCAAGTCAACCAAACAGAATTATTGACCAATGTATTCGAATTTCTCCCAACTCTTGGGGTAGGCCAATCATCGATGAAGTAGATGAATGTGAGTCGCCCAGAGGTTTTGGAAAAAGCATCCAACATCCTCCTAAATGAGTGATTCTGGGGGACTGAAATTCAATTTTGTAACTGGACAAAACATCTCTGGGAAATGTTCCACTACAAGGATGTCCCACAAGATCCTCGGCTCAGACTCAGGGTCTGGCCCTTCATTTCCCCACTCATCAACTTGAGGGGGATGTGGAACTGGTATCGGTACTGAAGTAGATCGTTGAGATGGTAGGTTGGACGGTGGAGAATACAGTGAGCGGGCTGAAAAACCGCCGCATCTCAGGCTATCCTCCGAAGAGTGTAGTGACTTGGCCACTACATCATGATAATACAAGATAGAAACCACATTTTCTAGTGCAGGGACTATGGCTGCTGGCGGTGGACCATACTATTAATCCTCCTCCAATGGTCCCTAAAACAATTCTACGTGATCTCTGGTCAAGGTAGGGAATGCTCTTGGTGATGATGGTGGTGATTGCATGACCATACCCTAGGTAGATGCCAAATCTTCGTCCCCCTGAATGTATCTACAGAGGGAGGAAGAGATCCAGTGGGCCTCGCATTCCGAAAGCATGAGTCTGATGCACCTCATTCCGGCCTCGACCCTTGACACAGAGGATCTAGGTGAGGGTTCCACTGTTGAGTCATATATTTCCTTAGAATATGAGAAGCAGAAAAGTTTAATCTCATTCTGAATCTTCCCAGCATTATTTTTATGGTAGAGATGACCTTCCTTCCTACCTCGGGATGGATCTTCGGGACATGGTTGAGGTCTGGAACAGGGAGGTCCTTCAGCCGAACTAGTGTTGGGGCAGAGAGGGCTTCGGCCTGAGTGAACTGGGGTGTGAGGAGCACCAAGGAAGATGTAAAAGGGAACATAGGGAGAACCTCTATGTCCACTAGCTGATGTGTGGAGGGAATCTTTGTGAGAAGTATTGGAGTTTGTAAGACCTCTGTTGGAGCTGGTAGGAGCATGTGTGGGACCTCCATACTTATTTACCATGGCAGCATCAGTGCGAGGAGGGTCCTCGTATTGGCCGAGCAGAACATGGGTAGGACCTCCATACTAATTTTTTGGATGAAGGGTACCTTCTTCGGAGGCTGTAAAGACATGGGGAAGACCCCCACGATGTAGGTTTACCAGAAGCATAACGTCTTCACACCGATGACCTGCGACAGGAGGAACGACTATATACCTAAGTTTCTAAGTGCAGAAGAGGCTCCCATACTGAGTGTCACTACAATGGGGAGAACCCTAATTCAGATTGAAGTTGGCATGGTGTAGACCACCACACTGAGATTTGGAGCTGGGAGGACCCACGTTATCAATGGTGGTGATAAGTGGGGGACATATGTACTGGATTTCATTACTGAAGGTCGGCCCACTGAGGGCACTACCTATGCCAGAAACCAAAACAGTTGACCCATTCTTCCCGCGGGGTGGTTGGGGCCTTGATTCAGGCCATGTGCATTTGCACGCCTTCTCAGCATAAATATGGGATTGATGATATACATTTTTGGTGGCATGGTCCAAGGTAGTTGTTGACATTGATTCCCCCCAGTGAGCATCCTCCTCATCTTGCGCCCGATGCTGGCATCGGGTCAGCCGGACTAGGGCTGGCGGTGCAGGCGCATATCTTACCTATTCCTCAGCTTGTGGGGCCAGGTGGGGGCTCTGGCATGGCCTCGTGGGGGCCCTACATAGGATCCCATGGAATGAGATCCCGGTCGAGCTAGCCCAGACATCCCCAAACTCATCTGCATAGGGGATGAATTCATCGTATAGTTTTGGGTAGAGGCTCCTGGAATGGTTGTACTTCAGATTGGGGATTAGTGGATCCCTATGTGGCCCTTGGGGGTGGTGGTGGAGACGGGGCGCAAATTCCTCTAGGTACTTTTGGGCCCTATCCTTGGTTGGGATTATCCCATCATCCTCGTATCGTCAGACAAGGTCGTTTATCACCCTTAGTTGAACGAACTCATATGGGGAGATGGGGCATAGGTGCCCAAAAACTATGGATGTAGAGGCTTCCAATGAAGAAGTGAGGCCACGTAGGATTCCCACGAGGATGTTTCCCCTGCCCCTACATCGGTAGGTGTGCAATGATCAGTTTCTTGATATAGAAGCTTGGGTCCTTGAAGGAAAGGGGATTAAATCGTTAGTGATGAAACAAGGAAATCGACAACCAATGCCTCAACACCATTTCATCTTCCATGGCTGGTAAGAAGGATCCACAATGACAATGTTGTAGATTGGGATGTTCAACGTTAAACTTCCCCATCTTCTAGTGAGTTTTACGCCTAGCCCACTATTTTCTTGGTGGGACCTGGCACTGGATACATGGATCTGGTGACACACTAGTCCACTGATGTCTTGAATGCTACTAATCTTCCCATTGAGAAGAAGAAATTCACGTCGGGTTCACCATTTTTTTTCTGATGCTTTCGACGGGGCACACATTTGTCTATTGAGGATGCGATGACTGTTCCCCCGCATTCCCACTTTCCAAAGGTGGTCAACATATGTCTCCATTTCAGGGAAGTTTCTTCCTTGATCTAAACAGGATGATGGGATTTCAATCCCTCCTTCCATGGATTCCTCTTCAGAACTCGTTACCTAGTCTGGGTCTCCCTCATAGATTAAGATGTTGTTCATGAAACTCTTATCTATTCCATATCTTCATGGACAACAGTTAATTACACTACTTCTGTCAGGACATTCCAAGGGGTCTGGTCAGGGTAGCATCCTTCGGTCGAAGGAGTATTCATGCTTGATATTGCTGGCGTGTCTGGACGCTGGAACACAGATTCATATGGGTTACTTTCTCTTATTATAGGGATTCTCGAGGGCTCAGAAGCCTGAGGAATCCCATAGGGAATGTGGTGAATTATATGGAATATGCATGTATTTGAGATTTTCTTCATCTTCTAATGTTTAACACAGGGTATGCCATGAGTTTAACGTCTAGCGGAGATGGACCAGACTAATCAGAACACTAAAGGGAGTGGATCAGATGGGTGTGATCCCTAGAGGGAACACTGATTCTGGAAGTAACATGTGGTCTGGAACCCAATTACTTCATAGGGTAGTGAAGAGGTGGATGACATGATATCACCGCGATATGGTGGTCGGGGTAATAATCAAGATTGATATGGAGATTTTAATGAAGTAGATGGGAATGTGATGGAACCGTCATGAAGGTGATGGTAGTGTTGGGCTTGAGCCTCGATGAGACTTACTATGTATCCCTGTGGAATGGAATCAATGTTCACTTAGTTTATTGGGGACTATGGGACACCTGAGGAGGCAACCCATGAGAATGGACACATGGATGGGACTCAAAGGAAGTAGAACTTCCAAGTTTGGGTTTGACCCTCCCGAAACACATAGGCTCGAGGGAGAGACCACGATGGGACATGAGTTATGGGATTGAGCCTCATAGAGGATTCCTACATATCCATGTGGAAGGGAATAAAAGTACACGTAGTTCAGGATGTGGTATAGAATTGTGGTGTGCGCAAAGGACAAAGACACGATGACATGATGGGGCTTACGCAAGTTTAGTAGTCCGAGGATGGTTTGGCACTACTGGGACTAACCAAGGATGTTGTTCCCAACAAAGGCACAACAATGGAATACCTTTGATTATAAAGTACAATGGATTACTTCTAGATCGGGATTACAACGAATTACCACTAATTGGGGTTGACAATAGCTTAACGTCGATTGGTGTACAACGACTTACCATCAATTAGAGAAAACAATGGCTTACCATCGATTGGGGTTGATCCTCAATGAGGCTTCCTACATACTTTGTCTAGGAGACATGGACCGAATCCTAAGTTTTTCGAATGGGTATAGTTTATGGTTTTGAGGTATGAAAAGGGGCGTACATTTTAACGTCATGCAGGACAAAGGTGGACTGCCATGAAGTGGTTGGGACCGATGGGTGTTGTTCTTGAACCTGAAAGAGGCTTTCTATGTACCTTTCCTTGGCAAGGATAAATGTACAAAAAGTTTAGAAATGTTTGTTGAACCAATGTGAAGGGGTTTAGGACAAATAAGTGTTGGGATTGAACCTCAAATAGTCTTCCTACATACCTTTACATGGAATGGATAAAAGTCCACATAGTTTAGGATGAGTGTTGGGATTGAACCTTAGAGAGGCTTCATACGTACCTTGCCTTGGAAAGGATCAAATTCCATATAGTTCAATATGGTTGGTGAACCGATGTGAAGGGGGTAGGGACCAATAGGTGTTGGGCTTGAACCTCAGGGAGGCATCCAACATAGATTTTTTTAGAAAGGATCAAAGTCCACGTAGTTCAGAAATGTTTGGTGAACCAACATGAAGGGGTAAACGACCAATAGGTGTTGGGCTTGAACTACAAAGAGGCTTCCTATGTACCTTGACTTGGAAAGGATCAACATCCACGTAGTTCAGGATGTGTTTTGGGATTGAACCTCAGGGAGGCTTTCTATTTACCATGCCTTGGCAAGGATCAAAGTCCACATAGTTTAGGATGGTTGGTGAACCGACCTGAAGGGGGTTGAGACCAATAGGTGTTGGGATTGAACCCCAGAGAGGATTTTTACGTACCTTGACTTGGAAAGGATCAAAGTCCTCGTATTTCAAAATGGTTTGGGGATTTCATGCGAAGTCGATTCATAGGGGATGTCATGATCATTATTTTCTATAATCCCATGTGAGTCATGCTCAGTGTGAGAAACAAGAGGTAGCAAAGACCTGATGATCACGTCATGAAAGGTGTGTTCATGGAAACTGGAGTGGAGATTACACGTGGTTAGAAGCTCAAAAAAGAAACATGGTCTTATGTGTGGTTCAAATCCAAAATATGGAATAGGGGCTTATGCATGGTTATTATTCCAGGGAGATAGAGATTGGGTCTTACTCCAGGATGGAGGTCTGGTGGTGATAAAGCCTAGAGGGAGAGGGACATGATAATGAGGGTCTTGATTCCTATATCCCCTATTGTATTTCGCATGGAAGAAGAAAGGAGGAGTTAGGGTACTATCTCTTAGAATAAATTTTAGGGGCTTACCCCAAGATGGTTTCTCTTCCCTGTAGATAGGAACCACTCCGAAAAATAAGTTCTGATTCCATGTGAGGAATATCTCACTCCCATGGAGACGATTGGGCATAGATAATTTCTGAGATTGGGTTCCCTATGTAGAGTGCATGGTGTGAGGTAAAAGTTAAACATCATGTGTTGAGGACGATAGTGCTTGATAGTTTAACGTCCTACAGCTCAGACGAGGGGGGTTCACTTCACAACCCTATGAATTACAGAACTAATACCCACCTGCCCTTGAGGAATGGAAGGCATCAGCAATGCCATGACGAGGGGGTGTCGTGGAGTGATCCATTAAGGGGCCCACATTAGTGTGACTATGCGAAGAAGCAATAGTTTTTATCATACCTATGAGACGAAGCACAAGGCTAAGTAATGCTACATGGAGCATCACCCAAGGGACCCTGAAATTACTTCATACGATCCTAGATGGTCATATGGAAAAGAATATTCCATATAAAAGGGGTTCAAAGGAAGAGATCACATGAATCTCTAGTGGTCCATATAGTGGAGGAGCTTTGCGAAGGGGTATGCTTCACGAAGTGGGGTGTCCTAGCCTAGGCATAGGGCATATGGGGATATAGAGGGTGCTTTGTGAAGTGGAAATACTTTTGCGAAGTAGGGATTCATGAAGGAAAGGTGACCTACAATGCGTAACACTACCAAGCGATGTGCTTTGCGAAGCACAATGACCCTACCTTGGTATAGGGTGTACATGTGCATAAAGGGTACTTTAGGAATAATAATTTCTCTGCAATGACCTGAGTCCCCTTGGGGATCATCTCCCTTTGCGATGGACCATGGGCTCTGCAAATGGAATCACTTTTTTAAGAGGGGGTGAATTTAATCCAGGGGAAAGCTAATTCGCGATGCTGAAGTACATTGAAGAGCTCAAGTTTATTCAGATCAGAAATTGCTTCACAATTTGAGAGTTGAGAAGGAAAAATTTCAGAATATTTATCCTTTGGGATCGAGGGGAGCCTCTTATTTATTATCAAGAGGTGGTGCGAAGCAGGGGTCTCTTGGCATGAAGCCACATAGCACTCCACGATCAGCCGTAGGTTCAGTCAAGTTAGTCATAACCGCAGAGAGGATTGTCATCCTCTCCTCATCACGGTGCTCCCTTCGTGGTGTTATCTGAGGATTCGGTGAAGTTCTCTAGGTGCACAAAGGATGATTCGGTTCCCTCCACGGTGTGAGGATCTCAGTCAATTGTGTCGTAACCGCGGAGCCTCCTGCCTCTTTTCTTCACGATGGCTTCACAAACGTCAATCACATCACAGAGCCTCCTACCTCTACTTCATGGCGACTTCACAAACTTCAATAGGATCAGGAAGCCTCCCTCCTTTTTTCTTTGCAGTGGGAGTGAAAAGGAGGTAGCTTTACACTGGCCTCAGTGTTATGGGGCTCCGCGAACAGGTTTCATGAGGCAGCCCCAAAGGATTTGCATTTGATCTTAATATTCCCATATTTTTGCACCAACAAATATGTTATATAAAAAATTAATTAATTTTTATCTTCACCTAATAGATTTTATAGACATAAAATAAGAATAAATCCAATTTTATGTATAAAAACCTATTTTTTTTACAAAGGTAGTTTTACCACCTTTTAATGGAGAACCCATTTTAAATCCAATTATTGGTACTTTTAAAGATTTAATATATCAAAGTAAACTTTTAATTTTTAATATAAACATAAAAACTAGGTTAGGATAATTTTTTTTGTATTTATAAAAGGTTTCATCTTTTAATGAATAGTTAAAAATACTGAATTTTATTTCAAATCTTCTTCTTCATCAAATTTATTTATAAGGTTAAATTATACTTTTAAATGGTTTAATAGTATATTTAGATAATATTTTTACCAGTTAATTTAATTTTGTTCATTAGAACCAATTTCACATTGAAATTGGATATAAAATATGAAAACCCTACTTTTATTTCAGAGTTAAACATGATTTATTACATAAACATCATTTGGTACAACATAGAAGATCAAGAGGTATAGTGTATTTGGGGCTTAAGATCATTACATAACAACTTCAAATGTTAAATAAAACATCTTTATTGAAAACTTCCCTTACATGACCACTACATTCCCTCGTACTTAGCATTGAATGGGATAACCTGAGGAAATGCATAAGAAAATGGTGAGATGTAAAGCCTAGTAAGGGAATAATAATGGAATAACATGAGGAATACAATACATGTTAGATAATATTCATATCAATAGATAACAAGAGAAGCATAAACATAAAGGCATGACAAATCATGATAATTAGTACATGGAAATGTGGCAACAACACTTAACATGGAATTAGAATGAGCCAAGGCTCATTGCACATGGAGCATGAGTAAATCGTCATTGCAATTGAAGCACTAGTAAACCCGAATTGCACTTGAATTATTATGAGTAAACACCCATTGCACATTACGTATCATGATACTATACTTTACCCAATTCATTGGACCACTATCAGGGCACACCCTTCTTAAACCTTTCACTTCATGCATAAGTGTGCCACATGGATCATAAAACATTGAATCATTCAACATAATCATTTATTCCATGATAAAAGAATGTTGTATACATACATGAAACTCTTAAAACAATAAATAAATTTACATAATGGTGAATAACCTTGACAGAGAAATGGGCATGGTATTCACTACACAACGACTTTGGCATGGAAAAATGCGGTGAAATTTTGGCAACATAACGACGTGACATATAAAAATGGTTGATGAGAGAGAAAGGGGTGTCTCGTAATATTTACATGACATGGACAGTAAGGGGTTCATATAGATACTTGTCCCAAAAAATTTAATGGAATTTAGATTCATGATACTAAAGAATTTCAAGAATGTAAATGAGGAGAGAGAAGTTCCTTTCAGAATTTCAGCATAGTGATGGGTGTATATGAGAGGAATTTAATGAGAGATAAAGGGGTATCCCATAATTAAAACATAAAGAGGGTAGTATGGGGGAGGTTTTAAACCATACCCCAATATTTATAATTGAAATTAAAAGGGAATAAGAAACTTAATGAATATTGGACAAAAACGAGAAAAGAAGAAAACCCTTACTTGGAAGTGTGCTTCCAAAGGCTTGACAGAGGCTTCTTGGGATCTTGGTGGTCCTTGGTAGGATTTTAGAGAGAGTTTGGAAGAGGTTTTATGAACTCCAAAGGCTTTGAGTGATGAGTAAGTGGGATCTTGGGTGGGTTTATATAGGAAGGGTGAGGGAATTCTTTATTATTTAGGTTTGGGACACCTCAAATTAAACTAATCCAAACCACAAACCAGCCCATGGTTTTTTCCCATGGTTGTTGATAAGGTAAGTGGACAAAAATATTTTATAAGGTAAAAGTCCTAAATTCTTAAAATAATGGGGTTGCTTATGTGGAGGTGAGTCACACTCCCAAGGAAAACAATTTAAAATGTAAAAATGTTCAATAAGTCTTAAATGGTCAAATAAAGATTTGTAAAATAAATCAAAAAAAAACCCAAAATAACATTATTTTAATGGTAAAAAATATATTTTTATAAAAAAATATTTATAGTATTTTATTACATCAATATTTGGTCATTATTATGGCATAAAACACATTATATATTTAAACGGTATTTAATTTTTACCCAATAATTCTACTGTCTCAGAAATTTATGAAAACTTCACTGTTGGATAATATTGACATCCTGATTCCAAAAATATTATTAGTTTTATCTAAATAATTTTTTAAATATGTTAATTTTCACTTTTAAAATAAAAACCGACATTTATAAAAAATTCATGGGTTTTGACAAAAATGGCTTTCAAACCTTAATAAAAATTACAATTGCATTCATAAAATTATAAGATCATTTATATTTAATAGAAATTAATTTAATAATAATAATAATATTTTATTAATATTTTATTAATTCAAAAATGCATTAAATTATCAAAATATATTTCTTAGTTGAATATTAACTAAAAATACTATTTGTGCCTTAAAAAATATTTACAAGGTAACAATAATAAAATGAAATTATATTCATTATTATATACAAATATAATTTACTTAACCATAGTAATAAGATATTTTCAAATAACCTCTTAAAACGCCCACATAAGATCGAAGGGTGAGGTGTGTGATGGTGACAGACTCTTGGGGTGGCTTGGATAACATCACTCGGGTGGTAATCTCTATCAACTTTAATTCTCCCATAGGCAGTTCCACTCAAGCTTGACATTTTCAAGATTGGATTGAGCTTTGTCAAGAGCGAATCCCAATGATTCCTCCTCCGTTCCAAGCTCTGATAAATGGGCTTCATATGGGGCACATCTACTGGATGAGGCCATCACTTCCTTTGTCAGAGTAAATTAGATTTGTTAAATCCCTATATTTATACTAATCAAGTGATAACTGTTCAACGACTATATTAGAAAAAGTCATAATTCATAACATAAAACCAATGAAGTTCACATTTTATATAAAAATTTTGCATAAATATCTATTTAATTAGATAAAGAGGTATTTTCATTAATGAAAGTTTGGGTTGCTACAATCTTCCCCCATTAAGAAATTTCGCCCTCAAAATTTCCTTTTCCAACACTAAAACAGATGTGGGTAACTCTGCTTCATAATTTCCTCTGATTCCCACATCGCTTCTTCAAACATGTGGTTTCTCCACAAAACCTTGATGAGGGGCATTGTCTTATTTCGTAGATCTTTTTCTCTACGATCTAATATCTTCACTGGTTTCTCCACATAAGAAATATCATCCTTTAACTATACCACCTCTGAAGAGAGTACATGTGAAGGGTCTATTATTTCCTTCCTTAAGAGGGATACATGAAATACATCATGTACTTTGACCATGGTAGGTGGAAGTGCTAGTCAATAGGCCACATCCCCGACACGATCAAGAATCTTGAAGGGGCTGATGTACCTTGGAATTGACATCCATTTCATTCCAAACCACATGACCTTCTTCTATACAGATATGTGTAGAAATACCATGTCTCCAACTTTAAATTCAATTTTTCATTGATGGTTATCTGCATAACTCTTCTGTCGACTCTGGGCTGCCTTTATATGCTACTGAATGGTTTTCCGCTTCTCCACCATTTCTTCGACCATTTCTGGTCCATGCAGCTTACGCTCACCAACCTCATCTCAACACGCTAGTGTTCTGCACATTTTCCCATAAAGGGCTTTACATGGTGCCATTTGGATGCTCTAGTGGAACCTGTTATTATAAGTGAACTCAACCAGAAGAAGATGTTGATCCCATCCTTCTTTACAGTTCATTGATCACGTTCTCAACATGTCCTCAAGTGTTTGGATAGTCCTCTCATATTGGCCATCAGTTTGAGGATTATAGGCAGTACTAAAGTTCAGTTCATTATTCATAGCATGATGAAGATTCTTCCAAAACATAGAGGTGAATCTTGGATCTCGATCAGACACAATAGATAGTGGTACACCATGCAGCCTTACCACTTCCCAAATATATATCCATGCCATTTGATCCAAATATAAATCCTTTTTAATGGAAATGAAGTGTCCATAATTTGTAAGAGGATCCACAATGACCCAAATTGCATTGCTGCCTTTGGATGTTTTCAGAAGTCCGGTGACAAATTCCCTGGTGATGTTCTCCCTTATCCATTATGGTATGGGAAATGGTTGCATCATCCACTTAGACTTCTTCCTCTTTTCCTTCACTTGCTGACACACCATGCACTTTGATGTATATTTAGAAATCTCCTTCATCATATTATCTCACCAATAACGCTCTCGGAGATCTCGATACATCTTTCTGTTTCGTAGGTAAATAGAGAAATTTGAACTATGTGCATCATCCAAAAGAACATTCTTATGCTCTATACATTATGGAAGACATAGTCTTTTCCAAAATCTCACAATTCCTTCTTCATTAACGTTAAACTCCCAGGATTTCCCTTTTCTGATTGATTCCACTTTTTCCGGAATTCCCACATCATCCTTTTGAGCATCCTTTAACATTTGCAAAAGTGACGGTTAAGAAATCCTTTGTGAAAGGATTGATGATGTTCCATTCTTTATGATTACCATGTCCATCTTTATCAAATATAAGAAGATTGGATCCTTCCAATTCTCATCAATGATAGAATCGATGGGTCCTTTCTACTAAGGGAATACACCACCTTGTGCTCTTTCCAAGGGCGGTAATGGATTGAGAAGTCATAGTCTTTGATAAGCTCTAACAATCTTCATTGGTGCATGTTCATCTCTTTCTGTGTGAATATATACTTGAGGATTTTGTGGTCTGTATATATTTCACACTTCTCTCCAAAGAGATTATGCTTCCAAATTTTCAAAACAAAGATCACTACAACCAACCCGAGGTCATGTGTTGGATAGTTCTATTGATGAAATTTCAATTGCCTTGAGGCATAGGCAATGACTTTTTCATTTTTCATCAACACACATCCCAGGCCCTTCTTCTAAGAATCATTGAATACCACAAAAATTTATCCACTTTTGGGTAAAGTGAGTACAAGTGCAGTGATAAGCCTCTTTTTCAACTCCATGATGATTTTTCCGCATTCATCACTCCAAGAAAACATTACTCCCTTCTGTGTTAGCTTGGTAATAGGGTTGGATAACTGTGAAAAATTTCTCACAAATCGTCAATAATATCTAGCTAACACCCAAGAAGATACGGATATCCATTATAGATGTTGGCATTGGCCATCCCTCTATTGCATCTGTCTTAGAGGGATCCACAGATATCCCATTTCTTGTGATGATATGGCCCAAGAATGAGACCTCCTTCAACCCGAACTCACACTAGATGTACTTTTCATAGCTTCTCCTTCCACAAGGTTTCTAGTAAAGTTCCTAGATCCTTATCATGATCCTCCTTGGTTTTAGAGTATATAAAAATATCATCTATAAAGACTACCAAAGATTTTTTGAGGTAATCTCTAAAGGCCAAATTCATCAAATCCATGATGATTTCTGGAGAATTAGTGAGTCATAAAGGCTTTAATATGATTTCCTAGTGCCCATATCTTGAATGAAAAGTAGTCTTGGTGATATCATCCTTCTTCACCCTTGAGAATATTCCGACCACAAATCTAGCTTGGAGAAGTATTGTGATCCACACAGATGATCGAACAAGTCATCAATTCATGAGAGAGAGTACTTGTTCTTTATCATGATTTTGTTAAGCACACGATAATCGATGAAAATATGCATTGAACAATCCTTCTTCTTGATGAAGATGACTAGTGCACCCCATGGTGAAGCTCTTGGGCATATAAACCTTTTATCCAGATTCTCCTGTAGTTTTGTCTTCAGCTCCTCAAGATCCACAACAACCATTCTATACAGAGTCTGGGATATTGGAAATTCCCCAGGTATAAGATCAATTGAGAATCCAACATCTCTTCTAGGAGTTAGACCAAGAAATTCCTCTGGAAACACTTCAACTAATTCCCTCACAATAGAAATGGTTTCAAGAATGGTTGCTTCCATAGAATCAATCATCTGAGCCAGATACACGTGCTCATAGGGCAGTAATATCCACTCTTGAGATGATGGAGCTAAAGAAGATTCATCCTCCTCCTTGCACATGTAAAGAATTGGGGGTCGATTCTGCACATGGAGAGTGATTTCCCTCTTAGGAAATGTTTTTTTGGCTCTATATAAGGAATGAGAATCCATGCCAAGAATTGCATCAAATTCCACCAGAGGGAGTGTGATGCAGTTTTCCAGGAAGTTCAATCCATAGATTATGACCGGGGAGGAGTTATATTCATGGGATGCAATGATTTCCCCAATTTTAGTACTCACCGACATCATCACTTCCATGATTTATGGTGGTGTCACGATTGTTCTACTAAAATTTCGAGATATAAAAGAATGCATAGAACCAAAATCAAAAAGTATGTTTGTTATTATTTAATGAATAACTAGCGTACCTATCACCACTTCATTTTCGTGGTTAACTTCGGTAGAAGTGATGGAAAAAGCATGCCCTTGCTACCTTGGAGGTTTTTGGTTGCCTCCGAAAACCCTTGTCTTAGGGCACTGATTTGGAAGATGCCCTGGTTCTTTGCATTTATACCTATAAACAACGTGTTGAGGTTCGAACAGAGCGTTCCTATCCTCTATTGTAGCCGCGAGTTTTTCTTGTCAGATGTTAATAACTAGGTTCCCTTATCTTCCACACCTAAATCATTTCCTCACACCCTTCAGGAAATTTCTAGGGTACTTCTTTTCACACATTTGGCAAGTGGGGTGATGGATACACTACTAGAATAAACACCAACAGCGACCACCAAAAGCGGTCGCTAAAGGTTTTTAGCGACCGCCTTGCGACCGCTTTTGGCTGTCGCAATTGCTCCGTCGGTAAAAACCAATAGCGACCGCCAATGGCGGCCACTAAAGGTCCTTTTAAAAAAACAAGGTTTCATGTCCGCAGGATAGTGTGGGTGCGACACCGGACACGCGGGGGCACGAGGCGGAACCAGAGACCTCGAGTGGTTGGCCATGGCGGATCTACGGCGGCGGAGGGAGGGGCGGGTGTGACAGCATGTGAAGGAGGGGTGGCCGGAGGGTGGTAGGGCGATGGCATGTGAGGGAGGGGTGACTGGATGGCGGTGACAGAGGGAGGTAGCGCGACGGCGGGTCGCGACGGCGGTCCGCGATGGCGGGGCGCGACGGCGGGGCACCACGGCGACAATAGTGATTTTGAGGAAGAGAGCAACGATGGGGCGGGAAAAATCCCGCCCATTTTTTTCTGTATTAGCAACCGCCAATGGCGGTCGCTCGTACCCAGAGGCGCAGAATCCAATTTTTATAGTAGTGATATTCTTATTACCATTGGATTTTTTCCATTGGACTACAATCATTGAAGTCTAACATATGCTTCCTATTACCATGATACCCATGAGATTCTCCGATCTCCATTTCAACCTTTAGGGAACATCGGACAATTTCCTTATAGCTGTCGAAGTCACGGATCTCCAGCGCTTTCCACAGGCTAGGTTTCAGCACACCAAAGAAGAGTTCAACCATGCATTTGGGGGTAATGAAAAAGCTGGAAGTGTATCATGCAATACTTTTAATGTTTTCTTCATACGCTCCAACATATTCGTCGTATTTTTTCTTGAGGGAAAGGAATTCCCTTTCCATATTAAGCTGGAGGGTGCGAGGAAAATATTTATCGAAAAACATCTTTCGGAAATCCTTCCATTTCAGCGCCTTGATGTCCTCCTCAGGCTTCATATTTGTTATCAACGCCCACCATTGATCAGATTCACCCTCCATACGATAAGAATATAGGAGAACCTTCTCTTGTTCAGAACATTGAAGGATGGAGAAGATCTTTTCAATGGAGTTGATCCATTGTTCAGCGATAGAGGGATCAGATGATCCATTAAAAGTAGGAGGCCTTTGTCTCAGGAATCTCTCGATAGTGACTTGTTCTTTCTTGGGGGGGGGGGGGGGGTTTGAACGTTCCTCTTGACCCATGTTTCTAATCAAATATTGAGTTATCTAAGATAGAAGCATGAAAAAGTTCGTGATTCCTGCTCCCATTGGATTGAGCATCACATTAGTACAGTCATCACATTGATCTTCACATCGGTTGTTATCCTGAGTCCTCCTATTACCGACCATTGGCTGGAATAAAAGGATAGTTAGGGATAACACATAGAGGGTAATACAAGGACAAGACTGATGACATGTAAATAAGTTTTATTTCCTTAACATATGAATCTATTGGCTTTAGTCTATGTTATCCACGATCTACTTTCAAACATATATTCTTATTTAATATTTTTAGTCCCTTAATAATGATTCATACTATGATTTTTAATTTCCCAAAGCATATCCCTGGGGATTTTAAAAACCAAGAGTGCAACAAGTCCCATTTTCATGCACCAATTCCTGTTCGAGTCTAGCTCAAAGCGGTGTTTTCTGGTTTTAACCCTAGGATACATCTGTGCCAGAGTCGCCTCTACCTGCTCGTATTCAGACAGGGATGTATTTTCTTGATAAAACAGCTTCTCAATACTCACAAAAACCTAGGGATGTTTCTATTATACTTAGTCTTGTATCTAAGGATTTAATAGGGTTTTCTAATCCTAATCCCAAAAATAACTAAATATATCCTCTAATACCAAATATGATAACCCTGCTTTTATTTCACACTTAAAAAAGATTTATTACATAAACTTAATTTTACACAACATAGAAGATCGAGAGGACTAGTGTATTTGGGGATTAGCATCATTACATAACAATTTAAAACATGAAATACAACATCTTTATTGAAAACTTCCTTTACATGACCACTACATTCCCTCCTACTTAGCATTGCATGGGATAACCTGAGGACATGAATAAGAAAAGGGTAATCTATAAAGCATAGTAAGGGAATAATCCTGGAATAACTTGAGGAATACAATAAATGTTAGACAATAATCATATCAATAGAGAAAAATATAAGTATAAACATAAAGGCATGATAAATAATGATAATCATAACATGGAAATGTGACAACAACACTTAACATGGAATTAGAATGATCCAAGGCTCATTTCACATGGAGAATGAGTAAACACTCATTGCACATGAAGCATGAGTAAACCCTCATTGAAATTTGATTAACAAGAGTAAAAACCCATTCCAAATGAGTTATCATGATACTATACTTTACCCAATGCATTAGAGCACTATCAGGGCGCACCCTTCTTAAACATTTCACTTCATGCATAAGTGTGCCGCATGGATCATAAAACATTGAATCATTCAACATAATCATTTATTCCATGATAAACGATTGTGGAATAAATACATGAAAATATTTAAACAGTTAGTAAATGTACATAAAGGTGAATACCCTTGATAAAGAAATGGGCATGGTATTCACTACACAACGACTTTGGCTTGGAAAAACGCGGTGCAATTTCGGCAGCATAACGACGTGACATATACAAATGGTTTATGAGAGAGAAAGGGGAGTATCATTGTATTTACATGACATAAAATGTAAGGGGGTAATATAGATACATGTCCCAACAAATTTCATGGAATTTAGATTCATTATACAAAATAATTTATTGAAAGTAAATGAGGAGAGTTATGTTCCTTTTGGAATTTCGGCATAGTAACGGGTGTACATGAGAGGAATTTAATAAGAGAGAAAGGGGTATCCCATCATTCAAACATAAATAGGGAATCATGGGGGAGGTGCGGAACTATACCCCAAAATTGTTTATTTAAATTAAAAGGGCATACCAACTTAATGAATATTGGACAAAAATGAGAAAGGAAGAAAACCCTTACTTGGAAATGTGCTTCCAAAGTCTTGAGAGAGGCTTGGGAGAGGCTAATTGGTAGCTTGGGGCACCTTGGGAGGATTATAGGGAGAGTATAGAAGAGTTTGGACGAACTCCAAAGGCTTTGAGTGATGAGTAAGTGGGAGCTTGGGTGGGTTTATATAGGAAAGGTGATGGAATTATTTATTATTTAGGTTTGGGACACCTCACATTAAACTATTCCAAACCACTAACCAGCCCATGGTTTTTGACCATGGGTTTTGCCAAAGAGAATTGGAAAAAAATATTTTATAATTCCAAAGTCCGAACAACTTAAAATAATGGGGTTGATTATGTGGAGGAGAGTCACACTCCCAAGGAAAACAATTTAAAAAGACAAAATGTTTATTAAGTCTTGAACGGTCCAGTAAAGATTTGTAAAATAAATAAAACAAACCCAAAATCACATTTTTTAATGGTAAAACATATATTGGCAGAATGTAATCTTTATAGTAATTTATTACATCACTAATGGGTCATTATGATGTCATAAAACACATTATATATTTAAACTATATTTAATTTTTACCCAAAAATTCGACTGTCTCAGAAAATTATGAAAAATTCACCGTTGGATAATTTCGACGTCCTAATTCCAAAAATAATATTCATTTTTTATAAATAATTTTCTAAATATGTTAATTTCAAAATTTAAAATAAAAAAATGACATTTATCGTAAATTCATGGGTTCTGACAAAAATGGTTTTCAAAGATTAATACAAATTACAATTGCATTCATAAAATTATACGATCATTTATATTTAATAAAAATTAATTTAATAATATTAATAATATTTTATTAAAATATTATTTAATTCAAAAATACATTAATTTATCAAAATATATTTCTTAGTTGAATGTTAACTAAAAATATTATTTGTGCTTTAAAAACTATTTACAAGATAACAATAATAAAATGAAAGTATATTCATTATTATATAACAAATAATTTACATAACCATAGTACAAGTGTCTTGTTAAATAACCCCTTAAAACCCCCACATAAAACCGAACTGTAAGGTGTGAGATGGTGAAATACTCTTTGGGTGGCTTGGATAACATCGCTCAGGTGGTAATCTCTATCAACTTACACTTCTCCCGTAGGCGGTTCTGTTCAAGCTTAACGTGTTCAAGATCGGATTGACCTTGGTCAAGAGCGAAGCCCAATAATACCACCTCCTTTTTGAGATCTAACAAATGGGCCTTGTATGGGTCACGTCTACTGTATGAGGCCATCGCATTCTTGGTCTGGGTAAATTGGATTTGTTAAAGCCCTATATTTATACTAATCATGTGATCACTGTTCAACTGCTATATTAGAAACGGTCACAATTCCTAACATAAAACCAAATAAGTTGACATTTTATATAAATATTTTACATAAAGATACATTTAATTATATCAAGAGGTATTTCCAATAATGAAAGTTTTGTTCATTACCTAAAAACATATAAAATGTTTGATTATTTATACTTTAAAAACCCACAGTGTCCTTCCAAGAGCGAGATTAATTTTAAATTAATTTCTACATGTTATGTGATTAGAATTTAGAAAAATTGATTCCATATTTTTAATCATAATAACATATAATTTATAATATGGTCACCTATGTGTTTACCTAAAATATTAGCGAAAGTGATTAAAATTAATTACATCGGTTTAGAGAAAAATTAGGTTAAAAAGTACTAGACCTCGAATTTAAGACCCAAAACAAGATAGAAACATGTCAAAAACCCATTTTATGTCCATGTTTCGACCCTATAATAAATTTATAGACCATTTTACATTATTGGATCTACTTGAAACATGAAAAATACAAGCAGAATTCTCTCTTCAAATATTTACAAGAGGGCCACTCATCATCGACTATAAAAGGACACCACCTCTTCCAATTCCTCAAACCTATCAAAATTTTTATGTTCTACCATGATATGTCCATGTAGCCTCCAAAACATCTTATGTTTGACCTTGAATACTGTCTTTTTGAATAAATCCTCTCAAGAAAACCTTTTAGCACAAACCAAAAGGAGTTACCCGATTAAGAGGCAATGACTTCTCCCAAGCTCATTTCCTTTATTTTCCCTCTTCACCCCCTCCACTCTATTTATTAAATTATTGGGTAAACATAAAAGTATAATAAATATACTAGGATGTTTTTATAAAAAAAATTATACATAAAATTATAGAAAACTCCATATATTGGATATTGAACATAATGTATTTATGTATGGAGAACTACTTCCTCACGAAACGATGATTGTTTATTTTTAATTTCCAACCAATCATGGTGAAACATTTGATGGAAAATATATTTATATAATTAATATATTATATTTATTATGTATTTATGCTTCTGTATTCATTTTAAAACACACATATCTTTACATTCCATTTCGTTTTAACATGGTAATCTCTTTTGAGGAAGTTTGAACTACCACCCCCTCAATGCGACATGATTCATTCACACAACACATGGAATGTATTAAGGATGAGTTTAGTGAAGTTATATGATATTTATTATATATTTATTCCACTATAATAATTATATATATATATATATATGTCATTTTGTTTCTTTCTTTCAATATGATAATAAAAAATGGAAACAATGTTCATGCATACGTATGGCTTACCATATCGTTGAACAATGTATTCCATTTCATAAATCATTATACTATAGATGATTATAATAATAATATAATGGATATACATGATATTCATATAATTATCTACATTCTATAATCATGATATAAGTAGAAGGACCAATAATATGACAAATTAAGACACATGCAAAGAACAAAGTAAATATTGCCCGAAATGAAACCATAACATAGAATATTCATCAAGTGGGTAATATAAGGTAATAATCAAAACCTATATGGAATTACTTATAAGAATATTATTATTTAAAACATTTAAAATAAATTTATATTTATTATACATGAATATTTTTCGATTACAGAGAGAGTCAAAACACAAGGTAAGGGGATTTCATCTGACTTTTATTTTCTGTGAGATATATGTTATGCTCTCCACACACACTTTTTATGTGGTGTATATACTAAAATTTATTGTATTATATGTACCGTATACGTAAATTAATGGGTATTCACCCATCCATTTTATGATCCTTCTTTCATGGGGTTTAAGATTCAAAAGTTATCAAATTGGTAAACTGTTTTGTCTCAATTTACCTTCTTTGAGACTCATGTTTTGTTATGAACCTAAACTATTTATCAATGTGTATATACTTCCATTTTACATGTTATATCCTGAATCCCATTATTTATATGATTTTTTAAGTTTCTTGTAATTTCCTTTTCTTAAATTTATAGTATGAACCCACGTTACTAAGTTATAAAATTTTATTGAGAAAATCTCATCGCTTTCTGATATTTTTAATGTTAATGCTTACTTTAATGAACTCTTATGATACATATCTCAAGAACACTAATTATTTTACTTATAATCTAATATTTCAAGATATAATCATATGATAGTAACTTTTTTCCACCCTTTGGTTCTTAATATAATGTTTTTAGTAAAATCTGACTGTCTGACTCTTCTGTCAGAAATCTGTTGTTTTCAAAAACCATGTTATTGAAAATGTTTTCAAAATATTCTTGAAGATCATTTTTAAGAAAAATAGATTTAATTTTTTTATTGTTTTTAAATATTAATATATATGTTTTCAAATATATTTTCAAATAAAAATGTTTTAAAAATGTTTAATGTTCTAGAAATAATTTTTTAATGAAGAATGGATATTTTACTCAAGAAATGTTTTTGAAAGATATTTCAAAATTATTTTACATCTAAGATGACGTCTATTGATGTTACAAATTACCCTATAGGAAATGATCTACAGGTTCTATTCCTACCCTTTCTATAAATGGGTTATCCTCAATGTCATGGTCTTTATGAAGCCTGTTTCCCTTCCACGGGTAACATGTTTATGAAACCTACTTATTTTAACAGGTTATGCTTTAATGAAATGGATGTGAAACCTATCCCTTTTCCATATGTGTTTATGTGATGAAATTTTAATTATACCAATTTCAATTCATGGGTAATGTTTCGTTTTTTATAAAACCTATTTATTTTGATGGGTCATGATATGATGAATGTTTTATTATCTTGTGGAACATGAATGCATGATTTTATCAAGACATGGGTAGGACCTATAATTATATCCAATACACTGGGTAATGATGGATGAATCATGAGTATAAATTTTAGACGTGAACATGATTACAAGTTCACAATGTTAATCATGGACCTAGTTTCATGTCCATAAGCTTATGCGTGAACTTGATTACATGTTCACAATGTTATTAGTGAAACTTATTATGAGTTCAAAATGTTATGAATGAACATGGTTGCATGTCCATAATATTATGCATGAACCTGATTTCATGTTCACACTATTATGCGTGAACATGATTGTGTGCTCACAATGTTAAGCATGGGCTTGGATTCATCTCCATTAGGTAATGTGTGAACCTGATTACACATTTACAATGTTATGCATGGACATGGATTCACATACATAAGGTTATGTGTGAGCCTGATTAAATATTCACAATGTTACGCAAGGACCTGGTTGTATGTCCACATGTTGATGTTGGGGTCTGATATCATGTCCTTTACATAATGGGTGAACCTATTTCTACATATACATGTTCATAGTGTTGTAAACCAACATGAATTCCATAAATTACATGTATTATTCTATGTTATGATTCCTTGTCATATGTTATTTATTTTCCTATGATTTATATCTTATGAACTAAAATTATTTATTATGTTATATAATATGTAGGGAATGATCTACAAATGTTATGCTAAAGCTACATACCCTTTTGTTTATGTTATGCTTATAAATTTACTTTATTTACCCTTACTGATAATATAATCTCACACCTTTATTATGTTTCCTTTCCCTAGAATATGAAGAAGGATTTTAGGTAGAAGTACTAATGGTGGAGATCTTTGTGGGAGATGTTGACAATATTTCCCCAAGATTTGGTTTCCATGTTTCCAAAGACAGAAAAATATTACGGTCCTCTAGCATGTATTTTTGTAATGAAATGAATATTCATCTAAAATGATGTAATATCTGTGTATTTAATGCCTCGGTCACTATAGTTTGTATCAAAGTAACAGTTTAGTCAAACCTTGTAAACTAGGACGGTAAAACCTTAGTGTGATCACAAGGTATGTTTCTATATATATTTCTCAGGATGTATCTTTGGACATGTATAATAATGAGTTAATGTTTAGGAAAATGTCCTAGAATTTTGTTAACGGATAGAGTGATTGGTTTCAAAGAAATAAATCCATGTCTAGATACTATAAATGGATTTGGATTTGGAACAGATGTTCTTAGGGGTAATAAATCCACCAAGATATTTAGATATTGACTCAGTGTAATTTAGCACATGACAACAGGCCTTGTGGCACACCTGGTTTGACACTCCCAGGGGATATGCTTTAGGAATTCAAAAACTCTTCATGAACCATCATGAATGATTTAGATATAAGTTATATATGAATAACGTAGGATAAAAAAAATTTCATAGATTATGGAAGGTGTCATGATTTAGAAATTCTATAAGTAATTATTTTCATAAATATATTGTTTTATTACGTGATATGTAATTCTCATACTATGCTTATTGTTTTAGTAAATGGTGGGAACTGGAAAGAACTATATTAATGTTGAATATTATGGAAGATTTTATAATGAGAATTCAAGTGGGATGATCACTGAAGTAAAAGATGTTGTGATCATGCCTAATAAGTTTTCACAGAACATGATTAACAATATTTACCTTAACCAACAATCGGAATCACCAAGGAAGATAAAGAAGGAGTTTTCTAAGATTTGGGGTAATATAGAACATAGATGAAAGAAGACTAGGTTTCCTTTGTGTCAAGAATGTGGAAGGAATAACCTAAGTGAATGTCTTAGAGGAACAAGAAGGTGCTTTGAATGTGGGAATGAAAGACACAAAACAACTGTATGTAAGGGAAAAGTGAAGAGTTCAGTTAATGAAATGGATGGAAATTTTGGCCTTCCTAAGTTTTCATATAAATTTTAGTTTTTTAAGTGTGGAGAAAATGGTAATTAAGAAACACAATTTCCCAATATGAAAGTTCCTAAAGAGAATCAGAAAGCTGGTGTGAGTAATGGTTACATTATAGATGATGACGAGACTATGAATGAAATATGAAAGGAAATCGGTATTATTGTTAATGGATTACGGATGATGTAGTCTAAGTATTTATGTATTTGGATTAAAATTTTTTGAATGATTAAATATACAATTATTTTTATACTTATGTTTTTTTTCACAGAATTTACAAGTTTATGTTGGACTGGTGAAGTGATTTAATGGCAAGATGAAATTTTTATTAAGGGAAGGTAACCCTTAATATCTTTTTAGGATAAGATAATGGTTTATGAATAATGATATGTGGGATATGAATAAGTAAATTGGACAATATTTATTACCTTGGAACTAAGTAATAACTTTTTTATAGGTGGTTTATACTACCATAAATGATGTTTACAACATTTTTGGACTTAAGGATTAAATCTAATATACTTTGGAATGAGGAAGCATGCATGTTTTCCTAAAGGAGTTATGGTAATTTATGTTGTTACCATGTTTCAAGATAATATATGATGAGGGTTCTCACATGTTTGGAATGATACAACCAAGAGATACATTTTGATATACATGTAAATAAATGTTAATTTTATTTTATGACTCCCTTTCTAATTTTTTTTATTTTTCATCATTGACAAGGGTTATAAGGTTAACCATTCATGAAAACCTTAAGTTAGACTTCAGTGGATGTGTTTGTGTACTGTGTTTGTGTTGAAAAACTAGGTTAAAAAAATAATTTGTGATTAACCACATTTCAAGAATGTCTATATTATATGTCATATTAGTGCAGTTTTAAAAAAAGGACATCATGTCTGTCGTGTGACAACTAATCAATCCTGGAAGGTTGTGGTTATTGAACCCATGACTGAAGGACAACAAGGGTTTCATGCCTAGACAACGAGATGTGCTAGTAAATGTATAATTATTTTTCTTGAATAAATATTTATGATGATCTAGTAGTGTTAATTTTAATTTTTATAGATTAGTGGATGTTGATTATTTTAAGAGACAAATTATTAATCTTTTTATTCTTTTATGATACTTAGATCTGTTAAAAGAGTATTTTAGTTCATTATTTTTCAAAGTTAATTTTTGGACATTCATTCCATGAAGAAATGGATGTATTAGAAATTATTCAAAGAACAAGCCAAGAATGAAATGTTTCTATAGAAATTGATCAATAATTACTCAATGTTCTGGATGTGACCAAAAATTGTTTTCTCAATACCTTAATTTTTGTTCAGATGATTGCCTTTTAAATCATTACATATTTATGACTTTGAGGCCCTAAACTTTCCCTTGATAATTCACATGTTTATTATTTATGACCTTAATCATTCCCTATAAATATTTACACTTTTTATCCATTTCCAATCTCTACACCCAACCTATGTTCTCCTATGTTAAAACCTAGTTACATGTTACTTTGGGTAACCATTATTGTTCCAAATTTCACATTTTAAGGGAATTTTTAGTGTCCATTTTTATGATGTGGGTTTCTTTGAATGAAACGTTAAAGTATCAAAACATTGATAACCCATAAAAATTTATATGGTGAATTTAATTTTAAGGGGGGTAGAATGTAACACCCTGAGATTTGGGTGATTTTTTTTGAATTAATTTAATCTTTTGATGTTATTAATTTCATGCAACACTAAAAATAGATTTTCACCTGGCCAAGAATTCCATTCACATGGATACAACTTGGAATATGTTACTAGGAATACGTTAGGCGTAACAAAAAGGATAGTGTACATTACACAAAATATTGACCTTCCTCGATGACTTGCATAACATGCAAGACCGAGTGTTACCTAAATGTAATATATTATTGAGAAATTATTATATTGGAATATAACCTAGCCATTAATTTTATTGATATAAAATAGTTATAACTAAATTATGAAAATACATGGTTTACACAAATATATTATGAATTCATAGGTTATCAATTAATGAATATGAAAACTAATTGAATATAAATGAAAATATTATTATAGTCACAAAGATATTTTAACCTAGTATATTAAATTAATTACAATTGGTAAGTTATATTAATATAAAACATATTTTATATAATCAATAAAATATTTTTGGTATTCATCCAATATATTCAATAGAAATAAGATAATAACAAACCTAATTTTATCCATAAAAGCCTATTTTATATAAAGTTAGTTTTACTGGCTTCTAATGGTGAACCCATTTTAAATCAAATTTTTGGAACTTTAATATATTTAATATGTTGAAATAAACTTTATCTTTGGAAAAGAAACATAATGTCATCCACCTCTAGTTTTAATGCCCCCAAATCATGATTAACTATTCTAATTATGATTTATTAAGATACAGTGTTTTCAATCATGTTCAATTATATTCTTAACCTCTAGGTTAGTGTTTACATCAAAAAAACATTACTACTTTTGGATAAGTGTGAGATAATGGTACTTGTACTATCGATACACAAGTACTGATAGAAAAGTCACTAATACATGAGCTACCGATGAGAAAAGCTACTGATGTGCTGAGTCACTGACCGAGCGACTCATAATTTTCACTAATTATGAGTCACCGACGCTCGACCTACTGATAGCTTGTCCTACCTATAGTCTGACCTATTGACGGCTAACCTACTGAAATCCTCACCTACCAATAGTCTGATCTACCAACATCTGACCTAATGATAGAGTGATTGAATGACACTCGTAATTTCACTAATCCTGAGCTACTGACATCCGAGCTACCATTGCAATACTTACCAACAACCAAGCTACCGATAGAAATGATCTACCGATAGCATGAGTCATTGACAGTCGAAGCTATAGAAAGACTGAGTCACAGATGATCTGTCTATTAAATATAAACTTAAATTTAACGGTCATATTTATGAAATTTAATACTTCTTATTATATTAATGAGCATGTATGCCTTTTTTAGACAACATTTTAATGGTTTCAAAGACCAGTACAAGGTATGAGGTACTAAAGAACATGATTCTTGTCTGTATAAAGGGATATCTTGATCAATAAGAAAATAATATGGGAGAAAGATACCTTCTAGAAACTGTTCTTACACATTAGAGGAAAATACTAGATCTTCCTGCCATTCACACCCAAAAGACACTACTTAGAACCAAAAATTCCATTTCTAGAGAAAAATTAGAGGATAATAACACTTTTATGAATCATTTACCTCTCCAGGAAAAGAAATTAGAAGCAAACATGACTCTCTATTTTTCTATTTGTTTATAAAAGGTGACTTCATATTCACTTCAACCATCCTGAAGAAGTCCAAGAGCATTCATAGATCATCACAGAGAGCATTCTAAACCCTTATTATATTTTTCTCTGTCGGTGTATGTTATTTTACATTTCGAGTAGTGTGTGTCTTTGTTTTTAAACACACACTAAATTCTATGATAAACTAGAAGATACAAAAACATCTTCATCAACTCATATTTTTACACATTACATTCCCACAGATAATAGTGGAAGAGGTCCCTCTATGGCTTGTCTATTTGTTTTACACTCCATCAAAAAAATTGGAAGAGGTCTAGTGACCTGTAATGTTTATATACTATTGTTACCCCAATCCAGGGTGTGGATCATGTTTATTTAGTATATATTTCTTGGTGGAAGGTGATCACAAAGTGGAGAGGATTAGGTCTTGTCTTGAGACTGAACCTCTTGATTACTTATACTGTGCGATTTGAGGTTTAGTTTTCTCTGTCATTTTTACTATTTCAGAAAACATAAATCTAATTTGATAGTTAATCAAAGATAGTGTTTATATTAGAATTTGTTTTAGTATAATGAATTAAAAAGTTAAAATATTAACAAATATGTTTTTAACTATGAATTAATCAATCTTTGATAAATCTTGGGAACAAAAAAATCTATTATAAATCTAATAAATTGGTTAACTATACTATATTTGTTTCGAATTTGGGGTATTTTTAAACATGAAATTTTAGAAAAAAAAATTTATAGGACTCAATTCACCCCTCTTGTTTTTCCTACTAGGACAAACATTTGGTATCAAAGGATGTTTCAAATATTTTTTTCAAAAATCATTTTCAACTATGATTATAGTTATGTTTTAAAGGTCTCTAAATTTATGACAGTTCTAAATTTTTAGTTATTTAAAACTTGTCTCTACTATTTTAATATGGACAATAGACAAGAAGGTTCTTTTACTTATTTAACTCCATACTTTAATAGAAAAAATTATGCTCAGTGTAAAATTTAAATGAAAATTCATTTAGAAACTATGGGATTTAAAATATGGTCTTCAATTGTAGATGATTATAAGATTCCTACTACTATAAGGAACACTTGGGACGATGACACGAATGCATCCTACAATAATAACTATAAAGCTATAAATTAATTATACTTATCTTTATGGGATGAACAATTTAATAGGACTTCTTCATGTAAAACAACACAAGAAATTTGGGATTCACTTGCTATTTCACATGAAGGAACCACTAATGTCAATGAAATGAGGCTCAATACATATACTATTAAATATGATAATTTTAAGATAATTCCTGATGAACCTTTTTCTGACATGTATCTTATATTCAATGAGATATTATATACAATGGTCTCTCTAGGAAAGAGAATCACATCCAAAGAACAAGTAATTCCAATTGCCAGATGATTAACAGAAAGGTGTAGAGGATCCTCAGTGTCAATAAGGGAATCCGTTGACATCAAAAATATATCTATAAAGGAGATAATAGGAAAACTAATGATGTACAAGGAATAATTAAAGGTCAATATAGAAGAATATTATGAACCTAAGAGAAATTCAATGTCTTTCAAAACCACTGACTCCAAACAAAAAGAGAAGTGAAAACTCATGTTGAAAGTTCCAGTGATGGAGAATCACAAAGTGATAGTGATGAAGAGATTGATCAGTTGAACAAGATATTTAATAAGTTATAAAAAATAAAGATGTTCCTTAGGAATACCAGTTACAATGGAAAATATGATAAGGGATATTGTAGAATTGATTTGAAGAGAAATGAAAATACTAATGAAATAGTCTGATATGAGTGTAAGAGAAGAGGAAATGTGATGGTTGGTTGTCCTAAATTAATGTTCAAAAAGATATATGATGACTAGGATAGAAATTAAAAAAATTAAATGAAGGCCACCTGTAGTGCTTCTAAGGATAGCTCCAATGAATCCAAATCTTCAAATGATGAGAAGGATGACAAATCAAATATGTGTTTCATGAAAAACTCATCCGAGGTAACCATAAAGTCTCTTATATATAATTTTTATTATTCTAGAGATGAATCTGATTATAAAAATATGAAAAATGAATAAATTTTTGAATATTGTAAGATTCTAGAGATCACATGCAATGAATTGAAAGATAAGTATAAAGATATCAAGGGAAAAAATTCTCTTATTATCTCTATCGAATCTAAACTTACTATTGAAAAGGAAACGAATGGTCTCCTGATTCATGAAAATAATGAACTTAATTTTTCTAATGAGAAATTAAATAAATACTTAAAAAAATTCACAAATGGTAAAGATAACTTATTTCAAATTCAGGTAAAATAGTTTTCCCCTAAATATGCTACTGGTGTTGGTTATCAACCTGGAAAAATTAATTCTATTAAAAACAATTTTGTATCAAAATTTGAAAAATTTGGTTTTATACCAAAAATTGAAAAATATTCTTCAGCTTCCATCATGGGAAATACCTTAAATAGTTCTAGTTTTTATGGATAAAATAGTGTTTATTTTTCCATCACTCTACAAGTTCTTTATAATAAACCCATGAAGAAAATTTTGGTTCACAAAGAATTAATTACTAATGTTAGTGTACCTTAGAATGTTGGGTACCAAGATCTTTCATTGTTTTATTTATTTTTTTAGGAAAGTTGTTTGAAGAGATCCTGTAAAATCCTATGATACTTGGATAGTGCATGTTCGAGAAATATTATAGGGTACTATTTAGGCTTCAAGAATCGAATAAAAATTGATGGTGGGCATGTCACCTTTGGTGATAATGCAAAAAGATAAATAATTGGCCTTAGCTAAATTGGTAACACTAACCCCATTTTAATTTCGAAAGTTGTTTTTTGTTTATGGTATAAAGTATAATCTTCTTATCATTTCAAAATTATATGATGATGGATTTCATGTTATATTTGAAAATTATTCTTGTAATGTTTTTAATTATAATTATGATTTAGTATTTACTTCCATTTGAAATAAAAATGTTTATGTTGTGAATTTAGAATCTTTAGCTTCTCAAAATGTTTCTTTATTGAGTAATTTTTACAAAGCATCTTGGATTTTTAATATGAGATTAGGACACTAAATTATTCACTCCCTTAGAAAGTTAAATAGGAATGTACTAGTCAATGATCTACCTAAACATGAGTTTCTAAATGACAAAGTCTGTAATCCTTAATAAAAATAAAAACAACATAAAATATCTTTCAAACCAAATAAAGAAGCTTCAACTTATCAACCTATTGAGTTGGTTCACAATGATTTGTTTGCACCTTCTAGATTTTCTAGTTTAAATGGGAAGCATTATGTCTATGTTCTACTTGATGACTTTTCTAGATATACTTTTTTAGTTTCACAAGGCTGAATACCCAGAGAAGGGGGGGGGTGAATCAGGGTATGAATAATTTAAAATTAACGCCCATTCTGATCTTGTTTCGCTGTTAAGAAAAACATTCTTCTCTCTCTTTCCTGTTGCACATTGTAAACAGAATGTAAAACACGCACAGGACACAGCGATTTTTACTTGGTTCACCCGCACTAGGCTACGTCCAAGGAGTATATGCCGACAAGTTGTCGGTCGTACCAAATTCCACTAAACTTCACTAGCTGTGGATTACAAGGTTCAGGTATAGTCACTCTATCCCAGGCTCACTGCCTTTACAATATTTGGGGTCAGCTCACTTCTTTCCCAAGGGTCACTCCCTATTTCTCTCTCTGGCTCACTACCGGTGGAGAGGATCACCTTCTTCCTCTTCCTTTGCTCACTGCATCGGAAAGGATCCACTCACAGTTTATAGACCTGTAAGTCTCTTCATTTGCATGAAAGAATGCATCTTATTCTGTATTTAGATGCTCTGTTGAAGTAAAACTTTCACCTATAGATGAATATCTCTTTGCACTGAAGGTATCAGGTGAACTTCTAAATTCCACGCAGCCCAAAAATCACTGCTGGAAATAAACCTTACTTAGCGTGCAAGTCAATATCGGCGCGCAAGTATCAGCGCGCAAGTCACAACTGGTGCACAAGTCTTCCTTAATTACTTGCGTGACTCAAGCTTTTGTAACTCCAAACCTGTGCAACTCACTTCCTTCCTCGCCTAAACCACCTCAGGCGTGCAACTAACACTTGGCGCACAAATTCCAATACTGGCGTGCAAGTCCCACTTGCGCGACACACCACCACCTACGCGACAACCAGACCTGCGTGATGAGAGCTATAAATCATCAATGTTTTGAACTCCGGTGAAGAATGAGGAGGGGTGGTCCAGTATTTATAGGCAATTTGACCACCCTGCGCGACTGCGCACAGGTCTCCCTTCGACGCGCAAGTCTTGGCGCACAGGTCTCTTCTCCTACAAGTCACTTGCGCAACCTAATTCCAAACATATGTGAACCTCTTTACTTTTCCATTTTTCAATCTTCTGATCTTGAAAAACCACAGGATCGCAAGTGCTCAAGCTTCCAAGGCATCGACACAAAAGTCTCTTCACGGCGCGCAAGTCATCTACGCGACACCACCAATACTTACGCGACACATATCCCTTTTCCATATTTTGATGATCTGATCATGAAAAACATATGGCACACATGTTTCCAAGCCTTAATGTACACGACGTGCAAGTCCCTTTTCCAAAAACCACTTTTCTTCATTTGTCGATTTTTTGGCCAAAAATTTGGTAAACACTGGAAAACGGCCCCACCTTGTATCTGTTCTTTTTATGCCGCCTCCAGATCATTCATTCCTTTATAGAAATTCTTGAATCAAACATGGATCATTGAAAATAGCTCTGGAACTCAAAATTCCACCATGAAATCCCTTTTTTCAACAAATTTGTATGTCATGGGTTTCTTTGTCAGCAATCACAGCACAGTTGTCCACTTTGTCAACAAACACAATCACCTCAAAAATGCTTCAATGATGTCTTGATGGATTTTTTCCCAACATACTTAGGCCTTTTTTATCTCATAAAAGTGAAGCTTAGTCCTACTTTTCCAAGTATACAAGAACTATAGATAACTTAAGTGGTCATAGATTTAAAAATATAACAAGTGACCATGTCCATGAGTTTGAAAACCAAGAGTTTGAATCATTTTTATCAAAAAAATGGGTATAATCATTACTTATCTTCTCCTAAGATAGCTCAGTAGAATGGAGTTTTAGAAAGATGGAATAGAACTTTACAAGAAATTTCCCAAACTATGCTCAATGAGTATGATTTACCTGTTTACTTTTGGGTAGAATCTGTAAATACAACTTGTTATATGATTATTAGAGTTTTAATTATACCTATTCTTTAGAAAACTACTTATGAGTTGTTAAAAAATATTAAAACTATAGTAAATTACATTAATATATTTGGTGCAAAGTCTTTATCCTTAAAACAAAAGATAATATTGGAAAATTTACCTCCAAAACTGATGATGAAATTTTACTAGCTTATTAAACCTCTAGAAAAGCTTATAGGGACCTCAATAAAAGAACCAAGTGCATGGAATAATCTGTAGATATGAAATTTGATGAAATATATCCACATGAACCTAAAAAATCCCTATAAAATATTGAGGATGATCTGTTGAATCTGAACATAAATGCTAAACCTTATGACTCTGCTATTAAGCAAGCAGCAAAACCCTCCAGCTTTAAACAATCTCCAGACTCTGATCGCAGTGAACCCGAACCTATAGATGCACATGAATGAACTAGACCTTATTTTTTAGATCTATTATAACTCTTAAGAACCATCCATTAGATGTTGTAGTTGGATACATATATATGGTAACAAATACTTGAGGTTCTATATGAAACTGGGTTGAACATCTAGCATTTTCGTCAAATCTTTAACCTAATAATATCAATGATGTTATTAATCATGAATTTTGGGTAATGGATATGCAAGAATAATTGAGTCAGTTTGAAAGAAATAATGTTTGGAAACTTGTTGATAGACCCAAAGACATCTTGACTAAAGGAACTAAATGGGTGTTTATAAATAAAGTAGATAAATATAGTAACATAGTGATAAATAAGTCTAGACTTGTTTCACAGGGATATAGTCAAGAATAAGGAATTGAATATGAAGAAACATTTTCACCAGTTTATAGACTTGAATCCATTAGAATTATTCTAGAATATGCAGCAAATTTTAATTTCAAATTAATTCAAATGGATGTTAAAAGTGAAATCCTATATGGGTACATAGTTGAGGATGTTTTTGATAAAAAAATCCTCCAGATTTACAAACCCACATTTTACAAATCATGTTTTCAAATTATCAAAATCTTTGTATTGTCTTAAACTACCTCCAAGATCTTGGTGTGATTGCATCAACACTTTTCTTATTTCACAAGGTTTTTCCAATGGTGTTGTTGATCTTAATATTTTTATAAAAAGAATTTATAAAGATTTCTTAGTTTTTCAAATATATGTTGATGACATTATTTTTGGATATTCTAAAAATTTGTTATTTTATTAATTTTAAAAAATGATGAAAAATGAATTTGAAATGAGTTTAATGGGTGTACTCAAATTCATTCATGGATTTCAAAATTTTAAAAATAAAGTAGGTATAATTTTAAATCAAAACAAGTACACTAAATGTCTTTTAAAATGGTTGGGATTTTATTATATAAATAGTAGAGATACTCTAATGAGTACCAATTATAAATTATATATTGATGAAAGTGATAAATCTATTGATCAAAACAATTATAATGGGATAATAAGAAGTCTACTCTACTTGACTTCTAGTTGGCCTGATATTATGTTTAGTGTGTGTATGTGTGCATGTATTCAATAAATCTCTGAAGAATCTCATATAAATTCTGTTAAATGAATTTCGAAATACCTCAAGTATAATACCAACATAGGATTGTTCTATCCTAATAGAATTTTTTTTATTTAGATAGTTATTATGATATTGATTTTAGTGGTTAAAAATTATATAGAAAATGAACCTAAAGAATATGACACTTTTTGGGAAAGTCACTAGTATTAGGATGTAGTAAAAAAAGAAAAATGTTGTTGTATTATACATGACAAAATATGAATACATAGATACTGATAATTGTTGGCCTTAGATTTTTTGGATGACACAAACATTACTAGATTATGGATATAAATTTAGAAATCTCCATATAAACTATGACAACACAAGTGTGATTAATACTTCCAAGAATAACGTTTCTCATGCTAGAAAAAAACATACCGATGTAAGACATCAATTTTTAAGAGATCATTATCAAAACGGTGAAATAACTCTTGAATTCATTCGCACACAACATCAGCTTGCTGATATTTTTAATAAACCTTTAAATTATGTGAGGATTCATTACATATGAATTGGGTTAGGAATTGAAAATTTTGGAGGACTCACTAATGATGTATCACTGACAAAACTCATTGATGATGTCTCATTGACATGACTCACTGATGATGTCTCACTAAAAGGACTCATCGAAGATAACTTACCAATGGATCTCACCGATGTGTCTCATCTACATGACTCACCTATGATGTCCCACTGAAAGGACTCATCGATTATAACTTACCAATGGATCTTACCGATGTGTATCACCCAATGATATTTAATTATTTTATTTTTCTATCTCGAACTTGAAACATATCTATTTTAATTATTTTATTTTATTTTAACCTACATGTAGTATTTTATGTTTTAAAATCCCTAAATGATGAAATTAATGGTTGATCTAAATATTTTTTAACCTTACTTTCTTACCCTTAGACTCTTACCCTCGAACCATTCTCTAATTAGTTAATACCTTTCTCTCTCTTGAACTGAACCCTTCAAACCTCTATTAATGGATAATCTGAAGTGAATTTCTAAAATATTTGAGGATGATTCACATCTATCCAAGAATCAAAGAGGTGAATCGGGAAAGTCTAATCTTAAACCTAAACCTTTCTATCCTGAACTCGCAAACCGGATCGTAACCCTTGAGAAGGAAGTTCATTCAGAATGGTTTTTTTTCCATTAATTCTCTTTTTAAAATGTTTTTCAAACCCAAGGGTGGTAGGAGTGGTTCTCCAATAATGAGAGGTCATATTACCTAAGTATGGTGCATGATTTCTTCCTAAATATTGAGTTTTTTCTGGATGTATATAAAGTGTTCTCGATAAATTTCATAGTGGATAGAAGGAGAGTGTCCTTTTCTTGTAAGAATTGGGAAGAATGCATGAAAGTACCACATGAGGGTCTTTGTGATGACTATTAAGGATGTTCTCCTCTAAAATGTGACTTCTTCATTTATGAGGTATTTTTGGATGAGTTGATTAGAAATGGAAAGCATAGGAGGCATATTTCTAAAAATAAATATGGTGATTGCATGATTTTTTTTAAATTCGTACAACATTAGTTATCTCCTAGGAAAGAGGACTTCTCTTAAGATTTAGGATGTTTACTTGCTGTATCTATTGAAGAAAGGTCATATGGTAAATCTTTGAAAATATCTGATATTTCATATTAGTGAAATGATAAAGCCCTATTGCAAGAAAATTATTCATTTTATCCTAGAATTTTCTTTTCCATGTTGAAGAATAAAGGATTTCTAAATGATAATGAAGAGACAATATTTTCTTACAAGTGTTTTTTCCTCAACAAAGCTATCCATAAGAGGATGAAAATAAATTTGAATCCATAGAAGAATATGTGGGTTAATGGTAATGAAAATTTGTATGAATATTTTGATCTAGTTGATCATCCCTTAACGCTGAGGAACATGGTTGATCCTGGTTAGGAGTAGATGGAGATGGTGAATTTTCTGATTCTGATGAGGATGTGGCTGAGCAAGGTGAAGGTAATGAGTCTCTTATAGATGACATGAGTAATCCTGACATTGCAGACTATTTAACGAGGATGTATTATGGTTTTGTAAGTCATCCAATACCTTTAACATATAAGGAACTACTTTTTCTAGATAATGATAGTGATGAGACTAAATATTCGAAGAATGATGAGTATGAGAGAAAATATGGTATTGATGAGGAAGAATCATGTGAAGGAGAAAATGAATGTGAAGCTGAGGAAGAGGATGGATAATCAAGAAAGGATTATTTAGAAGATGAAAATGAAAGGAAAAATGACCAAAGCGATGATGTAGATAGTGGATAATACCATGGTGATGATGACCAAGGTCCTAGTGGAGATATTATGGATCTAAAAATAGATCATGTAAAACATGAGAGTCCTGCTGATCCTTCCTTAGTAGAACAAGAACCTACTGTGGAATCTCAATAGGCTTCTGAAAAAGTCATAATTGAGGATAGAGCTCATAATGCTCATGTTGAGACATCTATGGTTGAAGAGGGAGCTACTGCTATTCATTTTTAGGAGGAAATTCAAGTTTTAAGTGATATTTCTATGACTCCATTGATGGGGTTGGTTTATTCAACAAAAGGCCATCAGATGTGGGGAAGTGACAAGATAAAAGAGATAAAGTTGATTTGATTTCTCCCTTAGATGATATAATTGTTCCTGTCTAGAAGAAGGAATCAGGGTATGTGACTCTAGGTTTAGACTACCCGGATTTAGGGGTTTGGGATCCTTCCCCTACTTCTACCGTTGATTCAAAATCTATTGAGTGTACCACCAAAGCTGATGTTAGCGCCTTCAAGGAAGAACTAATGGATGATGTTTGATCAACCCCTTCATAGACATATGCTCTAGTCTCTAGAATCAGTGAAAGAGATGCTGAGTTGATTAATAAGAGGTTTATATATCAAGTTGAGCCAAGATTGACCACTATTACTAAATTAGTAGTCACAGACGATCATGAAATGAGAAATGAATTAGTTAATATGGTATCAACCATTAACAAGTTGAAAACTAAATATAAAGAATCATTATACAGAGTTCTTAATGCTCTCGGAGACACCACTTATGAGTCTTATAAGGAAGCTAATACTTCTCAGACTCCCACTCTTGATCTATGTAACGACCCAAGAAACCGTTTTTTGAGTAATGACAAGTTTATTTTACAACGTCACCCATTAATTGAACAAAAAATTATCTTATAAGATAATAATAATAATAAAATAGAGAAAACGCATCAAAATGAATGAAAGGCCCTTTTATTCAAATGAGTAACATCTCGGTGGCTACAACTCACAGCAATCGAACAAGAAGTTATGCAAACCAAAAATCCCAACTAAAAACCCAATTACAATTATAGGGAGACTGCTTAAAACCACAATGACCCCAAGAAGGCGGTAAGGGTCTTTGGCATCCATTGGAATAAACATAAGGATGGCAGAAGCCACCGCAGCCGTGCTGAGCACCAACAGAATCACACGAACCATCTCCTCTTTTTCTCCTTCAGTCGCCTTGAGTGAGGGATACCCTGAGACCAGACTTTTTATAAAAACACTAATTCGACCGTTGGACCCTAACAGATATAAATATAACCGTTGGCTCCCCCATGATTCTCTTATCCACTAATGTTTTATTTTGGACTGTTAAAGATAAGAGTGGTTTACCCCCGAAAGGGTCGAAAAGGTAATTTTGTAATTTTCCTTAATAATTAAAGAGTGACATCAATAATAATATAATTAATTTGTTTCCTGTTTTCCCAAAAGGTGAATTATATTTTATGTTTCAAAATGGTTAAAATTAATATTATTATTTTTCCTCTATTTACTATACATGTTTTTAACTTGAGCAATTAAACTTTTATTTTATAATTATCTTGAATCTAATGGGATTTTACTTTTTTTAGCCTAAGAAAATATATAGTCAAACTCTTGAGTTATATATATGTTGCATCAAACATTAAATTAAATGAATTATATTTATCTCTAAATTAAATATAAGTAATAATAATAATACGAATGTTTATAATTTGATCTTTTTTAACAGTTTTGAGACAATGTCAAATTATGATTTACGTATGTATATCATAATGTTAATTTTTTTTAATTAATGCACTCTTTTTTGTGAATTTGAAAATAATTATAAATTTAGTTATGTTTAATTTTTAATTTCATTAATAATATTAATATAAATATTTAATTAAGGAAATTAAGATAATTAGTCAATAAAAGAAAAATAAAAAAATAATATGTTTTCATAAGCGTGATTTAATCAATGTATTTTTTGTATTAAATAAACCATTGACCAATGACTATATTAAAATAATAAAAGTTAGGTCAATAATTGAATTTTAA
Organism: Viscum album; assembly: GCA_963277665.1. Taxonomy (NCBI): domain Eukaryota; kingdom Viridiplantae; phylum Streptophyta; class Magnoliopsida; order Santalales; family Viscaceae; genus Viscum; species Viscum album. Next base: position 1,229,434,416 of record OY728139.1, on the reverse strand, counting down.
TAATAAAAACAATGTTATAATAAGTTAATAGAAAATAATGTTAATAAAACGATTTTGTTTTTTTTAACCCGTTGAACTGCATTTTTTAAGCACCGCATCAAGCCTGAGCCGTCTGATCTAGCGCTCTAATCACAACCGTCCATTTTTTTTTAAGCTGTACTGTGTCTGCGCCGCACGATCAACTCCCGTATGATCTTGGCTATCCACTTTTTATCCGTTTTCTTCATCCCTATGGCTTTCTTCTTCCTCGCGCTATTGTACCAGTAGGTTAGGCGGCATCTTCTTCTCCTCTAGGCTGGCGAATAGACCCAGCTTTGCTCCCTATTTTACACGGGTTGGCACTGACTCCCCTCGGATACCCTCCATGCAAGTTGAGTCCTCCATTTTTTTTAAACCCTGGTTTGCACCGAAGGCGAGGATAGTTTTTGCAACCGGATCCTTGGATCTCTGACCACCGGACCGACCACGTCTGCTTCGTCTTCCTCTCCTCCTCTCCAAGCGAAGGTAAGGGACAAGTTTTATTTGGTTTTTGTTTAATCTTTGGTATATATATATATGTTATATATATATATATATTCTGTGTATATACACCCAGTGCATACCCAGGCCTTGAGGATCTTCCTTTCAGCTTGGAGAACCAAATAGGGGTAAGGGAACTCGGGAGACCCGTTTAATTTTGGTTCGGGTATTTGCATATGTACTTTGAGTATATATATATTTATATACATGTATGTATAAAATGATATATGCAAATATACAAACTTCTTCTCAATGTTTATAACCCTGGCTTTATTTCGCCTATGAAAATGGAGTTTTCGGGTAATTGTGTGAACATGTAAAATCATGCAAGTGTATGGAGCATATTGATATATATGTACATGTGATTATATCGATGTATATGTACATCAATGTGCATAAGGGATGAAATTGGTTCTTTTGTTTTGTAATTTATTACAATATAGCATGATGATTAAAATTTTAATTACCCAAAAAGATTATTATTTCAAGAAAAGTACCAAAACTATTATATATATGTTTATATGTATGATGAAGTTTAAGGTTTAGTTTGATATCAAAATAATTCCTTCGAAATTTTCATTTATCACCATTCTTGATAAATCATGATTTTGTTTTGTGAATATGGGTAGTGTAAATTCCTTAATCGTTTACAAGTATATATATATATATATATATGTAATCATATATATGTACTCTTGTTTATGGATCGACCATGTTGTATGCATGACTGATTTTATACCAATAAGGGTTTTATGAAAATTATGTTCACATTTTTCTTTATGTAAAAGAACCCCATTCGGTTTTACCAAACATTAATTTTGTTAAATGTATAACATGAGAAATTTTATTGAGTATGGTTTAATTTGGTAAACCGATGCACATGTGTATACGCACCATAATTTATATATATATAGGTATATATAACCTTGTATCAATATGTTGTCTTCAAATATAAGTTCTTCTTATGATGTTTGCAAACTTTTAAAGGGAAAGGTCATGTAATTTAAATTGAAAATGAGTTTTTACACAACTATATATATATTCATGCAGTTTGCATACATATATACATGACATCTGAAGATGGACCTAATTTCACACTTTATATCCCTAACTGTATGCATATTCACAAAGTTTTAATTAAACACCCACAATACCCATTTATCAGCAAGTGAATTAGTTATGAACGGCCTTGTTTTTAACTTAGTATTATGATGCTTTGGAATGTTAAAGTGTTTATGTTCATGTTTTCAATTTTTATGTTAATTTCTTTATGTGTACGGATTTTTTGCATGTACGTCTTAGTTTTATTAATGATTGAACTGTCTTCATGTTATGAATATGTATGTGAAAAGGGGGTTTGATCAAGAATGTATGAATGAAACCCTATGAATGAGAGACCATGTTAAGATATGTGAGGGATGTATTGGACTTAAATGTGACGGGTGCGCCCAGAATTATATAGTGCTCCAATGAATTGGGTAAAGTATGAGTCTCATGAGATGTTATGTGCGATGTTCTTGGTAGTTAGCCTTGACTTATGCTACCATGGAAATGGGATGGGCGGTTAGCCTTGACCCGTTAAGTATGTTTTACGGTATTGACGCAAGGTCTTGACAAAGTCCGGCATTATACATTCCCTCTGCATGTGATGATAAATGGTCAACCAGGGGTTAGTTCAACTAACAGTACATCCCCTAGATGAAACTTCTCCTGAAAATGATAATGAAATTATGTGATAAGAACAGTAATTCATGTGGTAAGCCGTTATAAGAACTGTATGTTATCATGAATCATGTTATGAATGTTTTCCCTGCTTACTCACAGATTTCTTTTAGAACTAAAGTAATCTTGGTTGAATATTATGCATTATCTATTCTTCATGTGTTGCGCTCTCTCATCATGTTTACTTTAAAGTTTATTTTAAGCACGTACTTCTTCTCTGTGCAAGTGGTTTTAAAAAATGTTGGATTTAATGTTTTTAAGAAAAGATAATGCATTGTTTTTAGAGAAGTGTTTTATTCTCTTCAAAAGGACTGCTTTGAGAAAGAGTTTTCTTAAAAAGTTTTTAAAACCCTTTACTGGGCATATTTTCTCACCCTACGTTTTTGTTTTAAATTTTTCAGGCATGGTTTGTACTAATGAAGTTTATCAAAAGCAGCTGGTTTCCCAGAATCCTGAGCCTCGTGATCTGCTGTAGTAATGGGACATGATATATTATTTGTAAATTTTGTAATGAAATGTTTGTATATCATGTCTCATAAGGCACCCATGGATCGGGGTCGCTACAGTTGGTATCCGAGGATGGGTTCAGGCAGATCTGGTAAACCAGGTGGTATGAATGTATTACTATGATTGACTAAGTAAAAATGTTATAACTTTCAAATGGCTAATGAAAATGTACCTTCCGACCTACTGTCACTTCCCACAGAGGCTCTAGAGAACATTGTATATCTAGCTAGCTGTGAGAAGTTTCTAAATTACACCTGAATTCGCATTTCATGTAAGCACCTGTATGAAGTGTCAAACTCACCTAGGGTGCTTAGTCTTCATCGGGGATTGGGGATGGATTATCTCCTAATGATGATGACCCAATTTCCCTCTTACGCACGTCAGGGAAAGTATCATGAGGGACTCTTACGAGTGTTAATGACTGGTGAAGAATTTGGAATGATGCTTGATAACCCCTTTCAAGAAGCTGCTGCTGCCGGAGACCTCCGAGCAGCTTACCTATGCCAGATTTTTCACTATGGCTTCTGGGGCCAATTAATGGACCTTGGAGTGTTGGAAGATGAGTCCACCCGATTGTCTCTTAGGCAAGAGGTGTATACTGATGTTTCCAGACTCCATACCCCTCATGATAAACATAGGAGGCTTCATAGATGTTCCCATGAGTTTAGTCCCGTCTGTTCATCCTGTGTGTGGTTTGAAGAGTTAGGGAGTTTTGCCACTCTTTGTGGTGTACGTTCAGTAAACTCAGACATTGTTATGTAAACTTTTTCATAAATGAATGTTTAATGTTTCCTTTCCTGCCTCTACCTTATCAGTGTTGTTAAGAGTTTCCTTTCGATCATTTTTCAGATGTCTGTTCAAACACACATCTCGTCACTACCCAATGAGTTAGTAGAAGTTATTATGATCAGGACATGCACGATGGATTATCCATGTTTCCTCCACTTGTGAGGGTCTTTCTAATGTCTACTTGATTTAACAAACGGTCCTGAGATTCTTCGTTTGTGTCAAGAGTATGATCGTGTTTTTCATCTCATCGCCACTTCTCAACTCCCCTACTATAGGCGAAGGGGAAGGTACTACGAAGGCCTCTTCTAGTGTTTTACTCTGGAACAAAACTTCTCTGCCAAAGCGTGCTTCCTCGTAGCTGCTCAGGATGGCCACCTTAGTGCAGCCTATATGTTCCAGGACTTGAATTTCAGTCTCCTCAATCACATCATTCCCCTCGACTACCTTAAGCATGATGTAGCCCAGAGAGTTATCAGGGAATTCATCTACTCGGAAGTTTCCGAGCTTTTCACCGCATGAGCCTCCCTTTGGAAGCCCGTGTGCAGTACGCACGATCAGGAGTTCAAGACGTACTGTTCAAAGTGCATTTGGGCTAAGGAAACGGAAGAACTATGTTCCAAATTTGGTATTCCATTAACCGAGCCGGATCCACTGTTTTGGTAATGTTGAACGTGTGGGGTTTCAGTTTTTTTCTTTTTATGAATAGAATTTCGAGGGATCAATTCTTTGAAGGGGGAAGTCATATAACGACCCAAGAAATCGTGTTTTTAGTAATGACAAGTTTATTTTACAATGTCACCCATTAATTGAACAAACAGTTATCTTATAAGATAATGATAATAATAAAATAGAGAAAACACATCAAAATTAATTAAAGGCCCTTTTATTCAAATGAGTAACATCTCGGTGGCTACAACTCACAGCAATCGAACAAGAAGTTAAGCTAACCAAAAATCCCAATTAAAAACCTAATTAAAATTATAGGGAGACTGCTTAAAACCACAAGGACCCCAAGAAGGCGGTAAGGGTCTTTGGCATCCATCAGAATAAACATAAGGATGGCCGAAGACACCGCAACCGTGTTGAGCACCAAAGGAATCACACAAACCATCTCCTCTTTTTATCCTTCAGTCCCCTTGAGTGAGGGATACCCCGAGACCAGAATTTTTATAAGAACACTAATTCGACCGTTGGACCCTAACGGCTATAAATATAGCCGTTGGCTCCCCCATGATTCTCTTATCCACTAATGTTTTATTTTGGACCGTTGAAGATAAGAGTGGTTTACCCCCGAAAGGTTCGAAAAGTTAATTGTGTAATTTGCCTTAATATTTAAAGAGTGACATCAATAATAATATAATTAATTTATTTCTTGTTTTCCAAAAATGTGAATTGTATTTTATGTTTCAAAACGGTGAAAATTAATATTATTATTTTTCCACTATTTACTATACATGTTTTTAACTTGAGCTATTAAACATTTATTTTATAATTATCTTGAATCTAATGGGATTTTACTTTTTTTAGCCTAAGAAAATATATACTCAAACTCTTGAGTTATATACATGTTACATCAAACATTAAATTAAATGAATTATATTTATCTCTAAATTAAATATAAGTAATAATAATAATATGGATGTTTATAATTTGATCTTGTTTTAACAGTTTTGAGACAATGTCAAGTTATGATTTACGTATGTATTTCATAATGTTAATTTTTTTAATGTACTCTTGTTTGTGAATTTGAAAATAATTATAATTGTAGTTATGTTTAATGTTTAATTGCATTAATAATAATAATATTAATCACTAATTAAGGAAATTAAGATAATTAGTCAATAAAGGAAAATAAAAAAAATATGTTTTGATAAGGGTGAATTAATCAATGTATTTTTTGTATTAAATAAACCATTGACCAATTAATATCTTAAAATAATGAAATTTAGGTCAATAATTGAATGTTAATAATAAAAACAATGTTATAATAAGTTATTAGAAAATAAAGTTAATAAAACGATTTTGTTTTTTTAACCCGTTGAACCGCGTTTTTTAAGCACCACATCAAGCTGAAGCCATCTGATCCAGCTCTCTAATCACAACCGTCCGTTTTTTTAAGTCGCACTGCGTCTGAGCCGAATGATCAACTCCTGTATGATCTCAGTCGTCCACCATTTCTCCGTTTCTCTTCTTCCCTGTGGCTTTCTTCTTCCTCGCGCTACTGTACCAGTAGGTTAGGTGGCATATTCTTCTCCTCTAGGTCGGCGAATAGACCCAGCTTTTCTCCCTCTTTTCCACGGGTTGGCACCGACTCCCCTCAGATACCCTCCATGCTAGTTGAGTCCTCGATTTTTTTTAACCCTAGTTTGCACTGAAGGCGAGGAGAGTTTTTGCACCTGGCTCCTTGGATCTCCGACCACCGGACCGACTTCTTTTGCTTCGTCTTCCTCTCCTCATCTCCGAGCGAAGGTAAGGGACAATTTTTATTTGGTTTTGTTTAAGCTTCGGTATATATATATATATATATATATATATACGTGTTATATATATATATATATTCTATGTATATACACCTGGTGCATACCTAGGCCTTGAGGATCTCCCATTCAGCTTGGAGAACCAAATAGGGGTATGGGAACTCAGGAGACCCGTTTAATTTTGGTTCGGGTATTTTCATATGTACTTTGAGTATATATATATTTATATACATATATGTATGAAATGATATATGCAAATATACAAACTTCTTCTCAATGTTTATAACCCTGGTTTTATTTCGCCTATGAAAATGGAGTTTTCAGGTAATTGTATGAACATGTAAAATCATGCAAGTGTATGAAGCATATTGATATATATGTACATGTGATTATATCGATGTATATGTACATCAATGTGCATAAGGGATGAACTTGGTTCTTTTGTTTTGTAATTTTTACAATATAGCATGATGATTTAAATTTTAAATACCCAAAAAGATTATTATTTCATGAAAAGTACCAAAACTATTATATACATGTTTATATGTATGATGGATTTTAAGGTTTAGTTTGATATCAAAATAATTCCTTCGAAATTTTCATTTATCACCATTCTTGATAAATCATGATTTTGTTTTGTGAAGATGGGTAGTGTAAATTACTTAATCGTTTACAAGTATATATATATGTAATCATATATATGTACTCATGTTTATGGATCGACCATGTTGTATGCAAGACTGATTTTATGCCAATAAGGGTTTTATGAAAATTATGTTCACTTTTTTTTTATGTAAAAGAACCCTATTCGGTTTTACCAAACATTAATTTTGTTAAATGTATAACATGAGAAATATTATCGAGTATGTTTTAATTTGGTAAACCCATGCACATGTGTATACGCACCTAAATTTAAAATATATAGGTATAGATAACCTTGTATCAATATGTTGTCTTCAAATACAAGTTTTTATTATGATTTTTGCAAACTTTTCAAAGGAAAGGTCCTGTTATTTAAAGTGAAAATGAGTTTTTACACAAATATATATATATTCATGCAGTTTGCATACATATATACATGACTTCCCAAGATGGACCTAATTGTAGAATTTATATCCCTAACTGTATGTATATTCACACAGTTTTAATTAAACACCCACAATACCCATTTATCAACAAGTGAATTAGTTATGAATGACCTTGTTTTTAACTTGGTATTATGATGCTTTGGAATGTTAAAGTGTTTATGTTCATGTTTTCAATTGTTAAGTTAATTTCTTATGTGTACGTATTTTTAGCACGTACGTCTTAGTTTTATTAATGATTGAACTGTCTTCAAGTTATGAATATGTATGTGAAAATGGGGTTTGATCAAGAATGTATGAATGAAACCCTATGAATGAAAGACCATATCAAGATATGTGAGGGATGTATTGGACTTAAATGTGACGAGTGCGCCCAGAATTATATAGCGCTCCAATGCATTGGGTAATTTATGAGTCTCATGAGACGTTATGTGCGATGGTCTTGGCAGTTAGCCTTGACTTGTGCTACCATGGAAACGGGATGGGCGGTTAGCCTTGACCCGTTAAGTATGTTTTACAGTCTTGACCCAAGGTCTTGAAAAAGTCCGGCATTATACATTCCCTCTGCATGTGATGATAAATGGTCAACCTGGGGTTAGTTCAACTAACTTCACATCCCCTAGTTGAAACTTCCCTTGACCATGAGAATGAAATTATGTGATAAGAACAGTAATTCATGTGGTAAGTCATCATAAGAATTGTATGTGCTCATGAATCATGTTATGAATGTTTTCCCTGCTTACTCACAGATTTCTTTTAGAACTAAAGTAATCTTGGTTGATTATTATTCATTATCTATTCATCATGTGTTGCGCTCTATGATCATGTTTACTTTAAATCTTATTTTAAGCAAATACTTCTTATCTATGCAAGTGGTTTTCAAAAATGTTGGATTTCATGTTTTTAAGAAAAGATAATGATCTTTTTTTAGTGAAGTGTTTTATTCTCTTCAAAAGGACTGCTTTGAGAAAGAGTTTTCTTAAAACGTTTTTAAAACCCCTTACTGGGCATATTTTCTCACCCTACGTTTTTTTAAATTTTTCAGGCATGGTTTGTACTAATGAAGTTTATGAGAAGCAGCTGGTTTCCCAGAATCCTAAGCCTTGCGATCTTCTGTAGTAATGGGACATCATATATTATTTTAAATATTGTAATGAAATGTTAGTATATCATGTCTCATATGGCACCCGGGGATCGGGGTCACTACAATCTAACTCTGTTAAGATCAGATATTTAAGATATCGTGAAAGGTTCCTCCTACTCAGTTTCTATGGTTGTTCACTCTCCAGATATTAAGACGTTTAAAGATGTGATCAGAGAGGAACATAAGACTATGATTGATATCAATGACCGAGAGAGTATTTCCAAAATTAGGTAGAATTGTGATCACATTAATGACCTGGATATGTTTTGTTCCACTAGTGCTACTATTTCTCAAGAAGAAATAACCAAGAACTCCTATTTCTATTTCAAGAGAATTTACAGAAAGAACCAATTGACCTGTCATTTAATGTATTTTGTGGAGAATCTGAGGTTTCCTACAATGATTAGGGATTCAATGAGGACGTTAGGAAATTGAAAGAGTTTACTCCTACCCTTGATATGTTAATGGAATATAAGTATGATTGTGATAAGGCAATGACCTATGGTGGTGAGGTCATCAGTGACTTCATTAATTTTCTCAAACCATACCTACACCATCATAACAAAACAATTATTTCTCCTCCTTCTTCTCCTATCAGACCTGACCTGACTCCTTCTACCTCCTCTTCTAAACCCTTGGCACCATTGACCATTACTCTTGAATAAGCTCTTGTTCAGATTAGTCCTATCATACAACATGAACTCTCAAGATATGCTTCATCAATAAGACCTATCCAATCTTCTTTTTCTTTTAGATGAGTTAATCTTCAATACCTTTCTATCTACACTGATCCTCCACCCACTCCTACTGTTTTCCCATTAGCTACTCTCTCCTCTACTTCTGATAAAGGAAAATAAGTTATGTCCTATGTTGTTACCACGAATTAGTTGGATCACTTTTTGATAGGGATTTGATGTATTCCATATTTTTATACTATTTTTGTTACCCCTTGTACTACTTGATTAATGAAATACTCTCTCTAATTTCATCTCATTGAAATTTACTTCTCTATTATTAATTTGTATATATTGTTTCCTTTTTGATAATCCCAAAAGGGGGATAAATAATAAGGAATCTCTTTTAAGGGGAGTATAAGATTAAACATAATATTAAAAGGGAACATACAATTTACAAACACTAGTTGACCGATAATTTATTTTCTTTGTACCTTTGTTTCCATTAAAATTTCACCTCAATAATCTGTGTAATATGAAAATAATTTTCCCCCCTAATCATCAAATATTTACTCAATATTTTTGGTCTATAATGACCTGAGTTTTTATCATCAAAAGGGGTAGATTGTATGGATCCTTTAGTTTTAATGCTCAAAAATCATGCTTAACTATGATAATTATGATTTATGAAGATAAAATATGTTCAATAATGTACGATTATATTCTCAACCTATGGTGTTGGTGTTTCCATCATAAAACAACATTACAGTTTTTGGTTAAGTATGAGCTATTGATACTTGTAATACAGATAGACAAGAACCGATAGAGAAGTCACTAATACATGAGCTACCACTGACATATGCCACTGATGTGATGAGCCACCAACCGAGTGAATCATAGTTTTCTCTATGTATGATCCACTGATACCAGACCTACTAAGAGCCTGCCATACCGATAGTCTGACCAACTGACACCTGACTTACCAATAGCCTGACCTACCGATAGTCTGACTAAGCGATGTCTGACTGACCGATAGTGTGACTGAATGACACTCAAAATTTCTCAAAATATGTGCTACCGACATTCGAGATACCAACACATCACATACCAATAACCAAGATACTGACACATCATCTACTGATAAAATGAGCTGTAGATAGAAACAACCTACTTACAACATGAGACAGTGACATTTTGAGCTACCGACAGACTGATTCATCGACGATCTTTCTATTAAATTCGAACTTACCTATAATGATTATATTAATGAAATTTATCACTACTTATTATATTAATGAGGGTGTCTAGATTTTTCTAAAAACATTTTAATAGTGTTAGAGAGCAGTATGAGGTATGAGGTACTAAATAACATGCTTCTTGTCTTTATAACGGGATATCACGATCAATAAGAGAAGGAGATAGGATGAAGAGACTTGGTAGAAACTAATCGTACACATTAGATAAAAACACAAGAGCTTCATACTATTTACACCCAAAATACACAACTAAGAACTAAAAAATATCTCTGAGGTGAAAACTTAGAGGACAAGAAAACTTCAAAGAAATTTTTAGATCACTTATAATAGAACACATAAGCAACCAACACTATCTATTTTGTTTTATATTTCTGGAAGGTGACTTCAAATTCACTTCTTCCATCCTGATGAAGTCCAAGATCCTCATAGAACATCACACATAACATTTTATAACCTTTTATACCTTTATCTCCTTGTGTACATTATTTTACATTTCGAGTAGTGTGTGTCTCTCTTTTTAAATACACACAGAATTCTATGATAAACTGGATGATAAAAATATATCTTCACTAAATAATCTTTTTTCACATTCCATTCCCTTAGATAATAGGGTAAGAGGTCCCTACATGGCCTGATTTTTTTTGTTTCACACTCCCACGAAAATTATGGAAGAGGTCTAGTGACCTGGATAGTTTTTTTACTGTTGTTACCCCAATCCAGGGTATGGACCAAGTATATTGACTATAAAATTTTTGGTGGTAGGTGATAATGAATAGGATAGTATTAGGTCTCATCTTGAGACTGAACCTCTTTTTTTATTTATGATGTGTTATTTCAAGCTTCATTTTCTTTGTCCTTTTTATTATTTCAGAAAACTTATCTATACTTTGTTAGTTAATCTTAGATAGTATGTATATTATAATTTATTTTAGTAGATAGATTTCAAAAGTTATAATAATAACATATATTGTTTTAACTTAGAAATAATAAATCATTGAAAAATATACCGAAAAAAAGCTTTTATAATTCTGCTAATTTCATTAACTGGCCAGTGTTTGTTTTGAAATTTGGGGATTTTAAACAAGTTTTCTTAGATAGAAATTTCTATATGAACACAATTCACCCCAACTCTTGAGTTTCATACTCCTAAAAATATATAAAATATAGTTTAGGATAATGTTTTGGTATTTTTATAAAATGTTTAATCTTTTAATGAATTGTTGAAAATGAGGGATTTCATTTCAAAACTGCTTCTCCATCTAAATTATTTATAGGGTAAAATTATATTTTAAAATTATTTAATAGTTTATTTAGATAATATTTTTACCAGTTAATCTAATTTCTATTATTGGATCTAATTTCACATTGAAATTAGATTTAAAAACTTAGCAAGCTTTTGATCATTTTTACTTTAAAAACCCACAGTGCCGTCCTGATATCGGGATTAATTTTAAATTAATTTCTGCCACTTTTGTGATTAGAATTTGGAAAAATTAATTCCATATTTTAAATCATCATAATTTATAATGTCTAATAATGTGAATTTTGTTTTGAAAAAAATGATTAGTGATGGTTATTAAAATTAATTACATCAGTTAAGAGAGAAATTAGGTTAATAAAGTACTAAACCACATATTTATGACTGAAAACAACCTAGAAACATACACAACACCCATTTTATATTCCTATTTTTACCATACAATCAATTTTCTCTACATTGGACTATTATTGGATCCACTTTGAACTTTAAAAACATGGGTGGAATTATCTTTTCAAATATTTACAGGAGTGCCACTCGTCCTCCACTGTAAATGTACACCACCACTACCCATTCCTGACATCTCTAAAACCTTTTATGTTTAGAAAATATATACCCAAGTAGCCTCAAAAATATAATATCTTTGACCTTGAATCCTTCCATTGGGTATAAATCCTATCAAGGATTTCTTTTGGCACAAACCAAAAGGAGTTACCTGATTAAGAGTTAACGACTTCTCTCAAGCTCATTTAATTTACATTCCCTCTTCAGGCTGCCACTATCTTTATTCAATTATTGTGTGAAAAAATGTATCCCAGATATACTATTTTGTTTTTATATAATTATTTCTACTTACACATACAAACACCTCCATCTAATGGATATATAACATACAATTTCTGTGTATGGAGAACTGCTACCTCACGAAACGATGATTTTTTATTTTTCATTTTCCACCTATCATGGTGGAAATTATGATAGAAAATATATTTAAAAATTCTATATATTGTATTTATTTTATATTTTAGTTTTTTATAAATTTTATAACAAACATTTATTTACATTCCATTTGGTGTTAATAAGATAAACTTGTTTGAGGAAGTGTGGACTACCGCCCCTCAAAGAGATGTGATTCATTCACACCACATGGAGTTTATTAAGGATGGGTTTAGTAAAATTATATGATATATATTGTATAGTAATTATAATATAATAATTATATATATATTTGTAATTTTATTTCTTTCTTTCAATACGATAATAAAACAACAGAAACAACGTTCATGCATACATACAACTTACTGTCTCGATGAACGTTGTATTAAATTTCTTAATTCATTATTCTATAGATTATTATAATATAAATATAATGGATATAAATTATATTTATATATTTATATAAATTCTTGTAATCGTGATATAAGTATAAGGATGAACGTTATAAAAAATTAATACACATGCGAAGAACAAAACAAATATTACCGGAAGTGAAACATTATCATATGATCATTAACAAGTGAGTAATATATGTTCATAATGAAACCATATATGGAATTATGTATAATAAAAATATTATATAGAATTTGTATAATAATCTTATATTTATTATATAGGAAGCTTGTATGATTATGGAGATAGTTAATACACAAGGTTATGGGATTTCATCTTGTTTTTAATTTCCATGAGATACATGTTATGTTAGCCACACACTCTTTTTATGTGGTGTATGTACTTCCCATGATTTAATTATATTTAACTTATACATAAATTTATAGTTATTCACATTTCCATCTTATGATACTTCTTTCATGGGGTTTAAGAAAGAAAAGTTACCAAATCGTTCAAATGTTTTGTCTCAATTTTCCTTCTCTAAGACTCATGTTTTGTTATTCACCTAAACTATTTTTTGTGGTGTATATAATTACATTTTAAAAGTTATAACATGAATCATGTTATTTTCATGATAATTTATGTTTCATGTAATTTCATTTTTTTACATGGAGATTATGATCCCTAGTTATAGATTTATAAGAGTTTATTAAGGAAATCTCATCGTTTTTCGAAACTGTTTATGTTTATACTTACTTTGATGAAATATTATTATCCATATCTCAAGAACAATCATGATTTTCATTATCCTCTACTTGTTTAAGTAATCCTAATGTTTTAGTATACTTTTCCAACTATGTGTTACTTATGATAATGTTTTTAAGTAAAATTTGATTGTCTCTCTCTTCGTTCAGAAATCTATTATATTCAAAAACCATGTTTTCGAAAATATTTTCAAAAATGTTTTCAAAAATATCCTTGATGTTTATTTTCAAGGAAAAAATATTTTAAAAATGTTTTATTGATTTCAATTCTCACTTTATTTTTTTTCAAATTTATTTTCAATTAAAAAGGTTTTCAAATGGTTATACATTATAAAAAGCAATTTTCAATGAAGAAAGGATATTCTCTTCAATAAATGTCTTCAAAAGATATTTCCAAATTATTTCACATATAAAATGAAATCCATTGTTGTTACACATTACCTTATAGGAAACCATCTAATGGTATCATTCATATCCTTCCTATGTATGGGTTATACAGAATTTCAGGATCTTTATGATGCCTGTTTCCCTTTCACGGGTTACATGTTTATGATACCCTCTTCATTACACATGCTATTCTTTGATGAAATGGTTATTAAACCTATTTATTTTCAATAGGTTTTTTTGTGATGAAAAGTTAATGATACCCATGTAATTTCATAGGTTATGATTTTATGTTTATAAAACATATATCTTTTTAAGGGTCATGATATGTTGAATGATTTATTATCTTGTGGAACATGTATGAATGATTTTATTATGAGATGGGTGGGGCCTATATCTCTCTCCAACACATTGGGTAATTATGGATGACTCATGAGTATAAATGTTATGCGGGAATCTCATTACAGGTTCCCAATGTTATGAATGGACCTTGTTTAATGTCCATAATTTTAAGTGTGAACTTGATTACATCTTCAAAATCTTATTAGTGAACATTATTACGTGTTGAAAATGTCATGAATGGACCTGGTTGAATGTCCATAAGTTTATGAGTGAACCTGATTACATTTTCACAATATTATTCTTGAACCTGATTACATGTTCACAATATTATGGATGGACCTGGTTTCATGTCTATTAGGTAATGAACAAACCTAATTTTTCATTCACAGTGTTATTCATGGACTTGGTTCCATGTCTATAAGGTTATGCATGAACATTATTACATGTTCACAATGTTATGTATGAACCTGGTTTCATGTCCAAAAGTTGATTTTGGGGCCTCATTTCATGTCTTTAACTTAATGAGTGAACCTGTTTCTACTTATAAAAGTTAAAAACATTATAACCCAACAGGCATGACGCAAATTACATGTATTTTTCTATGTTATTCTTCCTTGGACTATGTTATTTATTTCCTTATGAATCATGTCTTATGAAATGAAATTCTTTATTATGTTCTCAACTATGCAGGGCATGATCTTCAAATGTTATGATCAAGTCCCATACCCTTTTAATTATGTTATGCCTATGCATTTCCTTTATTTAGCCTTACTAAGCATCTGAGCTCAGCACTTTCTTATGTTTCCTTTCCACAGTGTATGGAGAATCATTTTAGGTGGAATTACTAAATGGTGGATATCATAATGAGAGAAGTTGAAGATCTTTCACCAGGATAGAAAATTTGTTTCGATTTTTCAAAAGACACTGAATTATTATGGTCCTAGAGCATGTATATTTTTTATGTACTGAATATTCATCTAAAATGATCTAATATCCATGTATGATAAAATTGGGTCACTTTTAATAAAATTAAATTTAAACATTCAAACTAATTTAACAATACCCTATCAAATATTTAAACTAGTTTCACGGGAAAGTTTTCTTTGTCAATAAAATTTCTAAAATTAATTCCCAAAATCTAAAAATATTTATTATGAAATTCATAAACTAATAACACTTTTCAATTTTTTTACAGACATAATATTTATTCTAGAACATTTAAAACAAAAAAATTACATAAATTATACATAAATACAGTTTAACAAAATTTGTGTATATTTTCTATGGATATAAAAAAAGAATTCAATAATCGCTAAATATAATTTAAAACACTCAAAAATAAATTCTAAAAGGATCAAAATAATTTAAAGTTAATATAGAAGATAATAAAATATTAAAATCATGAAAAAAGTATAAAAATATTTTTAAAATAAAAAATTTAGACTTAGGAATGGTTGGAGAAATTAAAGAACTTGTTATTTATGGTATTGTTAGAAGTCACATTTTTAATGGTTAAAAAATTTCAGTCTAACGGTAACATCATTTTTTTAACTGTGGATTGAATTTTTTTGGACTAATAGTAAAATATTTTTTAAACTAACGGTATCATATATTTTTAACTAATAATTGTAGAAATTTTGAACTAAGGATATAATTCATTTATAACTAATGGTAGAAGAAATTTACAATTGATAGTAGAATAAGTTTATAACCAATGGTGGTAGAAATTTATAACATACAATAGAATAAATTTTTAACTAATGGTTGTAGAAATGTTAAACTAATGGTAGAAAAATTTTGGGACTAATAGCAGAAAGTATTTATGAATATAGATAAAAACATTTATAGCTAACAAATGAAAAAATTTAAATTAAAAAATAAAATTATTAGTAAAAATGAGATGAATATTTATTATATAGTCATATTAAATATAAAAATATATGAAAAATTAAAAAAATGAAGCACATATAAATAAATCAAAGCATATGTGAGGAAATGTAATCTGTCAAAATAAAATAATAAATATTTAAAAAAGCCATGTAATAAATAACATAAAAATAAAAATATACTAATATGATCAAGAATTTCAAATGGACATATATATATGGGGACCAACAATCCATTATTCAGAGATTTCATAACCTCCCTCCAAAGATATATTTGTAGGAATATATTGTCAATAAGTAATAAATATAGATCTCAATGATGATTATTATCATGAATTTTCTATAGACTCTTAGATACCATGATGTTCTACTGAATGTATTTAACCTTATTTTCCATTTCCTTAGATATCTTTAAATAAAATTGATTTCAGTCTATAAATTCATCCCATCTAATTAAAGATATACACTTCTACCCGTAGACGGATTCACAAGGAGTTATTAGAATTCTCGATTTAAAAATATTTTTTTTTATGAAAATTCCACCAAAAATGGTGTTGATCCAAAACAGATTTGAAATACATAGAAAAATATCTCAACATATTCTATATAGTTTTAATCATCCCCTAGGACAGACCATTTGTCTGAGGATGATATGTAATTCTAAATTTCAACTCTGCATTCAATTCTAGTTGATGAATTCTCCATGACATTGATGTAAACCACTGATCGAGATTAGATACAATAGAATGTGGTACTATATGAAACCTTACCACATCATATATATATATCCTAAAAATATAATCAATAGAAAAATGTTCTCATGTTTTAATGAAATATTTTGAATTTGTAAGGTGATTGACTACAATACAAAGCACATTATGCCCTTTAGATTTTTCGAAGGTTCTAGTTATGAAATCCATGGTAATGTTTTCTCAATTCCATTTTAGTATGGATGATGGTTGTAAAATACTCATAGACTTTTGTATCTTATAATTAACATTTTTTTCACACTTGGAATCAATTTATATACTCTATAATATCTATTTTCATTTTATCCCACCAGAAATTTACTTTCAGATCTATATACATCTTCACACATCTAGGATGAATAGAGAATGAGGAACTGTGGGATTCAGAAAGAAAATCTTACTTAAAGTATGGTATTGGAGGCACACATACATTGTTTTATAATCTTATCATTCTATCACTATCATTATTGACATAAGGAACATTTATCACCGTATTATTCAGTTTCACACCCTCCCTCTTATCCTCTTTAATCATTACATGGACGGGTAATTTAAAATTCATATGAGAAAGATATGAACTATCCAATTTATTCATCATTTCATGTTCTGTCTTATAAAAATCGATAACTAGTTGATATATTTCAATCCCCATCATAGATAAACATGAATGGTCCTTTCGACTCAAATCACTGACCACCTTGTTTTCCTTCTCGGTTTGGTATCACATTGAACAGTCATAATACTTAATCAATCACAACCATCTACTTTTGTGAATATTTAACACTTTTGGGAAAAAATATATTTCAAGATTTTATGATCATTATATATTATATATTTCAACAAAAATATAATTCCTCAACATTTTCAATGAAAACATTACGGCTTCTAGTTCCAAACCACGAGTCAAACAATTTTTCTCAAGAATTTTCAATTATCATGAGGCATAAGCTAGCACCATGTCATTACGAATGAGGAATCATCACATTTATTTAATTGATGTATCACTATAGATCAGAAACCCTTATACACTACATGGTTTTCTAAGAAAAGGTGTGCTGACTAACCTTCTTTTTAGCTTCTTGAAAATTTCCACATACTTATATGTCCATTGAAACATGGAATCCTTTTGTGTCAACTTGGTAAAAGGATTAAATAGATGTACGAATTTATTCACAAATCATTGATAAAATATAGACTATATAAGAAAAATATGGATCTCATTCACTGTGTTTTTTGAGGAATTTTGTTAAAAAATACAAACATTGAAGGATATATAGATATACCCCCTCTTAAGATCAAATATTCAAAGCATGAAATTTTTTGATGCCATAATTCACACTTTTGAAATTTGGAATAGAGATTATTTTTCATCAAGGTTCTCAATACAGTCCTCTAATGATCTTTGTTCTATTACTTTCACTTTAAATATATTATAATATCTGTACAACGACCACCATAAACTGGTCAATTTAATATCTAAAGACTTTATTTATTAGATCCATGAAGATGGTGGGGGGATTGGTATTTCCAAATGAAATTATTATAAATTCATAATAACTATACCTCATATGGATGGTTGTAATTGGTATATCATAATTTTTTACCCTCAATTGAAAATATTGATAATGAAGGTAAATTTTTTATTAGTGTTGAGCTCCACATAGTTGATCAAACAAATAATCAATATGGAATAAAAGATACTTATTCTTATAGTGATCTTGTTATGTTCATGATAATAAATGAAAAGGAACATTGAACTATAATTCTTATTAACAAAATGAATAGTTGAATCTCAGAGTGATGCATTCTATCAAATAAATACCTATTCTATATTATCTTGGAGTTTCTTCTTGAATTCTTGTAATTCAATTGAGCCTATTTTATAAGGAGTCTTTGAAATAGGTTTATTAGCTGACATGAGTTCTATTGAAAACTCAATATAATGATTCTTAGTAATACTAGGAAAGTATTTAAAAATAAATTAGTGTATTCCCAAAGAATAGGTTTATCTTAAATATTGAGTTTCCCCTATCCATTTGGGAAAATACCCCTCATGAATATTTGGTAATACCCATACAATGGAATTAATTCCCATTGGATGTTAATGGTTATCCTCAACCCAATATATAATCATATATTGATTTGTAATATCAATAATGACATACCTTCCTTAGAAATCGGAATGGGATCTATATAAAAAAAATACAATTCATGCCCAATATATCATATAATTAAACTAGAGGAGGAAAAAAATATTATTAGAAAGCACATTCCCATTAAACATTATATTATATAGGATTTATAAACATAATATGTGATCATCATGTCATTGGGAGTTCTTACTACTAACTAAACAAATAGTAATTTAGCTGGAAACATGTTAAAATTAGAAAATTATTCAGATATAAAAGAGTTGGTAGATCCAAAATCAAATAAGATGTTTTTATTTCTATTGTTGATGGTTTTTGTTCCCTTGACTAATTCATTCTTAGGACCCACTTTAGTTGTGATAACAAATGAGTTCCATTTACCCATTCTTTGTAGGGAGTTGTTGAGGTCTACTATCCTGATTATCTCTTGGAATAAGTAACTGATTCACATAATGCATAATCTCCCTATATATAAAATAGTTTACTTTATTGGTCGAATCCTTCTTATCGTATATTGTATATTCTGACCTCTTCAACCATTATCAACAATCACTAGCTCGATGGCCAATAATTATACAATTAAATTAATTTTGAGTGAATTTTAAAAACAATTCAGAGTTCTTTCCCCTATATTTTTGGCATGTAGGTGGTTATAATTCCTTTCCTACATAGGATTTACCATTCTATCTTCTATAAAGAACTATTTTTCTCAAAATATCCTTAAAACTAGAATAATAATAGGGTTTTCTACTCCCTATTACTACCATCAAAGCACATTGAACAGTTTATTAATAGTTACTAAAGCCTCTTATGGTTAATTAATTTCAAATACATGGTTTCAGGGCACTGAATAACTAGAAAAAAAATTCAAGAAGGGTTGATGATAGATCCTAAAGATCACCTTGGAAGTCTTGTAAATATTTATTCATAGGTACTAATGGATTCAATATCCTTATGTTTTAGCTCTATATATCCCCTTTACATATTATTATAAAGATTTTAAGGAATGTATTTATTGATAAATACCCTCTTAAACTCTTCTCATTCCATGTATTTTATTTCTTACTCTTTCCATATGTTATTAATAAGAATCTATCATTGATAACTTTCACTTTCCATGAAATATATTTCAATGAAAACATTCTCGTCATCTAGGAACTAAATAATGAAAAATATATTTTCAATCTAAATGATCAATTTAAAGAAAACTATTTGAGTAGAAGACTCATATAAGGAGGGTGTACGTTGTCATATAAAAGTATCAATTTCATGTTTCTGCTTTATTTTTGTATTTATAACCTCAACATGGTTCACATTATTGTTCATATGTTGAAATAATTGAGTGTATATAGTCATAATATATTTCATCATAACACCAAGTCCATTTGGTTTCTCATGACGACTATCATTTAATTTCCTATAACATTCATTATTGTCATGATTCCTTCTAGTCACAACCATTAATTAAAAACATGAAAAAATAACATTGTAATTATGAAAAAATAAAAAAATAAAACAATTATAATAAAATTATTCCTAAGATTTACTAATTTATGAAATCTTCTAATCAGCCTATCTCTCTTTAGGTTCATCCCATATAATATAATTTATGGGTCACCATATCTTTTCATTGGTTTTATCATAGTATTTACTATAAACTAATCTCAAAATACAACTAAAATATCATCTCATACAAAATTTAATTTCATCAATCATAACACACATAAATATTTCATTGTTCTCGACAAATATTCAACACATATCATAATTATACATTCTGAAGGATGACAATTGTTTAGTTTATTTAAAAGGTTAGATAAATAATCAAAATATTTCCTAAAATATTTGAAACATATCCCACAATGATGTTTATATTACTACACTTCTAGTCATATCATACATAGAATGATCGATCAAATCTCAATGAAGGAAAACGTAAGAATGGGCGAGATCAGATATTCAATAAGGGTATAAATGAGAGATATTAATCATGAGAGAGAATAATATTATCATAAAGGTATGATAATATAAAAATGTTAATGTTATCAATATATAATTTTCATAAATTGAAAATCATAGATCATAAGATTTAAAATAAATTCATATCAATAAGAATAATTAATAAGGGTGTCAAAGCAGTAATCATCAATCAAGCGTCATTACTTAGGAATATAGAACTATAAGTATATAAAATCATAATATTGTGAACATAGCTATTTGAAATCATATGAATACATAATATTGTGAGAATATGTATAAGTGATAACACTCATGCAACAAAATTAAAATATTTCTATTAAAAATCATGTCTATGCATGTTATTGTGAGACTAACTACAAGTAATCACACTTACATATAAAAATGTGAATATATCTATCCAAAATTGTAACATATTTGAACTCGAACTCCCAAAACCAATTTTAAAAATATAATATTTACATTTATGGATTTTTTAACAAAAACATGACCGAATTTTATTTATCCAAAAAACAAAAAAAAATCAACGAAAAATATTGGATCACATATATACCAAAATACTATTTTAGATTTTTTAGTTTCTGCCAATCAGGACAAAATATTACCTAACGATACCCGTGTATTTAATTAATGTTTTACCACTATACTCAGATTTTTTAATTCAAAATTAATTCTTCAATATCTCCCATAAATTTATTAACTCATTAATCTTTTCTAGACACAATTCATTTAACATCAATCTTCAAAACCTGAGGAAATTAAAAGCATAAAAAGGATGAGATCAAATGTTCCATAATGGTAAACATGATAATTAACAATTGAATGTCGTAAATGGGTGTAAGATGAGCATAATGGTATGATGAAATAATAAAATTTCATGATCATCAAATAAATGAAATCATACCCATAAATGCATGGATCATAATTCACGAAACATGGAATAAATCCTTAATGTAGGACAAAAGTCATACCATCCAACAATCATGAGCCATGTTAAATTATACTTGTGAAACATAACCACTATAAACTCACTATAAGAATAGACAAAATGTTTTGGTATTTTGAAACATATACAATCACTCATAAAAATGGATTAAACTACCTAGTAAATTACAATAATCACTTAAGAGAAGCCAATAACTGATTAACTCCATCTCTTCACCCAATGCATTGGAAGTCTCTAACAAACCCACAGATCCTTGGATTATAACACAACCACTGATCCATGGTTTATAAAAAAACCACATGTAAATCATCCATACATATGTCAAAGTACCATAGAATGAGAAAAATAATTTTTGAGTCAATAAGGTTTTACTTATGACTTTTCCATTACTTCTTATTTTGAAAATCACAAACACCTTACACCTAAGGAAATATATATTTAACTTCTATAAGGAAAATTTCCTTCCTTAAAGAAATTTACCCTAACCTAGATTTTATTATACATATCAATATTTTTTTCTTCATTATAAAAATCTGATTCATACCCAAAAACCTCGGAATCATATAATTCTAAGGTATGAAACATTCTGTTTTAAGATCTGAATTCTGGATACAAACTATAATAAAGTTCCACTCCGAATTCTGGATATGAACTCTAAAAAAGTTCAAACTCCGAATTCTGGACTCCAAACTTTTACTAGTTCGACTCCAAACTTTTACTAAGTTCGACTTTGAACTTTTACTAAGTTCGACTCCGAACTTTTACTAAGTTTGACTATGAACTTTTACTAGTTCGACTCCGAACTTTTACTAAGTTAGACTCTGAACTTTTACTAAGTTCGACTCCAAACTTTTATTAATTCGACTCCGAAATTTTATGAGTTCAACTCTGAAATTTTATGAGTTCGACTCCGCACTTTTATGAGTTGAACTCCAAACTTCTACAAGTTCAACTCCGAACTCTGGTGAAACCAGACTCTGAATTTCCGTAGAAATTTGGACTCCGGATTTCCATAGAATTCAGGTTCTGAATTCTTATAAAACAGAATCCAAATATCCTTTTTTATTATAGACTCTGAATTAAATTTTGGTTAGACTTTGAACTTTTATTTACTTACATTCCAAAGTCTAGTTTTTGTTATGCTTACACTTGTTTCATTGTAAAATGATGTCGTTCTTTCCGTTACACATGTTTTGTTATAAAACGATTTCGTCCTTTTTGTTTCTGACAAACCATTGGTTTAGTGACACGTCTACAGGTCCCTCTGAAATTCAAGGAAAATATGACCGTTGGAGGAGGGAGCCAACCTTTCCAACCGAGCCTATAAATAGGAGCTCATTTAAAAGAGCTCAATAAATTGTTAATCACTCTAGAGACCACATGCTATTAAGGTGATTTCTAGAGAGAGAAGTTTTTCATTCTTTATGCGTACTGAACCGCTTGTTCAGATTGCTTCGTGCAACTCTGAATTTTGGTGATTATATTTGAGGGCTTCCGGGGATATGAAGACAGAGGTGTCGACTACCTTGAAGTTCAAGGGCTTCCTTACTGAGGAACATAGAGGTTACAACTACCTTGAAGTTGAGGGCTTGCGGGGGTAACAAGACAGAGACACCGATCTTCGTATCGAGGGCTTACCTTGGTGTGGGTAAGACAGACTTTCTTGAAAGTATAAATCAAGGGACCTTTATCTAAGGTTGTTGGATACCCTTCTACTTGGGTTAAAAGATTTATATCTTGTTATTTGTAGTTTTACTATTGTTTTTCCGCTGCATTTCGTATTGTAAGGAAAGTATAATCTTCTTATATTTCCATACACTTTTACTCTGATTAGTTTAGATTCTATACGCTTTAAGGTAGAATCTCATATTGTAAACTTTGGTTAAGTTTCAATTTTCGGATCCATATTTCCGGAACCTATTTTTCGGAATCACTTTCCAGATTAAAGAATGTGTATAGAACTAGAAGTTTGTAACTTCATACATTGTTTAAATTCTCCAATTGGTGTTTGAGGTGTTGTGAATTTACTTAGTTTAACTTTGTTAAACTTAGATCTTTCCTTGTTTAAGTAATTTTTTTTTAGTATAGAATTAACCCCCCCCCCTCTTGTAAATTGAGCATCTACATCATTATTTAGATCCTAAAATTGGTATCAGAGGAGGTTAACTCAAACCACAAGGGTTTGGTACAATCTGAAGTAATCTCATGATTAGATTCAGAAGGAAATTTTCGGATTCATACTTTTCAGATTCATATTTTTCGGAATCATTGTTCAGATTTATTTTCTTTCTTAGAAATACAATTTTTCTTTCTTAGAATATTTTCTCTCATTTACAGACTTATACTTCTAATAAGTTTGTGTGCCAATGTTTTTCTTACAGATGACATGTTTAAATGTTGGTTCTATTGACAACCTTAATCCTACATGAACACCAATATTTTTATGGTAATTACTATGAATACTGGAGAGATCGAATGAAGACTTTCATTATCAATACTAGAGTAGATAACATTTTTATGCTTACTGGAGGTTATAAAATTCCTGATAAAAAAGTGAGTGCGTTCACAAACCAAGAGAAGAATGATTATCAATTAAACTATAGGGTACACAATACTATACTATGTTCAATGAGTAGAAACATATATAGTCAAATTTATTCATGTGAAACAACTAACTGTATATGGAAGAAACTTGAAGTAACACATTTTGGTACATCCAAAGTGATTGAGACAAGAAGAGTTATGCTAAGAGCAGAGTATCATGGTTTCAATTTTCCATATGGAGAACCCATTTGAAAAGTTCAACAGAGGTTTATGACAATCATAAAGAGTCTAAAATCTATGGGAGAGAAAGGTCTGGATGATGAATCTCTTGTGGATAAGATTATTGATATTATGACCAATGAGTGGGAATCAAAGAGGCAGCTGTAACACCCCGAGATTTTATGAAAAATATTATTTTAATTTCATTAATGTCTTGTGTTATATGCTACACCAAAAGGAGCTTGCACAACACGCATCCTTGACTTGCCTTGAATTACACGCAATCACGACCTTCCTCGATAGCGTGTGTAGTACGCAATAACGAGTTTCACTAAACAACAATATGCTATTAAAATATTATTAAAACTAGACGTTATGAATAGTAATAACCACTTTTTGAAATTTTTTAAATTTTATTTTTCAAAATGGAATTTATTTTTGGATTCGTAATATCGAAATTAGATTAGGGTGAAATTTTGGTGATTTTCAGATAACTTTCATATTTTGATGAATAGTGAAAATTATTAAATTTTAATTAAAAACAACTTTTTCAATCGAAATAATTAATAGTGATAAATTATTAATTTGAGTGGTTTTAAAGTATATTTAGAATATATTTTTACAATTTAATACAATGTTGGTCATTGGATGTAATTTCACATTTAAACCAGACATAAACAAGTGTCAATCTTTTGATAGTTATTATCTCTTAAGAACACGCTATTTGTTTTGACGACGGGAATTAATTTTTAAATTAATTAATGCAACTGATATGTTTTGAATTTGGTAAAATAGAAATCATTTTTGAGTTCATAATATCAAATATAGCTTAGTCATAATTTTTGGCATTTTTCTGAAAACTTTCAATTTTTGATAAATAGTGAAACCACTAAGTGGTAGTTAAAAAAACTGAATTTTTAATAAAACATAATTTTACCACTTCTGTGAGTGGAATTTAAAAAATCCGAGA
This sequence comes from Viscum album, assembly GCA_963277665.1. NCBI lineage: Eukaryota > Viridiplantae > Streptophyta > Magnoliopsida > Santalales > Viscaceae > Viscum > Viscum album. Next base: position 1,229,408,725 of record OY728139.1, on the reverse strand, counting down.
GACACAGTTGATGTCAGTAAGTAAAATGTGGTTCAATGAGATGAAAATAAATTTTCGGTGAATAGTAACATTTTACTTTTTTTTACCACGGTTAAAAGTAAATAGGGTAATTAAGGGTAAAAATGATATTATTACTACCCTAACACATGTCCAAATTCTATTGGATAAATTTAATTCGACCAAAAACAAGCTTAGGAATAAAATATGACCATTTAGGCCCACATGGATTAGATTAGGACATTTATTATTATTTAATTCAAAGAAGAGTTAAAAGAGTTAAAATCAAAGTTTATTTACTAAAACATTTTTAATATAGGGTTATACATAAGATAAATTCGATTGTAAATATTCATTAGAAATCTAAAAAGATTTGATACATAATGGTATTTTATTTGTCATTTTTAGACATTAAATAATTTAATTTATTTATGACACAACGATGATGCAGTAATTATCTTATTAATGAAATACTGACATAATTGATGTTATAAATACTCAAATAAATAGAATTTGAGACTTTTTATGAATTAAACTAATTTTATAGGTTAATATGACATGTTATTATTGATTTAATTAACTTTTTTTGAACTTATCATTCTGTTAGGAGTTTCACAAAAATCAATTACTAAATAGTGTCAAAATTGACATAAAAGAGTTTTTAAAAACAAATATTGTATTATTAATTGTTATTTTATTCCTAAAAATCTAAGGATCAGCCAAATGACTTAGATAAGTTTATATATATTAATAATAAACAACTTGGGATTCTTTTGGCTTGATATAGTAAGTTTATTAACCTTATAGTATAATAACACAAGAAGACACGGTAAAAGTAAAATTATTTAACTTAATGTTAAATCTAAATGATAAGGTTAAAATAGGAACCTAAACTTGTCTAAATTCTATTGACTGAGAGTATTTCGACCCATCCCCACCTTAGCCTCGAAATAAATCAATTTGGAGCTATTTAAAACCTAACTTGACTTTATAATAAAATAATATTTGTAGTTATTCCAAAGGTGCCCCTCTCCTCCCTTATAAAAGGACACCTCCTCCCTCTCTTCCTCACACAACTTTGAGCCTTCAAGCTCGGCCAACCCCTACCAAATTCTCTTCTAAACTTCCCTAGAAACATCCTAGAGGTTATGGTCTTCCTAAAAGACCAATTTTAGTGCCCTAAGAGGAGGTCTCAAGGAGGCGCTTCAAAGAAGAGGTAATTTCCGTTACCGATTCTTTCACCTTTATTTCTTCTTCCACTCCTTCTTCTTAGGTTTTTTCATTATGAAGTAATTACATCAGTATCACTCATATATTGATATGGTATTATAATTATTAAACAACCCTATTTCACCATCTATCCATCCTACGGAAAACGAAATCACCGCGCGTGCGTACGTACGGAATACCGTCTCCACGCCGTGGTGAAATCTATTTTCCACCACCACCTTACATGGATGGGTATAATGGAGTAAAGAATAACTATACATAGTTATTAGAACATAATATTTATTCTGATATATTGTATCATCAACTCCAATTCAATTCAATAATTATGGAAACGATATCATCGCTCGTGCGTACGTACGGACTACCGTCTCCACGATGCGATGAGATTCATTCTCCATGTTAACCATTTAAGAGTGATTATAAAGTATATATAAGAAATAATAATGAAATATATGACATTATTAATCTACTGGATTTATGTATATATGTATGTAATCTACTTAATTCCATTCAACTCAATAAGGAAACGAAAACAGCGTTCATGCGTGCGTACGGCCTACCGTCTCCATGAACGGTGTATTTCTTTCCATTTACTAATTTATTATGTATATGTAAATTCTGAATATATATTATATATAAATCATGTTTTATATTCTATAATTAAGTAATTATGATCTAAGCAATCATATGAATAATTACAAGTCAAAACACGGATGAAAAATGAAACAATTTTACCCAAAATGCTCTTTAACATAGAATTTACAAAAGAAAGGGTAATATAAAGTCATAAGTGAACCGTATATGATATAATAACAATGAGTATGATTCTGGAATAATTCAATGAAATTATTTAAATCATTATACAGGAGGTTCGGACACCTACGAAGAAAATCAGACCTAAGGTAGGGGAAATATCACAATCTCACTTTTATCAGAGATTGTTTTCACTTTGGTAATTACTGGGGTGTATTTTATCATCCACATCCATGTTTACTCAATATTTAATATTATTTCCATCCTTCTACAATAGTTTATATCCAATTTTACCCTTCGGTAAGTGTTTTGTAAAAGATATGAAAGGAATCTTTTGTCGTTTTTCGTACGAGGTACTTTTTGACTTTTCCGACAAAAGTATGAGAAGAATGTTTTTTTAACTTATACGGCATGAATGGATTTTTAAAACATTATTTCCAAGAAGCTTACTTTACAAGTTTTCAAGTTTATTTTTAATCAACTTCTTTTAGTTTAAAGTTGTACGACATGTTAAGAAAGGAAAAATGTTTTTGAAGAAGAAAGGATATTTTCCTCAAGAATGGAGTTCAAGTGTTTTATCAAAATTATTTTACATCTAAGATAATAAAGGGTTATGTTTTTATCCCTATTATTACATTGATTTGATTATGTTGTGATTAAATTATTTTTATGAATTCATTTATCTTATAGAAATTGTTTTATGATGTCATGATGTTTAAGATTCCCATTTGTATTACATGGGTTATGCAATGATGTATGATTTATGATTTTGTGGCACACATAATAATGGTATCATTATGAGATGGGTGGGACCTATATCTCCCTCCAATGAATTGGGTAAAGATTTTATATCTCATGAGATAGACATGGCTGGAATGGTAGGTTATACCGGTTCAGTGAAACAGGACTGAAACGAGGGTGACTCGGTTCAGAAATGGACTTTGTCCCCTAAGATAGTCTTGACAATGAGTCTTGACTAATAAGATATGATTATCTATGATTATGTGTGTATGCCACAAAGTTTCATGTTTTATGTTATGATTATTGGGATTTCATTTCACTACTAAGAATTATCCCATGTTATGAAATTATGCTCTCTTTTGCAGGTTAAGATTTCCAAAATGTTATGTTCTTATGAATATAATGTGATTTATATTTCTTTTGTTTACCCTTACTGAGCATTTGATCTCACCCTTTAATGTTTTCTTTTCCCTAGGATATAAAGAAAGGTTTTAGGTAAAAAAGGGAAGAACTTTATGGGAGATGTTGAAGATCTTTCACCTCGATTAGAAGATTATATTCCGAGTTTCTAAAGACACTAAACTATTACGGTCCTTGTGTGTGTGTTCTTGTTATGTACTAAGTATTCCGCAAAAGTAATGTAATGTCTATGTACGTCAAGCTTTGGGTCTCTACAGCAGCTATTGATGAGAATAGGAAGGTCACTCAAATTTCCTTAGATGAACTGTTTGGAACTCTTCTTCAACATGAAACAAGAATTTAGAGGGATGCTGACAACATCAAAGAGAAGAATGGGAATGGTACTATGCCTTTTACCACAACTTTAAATAACATGAAAGCAAAGAATCCTAAGAGAGTAACTAGATCCAAGTCTAAGAAGGTGGTCATTCAATCAGAATCTAGTGACAGTGAAGTCTCAGAGAATGAGTTAGAAAATCTTGCTCGAAGGATGAACAAGATAGCTAGTTAATGAAATTTCAAATCCCAGTATAAGAAAAAGGAAAGGAAATATAGGAAATATGGAGAAGTTACTTGTTATGAATGTAAGAGAGCTGGACATATTAGACCAGATTGTCCTTTGCTCAAAAAGTACGAAAGAAAAAAGAGGCATTCTGAAAGTAATAGGAAGAAGTATTTCAAGTCCACAGCTAATAAATTTCTGAAAGCTAATGAAACCTGGAGTGCCAGTGGTGGTGACTCTTCAGATGAATCTTCTGATTATGAATCATTAGGACAGAACAATATTGGTCTTATTTCTAGATTACCTATTAACAATCATTGCTTCATGGATAAAGTAAACAATGCTGAATCATTGACCAATGTTTCTTTAAATTCTAATGATAGTAAGTATTATAACTCTTCAGATAAATAATCCTCTTCTGATGAAGAAAATAGTTCACCTAACTATGAAAAAGTATCTAGGTTTTTTGAACTTCTTGAGATTGAGAATTCTAAACTCAATAAAAAACTTGATAAGTAAAACTCTAGGAATACTATTCTTACAAAAGAAATATCATATCTTTCTAAAGATCTTGATAGGAAAAATGCTGATTTTATAAGTATTTCAAAAACTCTTGAGGAAGTAAGTTCTGAGAAGAAAAACATTCTAAAGAGCTAGAAAAAGTAATTTCTAAGAAAAGTGTTTTCGATCCTAGCTATAGTTCTAAATCTAACAATTTTGAAGATAAAAACTTGGTTATAAAACTCATGTCCGAAATTTTTTCCTCAAGGAAGTGTTTGACAAACTTTACCCATGGTAAAGAAAATTTTGATAAAATGTATTCACAAATATGACCTTTAAGAAACAAATCTGGATTTAGTTATACCCATGCAAAACCAATTTTTAGTAACAATTATTGTGTTCCACAAAGTACCCCATTTTGTAATGAGTGTCAATGTGGTGGTCACTGGGCAAAGAATTTCTCTTTAAACAAAACCCAATATCTAGGTTTTCATAAAGCTTACTTTTCTAAGAAGATGTGGGCACCTAAAATTTTGCTTTATGGAAATCCCGAATCCAAACAACTTTGGATTCCGAAAGTCTAACTCTTTTCTTGTTTTCTGGAAGGTAAAGGAAGTACCAACAACAATACATGGTACATGGATAGTGTATTTTCCCGGCACGTGACTGGTAACAAAAGCTATTTCAAAAAGATTATCAAAACGAAAGGAGGAAAAATAACTTTCGAAGATAATGCTCAGAGAGAAATTTTTGGTAAAGGTAATATTGTTCTTCTTGGTAAAACTTTGATTTAAAATGTTTTGTTTGTAAAAGGATCTTAAGAACAACCTCATTAGAATAAGTCAGTTATGTAATGAAGGATACCTTGTGAATTTTAGGAATGATAAGTTACTAGTTCACAATTACAAGGAATAATTTATTTTCTCAGCCAATAGGCAAGAGAATGTTTACACATTAAACTTAGAAGACCTTAGGAGCCAAGAAAAAATTTTCCTTAGTGCAATGGAAGATCATTCAGTGTTATGGCAGGGAAGACTAGGTCACTGTAATCTTATGAACTTATGTAAACTCTCTAAGAAGAAACTAGTTAAGGATCTACCGGAGCATATATTCGATTCTTCTAAAGTTTTTGATCCTTGTCAATATGTCAAGCAACATAAATCTAGTTTTAAATCGATCAGTGAAGTCTCAACAACTAATGCATTACAGTTAATGCACATGGATCTTTTTATTCCAACACAAACTGGAAGCATTGGAGGCAAATACTAGGTTTTTGTTCTAGTTGATGATTACACTAGATTTACATGGGTCTATTTTCTAGATAATAAGTCTGTAGATTTTTCTTATTTCAAAAGTTATAAAGACCATGTTAAAAATGTGAAAAACCTTCCACAAAAAACTATTCATAGTGATCATGGAGGAGAATTTCAAAATTCTCATTTTGAAACTTTTTGTAGTAGAAAAGGTATTACTCACAACTTTTCAGCACTGAGAACTCCTCAACAAAATAATTTAGTTGAATGAAGAAATAGAATTATTCAAGTGATAACTAGAACCATGTTGAGTGAATATTCAATATCTAGACATTTCTGGGTTGAAGTTGTAAGTACTTCTTATTATACTATTAATCGAGTTTTGATTAGACCTTTTCATAATAAAACTCCTTATGAGTTATGGAATGGTAGAAAACCTAGACTTTCCTACTTCAAGGTTTCTGGTTGCAAGGTATTCATCCTTAATACTAAAGATAATCTACCCAAAGTTTCCCCAAAATATGATGAAGGAATTTTCTTAGGTTACTCCACAACTTCTAAGGCTTATAGAGTTTTCAATATAAACACTTGTACTATTGAAGAAACAGTGCATGTAAAATTTGATGAATCTGATCCTTTTTTTTAAACCATCCCAACCTACATCCTTGGATGTGTTTTCAAAAACTGATTATCAACATTTTTTAGAAGATATTTCTCATAAGGAAAATGTTCAAGAAGATACTTCTGAAACATTTCCCCCAGAAGACTTTCAACCCTATGTTGATGAACAAGTTTTACAAAACCCAAACCAGGTTTTCCTTAAGAATCATCCCAGTGATAGTATCATTGGTGATGTAAATCAACCTGTAAGGACTAGAAGTTCCTTGAGAAATGAAGTAAAACATCTATCATCCATTTCCCAACTAGAACAAAAAAATAACCGATGAAGATTTAGGTGATGATGATTAGATTAAAGCCATGCAAGATGAAGTAAATGAATTCAAAAGGAATAAAGTCTGGACCTTGGTTGAAAGACCTAAAGAAACTTCTATTATTGAAGTAAAGTGGTTCTTTAGAATCAAGTGTGATGAAAATGGATTCATTGTAAGAAATAAAGCTAGAGTAGTTGGTAATGGCTATAATCAGCAAGTGGGAATAGACTACGGAGAAACCTATGCTCCAGTATCTAGACTTGTAAATTCTCGGAATAGAAATTTCAGAATGGAAATTCTCGGAATGAAAATTTTCAGAACTAAAATTTTCATAAGGAAAATTTCCGGAACTGAAATTTTCGTAATGAAAATTTCTAGAACATGAATTTTCGTAATGATCTTTCGTAAAAAAAATTTTCATAATTAACTTTCGTAATGAGTATTTTTTGTAATAAGTTTTTAGTCTTTTATTCAAGAAGAATATTACCAATTATGAACAATCTTTCTAGCCAATCCAAATGGTATGATTTCCGTAAATAAATTTTCGTAGTCATATTTTTCTTGCTGGTATTTTCCTATGAGTTTTAAAATTATTCGGATTATAGTTTTCCTTAAATCCGAATGTTTTTATTAAAACCTCAAAAGATAGGAGTCAAGTTTTCCTTGCGGGAATGTTCTCAACCATCAGATTAGATCAAAAAGTTTTTCAACCGTTAGATGGTTTTTTGAATACCAAAGGTCACCTCCATATCATATATAAAGGGTACTACAAGATTTGTCCCACATCGGTTTTTCAAAGCTTTCGCGTCTCGAAGCCCTGACTCTCTTCTTAAGGACCGTTCTGATCTTTGTCAAAGTCGTTCTGAATCTTCCAGAACTCTCCACTCCGAATGTCTGTTGAAGCTACATCTCAAGACATTTCAACCACAAAGCCAATCTCAAAATGGATATTATATAGGTAAATGTTAGTGAATATTTCTACAAGTTTGATTCCCTTATAACCAAGAATATCAGATTGAATGGCTGGGAAGATGTTTTCTTCTCTAAGTCAGAAAAACAGGATCCGGTTTATACAGATTTACTGGTTGAATTCTATGAGTCTGTTTCCTTCTAGCATGAAGAGGGCAGAGACTTATTTTCTTTAAAGCCTTATGGAAAGAATTAAAAATTATCCTACACCAAGGATGCAAGCTTTGTGGGTTTATCTTATGAAGGGGAAGCTGAGTTTTTCTCACATAAGCTTCCATATGAGCAAGGATGTTTCAACAAGGTGAAGGCTTTGAAATGTACTGGACTCAAATATACCAATACTGCTAAGATTGTTTATCTCACTCCAAATAATAAGATTCTATAGTTGTGGGTACAAGGCTTTCTCGTACCAAGAAGGGGTCACAAGGATAATCTGAAGAAGAGTGACATCTATGTCCTAGATTTTTTGGTAAATCTAAGGAAGATAAATCTGATGAGGCATGTCTTAATTACGATTAAGAATATAAAATAAGGGAACTTGAGAGCTCAAATCATTATGTACCCTACCTTACTATCAAATCTGATAGTTCGGTGCTTAGATTATTTCAAAGTTTCTTGTAAGTAAAATGTTCAGAATTGTATGCTTATGCTTCTCAGTGATGATACTTTGAAAAGGATGAAGATGGGTTTTTCTGCTAAATCCAGATAATTCTATCCTTTACCAGAGGGAGAGGCTGAGGCCATTCTGGAAAATGTAGAGAAGACTGAACTAGTAAAGAAAGTAACTAAGAAGAAGAAGATTAAGGAAGTGGTTGGTGATGAAAAAACCCCCAAATCTAAGGAAACTCAATCCGCACCTTCCAAGCCAAAGAAATAGAAATCTTATACAGATGAAATGGCAGCCAAGTGGAGGAAAGACAAAGATAAAATAAAATAAGGGGATCCAAAGTTTGGATTGTACACTGCTGAGGCTAAGGCCTTAAGGGAAAAAGCTGTGGATGTGTTAGAAAAAGAGGCAAAAGAGAAAAAGATGAATAAAAAAGTGTCTCAAGCTGATATTGTTCAGTATCTGTTAAGAGATACTGAAATAGACTTTGAAAATATTCCCATTCTGGAAACCTTCGATGTCTAACCATCTTTACCAGAGACTCCAGGTAAGAACTATGTCACTCCGAAAAAATCCAAGGGTAAATAAGTAGTTGAAGAAGTAGAAAAAAAGCCAGTGAAGAAGTAGAAGAAGAGGTTGTTGAAGAATAAGAAGAAGAAGAAGAAGGAGGAAGCTATGATCTGGATGAATTGATCAAACAAGTAGAAGAGTATAAAGAAAAGGCTTAATCCTCCAAATTACCCACTTCGGGAAAGGCATTTGAGAAAGAAAGTGGGAAAGATGAAGATGAGTAAGAGGAAGAGAAGTAAAATGTTTTATATGATGAGGAAGAATCCTATGATAAGAATTTCCTTAAGGAAGGGGCAGAAAAGGAGAAACCAGATGAAGATCTGATTGTTCAGTTATCAAAAAGTGAGGAAGAATCTCATGATGATCAACCCATTCTGAAAGCTAACAAGGGGAAGCAAGTTCTGATGGATACTCCAACAAAAGAGATTTTCAGGAAGAAGGAGGTTGGTGGTTCTTCTAAAAGAAAACTAGTGCCAGTGGAAGAAGAACAATATCCAAGAAAGTTATCGGATTCGGAGTCATCAGTATATGGTCACAATTTTGTGGTTGAATCTCTAAAAAAGTTGGTGGACACCATTCCGATTTTCCCCACCATAGACTCAAGATGCCACATGATGCAACATAGTTTGAATCAGAAATCAGAAGCCTTATCCATGGTGATGGATAAGTGTATAAAGATTGAGGTCAACCATAAATTTTTTCTTATCAATTATGATGTGCATAGAATGTCTTACAGCAAAATAACTCTGTGTTCTAAGAAAGTTGAAGAAGACTTGGCTGTGTATGATAATTTGCAGAATGAGGTGAAAGATGCTTTTGACACCAAGGATAACAAGATTAAGAATATTTAGGATAAGTTGATCATTGAACAAAGTTATCAGAGCCAACAAGTAAAGGAAATGGATGATAATACTAACTCTTTTGCTCAAAATTTTATAAGTGATAGAAATCTCCGGATTGAGCTTGAGAAAAGACTGGAAAAACAAGATGAGGTAGTGAAGATGCAGTAAGAGTCCATGAAGGCTCAGTCAGAAGCTTTGAAATCCCAAGAAGAAAGGCTAAAATCCTTGGAGAGGAAAACTAAGGAAGACCAAAGAGACTTTAAGAAGCTCAAAACCTTATTGAAGAAGCTGATCCCAAAGGAAAATGAAGACAAATAAATCCACTCTGATCTTTTGTTGAATTTGTATATCTTTGTAAAAATTATCTCAACTCCAATGAAAATTTGGTTGGTTGTATCTTGTTATGTACTAATGTTTTAGGTACCATATTTTCATTTCCATTCCCTTCAATTATTTTTGAAAATCTCAAAGGGGGAGAAGGAAAAAGAAATACTCAAAAGGGGAGAAACAAAAATTTAAAAAGGAGAATGAAAAATTTCTAAGTGAAATATCCTTAATGAAAGGGGGAGTTTCTCATTATGAACTTTTTCATTCCCATGTTAATGAAAACTCCACTCCGGAAATTCAGAATACAATCCTTATAGTTTCAATGCCTAAGGGGGAGTTAGTTGTATTCACTTTGATCCATGAACAAAGGGAGATATGTTTTAATTTCAAAGTCTAATGAAAATTTTCAAATTCCATGTATTCTTTTTCGTAAGGATATTTGTGCTTTCCAAAAAGGGGGATATTGTTGAGTCAATAAGGGTTTCCTAACAAATTTTCCATTCCTTCTTGTTTTGAAAATCAAAAACACCTTATACCTAAGAAAATCTAAATTTTTCTTCTATAAGGAAAATTTCCTTCTTTAAATAAATTTACCCTAACCTATATTTTATTATACATAGTAATTGTTTTTTTCTTAAGTATAAAAATCGGATTCTAACCCCAAACCTCATAATCATATAATGATAATGTATGAAGCATTCTGTTTTGGGATCCAAAATATGTATACAAACTCTAATACAGTTCCACTCTGAATTCTGGAAACGAACTCTAACAAAGTTCAAACTCCAAATTTTGGACTCTGAACGTTTACTAGTTCGACTCCGAACTTTTACTAAGTTTGAATCCAAACTTTTACTAAGTTAGAGTCCCAAATTTTACTAAGTTCGACCCTGATCTTTTACTAGTTTGAATCTAAAATTTTACTAAGTTCGACCCCAAACATTTACTAAGTTCAACCTCGAAATTTTATTAGTTCGACTCTGAACATTTATGAGTTTGACTCTGAACTTTTATGAGTTCAACTCCAAATTTCTACAAGTTCAACTCCGAACTCCAAAAGTTCAGATTCTGAACTCTGGTGAGACCAGACTCTGAATTTCCTTAAAAATTTTGACTCCAGATTTTCACAGAATTTAGGTTCCAAATTCTTATAAAATAAAATCCAAATATACTTTTTTATTATAGACTCTGAATTACATTTTTTTAGTCTCTGAACTTTTATTTACTTACGTTCCAAAGTCAAGTTTTTCTTATGCTTACACTTGTTTCATTGTAAAATGATGTCGTGATTTCAGTTACACATGTTCTTTTATAAAATGATGTCTTCCTTTCTGTTTCTAACAAACTTTTTGTTTAGTGACATGTGTACAGGTCCCTCCGAAATTCAAGGAAAATATGACCATTGGAGGAGGGAGCCAACCGTTCCAACTGAGCCTATAAATAGGAGATCATTTGAAAGATCTCAATAACTATTTGATCACTCTAGAGACCACACGCTGTAAAGGTGATTTCTAGAGAGAGAAGATTTTCATGCTTTGTGTGTACTGAACCGCTCATTCATATTTCTTCATGCGACTCCGAATGTTGGTGATTATATTCGAGGGCTTCTGGGGATAGGAAGACAGAGGTGACAACTACCATGAAGTTCGAGGGCTTCCTTGCTTAGGAAGACAGAGGTTCCAACTACCTTGAAGTTGAGGTCTTATGGGGATAGCAAGAAAGAGACACCGATCTTCGTATCGAGGGATTACCCTGGTGTGGGTAAGACATTCTTTATTGAAAGTATAATCAAGGTAACTTTATCCATGTTTGTTAGATACCCTTCACTTTGGGTTAAAATATTTATATCTTGTTACTTGTAGTTTTACTACTTGTGTTTCCGCTGCATTTCATATTGTAAGGAAATTATAATCTTCTTATAGTTCCTTACACTTGTGATCTGATTAGTTTAGATTCTATACGCTTTAAGGTAGAATCTCATATTGTAAACTTTGGTTAATTTTCTATTTCAGGATCCATATTTCTGGAACCTATTTTTCAGAATAACTTTTCAGATTAAAGCAAGTGTATAGTACTAGAAGTTTGTAACTTCATAAGTTGTTCCAATTCTCTAATTGGTGTTTGAAGTGTTGTGAATTTACATAGTTTAACTTTTTTAAACTTATATCTTTTCCTGTTTAAGGAAATTTTCTAAAGTATACAATTCACCCCCCCCCTCTTGTAAATTGAGCATCTACATCATTATTTCAATCCTACAATAATAATAATATTTCACTTTTCAATATAATGATAACAATTATTTATTTAAATCTTGATGTTACCATGGAAAAGAAATAAGTTCCATGAAAATATCTTTGAGATAATCATAATTGATCCACATAAATAATAAGGGTGGTATCATTACAATTTCCCCGCATTGGAGTATAGGTAAAATCAAGGGTAGTTATCATTGATGAATTGAAATAACATTAAAAAATAATTTAAAATATCATTGAGGAAAATACCCTTTACAAATTCAAAATCACATATAAAAACTATAAACTTACCAAATATTAGGAAAAACATTTACTTTTAAAATTACTTTTTAAAATTTCAAAGGAATATTCAATGAAAAAATAATAATTAAAAAAAATGTGGTCAATAAATTTATGTTAAAGTTAAATATTCCTTTTATAATTTGGTAAAGAATGTATAAATAGTTCATATGATCAATATTTAAAATATTCCATTGTAGAAACATTTCAATTAAAGACAATGATAGTTGAAAATGACCTTAATAAATAATTGAAGTGTAAATAATAACATTCATGGAAAAATTTAGAAAAAATCTATATTTAAGTGGACGATTCCCCATATAAAATATTATTCAAGATCAGTATCACTTAAAAACAACGTTCCTGATATTTCATTAATAATTACTGAAGAAAATGGAAATTAAACATCTAAATCACATTCATAGTCAAAGGAGAATAAAATAGACGTTGTCCAAGATAATAAGTGTAACACCCTAATATTTTAAATGAATAAAAGTATGTTCAATAGTGTGTAAAACACCTAAAACTAAGATTAAATCAACCATAAAATATATTTATTTAAATTAATCCTCTTAGATAGCTTATGGTACTTGTAACCCAAAGTATGAAAGGACAATAATATAGTATAATATTATGACCCTGTTGTAAAATTGGTGTTTAAGAATAAGTATAAATAGATTATAAAAATAATAAGTTTTACACATGTATAAAATAAATTCACTGGTTATCTATCAATTAGAGATAGAATTAGAATTTTTGAATGAAAAATAAATATTTTCTAAATAAATGAATCTTTCTAAAAGGTTGTTTCATCATGCTTTGTGAACATAATTTATAATTTAATTCTACCCATTTATGAAAGTTTATTTTAAAAAATGAACTTAGTTTTTAAAATCGTCGTGTAAAAAATTATCTTTGATTAAATGTTTGATAATTTTCTAAAAAGTTTACTTTTTAATAAATAATGAAAATATTGATTTTTATAGAAAACATTATTTTTCTATTAATGAATTTCAAAGTTAAATTTTGATTTATTTTTTTAAAAATTTTAATTATTTCTTAGTATAAATCCAACTTTACATGTTTATAAATGATTGTTATAAACTACATACATAATCTAAAGAGAATTATTGGTTGTTTCTTTGATTGGTTTATGCCAGTCCTTCAAATGGGTATATTCTCCCAAAATTTCTCATCATATAATGAAATAGTATCATGTGATGTCAATATATATTAATAATTCTCTAAGTATTATGTCTCCAAAGGAAAGTAAGAGAAGAAGAGGAATGAAGATAAAAAACAGATAAATGGAATAATGTGAAGATGTATTTTTCCTATTGTGATAACTGTGGAAAGAAATCCCATGGTAATTTCTTGAAGATAATGGGACTTTTGTTCAAGTATAAAGAGAAATGAAATTATGTGAGTGAATTAAAAGGTAATAAACAATCCTTTAATGTTCAATTTTTTTACTATAAGGAGATAATGAACTACAAAATTAATTCCCCACGCATCATGGGGAGATACCCCTAAAGAATAAAATTTATCAAGTTAAATATTATGCTATTAATATTACCTAAATAGAGTGAGTAAATTTATTGAGTATTTAATTTCAGAAATTATGTTGTATAAGTATTTTTACCAATCGTATTTTATTTATAAGAATCATTAATCATATAAGGATTTTGTTAATTTTTTAAGCATAAATGTCTTAATGTAAAATTAACATGATATTTATGGATACAATCATGGGATTATGAGTTTATGGTTGACAGTAAGTTCTAATTCTAGAACAACACTTTTCATGGTCTATGTGATATATGTTTTTCAAGATTAAAAATATTTTCAAATACAATTAGGGAAAGAAATCCCATTGGTTTAGTATATGTCTTGATGAAATATTTATTTAAGGAAGAATGCCTTTACATTTTTTAGAAATAACTTTAAAGTTATTGGTAACATTTATGGTTTATCATATCTTAAATGTTGAGGTTATTATGTGGTGTAATATTTTTTGACATTATAATAATTATAATAACTGAAGTAGGATAAGGGTGAAAGGACTAAAACTAGCCTACTGATATGTTGGTTAGTATTAAATGGTTTGTAATTAAGATATTTTATTGACAAATACTTATATAAGATTATGTTTATTTTTTTGTGTTACTATTGAGTATTAGTGACTGATGAATTATTCTGGATAACTCATGAAAACCATTTTGGTTTTGGTAAATGTTTAGTGACGTAAAAAAATGGTTTTCACTCTTTTATTAATCATATGATCTATTAAAAGTTAATTTTAGTGATTCAGAAATAAAAAATTCAACTTGGATATTCATTTTTTAGAGTAATAAATGAATTGAAAATTGATCAAAGCACCACCCATAGATGAAATAGTTCTTATAAAATAAAAATATATCAAGTAAGTGTATTTTATAGTTGTCTATATCTTGATAGTAAAGGAATCCCTCAAATATCAGAAAATGATCTTAAAGAAAAAAATTTATCCTATTACCCTCATATTTGACGTATCAATTGTCATTTCATACCATATCAGTTTATGGTTTTGTGGTTGTTAACTTTCTCTTGATCATTATATTTTTTGTGATAAATAATCTCGATCACTCTCTATAATTATATATACTTTTCTTATATGTCCATATTTCCACATACCATTAATGTTTTCCTACTTGGAAACCAAGTTATGTGTTTTTATAGCTGAACCTTATAATTTTATTTCCCTCTTATCATGGGTAATTTTTATAAACCATTTTTATGATGTAAACTTTCAATAAAGGTATTTTTGGATGATAAACCATTGATTGTTGAGTGGAAGTTCAAATTATGAGGTTTGAAATTTATTAAAGGTGTGGAGAATGTAACACCCAAATATTTTAAAATAATAAAATTGGGTTAGATAGTTTTTGTGAGACACAAAACTTAGATTAAATGACCCATGAAATATATTTCTTTAAATTAAATCTCTTTGATAGTTTGTGATACATGAAACCCAGAGCATAAATGAACTATAAAATAATATACCATTATAACTTAGCTGTTAAGTTGGTGGGTATGAATATAAATAAATAAATGATGAAATTTAAATGGTTTAAAAATTTATAAAATAAATTCAATAATTTATATTTATTATAAATAAAATATGAATTATTTTAAATAAAAATAAATATTTCCTGAAAAACTATATTTTTTCTAAAAGTTAGTTTCATCATGCTTTGTACACATAAAATAAAATTAATTTTTAACAATTTTTGAAAATATATTTTAGAAAATTAACTTCATTGTTTAAATTATAAGTTAAAAACTATCATAGAGTTAATTTTTGAGAATTTTCAGAAAAGATTAATTTTTCAATTAATAGTGAAACAATAATGGTTTTTATTGAAAAATTCATTTTCATTTAATGTATTTTATAGTTTTATTTTGATTAAAAATTATTAAAAATGTAAAATTAGTTCAATTATATTCTAATAATTACAATTTAGTTCAATTTAACTATCAAAACTTTATATGCTTGTGAGAATTATTTCTTTGAAATACTAACTTTTTCATCACTTCTGCGGTTTTAATTTTAAACTAAAAATTTATAATTATAAAAATAGAATTTGGAAATATAGATTCTATATTTGGAATAAGAATAATTAATTTTATATAATAATTTTAACTTAATTTGTTTTCATATTGAAATTTAAAAACACAACAAAAATATTTACCTCTGTTAATGTTAAAATGGGTTTATCGGGAGTTGAACTAAAATTACAAGGGTTAAAATGACCTATAAACTTGTAAAATTACTATTATATGACCATATTTAGACCTTATTCCATCCATGTTTTTATAATGATCCATTTTTTATCCTTGTTGAATTTGAAAAATGGGGGTATCAATTTTTTTCTTCCAAAATTCCAAGTGTGTCCCCTCCACCACTTATAAAAGGGTATGCCCTACAATATACTGTTTGTGCTCACAAAGAAATTTTTTCCAATACCAACCCAAAAATATAATTTTAATCCCTAAAATTATCAATGGGGGTTATTTTGGTCTGAAAAGTATTCTACAAAGGATTTAGGTATAAACTTAAAGAGGATGTCTAAATAAGAGGTAATGTTCTCAACCTTGCATGTTCATTTAACTTGTTATTATAACTACATAAAATCTTATGAACTATTAAAAAATAAAAAATATATCTACTATTTACATATATTTTATTATTTTAATTTCATACACTTTATCCACACCATCGATCGTGTGTATGGAGGACTACCATTACACGAACCGATGTAATTCATTTTCTATCACTGCCTCTCATAGATGGATATAATGAAGTATTTAACATATTTATATGATATTTATAAAACTAATGTAATTATGTAATTATCGTATAACATATAACTTATTACCTTCCAATTAATTAGAAAACAATAATGTTGCTCATGTGTATGTGTGGACTATGACCTTTCTTAAGTGATGTGAAATGTTTCTCATTTTAGTTTGACATGGTTGGTAATAAGGATATATTTAATAAATATAAAAGAAATATTTGATATAATAATGTTTTTTTAAATGTTTACTATTAATTAATATTCTTATACTCCATATATTGGAAAAATAGAAACAAAATTCATGCATATATATGTTATACAATCTCCATGAATGGTGTAACTCATTTTCCCATATCTAAATTTTATGGACTGATATAAATAATTATATAATAATTATATATTATATTTTGATCATGGTTAAAATTATGGATTTTATGTAACCATGATCAATGTAAAATGACCAAAACTGTTGAACCAAAACATACATAAAAACAGAGAAATTACCACATGAAATAGTGACTTTAATAATGAATTATTGATAAAAATGTCATAAAAGACTATAGGTAAATCATATATGGTAGGAAATAATTTTTTATTGTTATATAATATATGAATAGTAAATATATATTTATTATACATGTGGTAAAGACACATACATAAGAAATCAAACCTGAGGTAAGGGTTTCTCATCTCAGTTTTACTTCAATGATATATATACCATATTCCCCACATATTATGATGAATCTATTCATCTTTATAGTATTTATCATTTCATTTGATGTTATTTATTTAATGGGGCCTTCGATTAAAATTTACCAAAGTGGTAAGAATTTATTTCACAATCTCATAATTATTTGTGATTGTTTATATTTAAACTACCCTTAGGGTAATTGTTTGATAATCTTTTTTAAAACCCAATATATTTTTTATCCTATAGTTATTCCTGAAAACATAAATTAATAGTACCATTTCCTCTCTATTTTACTTAAAATATTGAAAAAATATTTTTAAGAAAGGACGACATAATTTATGCCTTTGGTTTAAAATCATTTTTCTTCTAAATCCTTGTTTCTAATAAAATATCAATTTTTTTAACATTCTAAAAAGGATTATTGAAATTTATTTTTACCCATTTTTTACTTTTCTAATTTTTTTTGAAAAGAATATTCTTTTTATTCTCTGAATGAGTTCATTTTTATCATTTTTACAATACTGTAAAAATAATGTTTTTATATTATAATACATATATATAATTAACCTTTATCATGAAAACTCATTTTTTAGGATTATTTTACAATTTTAATAAGGTTATTTTTAAATATTTTTTTTAATATTCTAATTTTTTTTAGTTTTTAAAAAAAATCAAAGTGAAAGAGTATTTTTCTCAAGAATGTTTTTAATGACATATTTATGGTATTTTTATTCATCAAAGACAACAATACTTATTTAAATTATTCTCCATTCATAATAAGCTGTAGTGATACCATCATTATTATTTATCTAGATAATTTATGATCAGTTTAATTATAGATGTACTATTTTGATACCATTCAATATTTCACTCCGAATGGTTTGTGATTATGATAATTTATTGGGGAAATAATTATAATTCCATAAGTTAGTTTTTCAATATGAATTTTTATGTTGATTATGTTACAAACCTTTCATATGAGGAATGAATTAGTATTATTAAGTGATGGAAGGGTCCTTCTATTGGCCCTTGATTCATTGTTAGGTATCTTGAGAAGAAACTACCTTGGGTGTTTGTCCAATTTCTTACCAATTTATGTATCATGTCTTGGCACAATGCCTTTATGGTTTGTTATTATGTATAGTATTGTGCATTCCCCCATTATAAGATTAGTTATTGATATCCATGTGATTATTATATTTGTTAGGATTTACATGGATATGTTTTGAGATCATGTAATTATTAATATGGAATTATTTTATCATCATATATTCATGCCATATTATGCTCAAGTAATTGATTGATTGGAATGTGTTTCATTTATTTACCTTGATATATTTATTCTTCCTTATTTATTCATGAGAGATTACACTATATGTATACCTTTACTGAGCATTACAGCTCACACATTTCTTATTTTCCCTTTCCCCAATATGTTGAGAAGTTTATTATGATAGATATATAGAGATACTATAAAGATAATTATCATGTTTTCAATGAAATTAGATTGTATTTTATTTTTTCAATTGTAATATGATATTTAAGTATGTATTTAGTTGTCCAAAACTACTAAACGGTTTAGTCTTTCAAGATTTGATTCCTTATATCTAGTGAAAATGTAATAAAGTAACCACACCCTCTGGTATACTTGGGTCCAGATATTTATAATAATATCATATAATCCCTCCCAAATGATATTTAAACATGGACAATCATAACAAAATATGAGATTATATCATAAAAATACTGATGTTTTTTGTAACTTCTGAATATTATACCTATGAAAGAAAAATATTTAAGTGAAACTTTAAATATTGTTAATAAAATTATATCCATGATATAACATGTCAATGGGTAATATATTCACCTCATAAAATAATATATGAACATAACATACTATATGTCTCAAAGAAGGAAAATTTTCAACAAATAACCTTTACAAAGATCATATCATTTAATTGAGAATTAATTAATGTAGTGATTATGTGTACATAATGTATATCCACAAAAAAACTATAAAAAGAATAAAAAAATAATTTCATACAAAATCTTGGCATAATATAGTCAATTAATAGGTTATATAACCCAATGAATGGAAATTGAGTTAAGAAACCATTACCACTGGTAACATATCAGTCATAACCCATTATATGAAAAAACATGAATTGTAACATATAATCCCATAATTTATTATGGCTCTATGATATAATATTAAAAAAAATTATATAAACCATATAACATAAATGAGGTGTATAAAATTAAAACTTGCATCAATGAAGGGAAATTGGGGAGAAATCCCTTTTATAGAGTCCAAACATGGTATGTATATTATTTAACTCTTATGTAATAAACATATATTAATTTTTTAAACATTTTATAACCTTATAATTATTTATTACCTTATCATTAAACCATTTTTTGATTTATTTCAATGAGACATTCAATTTGTTAATCGGTTAAGTCCACGCTAGTTATTTTGAGAACATTTGATTCATAATTTTAAAACTACTTTGGTATATAGACCATGGTAAAAGATTTCATAATTAAATCATATACAACATAATAATAGTTAAATATTTATAATTTTATACATTAATACTAATTTTAGAATAAACTATGTAGGGTGGTCGTTAAAAATAAATTATGTTACAACGTGGAGACAATAGTTCGTATGTACGCATGAGTAACATTTATGTTTTTAAATGAACATGGGGGAAAAAGGTATGTATATATATATATAATTAATATTATCTGAAAAATATAATATTCTCTCTTAAAATACACTTATATATTCCATCCATGCGAGGTGGAGATGAAAAATTAATAACATCACTTCAAGGAGGTGGTAATCCATTTGTACGTACAAATGTTGTTATCATTTTTTAGTGGATGAAAAGGTAATAAAATATAAAAATTATATTATCATTAAATAATTATAATTATTTCATTAATATCCGAAGTATATATTAAATCCATCATTATAAGAATCCATTGAATGTGCCTATGGAAAATGAATTTCATAGGTTTATGGGGCAGTAGTTCACCGTACACACGAACAAAGGTTTCAATTCCCATTTGTTGGAAGAAGAGGTAAATAGAGGTTATGATATCAAAATAATAAAATTTTAGTATTTAAAGATAATTATATTTTTAGATTGTATTTTTTAAGAGAGGATTGAAGTTGATAAGTGAAGAAATAAAATAAAATCACTTAGTTAAGTGCTTTACCTATTTTTTTGATCAACCTCCTTATGTTTATATATTAATCCTTCAAGGGGGGTATTATAATCAAACTAGGGACTATATTTTTTATTGGGGTATGTTAGGAACTTATTTGTTTATGTATTTTTTGATTTATACTTTTACAAAGGTGTGGGGAAGATAAAAGAGGAGGTTCCATTTTATAAGTGAGGGGAGGGGCACTCTTGTAATTTTACAAAAAAATAAGAAATTATAAAGTCACTTTTATGACCCAGTGGTTAAAAATTGGAATAATTATGAATTAATGATGATATAAGATCAAAATAAACTCATCCAATAGTACTTATACAATTATTTGTACATTTTAATCCTTATCTCTCTAGTTTAACCCTCCTTAACACTTTCTATCCTTAACCGTAGTAATTTATTTTTCAATCATTATGGTTTATATATCTACTTATCAGACAATTATTAGTTCATAAATGGTACATGGATGAACATTTAGACAAATTAACATCCAATTTCTTCTTTCAAGTTGTTTATGTTTTTTAAATCATTTAATAAAATATTATATATCATAAAATATCATTAATTCCATTTTTAGACTATTCATATATTTCAGTTTTAAAACATAAATAAAGTTATTTAATTAGAATATAATACATTTAGAAAAAAATTATAGATTATTATTAATAATAAAATTCAATTTATTGAATAATTTATCCCAAATATATTAATTTTATTGTTTTAAAAATCATTTACTATGATTTTTCTACTACTTTCACAAGCATTGTGTCAGTATTGTGTAAGAATTTATTGTTAATATAACATGACTAAAAATGAAACATAAATTCCCCTCATAAAAATGAATAAATTATTTTAATAATATAATTTTATATTCATTCATCAAATTTTCTTATATTATGTGAACACATAAGAGAAATAAAAGTAAAAAGCGACATTTTGGGATTTTCTCAACTTAAAATAATATAAATGTAATTATCAAAGGAATATGGAACCAAAATTATATATATTAAAAGCTATGATGGATATGGGAGAATTAATCTAATAAAATAGCTCGCGCTCTACACAGCTCCGAGTTCTAGCACACCACGACCAATCAAACTTGCCGTTTTAAAAGCAGTTGTAAATAGAAATACCCATTTTTTTGAAATTTTATAAATTTTATTTTTCAAAATGGAATTAATTTTTGGATTCAGAATATCAAAATTAGATAAGGGTGAATTTTTTGTATTTTCTGAAAAATTTCAATTTTTTATGAATTGTGAAAAACACTCCATTATTGTTTAAAACCGAATTTTTATTTAAATAATTATTTTTTAATTTAAAGTTATTTTAAAGTCAAAATAGATAAATAATACCTATATTAGTCTAATTTAATTCATTTAAGTCATTTTATAATAATATTATATATATATATATAAGTTTAGTGAACTTTTTAACGTCTTTTACCCACCTTCTAGGCACATTTGCAAATTTTTATAAAACAAAATTTTACCGCTTATGTGAATTGAATTTCAAAAATACAATAGAATCATTTGTAATCAGTAAGTAAAATTTGGTTCAAAAGGATGAAAATAGTATTTTGGTGAATAGTAACTTTTGAATTTTATTTACCACGGTTAAAAGTTAATTGGGTAATTAAAGGTAAAAATAATATTATAATATTATAAAAATATCACAACACCTGTCCTAATTCTATTGGATAAGTTTTTTTCAACCAAAATTAACCTTATAAAAAAATATGATCTTTTTTTATCTTCTTGGATTAAATTAGGACATTTATTAAATTTTATTTAAAGAAGTGTTAAAATAGTTAAATTCAAATTTTATTCACTAGAACATTTTTAATATAGGGTTATACATAGTATAAATTCAACTATAAATATTTATTTGAAATATAAAAATATTCCATACATCATGGTATTTTATTTATAATTTTTAGACATTATATATTTATATTTATTTAATACACAATGATGATGTAGTAACTACATTATTAATGAAACATTAAAATAATTAATATTATAAATATTAAAATAAATGTAAATATAAACTTTTGATGCCATACATGGATTTTATATATTCATACGACATGTTAGGGTTAATGCAATGTATTTTTTTAGATTTAATCATGTTTTTATGAATTTCACAAAACCAAATACTAAATAGTGTCAAAATTAACATAAATGAGGTTTAAAAAAAATACTATTTTATTAAATGTTATAATATTCCAAAAAATATAAGATTCATCCAAATTACTTATATAATGTTATATATTTCATTAATTAACCACTTTAGTTTATCTTGGCATTTTATAGTAACTATATTAACCGTGTAGTATAAAAATACATTAAGACATGATAAAAGATAAACTATTTAACAAAGTGTTAAATCTAAATGATAAGGTTAATATGGTGAAATAAACTTTTCTAAAACCCATAGGTTGAGAGTATTTATACCCATACACAACTTATCCTCTAAATAATTCCATTTGGAGCTATTAGATACTGAAAAAGATTTTATGATAGATTAACATTTCAAGCTCTTCCTAAAGTATCCCTCACCTCTCCTATAAAAAGGTACTTACCCTTATCTCACATTCACACCTACAAAGCTATTTGTCTCATCCAAAACCTACCCAAATATCCTCCCAAATACCCTAAATTTGTACTATATGCCTTACATTGAACATAAATCCAGCCTAAGCAGCCCTTTTGTTCACATCAAAAGGAATCACGCGAAGAAGAGGTAATTATTTCATCACCTCTTTCGAAGTTATTTTATTCTTCCACTTCTTAATTCATTGTTGTTTCCATACCAAAATAATAACTCCAGTAACTTATACATACTATGATGTTATTATAAATATGGTACAACCATATTCATTATTCTATCCATTCTATGAATGGAAAAGTTACCATACGTGTGTACGTGATGCTTACCGTCTCCACGTCATGGTGTAGTCTGTTATTCAACACTTCATTATTTGGATGAGTATAATAATGATTATAATTGATGTAAATAATAAATATAACATTTTAATGATTCTGTATATATAATATAACATCCAATTATATACGATTTCACAATCAATATAATTATATTGTCGCTCGTGCGTACGTACGGATTACCGTCTCCACGATGCGATGAGATTTCATTCCATATCAGAACCATTCAAGAATAATTTTCATTTAATGATTAAAAAATAATCTTTAAGAACTTAATATCATTATTTATATGAATAAAAAACATCCTATCCATAACAAACATGACTTACGTAACAAAACATATAATGGAAAACGAATTAGTTCACACCTAAAACAAGGATAATACTAAAATATTATCAACAAAGAAATATTAGAGGATCATATATGATATAATATTTATGTATGTGGTAATTTCCTTATTTAATAACAATTATTTAACCATAATATAGGAGTTAAACGTACCCTTTACTAAGTATAATTACAAGGTAAGGTTTAATTTTACAATCTCATTATTATCTGAGATTGTTTATACACAAGTATCTACTGGGACTTATTTATCATCCACATCCATGTTTCTAAAACATGTATTTCAAAACATTTTAAATATTTCCTAGACTACGGGTTAAAATCATTTATACCCTTTTTTTCTTTTTATAAAAAAATTTAAAAGAATATTTTCATCGTTTTCCAAACAAGGTCCTTTAGGAACATTTTGATAAATTAAGGAAAGAATGTTTATTTTTTAACTTATTTGGTGGGTGTAGCTATTTTATACAGTTATAACTCATTCTAATATTCCATTAAAAGTTTATATGAATATTTAAAAAAAATATTATTTGTTTTATAATTATGCAACTTTTAAATGATTTCAAAGTTGAAAGAGATATTCCTCTCAAAAAGTTTTTGGATTGATTCCATCTATGTCAACATCAATTGTAAGATATTATGATTAATTGAATTTGGATTATTGTGATACAATATTTCATATTTTATTCATAGTTTTATGATATTTTTTACTATGGATGTGCTATTTTTATTTCATTCATGGTTTATGGTTAAAGTATTAAAATTTCGTATGTTAGTTTAATACAAATGTTTATGTTATGTTTCACCCTTTTCATATGAGTAATGCATTGGACATAGTAAGTGACGGGCAGGGCCCGCTATAGCCCCTCGATGCATCGATAGTTCTCACTATACAAACTAGTGTATTGGAACATCTCCTTGAAAAAATTTATATTTAGGGTCTTGGCACAAGGCCTTGAGTTTGTAGTTAAGTTGTCCGATATTATGAATTTCATCATTATGAGGTTGAATATTTATATTACATGTGATTATTCGACTAGTAGAATATCCATGTGAATAATTAAATGGAATTATTTTATTTACAATTTACATTTTATGCTAAAGTTTATTTTTAAAAGGATTATGTATTGGTCTTATACATTGCCTTAAATGTTTATACTTATTTATAATAGTTTTTGCTATATTTTTATCCTTACTGAGCATATGTGCTAACCCATTTATTATGTTTAATATTCCCAAGATGAGAATGTCACAACCCAACCCTACCCGGGCTCGAACAGCAACTACCCCAAGCCCGCCTCTATAGGCTAGGGGCTGGCGACAAGCACCGAAGGCTAAACAACCCAGGGTGGACTTTGCCTGAGTACCTATACACAGACACACACAGCACACTCAATGCAAAAGTGCAGAGTAAAAAAGAAAAGAAAAGTACCAAATGATATAAATAACCACTAAAGTGCATCGACTTCTAAATACTACCAAGAATGTGCTGAAAGTAAACTAAAAAGAAAAAGGGGAAAACACGCGCCCAACCAGATACGCTCCACAAACCGGTAATAGGTAAACAAAAGCAAACATCTGGAAGGGTCCCCCACCTGGAACCTGACTACGACCACCGCATGTGGCCCAATCTCCCGAACTCATAAGCTCTACTGAATTCATGACCAACCTGTTCGTCGTCTGCAAGGGCACACCAAGTGCGGGCAAAGCCCAAGCAGGGGTGAGTAAAAAAAACTCAGTAGGATACCCTGAAGGCTCGAGGGAGCAACAAAGGAGGAACCGAAGGGTGAGCAGTAGAGCTAATAGGATAAGTAGAGGAGTACAACCGATAGTGCAGTAAAGAGTAACAGTAGAGAGTCCAGCTCAACCCAACAAGAGGAAATAAGGTAGACTCATCCAGACACAAGGAACTAGAAATGGTGAGAAGATGAACTTCCTGTCGAGTCTTCACTACCTATAGTAGGGGAGTAGACTCATCCAACCATGATAATCTAGACACAGAAAGCACGTGGCATACCCCGCGCGTCTTTGCCTCTCCTGGAAGGAGAGTAACCAAACCAAAGAAGTGGGTACCAGAACAAGGTATATACATATACATATGCTCAACAAGAAGCCCGAACAAGGTCGTAAGGGGATCTCCATCCCATAGCTCAGCCCAAGAAGGTGAGTAGCCAACAATACTAGAAATAAACACCATTTATGCCCATAATCTCGCACGTCTACCGCGAACTGCAAGACAAGGGGCTCAAATCACCGCACCACAACACTATCCACTTTGGGCGGCACTGACTCACCCGCACGGTTTTAGTTCACGTCACAAGCACGCGTCTCGGTGGGAAAGTGCCCCTCATTCTTGAGAGTTCTAGGTGAAGTCAAACCACACCTTGTCACGGTCACACAGTCGAGAGGTCTTCTCAATGTAGATTTGTCACACCACTGACCCGTACAAACAAGGGTCATGCTCCGGTAGTCACGGTGTAAATCCATAGACTAGCCCAGTAGAAAGGACTCAGTCTGAAATGTCAACGGGTGGCCCACTGCCCAACCCTGCTGGAGGGTAAACCCTAACCAGATATCAGGTGACCCACTGCCTAGCCCTGCTAGAGGGTAAACCCTAATACATCATCGAGCGACCCACTACCCATCCTTGCTGGAGGTTAGACTTAGAATAGGTTGACAGGCGACCCACTGCCCAGCCTTGCTGGAGGGTAGACCTAGAACTAGTCGACGGGAGACCCACTGCCCATACCTACTGGAGGGTAAACCCAAAGAGGTTGTCGGGTGACCCACTACCCAGTCTAGGCTGGAGGGTAAACCCTAGAAGTCAGTGGGCAACCCACTGCCCAGTATCTACTGGAGGGTAAACCCGAAGACGTCGATGAGCAACCCACTGCACAGCCCCACTAGAGGGTAATCCCAGAACTGCTCTGTCCATCTCCACTGGATGGTACAACACAAGCCAATAGAACTCGGAGTGGGTATCGCGCAACCACCCAACTCCTGAACAAAACCAGGGGAAACCATTCAACCCTGCTGGTCTAAAGCATCAAGAACAGAGGGACCATGTACGTTGCGAGAGGTCAAAGGTATGTAAAATAGAACACGACATGCACATGGGTCCCACACGACTTGTGGCTCCAAGTCAACCCCAACCAAGCGCACAACTTTCTCAGGTACAAACAACCACATGTACCTCCAAGTGTTCCCGTATACTCCCAGTGTATACCATGTTTCCAGCCCAAAGGTTAACGTGTACGCGAAACGCAACGTCAATGCGAAGGGCGTAAACGTAACAACCCCAACTTTCCACCTCAGAGGCTCAGGCACCGCCAACCACAACTCCTCAAACTTCAACTCCACTCACACGGGAGTGAACGCGATCACATGCCAAGGGTTCGCTTCCGAACACAGCAAGAAGAATTGCCAACAGAGCACCTTTCATATTTCCACATTTAATAATATTTCTCATGAGGCTCTACATGCCTGAACATATTACACCGTTTTATTCCTCATGGGAAAACACACGATATATACTACTTACTTGCCCGGAACAGTCAACCGGTGAATAAAGTACTATTCATCGTAACTAACCCCTGTGGGGCCCACCCGAAGATCCTAAAACTGAACAAACGGATCACACCACTACGATCCCCTCGTAAAAACACACGGGATTCACTACTCAATCACCCAAAATGGACAGTTGGTTAAAAAGTTACTATTCACCATAGCCAGGTCGGGTGGGACCCACACCACGTCCCCGAAAAAGGCCAGGCGAACTGTGCCATCGCAATGCTCTTAGAAAAACACGTTAAAATCACCACTCACTTGAGTGGAATAGATATCCGGAGAAAAGGATACATTCCTACTTACCGTGCACGAGCGCTACCACGCAGAACCCGCACCCCGGTCCCGAAGCGCTGCAAACGGATCGCACTGTTGCGATCCTCTCAAAAAAGTACACAAGGTGGACTATTCACTTGTCCAAAACGGTCGCTCGGAGATAGAGATGGAAAATCACCATCAACGCCAAACAACCCTCGTGGGGCCCGCACCATCGTGCCGAATTAGAGCGGGCGGATTGCACCATTGCAATCCCCTCGGAAAAAAATCCAGAATCGACTGCTCGCACGCCCTGAATGGACGCCCGATGAAAAATTTATAAAGCGCTGCGTACAGCTCAAAAGATGGGCCGTGGGGCCCACACCTCAAATCTGGTTTCAATGCCCGAAGCCACACTAGAAATCTCCCCCTCGTAACTAGGGTCCCAATGCCACTGACGGCGCTCAATTCGGACCTCGGATATGTCTGCGCCGTCCAAAACAAGAATTCCCAGAAAAACGTCAATTCACTTAAAGACACGTCGCGACTCCAAGGCCCCTCGTTTCAGGAATGAAAAATTTCCAAAACCATCTCAAAAAGTCCACCTTGACGCGAGGTCTGCGCTGCTGCTGACGGTACGCAAAACGGATGCATGTATCTCAAGATACGGGCGTCCGAAGTCGGAGGGGAAAGAACCCCTTGGGCCGGACCGGCCCGGTCCGGCCGGCTCGCTGAACCCACAGCCCAGTCCGCACAGCCGGCCCGCTGCCCAACCGCGGGACCGGTCCACTCCGTCGCGGCCCGCTGGCCGCGGCTTGCTGCCACCGACCGACTGACAAGGCCGGTCCTTCCACGCAGAGACCCGCCTATAGCGGGTCTTGGTCTCCCACCGGGGTCGCGAACCTCGCCCACACCGGCGAGGCGCCGCCCAGACGGCTGGATGGTCGGCCTCCTCCCCCGGCACCAAATACACCTGCGGCCACTGCCGCCTTGGACCGGAGCCGCGCCGCCCTCGTACCTCGCTGGACCGCCCTTGGTCACGGGAAACACCCAAAAACCCCTAAAAAACCGCGGATTTTGGTGGATGGCTGTGATCACCTCGGACGTCGGATTTTCAATCCAAAATAGGCGTCAGGATGCTTAGGAAATATGCTACGCTTACATGGGCTTTGGTCGAATATCAGGTAGCAATTCGGCACTAAAATTTGGGTTCCAAATTTGCGGGAATTTAAAAACGAAAACAAAACCTCCTACCAGTAGGGGCGTAGCCCGACGCTTCGCGGGTGGTTCATCTGCGTTGTCGTGCCTTGCTGCAGTGGAAGAGGAGAGGGAGGGGGATGCCGCTTGCCGCTGTCTAGGAGAAGAAGAAGAATAAGAAGGGGGAGGGGTGTGTTTAAGTAGAAAACACTTAAACCCCCCGCCCGACACGCCCTCGACTCCGCTCCCAATGTAGACAAAAAAGAGGGCGCCCCTAGGGTAAACACGACACTCCGAGCACAAAATTGGTCTCAGAATTTTAATCTGAGGCCCCGTTCAAAAGATATAAAATTTAACGACTGAGGCCGCTAAATTACGAAAACACCCTTGGCTGCGCTTTTCACCGAAGGCCCGCGCCCGCGAAACTTACACCCCTCCTAGGGTAAACGGCACGCTCCGAACTCAACAGTGCCATCTGGTTTCCAATCCGAGCCACCGTTTAAGAGATACGTGAGTTTATCCATTAAAAGAATAAATTAATTAGTTAATTTATCTGTTTCACATTCTGAAAGCGAGCGAGGGGTCCAAACATCCTGTGCCTACATGTTTTATGTAATTCTTATGGTAAATACGCCATTCCGGACCCATCCGTACACTAGGACCTCTGATCTGAAACACTGTTTAGGAGTTATCGCATTTATTTGGCGTTTCTAGTGTGAACGCACTGAAAATTTAATTCCGGCCACTCCGGGGCTCGGAATCGCACGCCGTCTAAGGGAGCTGCTCTGGAATAATATCAAGAATATTCTAAAGTCTTTTATAGCCAAAAAATAGGTTCTTACATCATTACCTCCTTTCTTCTTTTCATCCCCGAAAAGAAAAACTAGGGGAACAACTTAGGGTACCAAGCCCACACTTGGCTCTTCCGTACCCAGAAGAACTCTTGAATAGTTCTACGTCACTTCACACAGACCAAAGGATTTGATCTGCTCATGCAAGGTCTTCCTTCAGCGATGACATGCATAGGAGCACACACACTTTTTCTCAGGTGAGTCACGTGGGAGATGTCGTGAACCCACTCTAGACTTTGGGTTTAGGGAAAGGCAGTAGGGAACCTCGGCATCCCTTAGCACGTTCTCAAATAGTCCAAAGGACCTCGGGGGTAGCTCACCTCCCCGACCAAACACTTATGTCATAGGCCGCGACATGAATCACCGCCCGCACTTGGAACAGGACCCGATGATTCCCTCCTTCAGAATATCCATATGGTGAAACACCCAAGGATATGTGGTCACTCAAAATTTCACCGTCAATGTCTCACAACCAAGACTCTTTTACATGCTCGGAGAGTGAAGGAGTCAACACCATCGACTAAAGAAAAATGTCCCACGCCTTTTTACCTTACCAACACTTGGTTACACCGACACCTCGTGCCACCCTAGTAACAACTCAAACAAGGAGCAGGGAGAATGGGAATTCCACACACAGAGTCTAACAATTCTACTGAAAAAAGTAGAAGAGCTGTAGAGCATACCTCTTACCACCTCATGCTCTGCAGGATCATAGACATCCAAAGCTCGCGGCTGTCCACGGTCCCAACTGTCAACTCTCGGAGCCTGATGTGGACCACCTAGTGGTGATGGGAAGACCTCGTAAATTAGTCCCCCACTACCAGCTCCTCCCGCTCCTCTTCTAGCACCGCCTCTCTAGGTGCTACTCTGATAACGGCGCTGCCTCTTCCGTGGTGGTGCACCTACTGCCTGCCTGATGCTCTCTGCATGCCTGGTCGGGTAGTCCCATGCTAGGTGACCTCGTCCATCGCAACCATAGCAGCAACTCTCTTTGGGCTGAAATGGTGCCCTCTAGCGCCACTGTGGTGTACGACCACACCCCTGAGTCCGGTTGTAAGAAATCCACATGCGTCGAGGTTTTGCTTGCCGATGCCCGCTAGCTACGGCAGAAATCTTGGCTCCAACGTCCTTGCTGCCACCACCAACTCTAGAACATGACATGAAGCTCTTTATCACCAGCGCCTGCTCTAGCCCCCGGAACATGTGGAAATGACCAAGGGTACTATGATAGCACGAATCTCTCGGCGAAGACCCTGCTCAATCTTCCGTGCTCGGATGTTGTCATCATGAACCAAGTCCGGGTAAAAGCATGCACGATCTTTGAAACTAGCCGCATACTCGGCCACTGTCATTCCTCTCTACTGAAACTGTAGGAGCTCCAAAATCCGAACGGAGTTCAAGAAGGAGGGGAAAAACTCCTCATGGAAAAACTACTGAAAGTCGCCCCACGAAAACGATGACTCGTCAAGAAACTGAGTCACTAGACTCCACCAACACCAATTGCTCCACGAAACGGTTGGCTACCAAATCCACTCTATGATATTTCAGCGTCTGCACAAGCCTGAAAAAGCAAACCACTATCTATAGCTAAACCTCTGCTGCCTGAGGGTCTGGATCACCACTGAAACTCAGCGGTCTCTGCTACTGGACCTCACGGAGCGCGCTCAGCCTGCGCTCAGGCTCAGCCTGCTCAACTGAAGTTTTCTGCTGTTCAACAGGTGGGGGTGCTGCTACCGGCCCACCCGGAGAAAGGGGCTCGCATGATGGGTCCTGGACTGATGCCTCGTAGCTCACAGGGTCATCATCATGCACCAAAGCTGGTATCTTGTCTGTCTGTCTTCGCGGAGACATCCGGAATATTATCAAGGAGTGTCACGGTCTGATGAGCATATATATATATACCAATAACAACGATGGGAGATGACTCAAGAAGGAGAGTCAAAGACTCAATCCTATGTGATGCACAAACCAATTTTCCCTGCAACAAGTGTCTCATCATGCCGAGTCGACAATCAGGATATCAGGGTTCTGGTGAATGGATACGTCGGACGCCGCACCATCACTGGAATCCCTGGCCTAAGAGCCGCTCTCGAGACACGTTAACACTGTTGCCCTAAATCCCAACAAATTCCTTTTATTTTAGGGATGTCTGAATAGCGTCCCAAGGAACGAACCACCTCTGATACCACTTTTTCACGTCCCGACCCTACCCAGGATTGAGTCGCAACTATCCCAAGCCCACCTCCATAGGCCAGGGTCGGCGACAAGCGTCGAAGGCTAAACAACCCGGTGTGGCCTTTTCCTGAGTACCTGTACACACACACACTCATCACACTCAATGAAAAAGTGCAGAGTAAAAAAGAAAATCAAAGTACCAACTGCTACAAATAACCACAAAAGTGCATCGACCTCTAAACAGTACAAAAAAAGTGCTAAAAGTAAACTGAAAAGAAAAAGGGCAAAACACGCGTCCAAACAGATAAGTTCCACAACCCCAAAACCGGTAAACAAAAGCAAACAGCTGGAAGGGTCCCCCATCTGGAACCTAACTATGACCGCCACACGCAGCCCAAGCTCCTGAACTCTTAAACACCACTGAATTCACGACCAACCTGTCTGTCGTCTGCAAGGGCACACGAAGTGCGGGCAAAGCCCAAGCAGGGGTGAGTAAATAAAACTTAGTAGGATACCCAGAAGGCTCGAGGGAGCGAAAAAGGAGGTACCAAATGGTGAGCAGTAGAGAGAACAAGAAATTTAAAGGAGTACAACCGAGAGTGCAGTAAAGAGTAACAATTGAGAGTCCATCTCAACCCAACAAGAGGAAAGAAGGTAGACTCGTCCAGACACAAGGACCTAGAAACGGTGAGAAGATGAACTTCTCGTCAAGTCTTCGCTACCTATAGTAGGAGAGTAGACTCTTCCAACCATGATAAGCTAGACATGGAAAGCATGTGGCATACCCCACGCGTCTTCGCCTCTCCTGGAAAGAGAGTAACCAAAACCAAGAAGTGGGTACTAGAACAAGGTATATACATATACATATGCTCAACAAGAAGCCCGAACAAGGTCTTAAGGTGGTTTCCATCCTGTAGCTTAGCCCAAAAAGGTGAGTAGCCAATAGTCATAGAAATAAACACCATTGATTCCCAGCATCCC
The DNA here is from genome assembly GCA_963277665.1 of Viscum album. Classification (NCBI taxonomy): domain Eukaryota; kingdom Viridiplantae; phylum Streptophyta; class Magnoliopsida; order Santalales; family Viscaceae; genus Viscum; species Viscum album. The sequence goes on along the minus strand of OY728139.1, from coordinate 1,229,375,936 downwards.
ACACGTCTACCCCGAACAGAAATCCAAGGGACTCAAATCACCGCACCTCAACACTATCTGCTTTGGGTGGCACTGACTCACCCGCGTGGTTTTAGTTCGCGTCACAAGGACGCGTCTCGGTGGGGAAAGTACCCCTCATACTTGAGAGTTCTAGGTGAAGTCAAACCACACCTCGTCACTGTCACACAATCGAGAGGTCTTCTCAAAGCCGAGATGTCACATCACTGACCCATACAAACAAGGGTCCCGCTCTGGTAGTCATGGAGTAAAGCCATAGAATAGCCTAGTAGAAAGGACTAAGTCTGAAATGTCAATGGGTGACCCACTACCCAGCCCTGCTGGAGGGTAAACCCTAACCAGATATTGGGTGACACATAGCCCAGCCCTACTGGAGGGTAAACCCTAATACATCATCAGGAGACCCACTGCCCAGCCTTGGTAGAGGGTATACCTGGAATAAGTCGACAGGCGACCCACTGCCCAGCCTTGCTGGAGGGTAGACCTGGAACTAGATGATGGGAGACCCACTGCCTAGCCCTGCTAGAGGGTAGACCCTAAGAGGTCATCGGGTGACCCACTGCCCAGTCCCTACTGGAGGGTAAACCCTAGAAGTCAGTGAGCAAACCACTGCCCAGTCTCTACTAGAGGGTAAACCCTAAGAAGTCGATGAGAAACCCATTGCCTACCCTGCTAGAGGGTAAGCCCGGAACTGCTTTGGCCCTCTCCACTGGATGGTACAACACAAGCCAATATAACTCAGAGTGGGTGTCGCGCAACCAACCAACTCCAGAACAAAACCAGGGGAAACCACTCAACCCTACTGGTCTAAACCATCGATAACAGAGGGACCCTCTATGTCGGGAGAGGTCAAAGGTACGTAAAGAAGAACATGTCATGCACATGGGGCCCACACGATGTGTGGCCCCAAGTCAACCCCAACCAAGCTCACAACGTTCTCGGGTACAAACAACAACATGTACCTCCAAATGTTCCCGTATACTCCCAGAGTATACCATGTTTCCAACCCAAAGAATAACGTGCACACGAAACCCAATGTCAACGCAAAGGGTGTAAACGTAACAACCCCAACTTTCCACCTCAACGGATCAGGCCCCGCCAACCACATCTCCTCAAAAATCAACTCCAGTCACATAGGAGTGAATGCGATCACACACCAAGGGTTCACTTCTGAACACAGCAAGAAGAACTGCCAACAAAGCACCTTTCATATTTCCACATTTAATAAGATTGCGCAAGAGGCTCCACACGCCTGAATATATTACACCATTGCAATCCTCAAGGAAAAACACGCGAGATAGAATACTTAATCGCCCGAAACAGTCAACCAATGAATAGAGGACTATTCACTGTAGCCAACCAGTGTGGGGCCCACCCCAAGGTACCAAAACTGAACAAACGGATCAAACCAATGTGATCCCCTCAGAAAAAACACACGGGATTGACTACTCAATCACCCAAAATGGACACCCAGCGAAAAGGGTACTATTCACCGTAGCCAGGTTGGGTGGGACCCACACCACATCCCGGAAAACGGACGGGCGAACTGCACCATCGCAATGCTCTTGGAAATACGCATCAAAAGCACTACTCACTTGAGTGGAACGGATATCCAGAGAAAAAGATACATTCCAGCTTACCACGCACGAGCGGTACCACGCGGAACCCGCACCCCGGTCCTGAAGCGCTGCCAACGGATCACACCGTTGTGATCCTCTCGAAAAAGTACACAAGGTGGAATATTCACTTGTCCAAAACGGTCGCTCGGTGATAGAGTTGTAAATTCACCGTCAATGCCCAAACGACCCTCGTGGGGCCCGCACCATCGTGCCGAATTAGAGCGGGTGGATTGCGCCATTTCAATCCCCTCAAAAAAATACAGAATCGACTACTCGCACGCCCCGAACGAACGCCCAACGAAAAAGTTATAAAGCGCTACGTACAGCTCAAAAGACGGGTCGTGGGGCCATGACTCAAATCCGTTTTCAGCACTCGAAGGCACACTGGAAGTTTCCGCCTTGGCACCAGGGTCTCAACGCCACTGACGGCGCTCAATTCGGACATCGGATGTGTCCGCGCCGTCCAAAACAAGAATCCCCGGAAAAATGTCAATTCACTTAAAGACGTGTCGCACCTCTGAGGCCCCTCATTTCGGAAATTAAAAATTCCAGAAACCATCTCAAAAAGTCCGACATGACGCGAGGTCCGCGCCGGTCCGGCCGGTCCGCCCTGCTTGGGCCGGCCCATGCCGGCCAGCCCGCTGAGCCCGCGACCCAGCTGCTTCACGGCCCGGTCCTCACAGCCAGCCTACAGCCCAGCCGCGGGTCCGGTCTACTCTGCCGCGGCCCGCTGGTGGCCGTACACTGCCCCCAACCGGCCGACAAGGCCGGTCCTTCCACGTAGAGACCCACCTATGGCGGGTCTTGGTCTCCCACCGGGGTCGTGCACCGCGAGCCCACCTCACCTGCACCGGCCGACCGGATGGCCGGCCTCCTCCGCCACCACCAGATGAACCCTCTGCCACCGCTGGATGAACCCGTCGCCGCCGCCACCTCGGACCAGAGCCGCACCGCCTTGGTACCTCGCTGGACCGCCCCGGGTCACCGGAAACACCAAAAAGCCCCCAAAAAACCGAGGATTTTGACAGATGGCTGCAATCACCTCGGACGTCGGATTTTCAATATGAAACAGGATTCGGGAATCTTAGGAAATATGCTACGCTTACATGGGATTTGATTGAAGATCAGGCAACAATTTGACACTAAAATTTGGGTTCAAAATTTTCAGGAATTTAAAAATAGAAACAAAACCTCCTACCTGCAGGGGCGTAGCCCGAAGCTTCATGGGTGGTTCGTCAGCATTGTCGTGCCTCGCCAGAGCTGCCCCGCCTGAGTGGAGGAGGTGACGGAGGGGGCTCTCACCTGCCGCTATCTAGGAGAAAAAGAAGAATAATAAGGGGGAGGGGTGTGTTTAAGTAGAAAACACTTAAACCCCCCGCCCGACACGCCCCCCGACTCAGCTCCCGACGCATACAAAAAAGGAGGGTGTCCGGGGGTCAACATGATGCTCCGAGCGCAATGGTGGTCTCAGAATTTTAATCTGATTCCCCATTCAAAAGTTATAAAATTTAACGACTGAGGCCCCTAAATTACGAAAACGCCCTTGGCGGCGTTTTTCACAGAAGGCCCACGCCCGCAAAACTTACACCCCTCCTAGGGTAAACGAAACGCTCTGAAATCAACAGTGCCCTCAGTTCTTCAATCCGAGCCACCATTTAAGAGATACTTGAGTTAAACCGTTAAACTAGTAAATTAATTGTTTAATTTATCTGTTTCACATTCCGAAAGCGAGAGAGGGGTCCAAACATCCCATGCCGACATGTTTTATGTTTTTCCTAGGGTAAATAACCAACTCTGGACCCATCCGTATACTCAGATCTCTGATCCAAAATGTCGTTTAGGAGTTATCGCATTTATTTGGCGTTTCCAGTGTGAACGCACTGAAAATTTAATTCCGGCCACTTCAGGGCTCGGAATCGCACGCCGTCTGAGGGCGCTGCTCTGGAATAATATCGAGAATATTCCAAAGTCTTTTATATCCAAAACTGGGTTCTTACAAAGAATAATTAAATTTTGAATGACCTACAGAGATAGGCTAAGGAATATGAGAGTGTTCAATAGAGACACAATTTTTCTTTTTCTTTTCATAATGTAAAGTAAAACATATGTATGTATCTAGTACTTCTAAGGCTATTAAAATGATCGGTCTCTCAGGACTTGATTTCTTATGATCATTCCAATATTTTGTAATAATGCACCGACTTTGGGTATCTTGGGTTGGGGATTTACATTTGGTATCAGAGGAAGTTTTAAACAAACCTCAGAAACTAGATTTAGAAAAACTCTAATTAGAGAACATTACCCTGAGATAGACTTTGAGGATCAGTACAAAAGAACAACCAAAATTTTTTGTAATGTGTATATTATGCGAGTTTTCAAAGAAATACATCCATGTTTTGATACTACAAGTGGATGTGGTTCTGGCACAGATGTACCTAGGAGTGAAAACTTTGACAAGGAGTTTCGGGATTGACCTGAGGTATCCTAGTACACGACAAAGAGACTTATTGTGCACTAGGTTTGACACTCCCAGGGGATATGATTAGGATAATTCAAATTTTCTTTACAAAACATTATGGTGGATTTATAAGTAAATTCTTCACCAAATAAAACATTTTTATGATTATAGATTATATGAATAATCTTTTCAATTTATGTTAATTATTTTACGATTTGAAATTATGCATTACGATTCATGTACTAATCTAGTGTATGCCATTGTTTAGAAATGTCTCATAGTGAAAGGAATGGAGACTACATAAACACACATAATCCATGTATGTATTTTTGTCCTATTCAACATAATTATAGCCAAGCTTGTGATACATCTAGTACTGAACAACATATAACAATACTAGGACAACTCACACAGGTTATGAATAACATCCTTACTCGTATGGAGCACCCTGATCCACAACGCGGAAGATCAATGTTAGACTGATTAATGAGGAAACAACCACCAATATTCAATGGGACTATAAATACATTTTTAGCTGAGAAATGAATAAGTTCTTTAGAGAAAATATTTCTTATTTTCGGGAGTAGTGAAATGGAAAAAGTCATCATGATAGTTTATCGCCTCTCGGGAGATTCAGATCAATGGTGGTCATTAATTCAATACACAAATGGGGATTTAGAAGTGTCAAATATGGAATGGAAGTACTTTAATAAGATTTTATTAGAAAAATATATTTCTTGTGAACATCGAGTGGATATGGAAAGTAAATTTCTGAGTATGAGGCAAAAGAAGGATGATAATGTTGTAAAGTATGAGGCTAACTTTACAAGGTTAGAAAGGTATGTTTTTGATTGTATACGTAACCCAAGAAGTAAAATTGATCGATTATTTTATGGTTTAAAACCATTTCTATAACGAGAATTAGTGTCACAATCCTTCCCCTCGTATGAAGATATAGTATCACATGCTACAAAACAGAAAAGGAATTCTCTAAGTCTTATGAATTTAAAGCGAAGAAACAAAATAATAGATCTATTGAACTATCTAGAAAAGGAAATAAGGGGAAGAAGGGGAAAGTTGAATTTCCATCCTATAGTAATTGTGGAAAGAAACACCCTAGTATATACCTATAGGGTGTGAGAGATTGTTACAAGTTTGGAGGAAAAGACCACCAAGATCTTTATTGAAGGGGAAAGAAAGAGGTTGTTGATGTTTGATGATACAATTTTAATGAAATGGGGAAATATGAAAATGAATTTCCTAGGCATCAAGGAATGTGTCCTCAGAAAAGGACAAGGGAGCAAGGACATTCTTTTGCAATCAAAACTGGTGAAGTTGAAGTTTCTAAGGATGTAGTGGAAGGTAATTTAATCATTTCCTCAAAATTAACCAATGATTTATTGGATTATATATCATCACATCCTTTCATATATTCCCAGTTTTCAAAGAAAATTTGATATTCCCATTCGACATATTAAGGGAGTGGTTAGTCAGAACTCTTGAGGGAAGTATCATTGTAGAAATGCTTTGTCAATCAGTTACCATTATTACATATATGTGTTCTTTATCATCTGATCTTATTTTCATAACCATGATTGAAATTGATATAATCCTTGGTATGGATTGACTATCATACCATGGGGAAAAAATTTATTATAATAAGAATGAGGTTTCCATTTTTGTGATAATAATGTATCCATTGTCTTTATAGTAGAAACATCACCATCTAATTCTCATCTAGATCCACCCCTAGTTGCTCTACTAAATTCAATTATTGGGGATGAAGGAAGTGAAATAACTATGGGTGAGGAAAGGAATGTTTAAATAGAGGATGCAACTATTGTGATAGAATATGGAGGTGTGTTTCCAGAGGATTTACTTGGACATCGTCCAGAATGGGAATTTCAGTTTTCCATTGACTTGATTCCTTGTTCAAGGCCCATATTGAAGACACCTTAAATAATGGACACTATAGAATTAGTGGAACTGAAGAAAAAATCTAGAGGAATTTATTAATAAAGGATTTATTTGGCCTTGTGTTTCTCTATGGGGAGCCTAGGTTCTTTTTTAAGAAGAAAGATGGATCTATGAGGTAGTGTATTGACAACAAAGAGATCAATGCTATAATAATAAAGAACAAGTATCCCCTACCTTGTAATGATTATTTATTCAATCAACTTTATGGAGCTCAATATTTTTCAAATAATGAGCTTAGATCTGTATATTATCTGTTGTCCTTGAAGAAGGAAGAAATTCTAAAGACAGTATTTCAACCCTTGTATGGGAATTATGAGTTTACAGTAATTCCTTTTGGACTGACTAATGCTCCCTCTATTTTCATGGATCTAATGAATAGAGTTTTCAAGGAGTATGTTGATGACTTTTAGTAGTATTTATTGGTGATATCTTGGTATAATACAAAAGCTACAAAGATCAAGAAAATCACTTGTGCGCTATTCTAAAAAATCATAGAATAAATGAATTATATGGTATGTTTAGAAAGTGTGAATTTTGGATTCATGGGATTTTTTTTCATGGACATATTGTCTCTCAAGATGGAATCTATTTTGATTCTTTATAGAAAAGGGAAATAAAAAAATTTCCATCACCGATGAGTATAATTGAGGTATGTAGTATCATTGGTTTAGCAGGTTACTATTGGTGTTTCATCCAGAATTTTTCCTGATTTGCTAACCCATTAGCCAAGCTCACACGTAAAGGGGGTAAATTTTTTTGGAAAAATGATTGTGAAGAATGTTTTGAATAATTTAAGAGAATATTATTCAATGATCCTATCTTGACTCTACCATCGTGTAATAATGGATTTTTTATTTATAGTGATTCTTCAAAGAAAGGAATTGGTTGGGTCCATAAGAAAAATGATAGAGTTATTGCCTATGCATCCTGAAAACTAAAATTTAATGAACAAAACTATCCAACTCATGATCTTGAGTTATTAGCTGTAATCATTGCTCTGAATATATTGAGACACTATCTCTATAGTGAAAAATATGAGATATATACTGATCAAAAGAGATTGAAGTATATTTTCTCACAAAAACAACTCAACATGAGGTAAAGGTGATTTCTTGAACTACTCAAGGATTATTATTTCACAATACACTACTACTCGGGGAAGACAAAAAAGATGGTAGATGCTTTGAAGAGAAAGGATCTTGGAGTTCTGAACAAGATGATATTTGAAAGGGATACTATGACTATTGGTCTTGTAAATATGGATATGGGAATAATAATAGAAGGTGAATAATTAGTAATTTTTTAAATAGTTTACAAACCTTGTTTACTATATAGGATAAAATGTTCTCAGATAGTGTATGGGGAGTTTCAAAATAAAATTAAAGTTGTGAATGATGGTAGATTGATTGACATTGTATATGAAGATTGAATTTTGAGATTTGGGTGGAAGATTTGTGTTCTTGATATACCTGATATAAAAAGGGAATTGTTGGGTGATGTTCATAGCTCTAATTTATCTATACACCCTAGTAGCACTAAGATGTATATATATTTGATGGAACATTTTTTGAGGGAAACATAAAGAGGGAGATTGATGATTATGTGTGAAGATGTATGGTTTTTCAATAGGTGAAGGCTGGAAGTCAACATCCTAGAGAATTCATGCAACCTCTTCACATACCTGAGTGGAAATGGGATGATATTACGATGGACTTTTTTATGGGGATACCAATGACACCTTGAAGTAATGATGTAATATGGGTCATTGTTGATCGTCATACCAAGTCAGCACATTTTCTTACTATAAGAAAAGATTTACCACTTGAACATTTAGCAACACTATATATTAATGAATTTGTAAGACTTCATTGTTTACCCCTATCGATTGTTTTTTATCGTGATCCCCATTTTACATCAAGATTCTGGAAAAGTCTTCAGAAAGGCCTAGATACAAAACATTGTTCGAGAAATACAAACCACCCTCAAACAGATGGAAAATCAGAATGGACTATTCAAACCTTAGAATACATGTTGAGATCTTTCTAACATGACTTTAAAGGTATGTGGGGTCAGTATTTACCACTGGTAGAATTTTCCTATAGGAGTAGCTTCCATTCAAGTATTCAGATTGCACCAAATGAAGTGTTATATGGAATGATATGTCACACAACAACTTTGTGGGATGATGTTGGTGAAGGAAAACTCATAGGCCCAGAACTTATTAAAGAAACAATATAAAAGGTGAAGATTATCCCAACCCACACCAAAGAAGCTCAAAGTAGGAAAAAGAGTTATGCCGATAACAAAAGGAAGGATTTGGAATCTAAAGTAGGTGGTCATGTTTTCTTGATAGTATCTCCATGGAAGGGAGTTATACGATTTGGTATGAAGGGTAAATTAAGTCTCGGGTACATCAGGACATTCGAAATTCTAGAACGAATTGGAGTTATAGCTTACTGTTTGTAAATGCTACCAAGTATCTCTAAAGATCACGATGTGTTTCACGGATCACTATTGAGAAAATACACCCCTTTGCCAATTCATGTACTCACATATGAATAAATAGAACAAGAACCCAATATGTATTATTGTGAAGATCCTATCAGAATTTTTTATACTATAGAACAAGTGTTGAGAAACCAGACGACTCTTCTGGTAAAAGTTCTTTGGAGAAACCATAAAATTGAAGAGGCAATGTGGGAACCTGAGGAACTTGTGATGAAGAACCACCCAAATAATTGTGTGCATTAATATTCTAAAAAATTTTAGGATGAAATTATTTTAATGATGGAAGATTGTAACACCCCAAGCTTCCACGGTATGCTTCTCATTGAATAATACAATAACTTGCGATGTACGTAGCTCTGAGTTCTAGCTCACCACGACCAATCAAACTAACCGTTCAAAAAGTAGTTATGAATAGTAATACCCAATTTTTTAAATTTTATAAATTTTATTTTTCAAAATGGACTTCATTTTTGGATTTGGAATATCAAAATTATTTTAGGGTGAATTTTTGGTATTTTTCTGAAAACATTCAATTCTTAATGAATAGTGAAAAACACTACATTATTGTTTAAAACCAACTTTTATTTAAATAATTATTTTTTATTTAAAATTAATTTAAATGTAAAAATAGATACATAATACCTATATTATTTCAATATAATTCATTCGTTTAATTTTATAATAAGATTAGATATATAAAATTTTGTTAAACTTTTTAACATCTTTTACCCACCTTCTAGGAACATTTTCAAATTTGCATAAAAACTAATTTTACTGCTTCTCTGAATTGAATTTCAAAAATGTGACTTATACAGTAATAATCAGTAAGTAAAATTTGGTTCAATAGGATGAAAATAATTTTTTAGTGAATTGTAACTTTTGAATTTTAGTTACCACGGTTGAAAGTAAATAGGATAATTAAAGGTAAAAATAATATTATAATAATAAAACATTATCCCAACACATTTCCTAATTCTATTGGATAAGTTCTTTTTGACCAAAATCAACCTTAGAACAAAAATATGATCTTTTTTGATCCAGTTGGATTAGATTAGGACATTTATTATATTTTATTTAAAGAAGTGTTAAAGGTGTTAAATTCAAATTTTAATAACTAAACCTTTTTTAGTGTAGGGTTATATATAAGATAAATTCAACTATAAATATTCATTAAAAATATAAGAATATTTCCTATATCATGGTATTTTATTTATATTTTTTAGAAATTTTATAATTAAATTTATTTTTGACATAATGATGATGAATTAATTACCGTATTAATGAAAGATTAAAATAATTGATATTATAAATATTAAAATAAATGTAAATTGAAACTTTTTATCCCATAAACTAATATTATAGGTGAATATGACATGTTAGGGTTGATTAAATTTATTTTTTTATAAGTAATTATATTGTTGTGACTTTCAAAAAAACCAAATACTAAATAGTGTCAAAATTGACATAAATGAGTTTAAAAATAATACCATTTTATTAAATGATATAATATTTCTGAAAGTATAATATTAATCTAAATGACATAGATAATGTTAGATAAGTCATTAATGAACCACTTCATGTTCTCTTGGAATTTTATGGTAAATATAATAACCATGTATTATAAAGATACATGAAGACATCGTAAAAGTTAATCTATTTTACTAAGAGTTAAATCTAAAAGATAAGGTTATTATGATGACCTAAACTTGTCTAAAACCCATTGGTTGAAAGGATTTAGACCAGTCAAACCTTATCCTCGAATTAAATCCATTTGGAGCTATTAGAAACCAAAAAAGAGTTTATAATAAATTAATATTTCAAGCTCTTCCTAAAGTGCCCCTCACCTCTCTTAGCAAAGGGTACTTCCCCTTCTCTAAAATTCAAACCTCCAAATCCATTTGGTTCGGCCAAACCCTACAACATTCTCCTACCAACTACCCTCATTTTATCTTTGAAGCCTTAGTTTAATTATAAATCCAACTTATAGATCCCTTTTGTTCAAATCAAAAGGAAGCACTTAAAGACGAGGTAATATTTTTAAAAGGTTGGGGTCGAAGCCTCATTTATTATTAAATCAAAGAAAATACCTCTTTAACTAAGTAGAGGGAGACCCATTACATAGACCGAAGGCCCAGTGGGAATTTAGCCAATTACATGGCTCATAGGCCCAAATGTTTTTGGCCTAAGGCCCATTCTATGAATAGTACTGCTACAATACCTGTCTGCTATAGTACCACACAGTACCCGCTGCCGCTACAGTGATATTCCACTCCTACAGTGACCTCCCGCCGCTACTGTGCCCATCATTGCTACAGTGTCTCCTCTGCTACAGCACTGCTATAGTGTCGCCTCTTCTTCCACTTCCTCTTTCTTTGTTTTTTCCATACCGAAATAATAAATCCAGTACTTTATACATAATTTTATGTTATTATAAATATGGTACAACCATTTTCATTATTGTATTCATCCTATTAATGACAAAGTCACCATACGTGTGTGCGTATGGCTTATCCTTTCCACATCATGGTGTAGTTTGTTATTGAACACTTCATTATTTGGAAGGGTATAATAATGAGTATAATTGATGTAAATAACAAATATAACATGTTAATTATTATGTATATATTATATACCATCCAATTATATACGAATTCAGCATCAATATAATGATATTGTCGCTCATGCGTACGTACGGATTACCGTCTCCACGACGTGGTGAGACTTCATTCTCCATAGTAACCATTCAAGAATAATTTTAATTTTATGATTAAAAATAATTTTTAATAACTTAATATAATTATGGATATGAATCGAATACATCCTATCCATAACAAACATGACTTACATAACAAAACATATAAAGGAAAATGAATCAGTAAACACTTGAAACAATGATAATACTGAAATACTATTGAACAAAAAATATTAGAGGATCATATATGATATCATATTTATATATGTGGTTCTTATATAATTTAACAAAAATTCTTTAACCCTTATATATGAGGTTAACTTACCCTTAACTAATGAAAAGAACTAGGTAAGTCTTAATTTTATAGTCTCTTTATTATCTGAGGTTCCTTTTATATAAGTATCTACTAGGACTTATTTTTCATCCCCATCCATGTTTATTAAAAATGTATTTTAAAACATTTTAACTATTTACTAGACTATGGGTTAAATTCATTTATACCCTTGATTGATTTTTTATAAAATGTTTTGAAATAAATAATTCTGTCGTTTTCCAAACAACTTCTTTTATGACCTTTTCGAAAAATTAAGGAAAGAATGTTTCTTTTTTAACTTATACAGAGGGTGCAGATATTTTCTACCATTATTACTCCGTCAAAGATTTGCTTACAATTTTATATAAATATTTTAAAAAATTAATGTTTTCTTTTATAATTATGCAACTTTTAATTGATTTCAAAGTGGAAATAGATTTTTATCTAAATTTTTTTTGGATTGATTTCATTTTTGTCAACATATATTGTTGGATATTATGTTTAATTGAAGTTTGTTTGTTCGGATACAATATTACATATTGAATTGACAGTTTTATGATATGTTTGAATGTGGATGTGCTATTTTTATGTCATTCACGGTTTATGTTTATAGTATCAACCTTTTTATGCTAATTTAATACGAATGTTTATGTTATTTTTCACTCTTTTCATATGAGGAATGCATTGGATGTAGTAAGTGATGGGCATGGACCACTATAGCCACTCGATGCATTGGTAGGTATCATGAGACAAACTAGTGTATTGGTACAAGTACTTGACAAAATCTATATTTATGGTCTTGGCACAAGGCCTTGACTTTGTGGTTAATATGTTCGACATTATGCATTCCATAATTATTAGATTAGCTACTGATATTACATGTGGTTATTAGACTAGTATAATATCCATGTGAATAAGTAAATGGCGTTATTTTATTTATCATTTCCAGTTTATGCTGAAGTTTTGGTTTAAAAGTATTGTGTTTTAGTCATATAATTTTTCTTAAATGATTATGCTTATTTATGACAGTTTCAGATATATTTTCATCCTTACTGAGAATCTGAGTTCACCCCATTCATATGCTTAATTTTCCCAATATGGGAAGAAGTAAATTATGACAGACCTATAGGGACAATTTAAAGAATATGAGTGTGTTCAATGGAGACACAATTTTTCCTTTTCATTTTATAGTGTAATGTAAATCTTATGTATGTATCTATTACTTCAAAGGATACTAAACAGATCAGTCTTTCGGGACTCGATCTCTTGTGATCATGCCAATGTTATGTAATAAAGCACCGACTCTGGGTAACTGGGGTCCGGGAGTTACACTACTAGAAAAACAGGTATTTGCGGCAGGTCATTTGCGATGGGATCCCGTCGCAAATGGCCTTTTGCGACGGGGGCCCGTCGCAAATCGCCCGTTGCGGAAAACGTTGTCGCAACAACAATCATTTGCGACAGGCTCGTCGCTAACAATATTTTTTGCGACGGGAATCCTTCCCGTCGTAAATATTACTCCGTATATTTGTAAAAACTTTTAAAATAGTAATTGCGACGGGCCCCGTCACAAATATGTGTTGCGACGGGCCCCGTCGTAATTACTATTTTAAAAAAAATAAAAAACTATTATTAAATTATTTTAATGAATATCATAATAATACTATTTGCGACGGACATAGTATCCCGTCACAAATACTATAAAAAAATAAAAAAAAATTATTAATAAATTATTTTAATTAATATAATAATAATACAATTATAATTCAAAAATAAAAAATAATAAAATATTACTAAATGATTTTAATTAATATAATAATAGAATTATAATTTACAAATACAAATAATAAATTATTAATAAATTATTTTATTTAATATAATAATAGAATTATAATCAAAAATATAAAATAATAGAATATTAATAAATGATTTAATTAATATAATAATATTAGAATTATAATTCATAAATAAAAAAATATTAATAAGTTATTTTAATTAATATAAAAATAGTAGAATTATTTTACATTCAAATATTAAAATAATTCAAATATTATAGAAAAATATAATTACATTATAATATTATAAAATTTTAATATATATATAAAATTTAATATTATAAAATATAAATAATATTATTATTCATATTAATATTGTTATTTCAAAATATAATATTATTAATATTTTATAATGAGACAGAAACTACGAATAGAAAAAAAACATATTTTGATTTAACAAACTTTATAACATAAAAACAAACTCTAATCTAAAGGAGGGGGGAGGGGGGATCTGCAGGTGCTGGTGGAGGAAACTTCATCCCTAAAGCATGAGTGAGTCGGCGCGTGTACTCCATCTGCTCCTGGTGTTGCTGCTGCCACCGACTCATCTTCTCCTCGTACAGCTGCTGCTGGCGTCGACGCTCCTCCTCATGCTGCTGTTGCTGCTGACGCATCTGCTCCTACTCCTGTCGGAGACTCTCTATCAGTGCAGTCTGAGATCGCAACTGATCCTCATACTGTGTAGCAGAAGAAGATGCATGAGCTCCTCTCGAGCTGGACGCCGACATCGCAGCACTGCCATAATAATCTCCGGGAGTCAGTCGAGAGCTAATACAGCTACCCAGCCCTTCTCGAAAGCATACTGGGTGGCCTGCATCCATGCCGCCTCCTCAAACTGACGTCATGTGGTCTGATCTGATGACTCAGCCTGACTCTCAGGCCGGGTCTATGACGCTGCGGCCTCATATGACTCCTGTAGTTGCAATTTAAAATTAAAATTGTGAATATATTATATGCAGTTAATTTTTAAACTTGAAAACAAATAATACTGACCACGATGTGATGCTGATGATCACCTCTGAGCTCCCCAGTAGCAGGATCACTATACATCCTCTGATATACGTCGTACTTCGTAATATCAGGGTGCTCGACAACCTATAAGAATAAAAAATAAACTGTTAATATTTATAGTTATATAAAATATTTATAAATAATGTACGTACCAGATGCTGTCTATGAGTACTGAAAGAACGACTACCAGCTCGATGAGTCGCCTCCTGTCTCCCCCGATTCTGCCTCCCCACTGATGATCTCCTCTAAAAGGCACCACTCAACTAGTACGCACATAATCCATCCCATATATGGGATGAAATGTACTCTGGTCGATGTGCTCTACATGACTCGTCAAAATCTGACACTCCTGCTTTCTTCGTGGCAACTTTTCTTAAATTTTCCAAAAACTGATGAAAGTGATCACGCATGGCCACCTCCCATGCCTTTTGGATGGCATCACGCATAGTATCCTCGATCGGATACCATAAACCCTACAAATAAATCAATATATCAAGTTAGAAATGAAATAATTTTCAAAATAAAAATTATTTATTTACGTACGTACCAACCAATGGCCGAACATGGCCTGCTGCACATCAATGGGAATCTGCTCCCATGTGGTCCACGGTTGAGAGAAATAGTTGCGCAAAATAGTGCTGCCCTGTCCGACTGCTATATGTGGAAAACTGTAAAAATAATAAACATTAATTATGTGAATAGATTAATGAAATCTTAGTCAAATCCACAGATTATCACACAGGTTAGCACATCTATGTGTGCTTGGATCAAACCCAAGACGTGGACATCGCTCGGGGACGGGGCCGGGAATCATCAATCATGCAAGACCACGCCCCCTCCGCGTACTCCCTAGAGCGCCTGCAGGCTGAGGGTCATCTGCCAGCAACTC
The DNA here is from genome assembly GCA_963277665.1 of Viscum album. NCBI lineage: Eukaryota > Viridiplantae > Streptophyta > Magnoliopsida > Santalales > Viscaceae > Viscum > Viscum album. The sequence continues at coordinate 1,229,360,616 of OY728139.1, read as the reverse complement.
ATCCGCATCGAAAGGCAGGTCAGCATCCGCCAACTCACGAAATGTGGTGTCGTCCATTTGAAACAGAAAATGTTAATGTTGTTAGCAAATAATTGATAATTACTATTATATATACATATATATATATATTATGATTCTATATAACTACCATGGAATTCTATCAGTGTTCATCTTCATCATCATCTTCAAATATGTCAATGTCATCTTCATATTCCTCCTCAACATCATCGATATCCATTCGAGTTCCAGTTGCTTCATCTCTTACCATTTCAAATTCATATGTGACATCATTAACATCATCGTCATCACCGACTCTTAAATGTGGGGTGTCGTCATCGATACTCATGTCTCTTTGTAAAAAAGATTGATTTTGAGTACTCTCTTTAAAACTTTAATTCTTTTCACATCCGTGAAAGCACATTCACTTTGACTAAACTGATTGTCTCGAATTTTGATTTTTATTACACTCCACCAATCAGTCAAGTCTCATGATGTAGCACAGTAATTTGCGTAATAAACTTGATGTTCCTGTTTAGACAATAAGAATGGTTCATTTACTGCGATAATATTTTACATTTAATATCGATGATTCCATGATTCGGATGAACACGCACGCCTCTCTCTGTATCCAACCACCGAAATTTGAACATGGTTATGTAATGTTGTCCAAGATAACAGAGTTCAATGATTTCATCAAGTATGCCATAAAAGTCAACTTTATTTTCTCGATGATGAGATCCTCTCAAGATAACTCCACTGTTCATTGTTTTTTTCGATTCCCCATATGCATGTGTGTGAAATCGAAATCTATTCACCACATATGCATTATAAGTTTTAACAAGTTTGGAAGGTGGGTTACTCAATATACACAACCGTTTGTCAATTTTATCAGCATGTCGAGACACCTGAAAATTTGTGAAATAATTATCAATATAGTAAAATATACATTGAATGAGTTGCTAAAAGATAAAGAATTTATGTTACCAGTTTTTGAAACCACTGAGAGAAATTTTTCAGTCGGCGTTCTTCGAGAGCAGCTGCTGTAATTTGTGGAATTTGTTTCTTGATATGATTATCATACAACCTATAAAATCCAAAGTTATTTACTGTAACATAAATGATAGAATAAGTTATATAAACACTTACAGTACAACTGATGTCATCTCTTCACAGTTGAGCAAAACCTACGTATGAGCTCTGTGATGTTCATCATACGAAAGCCAGCATCCATAAACTCCACCAAAACCAAGATCTGGCTGGTTGAAAATAGATAATTGATTGTTGATTTCATAAATATTCCTCTCGTTCTGTCCCATACGGTTGTGTTTTGAAGGATACTCAGATTCAAAATAATGGGAGCAGGAAAAAGATATTTCCTCTTGAAAATAAGCTTCTGCATTAGATCCTTTAACAGATGCTTTGTTACGTACTTTTCTTTTCAATTTTTTCATGCATCTTTCAAATGGGTACATCCATCGAAACTCTACTGGACCTCCACATTTGGCTTCATATGGAAAATGTAACATCAAATGTTCCATTGAGTCGAAGAAAGACGGTGGAAATATTTTTTCCAGTTTACATATAATTACAACAAAATCTTCTTCAAGTTTTCATAGAGCATCATAATCTTCTATAGCCGCACAAATTTCCCGAAAAAAATGAGACTTGTCTGTTATGGAATCCCAAATCACAGAATTCAACAGACCTCTTAATCCAATGTGTAGAAGTCTTTCCATTATAACATGACAATCATGACTTTTTAATCCAGTAATATGACTATTCATTACACATCTACCCAAATTTGAAGCACAGCCATCTGGAAGTCTCAAATTTGCAATGCACTGACAAAATAATAAACGGTTTTCTTTAGACAGTGTATAAGCTACTTTTGGTTTCAGTAACCTTTCTGTTCTGACATTCTCAAACAGTTCCAGTTCTGGACGCCTGCAAATTTGCGCAAGATCTAAACGTGCATTTACATTGTCTTTTCTCTTTCCTGGCATATCCAAAACTGTATGAAACAAATTATCAAAACAGTTCTTCTCAATATGCATGACATCTAACATGTGTCGGACCAACAAATCAGAACAATATGGAAAATCCCAAAATATGCTACGTTTAATCCAATTGTGTTCTTTTCCAAAACCAGAAATTTTCTGTTGGTTTATTGTGGGACCAAAAGTGATGGGAGGTAATGAAAATACAACTGATTATAACTCCGAACCTGATAGCATTTTTGGAGGTCCATCCCTTTCAACTGTTCCTTTTCTGAAATGAGATTTGTTTCTGCGAAAAGGATGATCAGCTGGAAGAAATCTGCGATGACAGTCAAAATAACAAGGTTTCTTTCCATGAATGAGCATAAATGCTTTGTTCTCTCCCATACAGTAAGGACAAGATTTCTGACCATCTGTACTCCAGCCAGATAACAACCCATAAGCCGGGAAGTCACTAATTGTCCACATCAATGCTACTCTCAGTATGAAATTCTGTTTCGTTGCAACATAATATGTACTGACACCAGTACTCCACAATAAAATTAATTCATCAATCAATGATTTCAAATAAACATCAATATTTTTCTTCAGATGTCCTGGAATTAGTAAAGTCAAAAAGATATATGGATCCTTCATCAACATCCATTGAGGTAAATTTTACTGAGTTAAAAAAATAGGCCAACATGAATATTGACTACCGTAAGATCCAAACGGATAGAAACCATCATTGGAAAGGCCCAGTCGAACATTTCTAGCTTCAAAAGAAAAGGATGGATGCACTCTATCAAAATGTTTCCATGAATCACCATCAGCTGGATGATTCATGCTTTTATTGGTTGAAATATTCACTTTATGCCATGACATCATTGTCGTTGTATTCTTAGACATGAATAAACGCTGAAGTCTGGATGTAAGCGGAAAATATCTCAACTGTTTTACAGGAATCAAACCAGACTTCCCATGTTGTCCTTCTTTATATCTCAGTTTCCCACATGTGGGCCAACTATCCAACGACTCATTTTCCCCAGAATATAAAATGCAGTCATTTGAACATGCATGAATCTTCTGACAAGTAAGTCCCAAATTTCGAACCAGCCTCTTACTCTCATAGTAATTTGTAGGAAAAACATTTGCTTCAGGTAATAGTGTTTTAATCAAAGAAAATATCTGGTCAAAACAGGTGTTTGACATTCCGTTATCTGATTTGATAGCCATAAATTTTGCAACTGCTTCTAATTTTCTCATCTTGCATCTAGGATATAATGCATCCTCGGCAGACCTCAACAACTCATAAAATTCAGACGGTGCCAACTCAGGATTTGAAGCTATATCAGCTGGAGTTTCTGAATGTTGAACAGATGAACCTGCAACATCATGTACTAAATCTTGAAACCGGGATGGATCCAGAATCAAGTTGGTATCACCTGCTCTGGAACTGCGTTCACCGTGTTGATACCAAAAAACATAATCTGGTTGAAAACCAAAACGCAAGATATGTCCCCCCACTTTGTCAAACGTGTCAAACGTTCTCAATGCACATTTTCTACAAGGAAATTTTATTTTGCCTTCTGAAACAAATTCTGGATTTGATGCCGCAAATGATAAAAAAGTCTCCACACCCTCTACATATACTGGATTTAAACCAGAACCGTTTGGATTTCTACATTGATTTATCCATATGTGATCACCTAATAATGATTGTTGACGACCTCGTTGTTCCATATTTTTCTATAAAATATAAAAGCATTACTGGTTTTGAATAATTTGTTAGAAAAAACACTCAATCAAGGATAATTATAGAGTTTACATCATACACGGCTGACGCAAACTTTTTATTGAGATAGACCTAAAAATTGACCCTTTAAGAATTGAATATGTTGAGAATAAAGCAAAACCTGTTACAAATATTGATAATTTTAATATTATATAAATTTATTATTATTTTCATAGTACTAATATTATTTTTTCATAAATATAAATTATGTAATAATAACATTATTACATTATTAGTATATTTTATTATTAATATTAAAATAATATAATTTTCTATATTATATACAATTCTCATTTCATCTGTGTGTTTAACATTCTGTCTCCACATGTAATATTTGCATTCACTTTCACCTCTCCATTAGTTAGTAGGTTGATAATATTGAAAAAGAATGCACATATTACATGTGGAGACAGAAAACACACAGATGAAAGGAGAATTGTATATAATATAGAAAATTATATTATTTTAATATTAATAATAAAATATACTAATAATGTAATATTGTAATTATTCCTAATTATTGGTAATTATTCCTAATTATTGGTAATTATTCCTAATTATTGGTAATTATTCATAAATATTGGTAATTATTCCTAATTATTGGTAATTATTCCTAATTATTGGAAATTATTCCTAATTATTGGTAATTATTCCTAATTGTTTTTAATTATTGGTAATTATTCTTAATTATTGGTAATTATTCATATAATTACCAATAATTAGGAATAATTACCAATAATTAGAAATAATAACATTATTAGTATATTTTATTATTAATATTAAAATAATATAATTTTCTATATTATATACAATTATCCTTTCATCTGTGTGTTTTCTATCTCCACATACAAATATTACATGTGGAGACAGAAAACACACAGACGAAAGGAGAATTGTATATAATATAAAAAATTATGTTATTTTAATATTAATAATAAAATATAATAATAATGTAATAATGTTATTATTCCTAATTATTGGTAATTATTCCTAATTATTGGTAATTCTTACTAATTATTGGTAATCATTACGAATCATTACTAATTATTGGTAATTATTACTAATTATTTGTAATTATTCCTAATTATTGGTAATTATTCCTAATTATTGGTAATTATTTCTAATTATTGGCAATTATTCCTAATTATTGGTAATTATTCCTAATTATTGGTAATTATTGGAAATTATTGGTAATTATTCCTAATTATTTGTAATTATTCCTAGTTATTGGTAATTATTCCTAATTATTGGTAATTATTCCTAATTGTTGGTAATTATTGGTAATTATTAATATAATTACCAATAATGAGGAATAATTACCAATAATTAGAAATAATAACTTTATTAGTATATTTTACTATTAATATTAAAATAATATAATTTTCTATATTATATACAATTCTCTTTTCATCTGTGTGTTTTCTGTCTCCACATACAAATATTACATGTGGAGACAGAAAACACACAGATGAAAGGAGAATTGTATATAATATAAAATATTATATTATTTTAATATTAATAATAAAATATACTAATAATGTAATAATGTTATTATTCCTAATTATTGGTAATTATTCCTAATTATTTGTAATTCTTACTAATTATTGATAATTATTACTAATTATTGGTAATCATTATGAATCATTACTAATTATTGGTAATTATTCCTAATTATTGGTAATTATTCCTAATTATTGGTAATTATTTCTAATTATTGGTAATTATTCCTAATTATTGTTAATTATTCCTAATTATTGGTAATTATTCCTAATTATTGGTAATTATTGGTGATTATTATTAATTATTATTAATTATTGATAATTATTACTAATTATTGGTAATTATTACTAATTATTGGTAATTATTACTAATTATTGTTAATTATTACTAATTATTACTAATTATTAGTAATTATTACTAATTATTGGTAATTATTACTAATTATTACTAATTATTGGTAATTATTATTAATTATTACTAATTAGTGGTAATTATTGGTAATTATTACTAATTATTACCAATTATTACTAATTATTGGTAATTATTGGTAATTATTGGTAATTATTACTAATTATGGATAATTATCGGTAATTATTACTAATTATGGATAATTATTGGTAATTATTTCTAACTAATGGTAATTATTGGTAATTATTTCTAATCATTACTAATTATTGGTAATTATTACTAATTATTTGTAATTATTACTAATTATTGGTAATTATTACTAATTATTTGTAATTATTACTAATTATTGGTAATTATTACTAATTATTGGTAATTATTACTAATTATCACTAATTATTACTAATTATTGGTAATTATTACTAATTATTACTAATTATTGGTAATTATTATTAATTATTACTAATTATTGGTAATTATTATTAATTATTACTAATTAGTGGTAATTATTGGTAATTATTACTAATTATTACCAATTATTACAAATCATAGATAATTATTGGTAATTATTGGTAATTATTACTAATTATGGATAATTATCGGTAATTATTACTAATTATGGATAATTATTGGTAATTATTACTAATTATTGGTAATTATTACTGATTATTACTAATTATTGGTAATTATTACTAATTATGGATAATTATTGGTAATTAGTAAATTATTTCTAATTATTGGTAATTCTGGGTAATTATTGGTAATTATTACTAATTATGGATAATTATTACTAATTATGGATAATTATTGGTAATTATTACTAATTATGGATAATTATTGGTAATTATTACTAATTATTGATAATTATTTGTAATTATTACTAATTATTGGTAATTATTACTAATTATTGCGAATTATGGGCAATTATTATTAATTATTACTAATTATTGGTAATTATTGGTAATTATTACTAATTATTGGTAATTATTGGTAATTATTGGTAATTATTACTAATTATTACTAATTATTGGTAGTTATTACTAATTATTACTATTTAGTACTAAATATTGGTAATTATGGGTAATTATTAATAATTATGGGTAATTATTACTAATTATTGCAAATTATTCGTAATTATTACTAATTATTGTTAATTATTAGTAATTATTACTAATTATTACAAATTATGGGTAATTATTACTAATTATTACTAATTATTACAAATTATGGGTAATTATTGGAAATTATTACTAATTATTGGTAATTATTACTAATTATTAGTAATTATTACTAATTATTGGTAATTATTGGTAATTATTACTAATTATTCCTAATTATTGGTATTTATTACTAATTATTAGCATTTATTCTTAATTATTGGAAATTATTACTAATTATTCCTAATTACCATTAACTATGAACAATGTATACTAATAATTTAAATTTATTAAGTAACAAAACAATGTAAACATAATTAAATTACAACTAATTAAAAATAATTGAAACTAATAAAAAATTTAAAATAAATATTAAATTAAAATAAACATAAATACCTTTAAAATTGATCTGAGGTTGATCTCTGAGCGTTGTTGAAAACTTCAATATCAACTACGAAAAAAAAGTAAACTTAAGAAACGATGAACTCTAAAAATAGAGTTTTGAGAGAAGGAGAAAGTGGAGTTTGAGAATGAATGAAAAAAACGGATGGGGGGGTATTTATAGGTTAGATTATTTGCGACGGGACTATTTGCGACGGGATACCCCTCGCAAATAATTCTATTTGTGATGGTACCCATCGCAAATACCTTGGCCCTCATTTATTACGGTCAACAGTTAAATAGTTATTTGCGACGGGTACCGTCGCAAATAATAACCTGCCGTCAAACTATTTGCGACGGGGGTATATTCCTGTCGCAAATATCTATTACCGCCGCCGGTATTTGCGACGGGGGTATATTCCTGTCGCCAATAGCTATTACCGCCGCCGGTTATTTGCGACGGGCAGTAACCGCCCGTCGCAAATAACTTTCCCGCGATTTGGCGCGCAAAGCGCGCCAGTCCTTTTGCGACGGGGAAAGCTAACCTGTCGCAAATACCTACTTATTTGCGACGGGCAAATTCTCCCGTCGCAAATAAGTTTCTAACGAGACTATTTGCGACGGGATTTATCCCCGTCGCAAATAACCCGTCGCAAATGCCCATTTTCCCGTAGTGTTACATTAACTTATAAAAAAAAGAGGTATAATGATGATTCAAATGTAGTTAATAATATTACAAATTATCTAAGTATAATTATCTTAATTTATTATCAAATTAAAATCTTAATGGTCTTTTTAATGAAAACCAATGATTGTTTTAAAAATAGGTGTTTTTCTCTATTCACAGAAAAATCAATATTTTCATGAAAATCCCAAAATTTCACCCAAGGATAATTTTGATGTGATGATTTAAAAAAATTTATCATTTTTTTAATAAAATTTCTAAAATTGGAAGAAAATAATTATAATATTTTCTCACAAAAATTAATAAAAATCATTTTTGAAGAAAAAATATTTTTGAAGAATAAATGACTTTACTGAAAATTGAATAGTTATTTTTTATGAATTAACCAATATATTTCTATTATATAAGTAATTTTTAATTCATTTCATAATCAGGTTATTATTATTCAGATCTTCTAATGTAACATCAATTTTATAATAGTCACATTTAAATTTTAATATTTCATGTTATATTTAAGATCAGTGTTACATGTTATAGATTCTATAAAACATAGTGTTATTTTAAAATCTATATGGTGATACATTCAATCCAATATAATATGTTATTACCTCAAAATTTTATCTTAAAATTTGTAATAAAAGTTTTATTATTTGAAAATAACTTTGTTGAAAACCTAAATTGTAAAAAGGTTAATGAAACGTCTTTTTGAAAAGAGGGAAAGTGAATCATGATGTTTATATAGAATAAAACATATCTCAGTTACCTAAGTAGATAAAAATTAGTGGTAAGTTAAAATATGGAAATATAGAAAAAATTAATTTCCATAAATGATGGAGAGTTTTATAGAACAACGATCACAAGAAATCAAATGATCATGAGAAATTTAATGACCAAAAAACAATAAACCAATGATGTTTTAAAAAAACCAATCAATTCATTAGAATAAATAGTAATTGAAAAACATTTTCATTTCAAGATCATTTTCCTAGAGTGAAGAAATTATTTTAACATCATGAATGAGAACATAATAAAATATTATTATTTTATTTTATTTCCATTTCATTAGAAAAATTTCATCTTTTGGTTGTGATTTTATGAATTTCCATTTCTATCCCATTTCTTATTCCATGAAATGAAAACTCATGATAATATTTTCATTCTATGAGCTATGAAAGAAACTTATGATTGACCACATGATCTAAAAAATTCTAAAAAGTTATTCCTCCAATGTTTAGACATTAACCAAAACAAAAATGGCTATCATATTGTAATATAATACCCAAAATGAATAAACCTTCATATAAATAAATAATACATTCATGTCCAAAATTAACTAGTGACACCAAAATTTCTATCATACATAATCTTTTGACTTTGGTAATAATTTTTATTTTATAGTCTTATCTGTCTTTAAATTATTTTATTGAGGTACAGGTCTGGACTAATTTAAATGTTTGATATTTTTCTGATAGGTTAGTGGTTTGGCTTGGGAATGTGTAGTGCATGGGTAGGTAATGGTCAAAGTCACATGGCTTTGACATTTCACCGTCCGTCCTTTCTAGTGCACATTTAGTTAATTAATTAACCAAATGAGCAGTAATGTGAATTCAAAAAAAATGAGAAAAATAAAATAATTTACGAGTTTTTTTAAGAATAATAATAATAATAATAATATTGAGGTTATTATTATTATTATTATTCCTGTTAATATTATAATTAAGTTTTTCATATTAAATTATTTTCATAATTATAAAATTATTAACATATTTATTTTTATTATTATTAAATTTATATAATTTAATTTCTATTTGGGTTTTTGGTTATTTTTTATTTTTTATTTTATTTTTTTTCTTTTACCTTTTTTCTTTCTTCTTCCTCCCCCCTCTCTTTACGTCGCACACAAACCCCCCAGAACCCACTACATGCTGCCTCCTAACCCTAACTATGTTGGTGCTCCCTCCCTCTATCTTCCTTCTAGTGACATTGCTGACTGACACCCTTACTCCCTCCCAACAAGTCGCCCCTACTACTTGTTCCGCACATCCCTCACGCTGCTCCCCTCATCTGTGCACCACCTTCCCTTCTCGACAAGATTTTCCCAGTGCAATTCACCTTTGATAGGCCTTTAGGCTCGTTCAGCCTCATGCACCCTCTCTACAAGTGCATTCTACTTCGATTGTTCATTCTTCCAATTAGTAGATTTTTGTTTAGTGTTTTGTGTGGTGTTTGGTTTGATTTTGGTATATGTGGTTCGATGTATTCATTTTTAGGGTCTAATCGTGTTTTTTGAGGTACAGTTGGCATGCGGTGGAGTTTGCCCACCATGTTTGTGATTTATTTCTACACTGAGGTAGGTGGTACCGCTTATAAGTTTTAATTGATGAGTTAAATTTCTTAATTAATAAACTTCTCATATTTATTTACTTATTTTCATAGTGAGTATTAGATTTTATTTGATTTTTAATTTTCATTTGATTTGATTAGTGACATGTTTATGTAGTATTGGTGCATTTTGATGAAAAATCATAATTTTTTATTTGTTAGTGTTTTATTAAATTGGCCAGTGAGTTTATTATTTTTTTCAAGGTCTGGGAACTATGTTTTATTGTGGAATCAATGTTTGTTTTTTTGTGAGAAAGTATTTGATTAGGTTTTGGAACATAAAGTCAGGTGTTACCTCTTGAAATTATTTATGAATTTTATAAGTGGTTTAATTGATTATGGAAATGGGGTGAATTATGTTTTGAAAGGTTTTTGGTGTGTATACTATTCCAAAATGGAATTTCTGAGTGAAAGTGGAGGTATTGGGTAAAGCTAGTAACTTATTTGATTTTTTTTATTGAACGTGACAAGTTTCATGAAATTGGGAGCCATTTAATGAAAATTGTAAGCCTGGGTACTAGGTGGGAGGACTTGGACTAGTGTTCTAGTGATACAGAAGTGTCATGAACCCTATTTCACTTAGTTTTATTGATGAATACTACACTAAATAAACTTTTAGTTGATGGTTTGATACCAATAGCTTATGGGAATGTACCCTACTAGTGGGTTGTGCACGAGAATATAGGTTTTCTTGGTTTCTATACCACATTCACCAAGACACAAGACTCTAAGGTCCCACCATTTTTTCTAGTACCTATAGGGCCTCTCCTAGAGTTGGTTCTCTTTGATTACATTTGACTCACCATCGTAATATGGTGTGAAATTTTTGATACTATAAAATAAAACATGTTTTAATTTTAAAAAAATTGCATTCCTTGAAAGTTGTTTTCCTTAAATCTGTTTTCATTAAAACTATGCAAGAATTTAATTATTTTCTATTATTAATATTGCAACTGTATATGTTATTTAATATTTATGCATGTATTATTTTATTGGTGGAACCCTACTGGGCATTATCTCAAATCCTAATTACACCTTTGGGTGTAAGTAGAATTGGTCATGTTCGATATGGGTAAGGGAAAGGCTTTTGGAAATGGTGGTTCAGGTTAGTAGCTGTCTTCTTGGTGCGTCGTTGTGTAGATGGATTGAGGGTGGTGTACTCTTTCTAGTGGGTGGTTATTGAATTGTTTTTTGGTCACCCTACCCAGTGGTAGTTGTTGTTCTTGTTTTATATTAAATATGTAACTCAATGTATGTTTTGTTATAAAGTCTTATTTGGTTGTGACTTATATTTTTTGTTTAGTTTATATTATTGGTTGTTTTTCATTTATATATGTATTTGGATAACCAATTCCCAAACTTTACTTTTGATACCCTGGAACTTCTGCCAGCCTGTGGGGAATAGGAACGCCCTTCGGCCCATACCACAGACCTGGTCGAGCGTTATTTGGATGAAAAACTGACTTGGTTCAAGAAAAAATGGTAACAGAGATTCAGTTAATCCCTTTGAGTCATTTTATTTGGGATGAGTCTGTTTAGACAGTAGCTAGGACTGTTGAGACTCGGAGTTTTGGTTATGTGTAGGGTTCCTTATTAACACACCTCATGACAGACCTCGAGTCGCCATGGGATTTTAGGATGCTTGTTTGAATTCTCCTACGGGTGGTACGTGAAGGATTTATATTGTACGCAGACATCGGGTGGAGGAGAAGTGGTTTTCTCATTTTGTTTCTTCACCATGTTTGATTTATTTTTGTTTAATGTTCTTTCAAAAAAATTATTTTTCAAACCTTATCTATTAATGATGTTCTCATGTGACTATTACTTCTTGTACCAGCATTCATCCCCATAGAGAACCCTCATACACAAAGGAGGAAGCTAGAGAGATTTCTCCCTCAGTACTTGATGAGAGGTTAGTGGTAGTTGTAATCTGGGATATTTAGGATTTTGGATAAGGAATGACTCTTTTTCATACTCCTCCTCTCGTCAGAGTGGATGGTTCTATTTCTAAAAATGAAAAATACCATGAGTTTATCAAGGAAAACCCCCATTTATTTTTTGGTAGAACAAAGCCTTAGGAATAAGAAGAATGGATTTAGAAGTTATAGCGCATGTTCGACTATCTGGAAACTCCTAAAGAGGTCAGAGTAAAATGCACTTCATTTTTTCTATAGGGTCCCAGTCGAAGGTGGTGGGACTCAGTGGTCTATGTTAGGAAGAATGAGTAGATGAGCTGGAAGTACATCATGGAGGTCCTTAATGACCAGTATTTCCCTCAATTCCAAGCATATTTTGGATCCTCGGGAATTCATGGATATTGATCAGGGGGACCAGTCAGTGATGGAGTATTCCAACTTCTTTGCCAAGCTAGTCTGATATGCACCTAAAATAGTCTCCAATGAATAGATAAAGGCTAAGAGGTTTGAAAAGGGTTTGAGACTATAGATCTATTCTCAAGTATTCCTATTTAATATGAATACTTATGCTGAATTGGTTTACCGATCTGGTATGGTAGAGATTGATCATAAGGGTAAGTCTAGTTTCTTTAGGTTTATGTTGGTGTTTGTCAGTGAAAATTCATCTGAGAAGACGAGTAAGCAAGATGAACAAGGGACGAAGGGTGGTGGCTGCTCAGGCCATCCTTCCAGGCAGACATCATTTGTGGCTTTTGGTGCACGGTATGTTGTATGCCATTAATACGGGAATGTAGGGAACATCCAAACTACATGTCCCTCCCCTCATAGGCCTTTTTATCGATGTGGAGTTATGGGACATGTTCATGGATTTTGCAGAGTGATGAACCCATACTCGAGTGGGGTATGATCTGTGGCTTCTATGTGTGTTTTTGTTCAGTCAAAGCCAACTAGGATGATGCGATCTCAGTTTGGTGGTCATGGAGGTAGGAATAGATTATCTTCTGGGCAGATCCAGATTAGTGCAGAGCCGTTGGTGAGTGGTCATTCTTAGGAAGCGACCGTACATCTGCATGATGTGGATGAGGCACTAGTGGGATTTGATGCAGTCCCTTTGACTGTTCAAGGTACTATTTTGATTGAATCTTCTATAGTAGTAGTTTTAATTCATATTGGGGTATCTGTCTCTTTTATATCTTATCGTCTTGTGAATCTGTTGAACCTACCAACCGGTCTATTAACATTTTCAATGGACTTGGTAACACCATTGGGTACAAAGAAGAAGAAAGGCCTTAGGTGTATGTTGTGTGTACTTTACATGTCAGGAGTTGAGATGTAGTGGGATTTATTTTTCATGAATATGGGTCTATTTGATGTGATCCTCAGCAAGGATTTACTGGTGTTCTTTCAAGTGCACATTGATTACTATCAGTAGAGAGTTAGTTTTTTGGAACCTAGTGGGAGTCCTCATGTATTTCTTTGGGAATGAGATCCTCAGTTGGGTCAAGTGGGGTCTCTACTTCCAGTGTTGAGAAATATTTCTTATTAGTCATTGTTGGTCACACTGGAGGACGATTGTGTCACTCCTTAGGGTGGACAACCTCCTATAGTGGATGAGTTTCTAGTGTTATTTCCAGATGATTTTTTGGGCTTACCCCTGGAGCAAGAAATGGAGTCCTTGTTTGAATTGGCACCGAGACTATGTCCTATATCTCTTCTCTCACATCGCCTGTCCCCCACAAAATTGATGTAATTAAAGATACAGCTGGATGATTTGGAATCCAAAGGGTTCATTCACTTGATTTTATCTCCTTGGGAAGCCCCAGTATTATTCACAAATAAAGTCGATATATATCACCAGTTGTGCATCAATCACTAGAAGTTTAATAAGTTAACCATAAAAAAGAAATACCCTTTGCGGCAGATTGATGATTTTTTCATCCAGATGAAGGGGGTGATGTGGTTCTCCAAAATATACTTGTGTTCGGGTTACCACTTACTCAAGGTGAGAGAAGTGGACATCCCAAATATGGTTTTATGAAGTAGGTATGTCCACTTTGATTATTTTTTCATGCCATTCAGATTGAAAAATGCTCCAGCAATTTTTATGGATCTCGTGAATAGGTTGTTAGATCAGTATCCCAACTCCTTTATCATGGAATTTGTGGATGACATCCTGGTTTACTCTGGATCTAAGGAATAACATGAGCATCATTTTTGGATCATGTTGGGAACTCTTTGGGATATTCAACACTACGAGAATCTCTCAAAGTGAACCTTGTGGAATAGGGAAGTGATTTTTTTAAGGGATGCCTTTTCAGAGAAAGGTGTTTTACAATATGCTGAGAAGATCAGTGCAGTTATGTTGTGGGAATAGCCGAATAAGGTGTTTGAGATCAGGGGTTTTCTGGGCCTAGAAGTTTATTAAAAGCGATTCGTTCAAGATTTCTCACAACTTGACTCCTCTATGACTATAATCACACAGAACATGGTGATGTTTGAATGGATCCCAGAGTGTTAGGCATCCTTTGAGGAGTTGAAGTGGTGATTGACTACATCAAGTGTTGATATTTCCAGAGTCTGGGATGAGATATGTGGTTTATTGTGGTGATTTGGGTAAGGGCCTCAGGTGTGTAATCATGTAGGATGATCATGTACTGGCTTATGGTTCTCACCAACATCGACCACATGAGAAGAATTACTCGACTCATGACTAGGAATTAGTGGTGGTGATGTACACTGAGAGGACATGGCGTGACTACCTCTGTGGGGATAATTTTTTGGTCTAATCTATCCCTAATATCCTAGACTACATATTCTCATATAGAAATTGTAATCTAAGGCATCACCATTGGATCAAGTATCTTCAGGGGTTTGACTTTGATATTATCTATACCCCATGAAAAGGTAATTTAGTGGCTAACGCCTTGAGCTAGAAGGTTCTAGTGCACGCATTGAGGAAATCCATCAATGAGTGGAATTTGATGGGGATCTTTTCCCAAATGCACATGGAGACCTTGGAGCACAAAATAAGTACATTTTTGAAAATCATTTAGTTGACTCATGTTCTTATGGAGTTGATTCAGTAGGAACAGCCCGATGATGAACTATTTAAATGGTATATGCAATATCCTAAAGGTGAGGAGACTTCATCTGGTTGGTCTTTGTCTCCCAAGGGGCTCTTGTGATTCAAAGTTCATTCAGTGGTTCAATCATCTTTGTAGAAGGTGGTTATGTAGGATATACACCAATCACATTGGTTCATTCATTATATCACTACCAAGATATTTTATAATTCTCGTTGCTAGTTCTGGTGGCCAGGAATGTGATGAGACGTAGCTGACTTCATTTCAAGATTCTATACTTGTCAGCTGGTGAAATAAGAGCATCAAAGACCCTATGGTTTTCTTTATCCATTACCCATTCCTACTTGGAACTGGGATGAGGTCTCCATGGACATCATTATTGTCTTACCTCATACACCTCATGGAATGAATTCCATTTGGATGGAGATTGACCATTTGACCAAATCATCCCACCTTATCCAAATCAGAGATACAACTAAAGTTGATGAGGTGGGATAATTGTATATTTAGGAGGTTTTAATACTTCATGGCATGTCATCAAAAATTATTTTTGACAGGGACCCCATATTTACCTCTCAGTTTTGGGAAGGCCTACAAAGGGCATTGGGCTTGCAGATCAAAATGAGGATGACATACCATCCTCAAACAGATGGGGAGACAGAGCAGGAAAATCATATTTTGGACAAAATTCTTCACACATATGTGATAGATTCCAGAGGAGCATGGGATATCCATTTGATATTGGTTGAGTTATCTTATAATAACAGTTACTAATCCTGTATTCTAATGGAACCATTTGAGGTGCTTTTTGGTCGGCCATTCCGGTCTCTTTTATGTTGGGCTAAGGTAAGAGAGACCACACTTTTGGGACTAAAACTCATGTAGGAGACATCTGAGAAAGTAAAGTTGATTAGATGGTGATTAATGGCAGCTGAGAGTCGCCACAAATCCCCATCTTATTAATTTAATTGAGAAATTGAGTATTATGTGGGTGGTCGGGTGTTCATGAAGGTGTCTTTTCACTTGGGTCACTATTGTATGGGAAAATAGGGAAAGATGATGCTGAGGAATATTGGGCCTTTTGAGATCACTGAGCGTATTAGAAAGGTGGAATACATGTTAGCTTTAACTTCTCAGTATATGTCAATTCATCGTTCCTTTAATGTCTACAAATTGAAGAAGTATAATCTGGTTCCAGCTCATGTGTTGAACTGGGAAGAGTTGGAGATAGATCCTGATTTATCAATGTTTGGGAGGCCAATGCGGATAATGTATTTCCAAGAGAAGGTGCTTCATGGGAATTTCATTCTATTGGTCCATATCCCTTGGCAGCAATGGAAAGATGAGCATGAGACTTTGGAGCAGAAGTCATGGGTTGAGAAGGAGTACCTGTTTTTATTCTCTCATTAGGATTCAAGTTGACTTTCCAAGGGAAGAAAGTTTTCATGATGGGGAGAATTATTACACCCAGTCTTTGGACTTTGGTAATAATTTTTATCTTATAGTTTTATCTGACATTAAAATGTTTTTTTGAGGTGTTGTTTAGGCCCAATTTGAATTTTTGAACTTTTACTGATAGACGAACGTGTTGGTTTAGCAATGTTCGGCGCATGGGTAGGGCACAGTTGAAGTCATGTGGCCTTTCCAGATCACTGTGTGCCCTTCCTGGTACACAATTATTTAAATAATTAACTAAATGAACATTAAAGTGGAGGCAAAAAATAAAATGTAAAAAATAAAATTATATAATAGTTGTTTTAATAACAATAATAATAATATTGAGATTATTATTATTATTATTCCCATTAATTTTTTAATTAGGTTTTTCATATTAAATTATTTTCATAATTATAAAATTATTAACATCATTATTTTTATTATAATTAAATTTATATTCTTGATTTTTTTTGGGTTTTTTGGGTCTTATTTTATTTTCATTTCATTTTAATTTTTAACATTTTTTCTCTATTCTTCCTCCCCCCTCTCTCTTTTCATCAAAAATAGAACTCCCCCTAATCCCAATGTGTTCTTCCCTCTTAACCCTACCCTGGACTATGCTCCCTCCCCCATATTCCTTCTAGATACACAGCTAAACATCACCCTTCCTCCTTCCCAATGATCCACCCCTGCTACCCACACCGTACAACCCTCACGCCACTCCCCTCAACCATGCACCGCCTTCCATTCTTTGCTAGATATTCATAGTGTGGTGCACCTCTAACATCCCCATTCATGCTCGGTCAGCCACCTGCACCCTCTCCATAGGTGCGTTCTACTTCGATTGTTTGTTCCTCCAATTGGTATATTTTCCATTAGTGTTTTGTGTGGCATTTGGTTTTATTTTTATATAAGTTGTTTGATGTCTTGATTTTTAGGTTATAATCAAGTTTTTTGAGGTGGGGTTGGTGTTTTGTGGAATTTGGGCACCAATTTTGTGAATATTTTCTACACTAAGGTAGGTGGTTCCACATATAAGTATCAATTGGTGAATAAAATTGTGTGTTTAATAATAATTTTAAATTTATTTATTTTTTTAAATTTTGCAGATTTCATTTTATTTGAGTTTTAATATGCATTTGATTTCATTAGTGACATTTTTATTTTAAATAGGTGTGTTTTGATGAAAACTCATAATTAGTAATTTGATAGTGTTTTATTAAATTGGGCAGTGAGTTTATTAATTTGTGTAAGGCTGGTGAGCTATTGTTTTTTTGTGGCATCAATTCATGTTTCGTTATAAGAATGGTTTTGAGCAAGTTTTAGCATGTAAAGTCATGTTTTTCCTCTTGAAATTTTTTACTAATTTTATTAGTGGTTTAATTTATTGTGAAAATGGTGAGAATTTTGTTTTGAATGGTTTTTGGGGTGCGTAATATTTCAAAATAGAATTTTTGTGTGCAACTAGTGGTATTGGGTAAAGGTAGTGACTTTTTTAGAGTTTTTATTGAATGTGACATGTGACATGAACTTAGAACCTATTGATCACAAATGGGAATCTTGGGTACTATGATGGAGTACTAGGAAAAGTGTGATAGTGATAGAGATGTGGTATCGATTCGATTTCACTTAGATAGATTGATGAATACAACACTAAATAAAAATTTGGATGATAATTAGAGACCACTAGGTTATGGTCATGTTCCCTAATAGTGGTTTTTGGATGATAATATAGGTTGTTGTGGTTTCTATACCACTTTCACCGAGACACGAGGTTCTAGCATCCAACCGTTTGTTTTCTAGCACCTATAGGGCTATTCTCAGAGTTGGTGGTCTTTTATTACTTTTCACTCACCGTCAGCATATGGTGTGACATTTGTGATACTATAAAATTAGAATTATTTTATTAGAAAAACAGAATTCCTTGAAATTTATTTTCCTTAAATCTGTTTTCATTGCAAATGTGCAAGCATTTAATTCTTTTCTATTATTAAAATTTCTATGGTATTTTTCATTTAATATTTATATGTGGAATATTTTCTCATTGGAACCCTACTAGGAATTATATCACACCCTACTTACACCTTGGGGTGTATGTATATTTGGTTATGTTCGATACAGGTAAGGTCAAGGATTTTGGAGATGGTGTTTCAGGTTGCTAGTTGTCTTCATGGTGCAGAGTTGTGGAGATGGCTTGAGGGAGGTGTCCTCTTGGAAGGTGGATGTTTTTGAATTGTTTTTGGTTAACCCTTCCATGTGGTAGTTGTTTTTTAGGTTTTAGTTTAAATATATTATTCAAATTATGATTTTTTTCTAAATAATTGTTTGATTGTGACTTCTAGTTTTGGTTTAGTTTATATTGTTGGTTATTTTACATTTCTATATGCATTCGAGTATACATTTACCAAAATTTAATTGTGAAACTTGAGCACTTGTTCCAGCCCATTGGGATTTGGAATGCCCTTCGGACCCTGCTACGTACTAGGTCAAGTGTATATTTGTTGGAGACCTAACTTGGTTTGTGACATGTTCAACTAAGATTATTCCATCAAAAAGTATGCATACATCCCAAAAAACATTAATAACCCCAAAATTAATGAATGTTTTAACCTCAAAGATTATTTCATATTATTTATTTTATATACACAAAAATTTAATACCATCTTTATAAAATAATAATTCACATTAAAACTAAGGGTTTTATACACATTAATCCAATAAAACATCTCACAAAATATTAGTAATCACCTTAGAATCCCGTCACTTAGAACCTCAAAAGGAGTATCTATTCATTTGAACTTGTGATAAAACTTAAAATTATAAACCCGTGATGGTATCCTTAACTCTTAATTTACCACACATGAAAACATACAAATCTACAATGTTATATAAACTCGACTCTAATTCAAACTATTAAATCCCCAGGTTTTCAATATAGGATATAGAGGAAAAAAATCTTTACATTTATGTATTTGATTGAAAAAAATATAAATAAAATTTCGTAATACAAGAAAGAAAATATCAAAAAAAATATTGGATATGTAGAGACACATTTTTTTCAATGTAAGACATTAGAATATTTCTATATATAGTTCTAGAGATACACGTTGAGACGATGTGCGATTCAGAGATCTAGTGTGTCGATGATTAATTTTACAAAAATATTATGTTTTTCATACTATAAATGCAAAAAAAATGTGATATATCTCAAATAGTATGTTGGATTAGAAATATGAGGACACTATTGAGTTCGGAGCATTCCGTCCATTTGTGGGCACAGACCTCCAGTGGAAAAGGTTATCGAGGGTGTTTTCATAAATAAAAAAAATTATTTATTTTGGACATTGGATCAAATAACTTTTGAATGGAGTCTCCGATTAGAAATATAAGACCACCATTGAGTTCGTAATGTCATGTTTACCCTAAGTACGACATAAAATAAAAAGGTACGAGATGTACGAATCCTGCAACCATTGGTGGGTACGGTTATGAGGTTTACACAAACCCTAACGAAATACTATAAATATAGGTTTATGAAATTTAATTAGGGTCGGCCCCTAATTCCCCCTCCACGAAGGTAGGTTTTCCTCCCTCCCTTTATGAAATTATTTGGTTTGTTTATTGCTTCATTTTTGAACATTTTCACTTATGGAAAAACTAATACGACCTTCGATATATACATGGATCCCATTTGTTTCTCCATTTTTATTCGTTCTTCGTGCGTTCTTCGTCGTTTAATTTTTGGCGTGTCAAAAAGAAAATGGATATTAATATAGGGCATTGATTTGTGTATATTGGCTCCCAAGGGTTACTGATATATGATTTTATCTTAGTTTTGAGTTGAAATGATGGTGTAATGATGAAAGAAAGGTGGATATGGTCCACGTGGGTCAACCAAGATAGGATTCGGTCGTGGTCGGTCTGTAGAGAGGTGAGTATGGTGGTAGCTAGCGGTCTGTGGTCAGGCAAGGCCAGTGAGGGAGTGGTGATTCGTGGTGGTCTGACGAGCGGTGGGGTGGCATGACCAGGACGGTGCTGTGGTTTGAGGTGGCATGAGAAGAGCATGGTTTTGGAAAGACAATGGATTCCTGGTGTGGTGGCGTGCGACCGGGATAGTGGATAAGGCCGACGTTCGGTGGTATGAAGCGGCGATGATGGAAGCCAAAGGCGGTGCGGCCCGCAGTTGGGGTGCACTGGGGCGGCGACCTGCATGAGAAATAGGGAAGTGGGAAACCTTAAGGGGGATCGGAAAAACAAAAAGGCAATTAAAAGATAATAATACTAATAATAATAATAATATTATTATTATTATCATCATTATTAAATTTTAAAACCCTGTAACTTCCTTGTATGGGGTTAGATTGAAAAACCTTTATCGGTGACATAACCCCATCTTCACAATAGTCTTTTTAAGACAAATGTTGGGTAATAATTTCTATCCCAAAGAGCAGGTCTATTAAACACCCCAAAATGACAATATTATTGTTATTTTCAAATGGTGTTTCAAACAAAACACCTACACAGAGTAGCCGTTTGAAGTGAAATCTATAGTAGCGTGACCCAATTTTCCAGAAGGTCATTTAAAGATCGATATTGGATGTCTATTTTGGGATTGTGAATCAGATGCAAAAAATGCATAAGTATATTATTATTATTATTATTGATAAAAAAAATGTATCTGACATAGATTCTCAATACGACGCCTGATCGATGCATCGTCAGAGGTTATATGATCCTAAAATTGAGACAGACGTTTCATGACTAATTTTGGGTTCTTAAACTAAAATTTAGATGTAGGCCCCATGATGCCCTGTTTGGGCATTTGTGGTGAAATGTGGCTTTTTCACAGGGTGTCTATTTTGGACAAGTGAATAGCCGACCCTAGGTGTTTTCTATGAGAATCTCAATAGTGAGATCTATACGATGTGTTCTAATATTGAGATGCATGGCCCACAAAGTACCGTTTGTGTACAATGCGGTGAAATGCAGATACTTTATAGGGTGACCGATTTAGGGAAATTAATAGTTAAGCCACTGTATTGTTTCGTAAGGATCCGAATAGTGTGATATTTTTGGTTATCTGGGTCCATTTCAGAATACATGTCAGTAGAATTCTGTTTTTTCCCTTTGAAAAAAGAAATGACTGTTGTGCGCTCATATTCCCTTTTGGTCAGGGGAAACATGAACTATGGGAGTACACTAGCACTCTTAGGGGTACTGGTGCACAGTTTAGTACACAGGTATGGATGGGTACATTGCAATGTGATGAGGTGGGGTCTCACATTTTGTGGGCCCTACATATAGAATTTTCCACATTACTAAACTTCTACCTCTCGTATATTCTTTTTTTGGACAAGGATTTTGGTCCACAAGTATCCTATTCTTAGTTTTTTTTTTCATAGAACGTGATGGTGACCTCTATAGTGGATTTTGATATGATATTTGAGATGGTTTGGGTGTGACACCTATCCGAGGTAACACTAGATGATCACAACGATATTATTATATCATCATATTATCCCGAGCTTACCATCCAGTAGGGATGGCCAGTGTAGTTCCTAGATGCTTTCTGAGGGGTAACATCTAGTAGGGATGGCTTGTTTAGTTCCTTGATGCTTTCCTAAAGGTACAATCTAGCATGGATGACCAGTGTAGTTCCTTGTTTCTTTCCATGAGGTACCATCTAGCATGTATGGACAGAGCAGTTTTGGGCTTACCCTCTAGCTGGGATGGGTAGTGGGTTCCCCGATGGTATTTCTATGTATCCTCCACTGTACAACTATTTATTGGGGATAGGTAGTGGGGACGATCGACAAAACATACTAGGTAATAGCCTCAAGAATATCAACCTTCAGCAGGACTAGAAAGTGGGTCCCCTTCGACTTCTAGGTGATAATCCCCCAGACCTACTAGGTCACGGATACCAAGTGACAAGAGTTGACCCCCCCCCCCCCAATTAGGATGGGCATGGGTCCCTGACCTTGATACATGACCTATCGATAGTGTGGAACAATGATTATACATGATTTGACATACCCTTGGACTCTCAAGAAATAGGGACACATTCCCTATAAATACGTGTCCTTGTGACACAACCTACAACTGTGCAGGTGAGACAGATCCACCCAAAGAAGATAGTATCAAGGTATGGTAATTGAGTCTCTTTGACTTGCATGTTCAGGGGAGATATGTGGGGTTCTGGGTATTTTTGGGCGATTATTCTAGAACTATTGGTGACTCTTTTCCTGGGATGAGCAGTGATATAGAGATCCCCTTACCCTCTCATTTGGGCTTCTTTCACTGTGCATAGACACCCCCTACACATAAATATATATCTTGTTTCAGTATCCAATCCTTGGGTTTTGGATACTCAATTTTCTAGAGAGGTGAAGACGCATAGGGTATTCGATGTTCATTCCATGTATAGCTTCTCATGTTTGGATGAGTCTACTCTCCAACTATAGGTAGTAAAGACTCAATGATAATTTTATCTTCTCACCGTGTCTAGATCCTAGTGTTTTGGATGAGTTTTTTTCACTATTTTGTAAGCTTGACATGTATTATTTAATTTAATTTTTCATATCTACTTATTTCCTCTTCATTATTATCTTTTATTTCTCCCCCTTCACCTTTTTGGGGCGTCCTAATAAGTATTTTTATACTCACCCATCCATGGGCTTTTCCCACACATATCGTGACATAATTAGATGATGGGTAGGTTGATCATGACTTTAAAGGATCTTAGGGATACAGGTTCTTGGACCGCATATAGTGGTCATAGATTGGGATCTAGGATAGGGGATCTCTCAGATGTTTTACGTGTTTAGTTACTTTCATGTTGTGGAACATTTCTCGTTGAGTGTGTATTTTTCCCTTTTCCTTTCATTTAAATTTACAACACCTTTACTATTACTATTTATAGGTTGGTTCATGTTTTCTGTTTAAATATAGAAGTTTTGTATCTTGTTTTACAATTTTTCATTGAGTTTGATTTGTGCGTATGAGTGTGTATAGGTAATTAATAAAATGCCTCCCCGAGTTTGTTGTGCCTTCGGTGCTTGTCGCCACCCCCGGACTATGGAGGCGGGCTTGGGGTAGTTGTGGCTCGAGCCCTAGCTCAGGTTGGGTTATGATAATGTGGTATCAAAGGTGGTTTGTTCCTTGGGACCTTGTTCTAAAAGACCCAAAAAAAAATTGTTGTGATTTAGGGCAATATTATCAAGTGTCATGAGTGTGGATCTCGGGCCAGGGAGTCCAATGATGATACATCGGCCGATGAATCCAGTAACTAGGATGCTAACTACCTATTTGTCGACTCAGCATTCTAAGACATTTTTTTCAGGGGACATTGGTGAATTAATCCAATTGGATTGAGTCATTGAATGTCCTTCTGGATTTAGCTACATGTTGTGGTTGATATATATATATATATATATATATTCTCTTTTAACCATGGTACTCCTTGATATGTTTTAAGATTCCTCTGCAATGACAACCAACTAGGATACCGACTTCATTTCGCGATGATTACCCTATGAGGAATGAGGCCTCAATTTAGGATTCATCATACAATACCCCTTCATCCAGGTCGATAGGTAGCAGAACCTCCACATGTTGAGTAGTAACTAGTATAGTGGAGGAGGATGAGGACATGTGCAGGCTGAGTGCACTCCATGACTTCCAGCATCAAAGACTGCTGGGGTTCCATGGTAAGACATATCCTTAGGAAAAAGAGGACTGGTTATAGTCAATGGTTCACTTCTTCAGTCTTGTACAGACACCGATGGATCAGATGATGAATTTAACAGCCATTTTTTCATCGAGAAGATGGGAATTTGTAGAGCATGTTTACTCATATGCATGATTAATCGATACTCTCACGGTATGACTTTCAACATCTGTTACATGAGAAGTTTCACCCCTCCCTCTTTAACTGTATTTGGATTCAGAAGCTTCTTGAGCTTTAGCAGGGAGGGATGAAAGTAGCAGAGTATGTGGATAGGTCCACAGACCTGGCTTGGTAGTCTCTTGGCATGATAAGTGATAGATACTTCCATAAAAAAATGTTGAGTAGGGACTTCATAGGGATATATATGCCAGCGTATCACCCTTGTACATCCCCACCTATGCTGGGGTGTTGGATCGAGCACTGGTGATAAAGATATTTCTGTCAGATGAATGCCAGTAAGCTAGAACCAGTAGTGGTCACATAGA